>JAOEFI010000007.1:17700238-17718741 GCA_034621735.1 Anopheles plumbeus | reverse complement strand
AGGTCGGTCTTTGTCGTGAAGTTAATGACAGACGGGGGGAAATGTGCGTGGGGCTGGGGGTGAGGGACACAAAAGGGAAACCCAAAAGTTCGGCATGACGAAGCGGCAGAGGGAAGTGAAAGCATCGGCGTGAGTAAAAGAATTTTTAATAACTCATTCTTTCAGCCCCTGTTCAGCAAAGGCGTTATGCTCGCCCGCTCGTACGTGAGTTTTTGTTTGCTCATACATTTACACACGGTCGCTGTACATCCGTAGAAGGGAGGTGGGGACCCGACGGGCGTCTAAACATGACCCACTTTGTCCGCCCTTCTCCCAACACCGGGGCCGGTTTATGAATGTATCGCGTGTACAATGGAAATAATTATGATTATTACGTCACCTAAAGAAAAACGACTCAGCGGTTTGAAGGTCTGAAGGTAGACACCCTTTTCCCAATAACAATGGAAAATGATTTCCCGCTGCCGAGGCATAGTTTTCCCGGGCCAACCTAATATGTTCATTGCACAACGGCCACCAAGCGTGTACAATAGTTCGGCAGGATACTGTATCAGATACTCGTCGATGGAATTACCAGATAATATCGCAGAAGGTGGACGCACCCACATGCCAAAAGGAATCCCGCCCCATGGTCGCCGCGCCTGCCCTCCAGCGAGGACTAATGTACGCACACCATTATGGATGAAAGATTAACATTGCTCCACGTAGATCTCGGCGTAGTACAAATTCCGTTCGACGAACAGATATCAAACACTAAACGGAGGAATGTAATTTAAAAACAACATTAACCATAATTACCTTCGTGGGCTTGCACTCTCTCTCTCTCTCTCTCTCTATCTCTCTCTCCCTCTCTCTCTCACACACACTCGGGTGCCGCATTCCGCCGTCCGGTCAGTGAAACATCATTTACATCAATTCTAATTACGCCGGGTAAACAACCATACTGTGCAAATATGCGATGGCATACGAGTTTACTGGGCAGCACCCGGCGGGAATGATAAATTCTGTGCGCATCGATTTGTGTGGTTCCTTTTTCTAATTGGGAAAAAGCACGTTCTGCTTTGCGTGAGGTTTTAAGAATAATTGAATGAAAATATGTTCATGCTCCCTGCAACTATTTTGCAATGGAGTGAATGTTTTGATTCGCGTAACATGACATTTTTATGCTCATGGAAACTTATCAGTGAAGCGATGTAGTTCGTATGATGTATTTGAAAAGGAAAGAACAACATATTTACAGTGTTTGAAGAGGAGAAACAAACCATACACAGTGCCAAAGGTTGTATGCTCTTTGGTCATAAAACAATTTGTCATAATTACCTAACGAGGGTTGAAATATTGGTTGTCATTTTAACAAATTATGATGTTTTAAATAAAAGTTAAGAAAAAATACGGCCATTTGATGCTATCAAACATCAAGCGCGTGTATGTTGCGCATAACAATTATGCAACCTTGCATTCACCGAAATTTATGATGAACCATCAAGCGAAACTCTGGCGTACTCAAATATTTACCAACCGGTTCTTATCGGTGCACCGTCCGGTGCATCGGGTTGCAAATGACAGGTGTACGTACGTACGGTGACTCCAAGGCTCTTCAGCATACAACCTTCTCGAAACGCAGCAACGCCGGCTTCCTACGGTCCAGGGCACTAGTGATTATCCACTTCCTTGGCCAGCGAAGCATAAGGCGGGTCGCTGTTTATGAATGTGTTTCATGGGTTATTTCGTCTCCCGCCCCTATATGTCGGCCTCTTGTTCGTTCGGTTTTTTTTTCGTTGCACTGCACAATGCACAATTACCTGGAGTAATGAATTTCTTTCGGTTTCTTCCTTCCCGTGCAACTCGTTACAAATTGCGCGGTAATTTAACGTCCCCAGGGAGCGATCGTGGCGGGTGCCCATATGAGGGCTCCTCCTTCTCTTCTCCACCTAACCCACGGGGTGCGGAGTTGTGTAATAATAAAGCGCCCAAAACGACTCCACGGGCAATCGTGAACTCCGATAAGTCTAATTATGCAACTTCTTCACGGTCCGGCGAGTGACGGCGAGTGCGTTGCGCGTTTGCTTCTGTGTTTTACTTTCTGGCCTTCGCCGGACGCAGGCTCACCTGGTGCCTTCACCACATAAAACCATGCTCTCCTTCGCCATAAGCCAATTATCGGTTGCAGCATAAACATTGGGATCGTCCCATCCCATAGGGCTCGCCACGGGTGCCCATGGTAAGGGTTCGTAAAAAAGCAACCAAAAAAACCTGTGCCACCTTGTCCACCTCCCCCCTTCAAACATCCCATTTCCGCCAGCATCCTTTGTTTGCAGAAATTAAAAGCACACCTGAACCCCCAGTGGCCAGTGCACCGGGTCCGGCGGAAAAAGGGAAGAGTATTTTGACAGTATTTACGTAAGACGTCGGGCAGGCCAACCGACAGACTGGGCCTGCTTCCGCAAAGTCTGGCTAGGCGGAATAATTAATGCAAACCGTTCCCATTCCTAGCCCATTCTTCAACCCAGTCTGCCCATCCGGAACTCCGCGTGCGTCAGCGAGCAGCAGCCGGTTGAAAAGGTACTAATTAGTGCCTTTTCCCCGGGCGGCCGTGGGGCGTTTTTATTTTTCAGGCAAAAATCCTTGCGAATGGGTTCCCTTTCCCGGCCGTGGCGTTGACCTACATTTCTCTGATTCATCATGACTGGTCGTGGATCGTGACAAGGGTCAAGAAATTTCCTACACTTCCTTCGGAAAACTTGGAAACTTCCCCGGTAGAGAAAACGCACGAAGACCGGAGGTTAGAAAATGCCCCGACGGTGCAGGAAACTAGCAAACTTTTAATATTTATAATGTAAAATCATTTCCATGATAAGCAGTGTCATGTTGGGACGGATTTTCCTTTTTCCTCATTAACTCGTAGGCCCGTAATAACGGTTCCCTTCCAGATAGAAATGGATCTCGTTGGCCGAAATGCTTCCGGAAAGTATATTTTAGCCCATTACATTTAACGAAAGGACATTGAAAGGTGTATAAATTATACACATTCTACTTGGGACAACTTTTGACGTCAATAGTAAGATTTCACCTGGCGTTGGTTTTCGCTTCCAATGAAATCACTTCCTTGAAATCACTTTCAAACTCATTTTTTGCCCAACAAAAGCTGCCAACTAATTCATCCTAAACTTACGCTCCAATAAACAAAATGTGTACCTTATGGAAAACAGCTTCCATCCTTCCCTGAAAGCATCTTGCAGCAAACCGTGACGGGGGCCCTCCATTGACAAGGTGCTCATCTGCGTAAAAGGTTTCGCCCCCACACGTAGGGGAAAAGTAACGCCGAACCGAGAAAACGCGTTCCGCGAAGAGCATCAAAGAAATTAATGTGAGGATTGAACGAAACTGAAAGCCAGCAAGCTGTTGAAGTTGAAAGCTGGGAATGATTCTTCGAACTTGTGTTTTTCACAATAGCGTCTACACCTTACAAACCAGCCGACAATTTAAAAAAAAAACAACAACATAATATTTAATTAAGAGTCCGATGAGCGAGATGCAATACAAAAAGGAAGCCACTGGTTGCTTCCCCGCCTTCATCAAGATGTGTTCTGTTTTCCTCTTATCTTTTCTGATTCTCATATCGCAAATGTTTTGAAAGATTTCCACACCAACAACATAAATACTCCACTTGCCCGAGGGAAGTTCCGACAAGATTTCCCCCCTAACATCTTCTCTTGTGTTTGTGGGGCGTTCGGATTCTTCGTAATGATAATATATTCGGTCGCAAATCCGTAAATTGCAGACAAATCATTCCGTCTCCAAACGTAGACGGTAGATGGGGTATGAGAAGGACTAAAACTGGGACATGAGCAACATTTTCGCAATTTACTTTATGCTACTTTCGGTACCGACCGGGCCAGTAATGTGATTGGATAGAGGAGAATCATTTTAATAATTTAAAGCAAGTTTTTCCGACCTTCGTGAGCAACATTCGTTGCGGCAGGCAGAACGTGGAAAAAGGTAAGTTTTCTACACTCTTGCTCCCTTCGATTGGACGGACATTCGCACAATAGATGGTTCTCTTAGTTCAGGTTTCCCGGTTCGTGTCTCTTTTCAACTCTCGTGACATACTTTCCACGAAGTTCTCTGCCAAACTCAAAGAAACGCAAATCGTTCGCGTACCTGATGAAAATTCCGCTACTAGGCATGTTTAGTATTCGGGAGTGGGGGCTTCTTTTCCGAAGAGAAAAAAAAGAAGGGAAACACAGTTCTGCAGGTAATGGTATTCAACAAGCAAGTTCCGTTCCCTGCAAGGAACGCTGATGGAAATCCTAAGTATTTCCCTTCGACCGGTTCCCATTCATAATCCGGACCGATGAATGACTTTGCATATGCTCCATTGGGACATGGGGCTATAAGAACAGGAGAGGGAAAGAGGGAAAGGGCGGGCGAAAATCCTGACCTACTAATTTATCATTCAAAGGGAGCCTTCGGATGACCGGAAAGCATTTTTATCTCCAGGAACCCAGGAAACGGAGCTGACCGGCCCAACGTCGGTGTGGCCAGTGAAAGAACAGAAATCCGGAAGCCAGTACACCCTGTGTCATATTATGACCATGACTCAGCCTTTGATACGTCTGTCTACTGCTGCTACTGACGTCGATGAGAATATTGCCTTAGTTGTTGTAGTTGATGATGATGAAGATCGATTTGTTGGAAAGTTTTCCAATTAAAGCATTCCTGTTGCAGCTACCTTTTTCTGATTTGTCATCTTTGCAGGAGGAAGCCACATGAGTACGAAGAAAATCATCCTCATTGGAGAGAAATTCGCTATAAAACACGATGCGTGATGTTGTATCCCCGCGGCCCCAAATAATTCTGTTGGAACTCTGCGGGTGAATGTTTGCCGGGAAAGGCCGATCACCGATGTGTTGCGCATTTGTTGCCGTGACATCATCCCCCAGAATAATGTTCGTCCGTAGTGGAAACGAAGCAAATGCGAGATGAATGGACGCCAATGCCTCCGTGGCTGCGTGTGGGCCAATAAATCTTGCGGCGATCGTTGGAAACAGAGAAACCCATTTACATCACTCAACACCGCTGGGGACGGGATTGGGGTTCGCCCCAATGGTGAGGGTGATGAATTTGTATGAATCAACAGATCGACTGGGACATCGGTGTGACTCCACTATCGAAGACACGCCAATGATTTCCTGGTTCGGAATCCGATTGATTCATTGGATTTCGAAGATTTATTCCACAGCCTTTTATTGAACTCGTTTCTGCGCCTCGCGGTCGCTATCGATGATTAATCAGCGCGCGATGCTGAATGATGAATCCCAAAAATGCCCCTCGAAATCCGAATCAAGGCTGCCCCACGTGAAGGTGAAACAAATAGCTCATCGCGATTCACAAGATTTCCGTCCGTTCTCCAAGTTATAGTTTCCCATCGCGACCGATAACATCTTCGTGTCGGTTAATTTCGGGTGTTTATTACATCCATTCCGCGTTCCTCTTACAACGACGTTCCTCAGACGGAACACAAATATTTTCCTAACCATTCATTTGCGCCATAGAAACAGAGTCGTTCGACTCCAGACGCACGTGTTTTGGGTGTGCTAGTTAATGTCGTGGCAACCGCACCGGAAATAGCACGTTCGGCTGAAAATGGACGCCCGCTACTTGGCGGTCCGAAAACGGGCACATTTCCTTCCGGTGGCAACCGTTTAAGTTAATGGAAATGTGCTGTTGCGATGTGAGCTGTAGTTGGAAACAACTTCAACCAAAGGTAACGATGAATATCAAATTTCTTTTTTGTTGGAAAAATAAATCCCCACGAAAGATATTTAACAGACCAGGGTCATTAAATCTTGTGTTAAATTAATCAATATGGACATACAATACATCTCTCTATAACACAAAGAAAATGTAACTTTCACAACAAATCACTCAATAATACTATTTTTAAATATTCGTTTCACATTCCCAACAGTATTGCGTTACTGACTGCGACTTTCGTGGATCCTGCAATCAGCCATTCCTTTTAGTGTGGTTCAACCCATTCGAGCAAAGCGCAAATCGAAACTGACCGCCGTAATGAAGATTTATGCGGGCCAGAAAAAAAGGGAAAACTATGGCCCGAAATGAACATTCACATGAAGCACGCCATATTGATCAGCGGACTAACGCCCTTTTTACCATTTCTAGAAGGCCAAATAAAAATTTACTGTCCCGCTAACTAGGCGCTGGAAAACCCGGATCCCAAAATAACCGATCGGGCCCCAAAAAAAATACCTTCAATGAAAAACCTTTATTTTATTATCGTCGTGTGTCGTCGTTATGGCATTTCCGGAAGTGGTCAAACACAGTCTTGGTGGTTCAGCATTCACAGGAACGGGGTGTTTCACTTCACCAGCTCTGGCCTTTTATCCCCGAACTTTACCCGGAACAGCATTCAAACTCATCGAACGACAGGATATCTGGTGTAGATCCCATCGAGCGTTCGATGGAAAGAAGAAAGGAAGTGCAAAAACTCTCCCGGAACTGCTCCCGGATGAACCTTCGGGTAGATAGTGCCTTCCGCTTCCATCCGGGGTGTTTTCCCGACGAAAAAGCATGCGCGAAATTAAGGGACACGTTTTTTCGCCTCGGAAGAGTGAAAACGTATGCAACACGGATTTTTCCTTTACTCCGCTGCAATTTGATAATTCCAATGATAAATGTGTCACAACGGGACCGGGTCCCGGAATGGCACTATCGGGTCATCGGGCACACTTTGCCGGCCATCATCGTACCGCCCGGTAACAGAGCGGTTTTTCCACAAATGCCCGGTTCCTGCAGCGCCGCCGCTGAAGTAGCAGCTTTTCCCGTGAGTCCACCGGAGAGCGCTGGAAATGTAATTAATTTATTACAAAAGTAATTCCCCCAGGGAGGGTGGGGGATTCCGTTATCAGTGGTTGGAAATGGTGAAACCCCGTTCGGTCCGGTGGCAAAAAGCTTTCGGCCGTTAGTCAATCGATAGTGCAGCGATATCAGTGCAATTGTTTTCCATCCGATAGCTGCGCTTCAGACATTGTTTTACCGGATTCCGCCGAGAATATCATCCACACTCGGTCGTGTGGTGGCGCTGCGATGAAAAACACGTGGTCGTGAAAAACTGATCGGTTTTCTCGTGTGTTCGGATTGTGTTAAACCAGCGACACCGACGATAAAGAAAAGGGTCTAAGGGGTAAGAAAACATTCAGGGCTGGCAAAATGGAGCAGAAGGAAAAATCGGAAAATTATGTTCGATCACATAATACAAAATCAATAAACAGCACATTATTTATATGTACACACACACACACACACGTGCGGACACGGATTCTCAAGGCTCCAAGGCACGGGAAGAAAATCCATGCGCTACGACGAAAATGCGAAGGACCAAAAGGACGAACCAAGCGCCACGGAATGGTTCATCGAACATACGTCGGCGTCGTTGTTGCTGCTGCTTTCCGCATCGACCAGAAGGACACGCATCATTGGATGTATCGTTTTTCCTTCAATCATCCCCCGCCCACACACACCGGCACCGGGTGACTCTAAGCGGCGGGTTTTCTTTATGACCCTAGCAGGGTGGTGGAGGGAAGAGAGTACCGGTTTCATTTTTATATCTTTTCCTTCCGCTCGGTAGCACCTGTCTTCGCGCGCCGGTGTCGCTAGAAAAAAGGGGCTAACGAGTTTTCTCACTTCACGAAACGGCCCACACTTCGCCGATGCTGCGGGTTCTTGGTCCTTTTGCCCTTCGCGCAACGGGCATATTCGTGAACGAGTCAACCGACACGAGTTGGCTCGCACACGCCGCCAATCAGCATCGTTCCGGGGCCGGGAAATGGTTTTACAGGTGCACGTGTGCGAGGGAAAAAGAAACCATGCTCTTAGACCCGAACACACTTCATCAGTTTTCCTTTTTGTTGCGACGTCCGACGGGCCGCTTTCCACGGCCTGGCGCAAGGAAAACGACAGAAAAAAAGACCCATTTCCAGCACCCACTGACCCGGGTTGGTACCTTTTCCATTTGCCATTTCGCTAGCCGTCGTTTAGAAAAACACCCATCGAGACGAGGAATCACATTCACACGTAGTGTAGTTCCTTGGTTTTCCTTGGGTGATTCCATCCCCACGAAGAAGATGCTGCCGAGCCGGGCGATGGAAGCCGTATGGAGAGAATGTAATAAAACTAACGTTGAAATTTATGTTTCTTGTTGTTTTGTTTCGCCATCCTCGAGAAAGATTGCGTATCTAGCCCAAGCTCTGTCGGAGTCCTAGTTTTCGGGCGTCTGAAGGACACTCATTCTTTATGGACACAGGAAGAAGTGGGGTAAAGGATCGCGCAACGCTGCACAAAATTGCTCTGTTCCAAACTGCGTCCATCACACACAGATTCGCCGACATCATGCACACATTTAATCATTTACGGCGTGTAGCACATTCAATATGACTTAAATATAGGAAGATATAGGTAAAAGTACGTTCCCTTCGTGTATCATAAATCGACTACAACTTTTTGATATACATTTCACATATAACTTCCAAAATGTATAACAATAAACTCTGACATATTTGGCATATAAATCTGTTGTAAAAATGTAGCTTTTCGTGAATGAAAGTAAAAAGGTGCCTATCATAATTCAAAAATAATCAAAAGGAATGGAGGTGATGGTCGGAAAACATTGTAAGTTTTCTTCCCCTTTTCCCTTCGATGTAACATTAACAACATTTGTATCTTTTGTTCACGCATCAATGTCGAGCTCGGCGGTAATGTATCTCGGCGTCCTTCAATTCGGGGCGCGTAAAGAGCTCGTCTCTTTGCGAAATGTGTCTGTTCTTATCTATGATGCGACTCGGGCAGTAAGCAACGCATGAAAGTCATTTGTTCGTTACCGTCTGCTGGAAATACACGTCCCAGCGGAAGTCTTGCGTCAAATGGGAAACGCATTCGCATTCTGATACACCCTCACTGAAGGATCGTACAGCAGGACAAGAAGGAAGGATTCGTGGCAGACGGGTCGAGATGGCGATATCTTAATCAAAAGCACATTCATCCATCATTTTGGAGACAATCGAGAAAAAGCGCTCGAAGGGGAGTTCCACTGTCCCGGATAAAAATAACTCGACTGAATGCGATGTCTGGGGATGACGCGAGAACTCAAATCGATCGGTCGCATTTTCTCCTACAATCGTTGAGTGAGTTTTTCCAACGTTTGTCAATCAGCGAAGGCAGCCGAAAAAGCACTTAATTAACCGTTGGAAATCTTCGGAAAACACGGTATACGGCCACTGATTGCCAAGACGAGGCCGATATCAAATCCACCTGCACACCCTTCAACACCAGGTGGATGATCTGCCCACACTTCAAACCTCTCCAAACTTCAAATGCCTCCGGCACGTGTTTCACAACTTGCTAAAATATAATACAAGCAAAACCGTTGTCTCAAGTGACTCCCTTCGTTCCGAAATACCGGCTGCTTTAATGTTTTAGTAAATTTTTAATGTCTTTCCCACTGAAAGCCCATCCCTCAGCGAGAAAGCTAGCAACCGTGCGCCATTTCCCGGAAACCAAATAAAAGCACGAAATCTGAGCAGAAAATGAAAGATACTCAAAAATCGCATCGCCACGCCAGCGCAAACGACCCATGAAATGGAAAATCTGCTCCAAACCACTCCGAATGTCCTTTGGCAGTTGGTTGGTCGGTTGGGTCGTTTTTTTCTCTTCGTCTAATTCTTCAGTCTCCGGTTGGTGCCATACTTTAGGAAGCACCCTGAACCGAAGCATTCATTTGATTGATGGGGTTCGTTACAATTTATAAGACAATTCGGCGAAACTTTCGACCGCAACCCCGCGGGGTCGTAACGATTTGATTACTGCTAGCATCGAATTTGCTAGAATTGCTGAAGAAATTAGTTACACCAGGCTGGCGCTCGTTCCAGGCCCTTTCCTACGATGGGCCTCGTTGAGCATATTTATCACCATTCTGTGGCATTCCTCGTTTGTACCAATGTTCTGACCAACGGCGAATAGAGGCTTTAAAACAAAGAAAACACATTTTCTCGCACAATTTGTCAATACTGCTTCTAGTCCGCTGGAGTTGAAAAGGTTTGGTGGGAAATCCCAAAATTTTCCCAACGACATGTAATTAGCAAAATCAGTTATCTTAATTCGGAACCATAATGAACATGTTCAGTTTTTCTTTAATGTTAATTTGCCTTTTATCAGGACACGAATTCCTAGGGAAATCGCAATTCTTTAGAATTTGTTTATTAATGGAATTTCACCCCCAAGAATAAGTACTCTCAAGAAAACAACGAAATCGATTTTGTTGAAATGAAAAGACAAAAGAAGAAAAAACGTTTCCTCTTCCATTGTCACGGGGCACGCAACAGCTTATCGGATTTACATCGGACGTTGATTCGGTTGGAAATTGTTTATGTAAATGACATCACAAGCGACACTGTCAGCAATCCCCTCCAGGACGACGCCTACAGGGAAAGCAGATCAGTGCGGGATTTCCCTGTTCGCCAGACATCCTGCTTAAGCGGAGCGCGTCTTCTCACGTGTGGGGTGCAGGGAAAAGGCTTTCCACAGCCGCCTGGCAGGCAGCGTCAGCACGCACTTTGTTTGATCCGCATCGAATGTCAATTATGGCGTGAAAATTGAAAATATTTACGAATACCCCCTGCCGAAAGTGGCCAAGGAATTGCGCTTTGGAAGGGAGCGGATTTTCCGTCATGTGCCAATCATAAATTAGCCATTCGCTTTGATGGCCCAGGTGGTGGGGATGTCTGGGGAAAAATATTTTCCGGGCTTAACGGGCCTCCCTCCCTTCAGGGATGGAAATTCACAATCTCTCCATCTTCCCATACTCGAGATGACTATATTTCTCCCCGTTGAAAGAAAAAACTGAAATCATATTCAAGAAAAGTGTGATTTCCTTCCGTTCCTGTGGAAAAGTTTTCCCTTCGATTTCGCTCCAAAGGGGAAGTGCGAGTTCTTTGTAGCATTTCTTTCCTAGGCTTTGTTTCTGACACTCGTCGATGGCGTTTTTCTTTCCAAGACGGAACAGGGGGCTCATTCACTTACGACATGATCGATTGGAAAACCTAGCCGATTGCTGATGTGAAAGTTTGCGCCAGCGCCACGTGCTACAACAATCGGCAAATGGTAATCCCCGGCTCGAGTCAAATTCATCCCAACCCTACCCAATCTCGATCAATTCAATGCGGGGCGAAAATGGTATTTTCCGAAATTATTTTCCCATCAGATATCATTCGGAAACGTAAAAAAACGGCCCGAAACGGCTCTATGGTGATTTTTTTCCAGTAGAATAATTTAGCACTCAATTAATGTGTGCAATTTTCGGCAACGCGTCGTCCCGAAACCTTTTCTATTGAATTTATACACCATTTAGATGTAATCACCGCGATCGAAACGGGTTCACAGTTTATAATCTACTACTATTACTGCAGAAAAACCGTTTTCTCGGCGTATAATCTCCGCACCATCAATAAATTACCTTCCGCCGGTTGTGGCAAACGAAATAAAACAGCTTAATTTATCCGAAATCGGCTCGAAAAAGGAAGAAAAAAAATTACAGGGACAAGCGGAAAATAAAATCCTGCGCTCTCGTTGGATCGTAGCTGCTCGCGAATTGATACGGAGCGACCTCCAAAAAGGTGTTTTTCTCATCATTACAGTTTCTCGTCCCCGTCCCCAACCCCGAGACCAGTAATCGAATTGAAAGGAATCGTAAAAGGAGCCCCCAGCTGGGAATGGATGATACTTCGGCAACCCCACCCCGGTTCCATAATACACCCTTCCCCCTCTCCAACAAATGTCCAGGTAGCCGTTGGTTTTACTGGTGTTTCCTGGGGTTCACACGTGATAGCAATAAATCTCGACCCCATAAGTAAAACCTCATTAATTTCACTCCTTCCAGCGCACGATGGCGTAGATGTGGACTCGTTCCGCCGGTCGTCCTTGCACGATCGATAACAGCGCTTGAGCGTTGGTTAACTGCGAAGGAAAACATCGAATAGGAAAACTAAAACGCACTCAAACAGAAGCCGAAAATCAAGGAAAACCGGAAACCACCCCAACCGGGGTGAAAAAAAAAACTAGTAGCCGGAAACTGAGAACTCATTTCCAGCGCATTAAACTCGCCAGCTATCCCGAAGGGAACGTCCGATAATAACAGCCTAGCCAGGGAAAAGGTGTATCGGATTGCATGGTCAAAGGAGGGTGGTAGGGTTGTCCGAAAGGGAGAGAGGGTCATCCCGATTCGAGGGCTTCCTAATTACAATTCCGCAAACCCCGAGAGGGCGATTGGAAAGCAGAGGTGCAGAGAGTGCAGCTTTAAGTACCATTTCATTCTGTGCTCGCTTGAGTAGTCGCTGCTCGCCAACACTGCAGAAACTGTTTTCACTTCCACGGAAAGATCCTGGCTATGGCCGGGCACAGAATTATCCGCAGCTACTCCAGGCTGCTCCTGCTGGTACCATCATGGCGGAATAAATTTAGCGTAAATTAAATTATTTCTAGATCATTAAGGCCAGAGTCCTTCAACGCGGGCGTTTTTGGCTGGATGTGGTTAAGCGTTGGTCGGCAGGACTCTCGAACCTGTCCAGTCTGCTTTGGTCACCTCGGTTAAAGAGAAGGATCCGATCCGATGCAGTGGGGAGGAAGGTTCTCGCCATTAGGCGTTGATGGAGGGCCGGTATGCTCCGTGCAGGCGAGCCGTAGGCCAAGATTCTGATATGGGTTCTCGCAAGAAACTCCATCCGGGTGGAAGTTTTATCTGTTCTAATCGATTGGTCCTTGAAGCAGACTTTAGTATGAGTGGGATCCCGGATCGTAGTAAGATTTTCAACTAAAACGATTCTTGCTAAAGGATTATGCACTGATGGTATTAAACCAATCATTGCAATTGAATCGACAGCAGGAATCGTTCTTCTGAGGACCCCTTTTCTGAGCCTGAATATTTGGTTACCAAATCGATGCAATAATCTTTTATATTAAGATATTCGCTTCCCACTCGCAAGTCTAATAACCCATTATACATCTGATTACGGATCTGTACGAGAGTCTGGTTTTCCCCTACCCAGTTTTCCCGTACAAGGACTCTGCACGACATCATAAAAGAAAGGTGCGGGCTTACATTATATTCTTGGTAATTGCACTCTGTTCCCCATCCGCATACAACGCAGCAGTGAGGCCTTTCCCAAAATGCTAGACGGGATTTCGGTACATGCTTGTCGTGGAAGAAATTTGATTTCTTTTTCTAGTTTTTATTGTTCTGATTCGTGGTTTCGTTGGCCAAAGTCCAGCCACGCAAGGCCGACACGAAATTAGATTGTTCCGTTTCGGTTTATTCCAGTTGGTTGTTTTCTCACCTTTCTTCGGCGCGCCCCGACAATCGGCGAATGTTTGGAAAAGTGCTGATTCCAACGCAGGATGGGGTCACGACTGAGCAGAACCACCAGCAGCGCCAGATAAGAAGCTGATAACTTGGTAACGAGCACGCCGGGCCGACGTTGCGTATCAAGGCGACGGGGGGACGGGAGAGAAAAACCTATCGTTCGCCAGCTTCATCAACTGAGAGTTGGCAGGGAAAACTCTCCACATCCTCAGCGGACATTCGCCGGAGGGCGATGATAAAGAGCGAGCATTTAATTTGCCCTTTCCTTCCTAGGAATGATACGATTCCGGTGCGAGACTGCAGAAAGTAGAAGAAGTCCCGATAACGGCCACGGTGCGTTCTTCCTTCCACTCGTCGACGTCATGTCGGATTTCTTGGTTTATTTCACCATGTCCTTTTGCCCTCGATCTTTTTTTTTATCCTTACCCGTGTCGGTGAGATTGCGTCAGTTTGATTCTTCGAGGGTATTCTTTTTCCACGCTTTCTTCCTTCCCACCGCGAATAGGCCGACGGCTTTCCCGACGGCTTATCTACCTCTCAACCGAACTGCTTCAGCTTCATTCGCAAGGAGCATTCGCTCATCTCGAGGGCAGTCCTGCAACCGTAACCAGGTCGAACCGGGATAAGACGCTAGTAGTTGTGAGATCGTAAAAGTAAATTATTAATAGTAAAATCTCATTGGCCCGAAGCCAATGGCAAAAAGCGGGCAGGTTCATACATTTCCGCCGGCACTGAAGCGACGAAGGCCCGAACGTTGGCCCTAACGACCTCGAACATTGCGCCACCGTTCTGTACAACTTTAGATTAGATATCGCAAACATTGCACACCGCGCACTTGCACACAGGACGGAAGCGATTTGCCTCTCAAAATAAGGTACAAAGTGCTAGCGAAAGAACTAGTGCCCCGTCCCCGTGTTGGACATGTTTATGGGTGGCCATTTTTGTTTCTCCTGCTTGATGGAAAAAGGAGCAAAACATTCAACGCAATCACGTGAACAGTTTCAAATTGCAATTGCAGAGGGGCTCGAATGTCTCCGGCCCCAAGATTGTGAATGAAACTCTCGTTAGGAATTGCTATTTCGTTCCGGGTCCCTCCGACGGTTTTAAAACAAAACGAAAGTAACTTGTTATTGCTTAAAAGCCGCGTCTTAGGTTTGCGTTGATAACATTGTAACGAGCCGTACCCAACTCCTTGTGGTAATAAAATTGAAGTTAAATGCTCCCCGAACAAAACTGCAGTTCCGCTGCTTTTTTCTTCTCGGAATTATCTTTGCCAAACACAGACGACTTCCACTTCCGACCTCCTCAAGAACGTAGACTTTTGCTTCGGTCGCGATAGTCGCTACTTCCCGAAACAATAAACCATAACCATAAATCAACGTAAAATTAATTTTGTACAACTTCCTTATTGCGACGTCCAGATTGGCTACGTTGCAGTGCGTCCGACGACAGCACACGTTCCCACCTGAAGACACGGAGCGGACGGACAGCAGTTTTCCACTTCCAAAGACGCAAACAATGATTCGCTGCCTCGTTCGGGCCATCGGCGGGCGACGACAGGGCGAGCAGCAGAAAAGTGCATTAGGTGTAGTCTCATCGATAAATCACCTTTTCCCGAAAGTCGGATATTGATGAGCCATGGTTCCGTTCTGCTCGCTCGTAGTCGGCCAACTGGTGTTCCGGGAGTCATTCGTGGCGCGAGGAAACGATCCGTAAATAATTTATGGTCAACAGCGCTGGCATGCGGCGCACTCCGTCCAGCGCGACCCTTCTCGAGGTTCTAAAGTGAGCGATGATTACCTTGCAGTTCTTTGCGCAGTGGGCGCAAGTTCGCAAGTTGGCGAGTAAAAGTGGCCACCTTCGCTATTCTTCTTAGAAGCGTCTTATAACAGTGTTATATTAAATTTTCAGCTTGTATTAAGGGGAGAAGGACATGTCCTTCGAAACTTAATGCTTTCGGGTAAAATTGTGCTGACAACAGTTTTGTTTATTTATCCTTCAGTTTGGCTACTTCTTTTAAATAAAGGTGTTCACATTAAACACATTAAAGCATAAGCAAGAAAGCGTGTCCTTGAAGATTAAAACTAATGTTACCGGGATTTGGGACTGAAGCTGCTTTGGAACTCAGCAGGTAGCCACAGTTAAACCGTGAAAACAATAATACACTAGAAGCACAAAAACGACATACTCCTATCCGGTTCCGTTTTGAGCGAGAAAGGAGCATTGAAAACACACACAAAAAAAAAACTCATATTGGGCAATCAAGCCCCAAAAAAGCACCCCAACGAACGGGATCCTTTTTTCCACCAACACTCAACAAGGACCGACAACAAAGTGATACACGATTTTCGCAATTCTTTGCCTAGGATTCGCCTAGAGGACAAAAGAACGAACCGTGTGTCGGCAACAGTTCCTACACTCCTGTACCTGTGCCGTGCTTTCCGGCTGCGAGCCGTTGACAAACGTTTGAGCGAGCAGAAATGGAAAAGAAAGCGTCGGTTGTTTTGTTGAATTTTCCACCCAAGAGTGTACCGCGGGGCCGTTGAGGAGCCTTGTTGTTTCATTTATGGTTCTGTTCGGTTCGAGTTTGTTTGTGAGTCTAATTTTACCACCAGCCACGCCGGGAAAACCCGGCGAGCGACAGCGGTGGGAAAGCGCTGTTTTCAAATGGGAAAATTATACACCGAAGCCGCACCGGTGGAGGGCAGAGGATGGTGAACAGTGGGCGGAACGAATCCGTGTCCTGGTGTAGAATTGGAAGGTTGAAATTGGCCAAAATGGATTCTGGTTTGTGTGCTTTGAAGGTGTGTTTCTATTTCCACTTGGGCGGAGGGAGGAATGGAAATTGTTTTCCAGTCCGCATTCGACATAGCACAAAGAGGAACGTCGGCCCGGGAACGGTTCAATAAATATCACCAAACGGTGAGCGATGCCGGGAATTGTAGCGATGAAAACCTGAGCCCAATATATTGTGCGCTAATGACATAACATAACTTTTTGTGCATTTTTTCTTCCGTTTTTCAAACATGGAATCCAATTATCGGCAGTATTGACCTACAGTGTAGCCCACATACATGCGTAGGGTAGACTTAGGCAGGGAAAAAAGCGAGCGATTTATCGGAGTGGCAATTTACCTGGAAGTGGACCTGGCCCTGGTCGACCCAGCCGATAACGATGTCCGCGCCGTAGATCGTGCCGTCCTTGGAGAACCCGAGGCCAATGTAGCCCTTCGTCCGGGCCTGCACCTCGAACGTGATATCCTGGCCGGTGATGCTCCACAGCAGCCGGTAGTCCTCGTCGAGGAAGACCGCGTGGTCCCAGTGGGCTGCCGTCACTAGCGACAGGTTCAGCACGACCAGCAGCACTCCGTACACTAACACACTCGTGGTCAACCGCCGGAAGGACGCCGGGGAGGATGGTGGCCTCCGTCGGATGGAGGGAGGCCGCCTCGTGCCGCCCGGTAGGAAACACATTTTCACTAACGATTGGCCCCCCGACGGGCCACCGAGATTGATTGAAGGTAACATATTTTGCAAATTTTCTTTTTTTTTTCCCGCTGGATTATAACTTTCCTCTCACTAACACTTTATTTACCATCTCCCCTTTGGAGGCTCCTTTCACTTTTTATCGAACCACCGACGTACACATTTGGGGTTGTTTTATTCACTCCAACGATCTAGACCACCTGAAACGAAATAAAGGGAAAATGATTCCATTAATAATCTTTGCTTTCATGCCCTTCAGTGAGAATGAAACATTCATGGGGAAAACCCGCTCTCGAAGGCTGCACCCTTTAAACTGGAAAAGCTCCTCCAGACAGCGGAATCCTCTTAACAAGTTCAATAATTCTTCCTTCCACTTCCTTCAACTCATCGCTCCCCATCATCGAGAACGGCCGTCCGCAAAGGGGCAAAGGTTTATTGACGGAAACCGCTCGGAAATGATATCATTGTGTAAGTTTTCCACATGACTTCCACGGCCATGAATGGTACGATGCAAAGACGAGTGAATGTGCGCCTGCAAGTAGGAAAGGATATTGCTTCCCGAACAAGAGTGCGCTGAATAAAACATGACGCAGGGTGGACCAGGCTCTTTTTCACCCTTTTCAAGACCCTCGCTGCGCCCTCTCAGATTTCCTCCTAGTTATCCGTTTTCCAATAGGGTTCTCTGGCTCAGCTTCCGCACTGCTCACCGGCAGCTTGACTTGCCACAACTTTGCAGTTTTAAATGTCAAACAATTCCATTGTTTGAGGAAAACCGTCTGGCTTCCTTCGGCTCCGGCAAATTGATCGATAATTTTAAGCACTTTACTCCTTGCTCATGGTGATCCTTGGTTGCGTCAGGATAGGGAGCAAAATCAATATCCACTAGAAAACGTTACCGAACGTGTGCATGAATTGGTTCGCATAACATGGCGAGCATGTAAAAACGCCTGCGTTCTTCTTAGTTGCTAAAGCAGCTACCGTTAGTTAGATTGATAACAATATGATCCACATTACGGCAAATTGAAACGGTCGCATCAAACTGATGCCGGAATGAAGATATTTTCCAGGAAAAAGTCAACTAAATCAGACACGGGTGTCTTTTTGAAATCACCTGGGCGAAGCTGGACCCAAACGATCTCGGCCTTGGATAGATTCGATAAACGGCCTCTGACGTCAACTTGGCCAAATTTCCGTCATCCCCAGACGGCGACACAGGAAACGCGCGCGAGCGGCGAGCGGAGCAAATTGTTCCGATTTCCCTCCAGACGGTCAGATTATCATCATTAGAATATCAAATCATAATTATGGTAAGGTGTTTTTTGTTGAGGAATATCATAAGCAGCCTGCGATGTGGATCTTTCAAGGCCATCGGTGTGATTTTCTCAAGAATTGCCAGATCTTTAAGATTTTTCCCGTATTTCGTCATCCGGGTTTGCTACATAGCCTCCTTTGCCGACACATTGTTGGTATTCCGGATGAGACGTCCTTCACGGCTAACAACCGCCATTTAGTGGCTCCTTTGTGCCTCGCTATGACTAAGCACATCTTACCTACCAGGCTTCGGGTTTCCTTTCGCCCAGATTTCGCTC
>JAOEFI010000007.1:17669589-17684375 GCA_034621735.1 Anopheles plumbeus | reverse complement strand
AACATACAAAACTTCAAGTATTATAAATGTTTGACACTTAATACCATGGCTGATACTGATCCTAGGACTAATTCATACTGGGGGTTTGGGGTCAATTCACCTGAGAAGGGTGTTGTAGGTGTCACTTTAGGGTGGGAGTTCTTTCTGCCTCGACCCATTTCCTCGCCCACCTTACACCGCGTTGTGGTGTGGATCGATAAATCTTATTAAAGATGTACGACGACTCGCCGACGCAGAGAAGAAAGCGACCTGTTTATTTTCTGGCCCTTCGATGACGACATCGTAGACCGGTAAATCCGTCGCATGAAAAAGGATTCCCTCTAGTACATTGAACTAATGTGAACTCTGAAATATTTCCACCCAGCGTTTCACTATCACCGGCGGAGGCAGTTTTGTAACAGGATGAACGGACTTTATCTCTCCCTCGAATAGCTTATCGTTTAGAGAGTTTCCCAGTTTTTCCGTCCACCGTCCGGAAATCCATACGCTGGAAATTCACTGCTGCCGGGGCCTACGCGGGTGTGGGGATTCAAGTGGAAGCCTCGAAAAGTTAATTACCATAATACTGTGACATTTTACCCCGATTAGCCCACGCTAATCGGATGGGCCAGCGGCGACGAGTCGCCAGTGCGTCACTGGGGAATGCTCTTCCTTGCTTCGCTCCGAAAACTTGTGTCCTTGATCCTCGACGCAGGAACCCCACCCGGAGGGAAAATCCCCAGAACCGAAACATCGGCTATCGAATCGGAAAGAGAAACGGCGGGCAGTATTTGAAAACGCCATTAGGGCCGTCCTCCGCCGGGTTTGTTTCGAGGACCCCAAACTGTTAGCTGGACTTTCGGAAAATGGTTTCGGGCGAGGCGATTTGGGCCACCTCCGGCGGATGAACTGATAGCGCCTGAGAGGCCAAGGAGTTCCGGTGGAAAGTTAGCAATATTTATGGCCTTGCTGAGGACACATTCCCTGGCGCGGTCGACTCTTGACGCCGATTTTGTGGTGGGCGAGTTGTGCCCTCAGTGGGGCAATAATTTTCTAGGGTTGTGTATTTGTTTTCGGTAACCACTTTTGTGGGCGCGGCTTGTTTTCACACCGCACAAGAATCCTGCTGCCAGCTTTTGCATGGCCATTACATAGGACCGCTGGAATAATTTTTAATAAAA
Organism: Anopheles plumbeus; assembly: GCA_034621735.1. Taxonomy (NCBI): domain Eukaryota; kingdom Metazoa; phylum Arthropoda; class Insecta; order Diptera; family Culicidae; genus Anopheles; species Anopheles plumbeus. Next base: position 17,683,215 of record JAOEFI010000007.1, on the reverse strand, counting down.
GGTACACGAGCGCTCTTTCCTGAGTCCACTCTCCTAATTAATAATGACAATCGTGAGAGAGAGAGAGGCAAACGAAGACATAAGCCCCTTCCCCTGGGTCAAGAGGAAAACTGTGCTCAAGTGGCCAGTTTTGGGGATTTGGAAATGAAGATGCTTCGACGGCGGAGGCGGCGACCACTTGCCGGTTCCTTCAATACACAAACACTGGCAGAAGCCGTGGTCCTAATATTCATTAAAGCATGTTTCTTTTTCTCATCTCGCTTATCCTCTCCCGGGGCCATCATTATGGCGGAGATTTTTGCCGGAGAAGCTTTTCGTACGGAAGGACTTCCTTGCCCCATAATCACCTCTCGAAACAAATCTCCCGTTGAACGGAGTGTCCCTTTACCAAACACCGAAGCCCCGTTCGGCCCTTTACGAGCCCGTATTTATGCACGAACATGTCGACGCCGGAGTTGGACACCGACGGGGGAAACATACGGCAATGAATGTTCAAGCCATTAGCGCGCGCCCCGGTGCTCGTGTTGAGCGTTTTTGGGTAGTTTTGTAGTCGTAGTTTTCGAGCCTCCAACAAGTGTTTGCATACGTGACTAAAGGCAGAAAAATGCTGGTGTTTATTTGTAGAAGGGAACGATCCTTGGAAAGATCGGCCTTTTTCGGATTGCCACATTTAATGAGACAAAACGATTGCGTTGTTGTCCCTTGGATAAAACACAATATTCCGCGATGAACGGATTCTGCAAATATCATGTTCTTGAAACTTTTCTTTGTATGTATTTTAGGTATTTTCTGTCAGCAGAGGGCAGAGAACAAGAATAGTGGAATCATGGCTTTTTCTTTGTCAAAGCCCCAAAAGGGTTTCTTTTTAATTGATAAATGGTGCATCTCATAATTCGAGAGGTTTAACAAGCAAAGGTGAACCTTTGTTCCAGTCCAATATATTTTTGGGATAAAACATGGCACGAAAATTTACTACAATGAAATTCCCACATTTCACAGAAAATCATCCCTCTCCATTTCGAGGGATGTTTCGTGGAGGAGATTTAATTCAGTGTCACTCGACCCAGATGATGTTTTGCGTAAAAAATGTCCAGCACAACCAACGACCGGAACAGGCGTCATCGTCCTTATCGTGACGATCCCTTCACTCCTGCGCCTCCTCGGTGACGGTGCACACACTTTCACCTTTTTTATTTTGTTCATTTTTGCGATGCTTATCATCTTCATTTGCTCATTTGGCCAGCGGTCGTTTTATTCGCCCGGTGACGTTGGGCGTAAATTGTCAAAGTCATTTGAAATCGGCATTTTGGTAGAGAGATAGAGAGAGAGAGAAAGAGCGATGTCCACTTCAAAGGACGCTGGGAGCCATTTTTTCCGCACCTCCCCATCCCTGTCTCAAAAAGGGCGGAAATCATGTGCCGTAGCCTCGCGAACATAAATCTGCGTCCGCAGGGCTGCAAATGAATGGGCCAAAAAAAGATGGATGAGTGGCCGGCGGTCCGTGCCACTGAAGGGCCAGAAACAATATAGCGAGCATAAATTTAATCGCGGCACTGAACGTCCTTCTTCTTTCCCCCCCAGTCGGTGGCCTTCGAGCTGTGACTAGTTCACGGTCAGGCGCAGTAATGAAGAAAAGTGAAAACCATTAAAAGACACATCATCATCGTATTTTATCGTCGCCGAGCTGCGTCAGGCCCCGTTGGTCCTCCCCGTCGTCGTGGACGATGGAATATGGATTGTGCCGCTCTCGAGGCTCATTTCCAGCACGCTTCCGGCTATGAGCAGCTAGGATGTATCGCCGCACCGGAGCCACACGCCGGCCACGGGACCGAGACGGTAGAGAATAAATAGATGAATGGGGGGGAAAATCCGCCCAGAGATGGTCCACACGCAAACATGTCCAGAAACATTCCCGGCTGGTAGGGAAAGTGTGCTTTTTCACACTCGCTTCCGAAAATTCACCGCACGACGACCGCGGCCAATGAATCTCGCTGGCCCAGGTTTCCCACAGGCGAAACGGTAGGTAGTCCATGACAAGGTGCCATGATTTTCCGTGGCATTTTCCATTTCCCCCAGCTCCCGGAACACGTGTGCTCTCTGCTCTCCTGGAGTGATGGATGATGGTTTCATACACTCGAGCAATTTGGGGATCGTTTTTTCTCTTTTTCCTATCGGTTTAAAGCCGCACTGTTCATTCCTACCATGCAAGGTTCACATGATAAGTCTACTTCCTTCAACGGTGCTTGAATGTCAGTCATCAACTCGAAACAATTTTTGAAACATATTCTTCAATAAATTCTTGCAGTAAAATCTAAAGAGAGTTCCGACGAAAATTGCGAGTAGTAATATCTCCCACGTTTTAAAATCAGATTGTTCAGAACTTGAGCTATACATTTTCCAAACGGAAAGTGCATGTATAACACCTTCCAACTCACGTACAAAGGATTAAAATACGTGAAAGGAGGAAAAGGATCATCACACCATCAGCACCAGTTTTGCAATAACACTTTTTTCCATTTTCGCCCACGCTCGCTCGAGTCTCGTTCCTCGCCAGCAGAGAGGAGAAGAAAACTGGCCAACAGCAACGCTGGCTGGAACATATTTATGGTGCTGCATACGAAAAATCCATTCCACAGATGAGATGCAGCAGATTCGCAGGATACGCCGAAGGTGAGGAGGAAGGCAATAAAAATATCCTTCAGAAAACTACACACCTTCACGCGTTGAGCAAACGAGAGACCTCGGAAAGCATTCTTTTCGCCAACCGTCGAGAGCTATGCAATTCTAGCAGGTGCCGCTGCTGTTTTCCCTGCGTTTTTGTTTTGCTTTTTTCTGCTTCAAGCTGAAGTAACATTTTTCCTCGCCTGCCTCGAGCGGCGCCGCCGGTGGGAAAAGATTTCTACTAAATTGCTACCGATCTTCCAGCAGATGCATCATCATCAACGTCGCCAGCGCATCGTACAAGTGAGCCAACTTTGCCATTCCAACCCAGGCGGCGGGTCCGCCCGTGATGAGTTTTTAGCTTTCGCTCGAGAAACTTGATTAAAACTAAACATTTCCCGGCATGCTCCGGGTGTTGGCTATGACTTTTCGTTTCTCCACTTTTCGCTTTGCTTTTCGGCAGTTCATAAAGTTTCCTTAAACACACTATGCGATAGATTGCATCGAACTTTCAACTTTTCTCTATCTCGCAATCTCATTTTGGGGCGAGCGAAACGGAATGTTGAAATTGATGCCGAATTGGTATCGATTTGTGTGCGGTACAAGTTAACATGCTCCATCAAAAAGTCATGAATCGAATGAACGAAATGAAAGGTAAAAGGGATGAGCCGTTCCGGATTGGATACAAGAATCGTGGATTTTAATTCTTACTTGATTGGAAGCATGTCTTTGAAGCAGTACAGTAGAAAAGAAAAAATGTTTTCCTTACCTAAAACGAGAAGAAAAGAAACGAATGATTAAAATCGACCAAAGTCTCTAAGATGTACTGAGATAATAGATAAAACACGTATACATCTCGGCATTGTCCGTATGCAGTTGATCGAATCACATAGTGAATAAGGCATTAGCATTCAATTGAATCCTGGCACAACGATTCAGTTGGCGAACATTTAATTTATGCCAGTTGTCCAGTTGTCACATATTCCTGGGCATAGGTAAACAGCTCCGCTTGGTAAATCAATGATTCAGTCTAACTAATGGAAATTGGAAAATTACGATCCTTGCTGTTGCCCTCCACCCTGTTTCCAGCTCCCTGCAGTGCGAGCAAGTGTCAACCGAGACGACATTCCGGAATGCTGTTGACTTCGGCAAGCGTCACTCGAAACATTGTGTGACTACTTAATGAAGGCACTGATTGCCTTCATTTGACGTCCAGGATGGTGAGATTTCGTGGCGAGCAGGAGGGAGTGCCCCACGTAGTGCCAGCTCGGCGTTAGCAAACCGAACAACAACCGATTGATTGAACCGCAGGTTGGTTCGGAGGACGAAGACTTCCACCCTGGCCCGGGCTGCACAGATGGCGCAACAATTAATTACACGATAAAATTTACTTACGCCCTCGACCTGCGCGCGGCTTACGCACCTCGAAGGGACGCAGTCGAGCGTGAAGGTGGAGAAATATTAACGAATCTGATTCGCTGCAGTTGCCGGTCATCGTCTTCCGGTCCTGGGCAGTCGCCCATGCATGCGCCCGCTTCTCGGTGGAATGCGTGGACTAATACTTGTGTTCTGTTGACCCGCGAGGTTGGGAAGGTGCAGGAGCTGTGTTAGGGAAGCGTCGAGGAACCAGGTGAGAACAAGCCGACATTATAATCGACCCGAGATTGCATGCTACCGAACTGTCCGTCTCGTTAGGACCTCGGGCTCAAAACCCCGTGTTCGAAGCCGTTTGCAGTTGATTGGATTTGTTATCCCGAAACGTTGCCGAATGTATAGTTATTCGCCACTTCAGGAGTGAAACTTCCTGCGTTCCCTACCGCCCATCTCCCCGCCTCCCTGCCACCAGCAGCAGTACATTCCAGAACGACAACAACCTTTGTTCAACAATGGCAAATTGGAGCCCAGCTCGCCTCGGTTCGACACCACTTGAATGTACGTACCACTCGAGATCGCCGAGACCGCAGCCGGGGAACTTTCCCGGGCCCTCCTGGAGTCCAATTTTGGGAGGACGGTGCCTGCACCCATCGTCGGTGCGTCTGCGAGTCCGGAAGGGCCAGCCACACACACACACACACACACACACACACACACACACACACACGGCCAGAACTTACACTGCGCTTGCAGGGCACTTTGGAAACTGGAGCAGACTGGAATCAATAGAACCTTACGTTCGATGTTTGCTGCCCTTGTTGAAGGATTTCGCCCGAGTCAGTGGCACAAACTGTAAAGGGCCTGTTGTGTCACTGGTGTAGATTGTCGTTGCTTGTTCCTGCACTCGCAATCAATGTCGTACACATCATTGCGTTTGATTATCCATATCCATAATTAGGAGTTGGAGTTACAACGCCCGAGCTTCCGAGCGTAGGTGAGTGCAATAGTTTCATGGGTGGCAAGTTTGTTGTTTGCGTTACTCATAAAACCATATTATAATCTTGTAAAATATTCTCATCATAGTTATACAGAGTATGATAACTATTGCTCATGAAAGTCTATTACAGAAACTTTCAGTAAATAATGAGAAATTCTTCAACCCTTCAATTGCAGTAGCTTTTCAACAATCGCCTCATGGGTTCGGTCAATGATTTCGGATACCAGACCACTTTTAGGTTTTATTCATCCATCCGTCTCTCCGGTGAAGCAGTCATTATCGCACTCGTTATCGGACGGATGCATCCGGGGTCCCTTCCGTAACGTAACGACAGCATCGTTGGAACCTTATCGCGGAACAGCAAGAAGACCTCTACTATAGCAGACAAAACTGAATCGGCACGTATCGGACGGAATGTTATTAAATTTCGATTGTTTGGAGTATGCATTAGTGCCACCGTACGCCCAGCACCCTTACTGTACTTCACCGTAACGCTGGAATGGACAGAAATGTAATTTGCACTACAATTGACCACTCAAGGCTGAACGATTTTGATGAATTCCTATTGCGAAATGTCATCAGTTGTATGACAAATGATGTCATCAGTTGACGAGGGCATCGATATGATAAAACCATATCAGAATTTTAAACCCATAAGACATTGCTACAGCTATACGTACAGCATAACATTCACACTTTTGTAAAAAAAAGCGTTTCTTATTATTTGATCAGATTTGATTTTCCCTATGAAAATCCTCGTCTATCACAATTTTGCCACACATGCACACCAGAATCCGAGGAAGCGAGGAAATTAGAACCGATTCAAATGAATGTTTGCCGAATCGCAAGAGCTCTCAAATTTTCCTCCCGGCAAGTATTCCTTGGGGGGAAAATAACAGTTTATATATTATTCAGCAGTTTAAGTGAAGCTTCATCGCGGCACTGGCGTTAATAAAATATCACATTGCTTTCCACGCAATGTGTCTACGAAAGCCGCCATCGGCGCGGAAATCTTTCCCGGAAAATTCACAAGAACCAACCACTCTCGGCTCGCGAGCTGAAGGTGATGGCGCATTAGTCGGGCATCTTTAAAATGGCCCGAGCCCGCGCCCGCGCCCATTGCCGACCCCGCTGCGATAAGATAAGCGGTGTGAATTAAATCAAATTAAGGTTTCACGGCGATAAATACCCGGCTCGCCTTTCGGCACGTGGCGGGGGCTTCTACTGCTGCGGTCACATTCGCGTACAAGCGCCGTCCAAGGAGCGCAGCGCTCGGGAGCTTTTCCGGCTCAGGTTCCATCAGGAGAAGCACACAGGACCTGCCTCGCACTCAGGACCGTTCGCTAAGAAGCGTCACAAAGTTTGTGCGGCCAACAACGCGCCCGGCGAAACTTTGGGGCACGGTCACGCGTAATACCTTTCTACGGCGTTTTATTATTCATGAGTAACAATTTTATGCGTTTTTACCAACGCTGTCAAATGTCATTTACGCCCGTTTGACATCGTTTCGCGGAAAAACGAAAAAAACAAACTCACATTTTGGGGCCACAAGGGAAGGCGAGGTCCGAGGAATCTGGCCATCAAAAGCATTGACGTGCTCATGATCATGAAATATGCAAAATTTCCCAAGAGTGTGTGTGTGTATTGGAAAGATGAAGTATATTTACTTTAATCACACTCCCTCATTGTGTTCCGTTCCTCGATTGTATGGGTCCCAAAAACTAGAAGGGCCATTTGTCTCAGCGGCGGATGAGAAATTAGAAAAGCAACAAATACTCTGACGGCCCCCGCTGGATGTGGGTAAGCGGAGGAAACAGGATGGACCCAAAACCCTGCCATAATAACCGTTCAAATGGAGGACCAAACGACAACAAATCATTACCGAGAGTGGGAGTGAGAAAATGTGCAAAATTAATGTCAGACAATAATCGTTTTCCTTCCCGTTTTTTTTTTTATGCTGCGTTTTTATCTGTATTTTTTTCTGTTTGATGCTTGCAATCAGCCTTCCACGCGTAGTGTTTGTGATTTGTTGCCATTGGCGGCATAACATTATAAGCCCCTTGTAGCCTTTCTTCTCCTCCTCTCCCGTGACGTTTTCGAGGGATCACAAATGGCCAATTTGAATCCCGTGCCCGGCTAACGAAGAGGTGAATTATGAGTCCTAGTTGGTGATGGTTCGCCGGAGTTGATGAAGCGTTTGAATTCCGCAACATTTTCGTACGTTTTTTGTGTGTGTTTTGTTTGCCATTCCGTCCAGCAACCGCAATTGATTGCATTAGCAGCAGCAACAGCGTAAACATCGTTCGACTACAAAAACATTATTTAATTCGCTACTTTTAAAACGATAGACCCTTGCAAAAAACAGCCTGGTGATGATGGGCCCACCATCCCGGTGTCCTTGATAACGTCCTGCTTCCCAGTGTCGAGCCATTTGTCATTTCAAGTGCATATTCCGTCCGGTACATTTAGTGTACAAAGTGAATAGGAGGATTTCTCGGAAAACCGTTGGCATTACCAATGTTTCCTAATGTTGTCACATAAAAAAAAGAGAATGTCTATTTTCGGAAACAAAATATGTCAAACACTCCCACCGTCCGGCATGACAAGGACCAGGACAATAAGACCGGAGCAAGTTTAAATTGCGTTACAACTTTCTCACAGCTTGATTGAATTAATCAACATCTTTTTCGAGTCATACTACGATCTTTTGTCGGACGCTTAGGCGTTACCAGACGTTGTCCGTTTTAAGATTAGCCCACCATGTGTACCATTGATGTTACCACAGTAGTGGTAAGTGACAGGTGAGCAGACCATCTTTGAATGATGCGGACCCATTCCCACGCCTCTTTCAAACTTTCGTATGGAGTTTAAAATGTAGAGTGACATTTATTGGTCAACCAACGCTAAGTGCAAGTAGTTCACCAACCGAACCGAAGCTGAGGAAAATGCTGCTAGCGTTGGAAAACCCGAACCTTCGAAAATGTCAGAACGGTTTAATTAAGCTTCGTTCTAGAAGCTCCATTAATGGCTCAAACAACAACGAATTTGTCCACCTTTTCCGAAATTTGTCAATTTGCTCTTCTGTGATAAGACAACATTAAAACTTAGCGCGAAATGTGAGATATTTTTCATTGTTAATTACAACTCCGAGCGCAAATCCATTCGCATCACTTCGCCTGCGCTCGCTGGAGGAAAAATTGAGCCAATTTTTCAAAGCCATCTCCCTGACGTCGGCTACAAATCGGTTTCCATTACTCCGAGGCCACAGTTAAGACGAAATAAATGTACTGTAATGAAGCTAAGATTAAGACAAAAGCAGGCTACGGGAAAACCGGGCTGCCGAAAGCGCGACGGAAGTTCGTTCCGATTCGCTCGGATTCGGTTTCAGGAGTCGTGAAAAATGATCGATACGGTGTCATCGTTTTAAACCTCGCTTTTCTCTTCGGAGGCGGAGCAAGTCGAAGCGCGTGAACAGCACGGAGATGTGCAAGCAGCGGCTCAAAATGTTTGATTGACATCATTTTCCTTTTTTTCCACTCCACAGCCACAGGACGATAGGAAACCGAGAAGGACGAGCAGCAACCGAAAGATGAGCGAACTCTCGTACCAAAGTTTGTCGCCCGCCAACCGATCGATCGATCGGGAGGTGGATGGGAAAAAGAAAACTTGAAAAAGCACGCCCGGCTGGCTTTCACTTTAAGAGGAAAATCCGGCTCCGGCGGAAAAACGCTGGGGAAAAATAAATCGGCAAGTAATTTTACGCTCAAATTCGACTCTGGCTCCCAGGTCGTGTGGAATTCGATTTGAGACGATTTGTATCGCGGCCCTCGGCTTTCCCGGCAAGCCTGGGAACTGAATTTAATACCGAAGGGCACCATTCATTCACGAGCAGACGACAAATCCCGGTAACCTTAGCCGGCCGTGCTACGTAACGATCCTTCCGATGGGTTCGATTTCTCAATTCTCTTCCTCCTGACGAATAGCGTCATCATCTTCGCCGTTATGATTGCATCGTTCGTTAATGGAGCGCTTCATGATGACGCTGATAAAACTGGCACGGTTGGAAGCTTTTTCACATTCCTGTCAAGCGCACAGACGGAAAATGTTTTTTCCTCCCACCCAAGGCTTGTAAAACATTTCCAGTATTCCGCAAAAAGTGACAACGCCAAACTTTACGAAAGTGTTCTAGACAATGAGAAAATCTAACAACAGGTCAATTTTGGATAAAAAGAGAACTAGGTGTCGACGCGTATTGCATCTCATAAATATTGCGAACAGGCTGCGAATGAGTGTCTTTTTTATTATGTTAGTTGTTAACAGCGCCATCATTAACAAACCAATTCTAACGCACAGTGTTTGCAAACATATGCTCCGGAATTAACACGGATCCTCCGAACCAAAGTCCGCTCGTTCACTTCCTTATTACAGCCAAACAATGTCAACCGCCAAGCTCGATAGCGGTCGCCGTCGATTTGTTCTCGTAACGACCGGACAAACCGAGAAAACCCATCAAGCCCCCCACTGGCCCCACCCCGGCCGGCCCAACTCCCACGCAAAATGGACACCGATGTATGGTTATGTTTTTGAGCTCCTGTCACCGGTGATCGCGTTGGGTCAGCGGCAATGGGCCAGCGCAAACAAAGCATCCTCCCGTGACAGTAGAGTACGGCTCCGGGGTTTTCCCTTCGAACGCTTCCCGGATCCTCTCGGTGGTTTGCAACGACTATGGCCGAGCCCGAGTTGTCCGGCCCCTAAAACCCTGATGACTGATGTATCCACCATGCCGCAGCTAGCCCCACCAGAGGATTGCTGTGTGTTAGCTCACCCATTAACTCTCTCGCCGGACCGGCTAGCCTTGGTTCCGTGGTGTGGGTAGCTTTTCCGCAAGCACCGTCAGCAAAAACTCGGCGAACTGCAGTTGACAGTGTCCAGCTCGGAATAGTCACTCCCATTCCAGGACGGGGGCCGATGCTAACCTCCACCCGAGATGACACGATGACACAGCCGGAAAAACCTGCACACGCCTTCGAAAAGCCAGCCCAACGAAGGACCCCCAATCCTACATAGAAACTACAAATAGCCTGCAACATCCTGACTAGAATATCAAAAACTCCACCACCAGGACCGGTAAGGAGTCCACAACACGGTAGGAGTCAAAACACGTCGCCACCGGAAAGAAAGAGTGCGAAAAGATAAGGAAGAAAATAAAGAATCCCCTCCCCGACACATACAACTCACTCTTATTACTGTGTGTTATTTTTATTACTTGTGAAAATGACGACGAGCCGGAGCTCGCGCAAGGGTACAAGGATGTTTGTTTATTTCTGTCTTCATTAGGACTTCGCCCCACCTTACCCGGGCGTCGCCTTCCCTTGTTCCCGGGCGTGATTCTCAAGCAATATGTTCAGGCGATTTGGTGTAGTGTCTCTCACTGTTTATGACAGCAATTAAACGTGACACTTTCGACAAGGCTCGAGTGTTTCGTGTGGTTCTCTCTGTCTCTCATGTGTGTGGCAACAAAGTTTCCCCCGGGCGTAATGCCTTCTCGGTGAAAGTGTGATTGTGAAACGGTTTAGGAGCGAGGGGTGTGGCACTTTTTGGGGGGACAAATGTCCCCAAAACGCACCAGACGAACCGGCGGCCCGGCTTTGCCAGTTTTCCACTACTTTATCGTCCCTTGCGTTTCTTGTGGCCTTGCTCTTAAATCCACCGGAGTGCCGCGTACACGCCAGCATCGCGGCCAGTTGAACCGGCCTCGAAAACGCAAACCTCAAAGGAGTAGAAGGAGTAGAGGAACACAACGCAGGTTGGGTTAGAATGGAGTTTGGAGCCACGGACCTCCTCCTCCTGCGCACAAAACAAGCACCCACCCGGCACTCCATCCGATTTCCGCTTTGCTCCGAGCGAACTTTGACCCGAACGAAAACAAAATGGAAGCTCTGCCCGGTAGCAGAGGCAAGCTGGGGCAACCTTTAGCGCCGATTTATGGGTGGACAGATGGCGTGTGAATTATGACTCCTACGCGTACCGGTCCCCACTCCAGCTCTATCCGTGCTGTCTGGTGACATTTGAATCATTTACGACCATAAAGCGGCCGTGTGGTGTAACTCTCTATCTCTCTTTCTCCTTCCAAGGCCACGTATTTCGTGCGTGTGTGCTTGGTGGGTTGTTAGTTCGAAGGAGCGGCGAAAGGATGTAACAATAATTTCTAACCCGCGCCGACAAACATTTCTAGCAGCAGCCAGTTCTGCTGGTGTCACATAAGAAGGTGCTGACAGTAGCAGCCCTTAAACCAGTGTCGCTCGCTGCTTAACAGATGAGTTCTTGTACGTCGTTCGTTTCGAGGTCTTGTCATAGTTTGCCGAAATGATTTTATGACTTCTCGTAGGAAACTTCCGAAGGACACAAGGATAAAATAAATGATCCCAAACGATTGTTTGAAGTAGATTTATAAGACGAGAAAACAACATCCCTTACAAGTTCCGCAACGAATCATCCATATACTCTAAAACTCTAGTCAAAATTACGGAACCGTAACCCTCCTCCGAACCATCTGATTAGTATTCACCTCCAGGAACCGTCCTATCCCCCACTTGACAATTCAGGCATGCCCGGACACATACTCTGCCAAATAAATTGATAAATTAATTACCATAGTCTTATGGTCTACACATGAAACCGAAAAAAAAACCAGCCGGAAGACAACCCGGAAAACTATCGATGACCGCAGGGCTCTGGCTGAGTACTTCTAACATATCGGTAGGCCACAAAAAGACGCAGTGCTCTATAACACGGTGTGCAATGGGTTTAAGGATGAATAACAATTAGTTGCGAAAATATTTTCCACCCATTCCCCCCACGGGGCAAGATTATGCGTACGATTCCGTCCGACGTCTGTGGCATGTGGTGTATTGAGACGGAAGTCGGAAAACCACACCATGGCCGGGATGATTAAATGGCTCGGTCAGTGCTGACCATACCCAATGAGTTCTGGCATCGCCCGGAGCCACGTTTTTCCAGCTCGCCGTTTTTCCTCCCAGGCCGACAGGACTGGGATCAAAGTTTTACCTCGTTTGTGGGTGGGTGTGTGTGTGTGTGTGTGCGTTTGTGTGCACGTATGTGTGGGAGAGAAAAAAATAATACTCTGGCTCAACATCAATTTCTTCCCCCGCTCCGGAAAACCCACCTCGGAAAAGCGTCCCCGGGGGAAGGAGGCATCAATCCACTGCTGCGGGCGCGCCCGTTCTGGCGAGAAGGAAAACGTATGGGAAAAGTAATTACGAAATTGACTAAATTGCTTGCTACGCTGATAAGCCGAAGATTAATTTGGGACGTCTAGGCGGTGGCAGAAATAAGCCCCGCTAAAGGCTCTGTCTGTGAGGGTCGTCTTTTTCCGTCGCCGCCGCCGCCGTGGGGGTTGATAGAGCTGAAAGTCATTTTTCTGTGGCTTAACGGAGCTCAAATCAGTTCTTCGGCGAATGAAAACGTTAAGACCGACGTGAAACATTGCCCCACCCCGGGCAGGACCTCCGTGAAAGGGTTACCTGCGAGCATATGAGATCTTATCAAATTCACCTTCGAGTGGGTCCCTACAGCTCGTCGCTAGTTACCTTTCGCAATCGGCGGCAAAATTAATGATAATTGTTGGCTAATGACACGTCATCAAAAAAACCGACGATGCCACTCGAGTATCCTTTTCCTTTTTTTTTTGTATCGGGAAAAAGGGTCCAGCCAATACACTGGACAGGTCGACCGCACCAGCTCCAATTGCTGGGACCGTAACTGAATCAACCCCACACACACACCAAGACATATGATAATGAGACGCCAAATTAATACACTTGCCTACGGTGCCTTCGAACTCCTAATCAAATTACCCCCGAATCGTTCGGATGGCGGTTTTCGGGCGATTTTCCGTGCCAAGACCATAGGCTTCCGTTCCGCTGCGGACTTCCCTTGGCTGATATAGCCATCACCCGGCAGCAAGCAAGCAAGCAAGGGTGCAGCGGTGGTTCCGGGTACGGATGTTGGGGATCATTAGAAGGACTTTTCCCGATTACTCGTGCGGAATAAATGAAATGAATAGAATGTGCTCCATAGCAAGGCAGTCTTGGTAGAACTAGCTGGCAGTCAACTGACGGCTGAAGTAGCTTTCCCTTTTGGCCCGGTTTGAAGGCTGCCCGATTATTATCCCTCTCGAAACGGTTCCCCCGGCTTCTTGCGCGCGTCTTACGCAAACGGATTGCAGCGAAGTCAAACTGCCGAACCACGTGTGTCCCTGGGAAAGCTGACAACTGCTGATGGGGGGTAGGTTGGTTGCTTTGGGGTTGAAAAAAATACCCCATCGGAGACAAAATAAATAATATTATTCCACACAAGAGCTGACATAAAATTGCCCTTCCACGCGGGTTGGAATATAAGGACAATAAGTGGTACACTGTTTTTCCAGCAGCCTAAAAACCTGGCGAATCCTTCGCGCCTACAGAAGATTCGTGTGGCCATTCGTCATAATAGGTAAAATGCTAATATCAAATCCAAACATCAGTCTCACACACTCCGGTGCGAAGGATTCATAAAAAAGACAAACACTCTTA
>JAOEFI010000007.1:17620051-17665244 GCA_034621735.1 Anopheles plumbeus | reverse complement strand
CACTCGTAACCAAGCCCAGTTGTTTCGTGCCAATGAATCATTTACACCACATCGACGTTGGGGAGGGGAGAAAGTCGGTGAAAATTTCGAACAAACCCCAAAAGAAGACCTCGTTTCGACAACGATTGGGCTTCGGTGGTTCTGTGGCTGGTTTTTTTTCGCGTCCCCCCATTCGAGAAAATGCCGAACCGGGTGGCGGCCAAACCCACCCTCACAAGAAATGGAAACCAAAACGAAAAGGCAAAAAAGAGGCAGTTGGCGAAGCGGGGAAACCTCGTTGCCGGAAATGGAAGTCGCAATCCACGACTCTCGCGCGCGCGCGGCCTGCTTGTGTTGCCCGACTGCTATCTATTCATCTTGTGATGTTTTTCGGCAGGGTTTTTTTCTTCTCTTTTAAAATTCCACGATGCTTTTGTTTTGATGTAACTTTTTGTGGCCAAGTCGGAGTCGGAAAATCGTTCCCTAGCAGCTCCAACCCGAACGCTGGCGAGTGGGGGTTCAAAAAGTTGAACTTCAATCTAACACTGTTTCGGTTTTCTCCCTTTACTGCGTTGAAACAAACGACTCAAGTAATTAACATTTTAATGTGTTTCGACTTTTTGACCGTCCGACACGCGGAGGTGTCCGGAGAGGCCGCGAGAGGCAAACCAATACTACGACGGTGCCGGGCGAGGGTGTTGGATTTTTCGCGCTTCGATGGCGCTGCGTTTTCCATGGTTTCCAGCACATCGTTGAGACACAACTAGAACACAACACTCTTGTCTCTCATTCGTCAAAAACGCTGATGACCAGCAAGTCTACCCATGTGGCTGGTTCCTTCTGCTGGCGGACGCACCGTTCTTTATGCTCCCTTCGAAGCATACCAAAAACCAACTCACAAGGCGTGGCCTGACGGTTGGGAGCCGCCATTAAATGATTGTGTATACATGAGCATAAATAATAATTATGCTACTGCTGGCGCGAGCGGCCATGAACTAGTACCACCAGCACCAACCCACATCGTAACTACAATGGGCCATAACTGCCTCGAAGGAACAAGACAAGGAGCGTAAAACTGATACATATATGACTCCCGCTCGCAAACACCCGATACTGTCCCCGCGGAGCAGGAGGCAGTGACTTCAAAAGAAAGAAAAAACCCAAGCACTAGAAATCGAAACCGAGGCGGTGCAGCTAGAATTTCAATGATTTCGAGCTTAATATTAATGAGCGAACTATCAGCAACGGGCTTTGATTAATTTTCTCGGTTTGTCAAAGCAAACAAAATAGTTTCTCCCAACAACAAAAAACTCCCTCCTTACCCAGTTGAACCGGCGATTCGCGCGGGCAGACGGCGCACAGGGGTGAAGAAATTATTATGTCCCTTCCCACCCTCCACCGAGAAAATTCGAAAAAAGAAATGACTTCGCTTCGGAAATGGGTGATTAAATCATGTTTTTCTTTGATATATGGTCTGTTTGTTCGAGACGAGGGCGGAGAGCGAATGAAAGAAAAAAAAGTTCCGAAAAATGAGCAAACGAAACTGGAGGCAGATATGGAAATTCGGAAACCATTCTCCTAGCCACCACCGAAATAAAACAAAACGAAACCCTAAGGGTCACCAGCGTCGCAAGTAGCGACGACGGCACGCCCGCACCTTGGCATTCGGTGAGTTCTTGGATCACGTGTCCGTGGCCCTTCACCGTGCGCGCCCTAAGGACGGGAAGGTTGCTCGACTATTTATTTATTCCTTCTCAACCGTGCCAGGAAACCCCCCGAGTTTGCGTTTTGTTTGATTATTTGTGATTTATTTTCCCATTGTTTAGAGAGAAGCAGCGCAGGAAAAACCGAAACTACCGATGGTGAAAATTTATGGCGTTAAACAAATTGAAAGAACATCGGCGTTATGGTGTCTTTTTCTTAGGAAAAATGAGTTTGCATCCAGTGGCGGAGGAGCGGAGGTTTAAATCAACTTGAACATGCGAACGAGACAAGTGGAATCACTTTGTGCGTTCCGGTGTCACGTGTGGCGAGGGAAGCGTGGAGCTGAGATGAATTATAACTTTATCAGGGATGAACTTTGTCGTCATAATTTCTCTCGTCGTGCAGCAGCTTGATATTTTTTTTAAAAAAATGCTTAGATTAAATTATCTTTAAAACAATGTATACGATGATGCTGATAATTAATTCATTCCGATAACAAAAAATTAATTGGCGATCCAAACACCGAGGTCCGGATCGACCCGGAGATTAATCAACAGAAACGGGATCCGCTTACTTGTTCGCTACCTCGTATGCATCAAAAATTGGATTCCTTCCGCCCGAATCGTTCGCCACGGCAGCAGCACTTGATACATGACATTTTCATTTCATTCGCGTTCATTTCATTTCAACGCCCCATTTCTCGTGGACAGGGAGAGGAGAAGGGTGTACTCTGGTGGTTAAGGGCCAACACCAAAAAGCGGACTCGCGAAACGGTCGTCACCGAAAATGAAAGCAAATGATCATCACCATTACGGTCATCGCCGCGGCGTTCGATTTGGATTTTCTCAACATAACCAACAACAAAAAAAAAAGAAAGAAAGAAAATCGGCTCCCGCGTGTCCCACCAGAAGGGGCGAGTGAACGAGAAAGAAAGTTGGAGGATAAAAAATGACACCCCATAAATAATAATTGCCATCACATGTGCGCGGCGTGTATATAGCTGCAGCCGAAAAAGATGTACACATGTGAACTAAAGGGACAGGAGTATTATAGGGAGGGCACCCCGAGAGGGGGGTAACATTAACGCAATCGTATTTCAGTTGATTTATGCTACCGAATGTAGGGCCGTGAATGGAGGAGAAAATAATCATAAAAAGCATCAACGCGAGGAACGCGCGAGAGAGAGAGAGAGAGAGAGAGAGAGACAGAAAGAGAGAATGGAGCATAACTCGACACAATGTAGCCATTATCCATTCTATCTATGCCATTACTAACACCGCATTTGTAAAAAGGAACCGAAGAAGGACACAGTTTGGTGGAAAGCGTACGCGTAGCGTTTGGTCAGCATCGGAAACAAACCGCGCGAAAGCAGCGAAAAAAGTGACGGAACATAATTATGTTGTACATATTGGAGTACAAACCCCTTTTTCGCCACCTTGCGCCACCCTGAACCCTGTTAGAGCATGCCATTTGCCGGTCCGCCAGTAAAAGGTGCTATATCGCTGTGACAGTGCGCGGAGTGTTCGGGCACGAAAACCGCACCGAGAGCGTCGTCGGGTCCGGCACCCGTTAAATGAAATTGCCAACGGGGAAAACCGTAATGAACATATGAGATATGAATTTCAATTAAAACTGAAAGTTCACTTGAGCCCTTCCGCTCGAGCGGGGCACTCGTTTGAGTGAGCGAAATATAGCGAAATTACCGTCCACCCAGGCTTTCCCGGCAACTATTTCCCCGAATGAGCAGCTTTTTCATCGGAACAGCGTCCTACAGCGACAGGACGAAAGGCGCGAGATGCAAAAAGGAAAACGGGAAACGTGTGTGTCGTAAATTTGCGCCCTGCCATGATTAGTTTGGTTCACTTTTTGCCAAAGTTATTACCGATAGGGTTCCCCGTCGTCGTGGGGCCATTTTTTCTCCATCAAGAGAGAGATAGAGTCCCAGTCGAGCATAGGTGAAAGTGGTATGTTCTATGCTTCAACAAAAACACCGGGACACAGAGTCATACTTGCGCTCCACTATTGCGCCAGGTGTCAAACGAGCGTTGGGTCATAAAAAATGCATCGACTCATTCGCAGTTTCGCCGATCGACCCCGCCGAACCCTGGGTGAAGTCGGAACGGAATGGGATTCTTTTTTTCCTGGATTTGTGTGCCGCCTTCGATCTGCTGGCGCAGGACTGGCCCATCGCCCGGCGCCTCGTCACGACCGATCTTTCGCTACGGTGTCACCATTTTCGTTCACTTTTATTATCCTTTTGCAATAAGCGGACGCTTTGTGTGCGCGCCGAAATCTGCCGAAGCGCGCAGGTGGAAAAGGTCGATAGAAGTCCAATGGTAAAATTTGAATTAAAAAATCATCCAACACCTCCTAGCGTGGGACTAGGCGGAGAAAAAAACGCGCCATTTTTCCGTTGGATGTGAAAGCTGTCGAAAAAAGCTGACCGGATCACGATCGGATCTGCCTGTGCCCGCTCGCCAATAACAGTTTGTGGCACATTCGGTGACCGAAAAAAATAAATATAAACAAAACTAGCGCATGGTGAGCCGCCGGTTTCTGGATCATCCAGGCGGTCTATCTAGCGGCCAATGTTGGTTGTCATCGTCACCGTGCCTGTCATCGCACCGTTGCTTCTCGAGCGATGATGCATTATTATTCATAAATTTCAGCCTCATCTCATTCAGAATTGTTCAGGCCGACGGGGTGGAGAGGGTTCATGCCAGAATATACGCGATGTGGTCCGGTGCGCTTTATCGTGTTTTTTGTCCACGGACTCTAGGTTAAAAGGCTCTAGGTTTAGATCTAATGTATGCCGTAACTGTCATATCGCCGAATCCTAATTTTCGCAAAGCCTGGCGTACGAATTCCGATGAATCTATATATAGAATGAAACGATTAGGATTCAGGTCGGGATCCGTTTCTCAAGCTGTCCTAATTTGTTTTCTGTGGCATTTAATTTCTGCTTAGGCAGTGCTGAACCAATACCTTTCTTTACGTCCAATCAGCGATTGAGAAAACACGACAAAATTGTGTTTTAATTCGAACCAACTTGTTTCGGCCATCCTTCGCGCGTTGCTACTGGCATACCTGAGCAGGTCGTATTGATGGACATCTTATGTTGCATTCGTATTCGTGCTGCGTGTTCCCGCAGTTGGTAGCCACCGAAACCGTCATGCCCGTAGAGCGCCACGCATTAACATGGTTTATTTATTCGACCCACCCTGTGGGCAACAGTGGACAAACAGCCCTTACGGCAGCTAGTTGACTGTTAGTTGATTAGTTGGCTACGAGCTACCATTTAAATTATTTATCCCGTAACGATGCGTTGAGAATAGAGAAATAAATTCCAGTGTTTACACTAATCATGGTGCGGACACGGTTGGATTTTTAATTAAAACATACCATATTAATTTGTGAAAAGGTCAGGTCTATCGAGGGGCCCAACATCGGAGAAAACATGCAACCCAATCATAACTCCGCCGATAAGACGATCGTACGCGATGATCGAGTCTCTGCCGCACACAAAGGGAGGCTTCGCCCGTCCGGGGGACATTGGAATCGTGCCATCGCATCTCCTAAATCTGTCATACCTCGTTGCCGCTCCGGATCGGATGCTGCACTGTTGGACGCCGAAAACCGAAAGCAACACAAAAAAAAAAAAACTAATCCCCTCGTCGAATATGAAACGGAAGGCCCCTACTTCGGACCCAGCGATGGGGGTTCGATCCGAAATATTTTGCATTCTCGTTAATTAAGCCCACGCTTGTCATCGTTAGTTCGTAGTCCGGGGACACCCTATTCCAGGGAAGGTGAACCTATCAACAAAACAGGCCACAATGTCAGGTATTCATAACTTGACCAGCTGCACAGTTTCGGAGACATATGTTGTGTTTCATTATAATTCTTGTGAATTAGGATAAAGAAAATTTTTCGAGCCGAAAATCATCATAGAAAATGGATTCGCCATCACTGCCCGATTGTTGGTCCCTAGACAGAGAAGCGTTCGTTCACCAAGGAGAAAGAACGAAGGCATGTGAAAAAGTATACATGCTTGCAAAAAATATATTTTTGCATCGCCATGCAACATTTCGGGGATATATTGTGCTCGGGGACATTTTTCGAATCGTAGTTTTTTTTTCCTGTGTTGGGACTGCCCTCATTGTCAATCATCGAAAACTCGCAGTCCTCCCCAGTATTGGCCCCCTGGGAAATAAACGGGTCGAAAATGAACGGGGTATGGTATTATGAATAGAGGGACAAAACAGTCCTCGTCCTCCTCCCAGCGCAACCAAAGGCAATCGCAACCGTGGAGGGAGACAATGTAAAGTAAAAAAAAAAACAAAAGCTTACCCAACAGCACTGGAAATCTTTCGCATCCACCACCACCACTGCCGAATTCCAACCATACCGACCCAGCCGGGAGACCGGTCGCCGTGTGGTACGAAATATGCTCAAATTTATGACAGCGTTGAGTCATTAATGACATGCCGTGGCGCACAGTTTGGAAAATGCTAGAAATTTATTATCCAATCAACCATTTCGCTGCCGGTGGACGATGGGTTGGGGCGGCCTGAGGGTCTGGGAATCCAAATTAATTCCTAAACATGACGAACAGTATTCGGGCCGGGGCATTCCGGCGCTAGCATCCCCGATCCGGGCGCTAAGTTGCTATGGAATGTGTCCCCGTGCAGCTTCAGGTGGAATTGGGCTCGAGGTTTTGGGTCATACCGGGAATCCTAAGCGCCACATCTGGCAGGATGGAAGGTTGCTTTCTTCTCCACGGAGAGAAAAAACAAACAAAATACAAATTCCCCGAGGAGTTCCCCTTCCCCATTGGGCAGTAATTCCACGAGAGCAGACACATCCCTGTGGCTGACCCTTTATTAGTAGGCCACAGAATCGTGTCATCGCTCTTGCGACCCTCCATACTGTATGCTAAGTTTTCTATCCCTTCGGTCCCATTCGTTGCCGCTCTTGAACTTGCGAAAGGACGCAAAGGGGACGCGGTGCCCACCATTAAAGTGTCATCTCAAATTACAAAATTACGATGTCGAGGGAGAAAAAAGACACCTAACCGATGCACGCTTCCATTTGGGACGCATCTGTCGGACCAGTCCAGGCCTGGTTTCGCGAGCGGCAGTCATCACTCGTGAGCATCGAAATTGAAGCACGTAAACGAACGAAAGGACTAGGACACCGGGTTAGGGACTGGGGCACAAAGCAAGTGACGGGCCTCAAAGATTAGTGCCCCACCGATATCTAATTGCTTCTGACAGCGTTACTTTCGCAAGACACGACCGGCGCAAGATCCGAACGCAGCCAGTGTTAAGGTTCGCTGGTCGGGTGATTGGTTCGCTGTTTGGACTCCAGGCCCAGCTGGTTGATGGGCGAGGTAGGTTGGTGGGCAGACCAGAAGGCCCAAAAATGGCAAGTTTCCGACACGGTAATGCATCGACACACACGAAAGAAAGCCCCCCCCCCCCCCTTCCCCCAAGGGGGAAGGGAACAAGGGTAAAAATATGAGCTCGGTTAACCACAGGTCATAAATAAGGGCCTTCTGCCGGGGTTGCAGTGGAACCTTCTCCCGGACGGCGAATATTCACAGGGATGGAAATTCTTTTCATACTGTGCCACATTTTAAACAACTGAGATAATTGGAAAATTCATAATTTTTGAAAACTTTAAAAGTTTGTAAGGTTTTCTACTAAAAAATTTAGTCCTTTCGGTCCTTCGAATAAAAAAAACTGGTCATTCCGACCCCCTAACAAACACCATTTTGACCAGAGACACGTTGCATTGAATTCCACAGTATAACAACAACCCTTTCCTCGTACTCCGAATTGTCGGTGAAAACCGCAGAAAAACGATTGCAGAATTGTGCGAAATTTCGGACTCCAGCCACACCTCACCGTCGAGGGCATCCTCCGCAGCCATCACCTTGCTGCGATTTCCACTTTTCACACCAGCTTCAACTGCTTTCGGGCGCTCATTTGTCGGGGGTTTACTCTGTGCCGTTCGTTCGCTTCCTTGCTCCCGCTGGGGCTGCGGCTGGGGCTGGCACTTGGGCTGCTGATCTTCTTAAAGCTGACCGCAGACGGGGTGAAGTTTCATTACGCGCCACCATCACTGACTCGCACTCGGCAGGTCGTGCAATGGTCGGTCCACCGGTGTGGAGCCTTGGCAAGCAAGCATTCTTACTGTTCCGAGACGCTGGTTCTCCCCCCCAAAAGGGGTGGTGGGGGATGAGCTCGGGATAAATTATGCGGTGAAACAGTTCCAGTCACGTGTGAAGTTTGCCGCCGGTACCGCTCGTTCTCGGAACGCACCATTCCGTCGGCCGCTTCGCTGCCAAAATCCTGAAACCCGCGCAGTTCCGAGCTCGCGTGTGTGTGTGTGAGTGGTTGTTCTTTGGCTACAGAAATTAATTATCAAGATGTTGGGTTGCGTAAAAGGGACGACTGTGAGTAGTACCTTGGACCGGGATGCCGGTGTGGAACGTTGCCAAGAAAGCAGATGCGCGTCTGCTTGTTTGGGGAAGCGAAGTTTTTGTTTTCACATGACCGAAATAACACATCGACCGCCGGGTCGGGTGGGGCGCGGGATTCGGTCCATTGGGGGCTTGGGCCGGAGCGTATGTAGCAATGTCCCTGAACTAGTTTTGATTCCACCGTTCCATGTGTTGTGCCGCAAGTCGTAAAGGCGATTTGCTGGCAAACTGTCAACGCCAAACCGTTGTGTCCCGGGATGGGTGACACAATTTCACCACACCCTGGCAAGGCAGGTAGCATGCCGCGAATGAAGCCTACGATTGGCGCGATATCGTATCTCATGAAGGACACAAATCTATATCTGAGATATCCTTTTTTTACGCGACAGTCAAGATTTTATCCACAAAAACTAGTTACCGCGCGTGACAAGGGCGCAGAGGTAGGTCGTTTGTAAGACGTCCTCTATCCGGCGGGTTGCTCATAATGAGTACTTCTGGCTGTAGGCCAACGTACTATTGATAATGTGTATCGATATTCGGCGAAGCAGTGATATAAATATATTTGAACGTCAACGTCCCGGGCGCACACTCAGTGTGGAACGCGTTATCAGTCGGTTATCGAAGTTCATCGCCACCGTACGTAGGTAATGTTTTCGTAAGACGGCTTTTAATCCTTGTTTTAATCCCCGATATCGATGCTAGTCGATATCAGTCGATACCGACGGTATCAGTAAGGGAGAGCTGACGACCGTGGCCATTTTATCCATCAACTCTCGTCAGTTTTTCCCACCGCAGTGGCGCAGTTAGTGTAGCTTTAGCATTCGACCCACACGGTGCGGTGAAAGATCGTGATTCTAGTGATATAACATAGAGTTCACCATGGGAAGTAGAGAAATGCTTCCGATGGTCTTCCTGACCCTGCTGGCGCTCGCAGGAGCGGCGCAGTTGGACGAAGCAAGCCCGTTCCTGGTGGGGGGAACCCCGGCGACGGTGGGACAGTTTCCGGCGCAGGTTGGGGTTCACATCGGCGCGACCATGTTCTGTGGAGGCTCGATCTTGAACCACAACCACGTCCTGACGGCGGCCAGCTGTGTGCTGGACGGGAACAACAACCTGGTGGCCGCAACCACGGTGACGGTCCGAGCCGGCGTGCTGCTGGTGGATGCCAGCGCCCCGGCCATGGCCGTACAGAGGATCTTCCCCCACCAGCAGTACAACCCCTGGACGTTCGAGAACGACATCGCCGTGCTGCGGATGACGAACAACTTCACCTTCCCGCTGGTACCCGTGCCCAACATGGGCCCGGCCGCGCTGAACCGCCGCATCGTACGCGAGCTGTACCCGTGCCAGGTGGTGGGCTGGAATTGGCAGCAGGCCGCCCCGAACGTGGTCCTGCAGCAGCTAGGCGTGCTTTTCGCGCCGCGCGCCACCTGCAACGAGGCACACAACGGCATGCTGAAGGATTCGATGGCCTGCAGCCAGTACAACGTCGCGACGCACGGAATCTGCCCATCGAACCGGGGCGGCGGTCTGTACTGCGACGATCTGCTCACCGGAGTGATTTCGTTCGGGTTCGGCTGCGGCACGAACAGCACGTTCACGGTACACACACAGGTCCGCTACTACGAGCACTGGGTCCAGCAGCAGTTCGTGAGGACGGATACGCCGCCCGCGGGCACCACGCCGATGCCGGGCGTCGGCGGCACGGGCGGTGATGCCAGCAGTGTGTCGCTTTCGCTGGCGGCTGCGCTGGTCGCTGCCGTGTGTGCCCTCTTCCTCAAATAGTTCCGTACCCTGGTAGTTTAGTTTACGCGAGAGAATTGAGTGTGATCGAGTGTTGGCCACAGTGGCAGCATAATAAATCGCACTACTTCCTACATGGCTGCTCTTTGAGGCTGTTTTATTCGAACAATGGAACCGGTCGCCTGTTACAGGTCAATGCTGGAGGGTGGTGGTGTCCCCACGGCAAGTATGAAGTACAGCATGGTGTAGATCATGCAGTAGGCCAGAAAGATGCAGTAGCAGATGTAACCGAACGGGGAGTTGGCTTGTGTAAACCAGCCTGGGGTCTCGCCCTCTCCATCCTCCTCGTCGACGAACTTTGATCCACCCTTGGCCGGTTTAGCGTGTTGACGTAAGGCCGTCACACTCCAGTCGCCGGTCAGGTCTCCGAGTTCCAGGACATCCACCGAACTTCCACAGCGCCCTGTGGCATCCGTGACCACCGTCATCATGGCGTAGGGCTCAAGGTTCCGCAGAACCAGCGCACCTTCTAGCACGAACGAGTCCGACGTTCTCTTGCACAGCAGATCGCTGGCCAGCGTCGAAAGGTGGCGTTCCTGATCTTCCGCTATGACCAGCACCATCTTCTCCAGCATGCCACCCCGCTTAGCCCACCCAAGCACCACCGTACCATTGTGATGCTGCGGCTCGAAGGTTGGCACCTGCCTGCCAAACTTCCCGAACGTACTCAACACCACTAGCCGCTCGTGGGACGGATGGTACAGTCTCCGGTCGACGCCACTGCTGACCGTGCGCCAGGTAATCTTGGCACTGCCATGACGCACCAGCAGATCCCGCACGTCGCCCGACTCCGGCGCACAGCCCTCTGTTACCAGGACGTACCGGCGGAACGTCTTATCAATGATCCAGCCACCGCACACGGGAATTTCGTTCCGCTCGATAGCAACCTTTCGCGGGGTGGTAGGGCGAAAAATAAGAACGTGATAACAGATTATTGCCCGCCGTGATTGGGGTTTTGATTGCCGCACTAAGGGCTCTACTCGAGCAGAGGTAACATACAAAGTCTGGAAAGTGAAACGTCTCGCAGAAAGCGGCCGCGATGTTGACTGCGATTATCACAAGCAACATAAAACCACATGCACCCAACTGTTTCGCCATGACTGCGTCTACTAAATCTCGGCGTACGCCCAGCACGAACCACACTGTGCGTTATCTTTGTGGGGTCTTTGTGGAACCTGTCAATTTACGCCAAAAGGAAAGGGAAGGTTATCGAAAATTGATACCGAACTCACCAACTGTCCGTTGCGGCTTTGATTAAAATAACCTAGCCACCGTTCGGCGGTGGAATCTGTTATCGTGGTCACAGACGGGATTACTCGATTACTCATTCCGTTGGTTACTTATTTTCAGACTAGTCTCTTCAAAAGCAACACAAATAATGATGACTAACTTGAAAAAAAAATTCCTCGTCAGGGACCAGTTCTAATCGATTGGCCAACCGTTCAAGAATATTCCTGACCTGAGCAATCTGGCTAATGTTGGCCCTAGTGTGTCTACAAGGCAGAGGCATCCCAACATGTGAACATATTTCAACACCCACTTGTGGAGGGTTTTTTTCTTTAAAAATTCCGTAATACCAGAGAGTCTCACAGCGAGGGCATATTTTCTTCCTTTCATCGTCGGAATACAACGCTCCGACACAAAATAGTCGCGGTTTTTTTTTCTTTTGCCCCTCCGCCATGTTAAACATCCTCTACGTGGTCCGAAAGAAATTTCCTCTTGCTGAACGAGATTCATGTAAGGCTGATTCAATAAGAAAAAACTCCCTCCTCCCTCTCGTAGGGCTTTTCAACTCCACGGCAGCGTTGGCCGACTGCAAGTTTATTGTGCTCTCGTTTTAAAGCATCGAAGGCAAGAGCTTCTAATGTCTGTGTGCCAAAAAGTGTGTTCGTATCGTGTGTCCGAGCACACTGCACCTCGGTTGCACCTACAAAAGGGAAAAAATGCACCGGAAAGAAAGGCTGATTCCTTCCTAGGCTACGTTATGCGATTGTCCCTTAGTACAGGACCATCATTTTTCATGCCGTCCATCGAAGAGTTCGCCGCGTCCTATTCCGAAGAAGAAAAGTTCACCGGAGAACCTGAACCCTTGGCAGTCCTTGTTCGGACGGTCAGCGTCGCGTCACAAGGTGACCGGCCATATTGAACAACGAAAATGATGGAAAAATGTTTTTCCTTTTCCACCCGCACGCCCCCCTGATGGTGGGTGGGAAGTTTTTGTCCAGGACCCATTCATCGTCGGTCTGTCCGTCCTCCGGTGAAAGATGCTCCTGACTTCCATTTACAGGTTAAGTTTTTCTATTTTTCCCCATTTTCCCACCCGTCCTCTTCTTGTTGGACTGGACGGGAAAACTTCCACCATTTTCCCAAGATCTCAGGATGTTAAAAGATGCTGGCAAAGATCTTCTGATCGCTAACTAATATTGCATTCCGGTCCTTTTTCTGTCTGTTTTTTCTTCTATCGTCTTTCCATGGCCCCTGCTTGCTTGGATAGTGAAGCAGTTTTTTGTCTACGGGGAACGTTCCTCGTTACAAAGTTACTCGGCTAGTTTGCTTTCCTTTTCGATGTCTCTTTTCCCCGCCCCGCTGCTATCTGCCCACTAGAAGAACCAAGGACTTGTAGATGGAATTTTCATTGTAAGAGTTCTGAGTTTGAGCAGCACCATCATCCGCCCGCCGCTTGCATCTTCGTTCTCCCCGTCAAGAGACGGGTGCCAAATAGCTGAAAATGACGCAACTCCTGGGAAAGCCAGCAATCGTTAGCACGAGAAATGAAAGCAGTGGAGGAAAAATCTTTCTTTGGCCAGAACTCCTGCTTACGAAGCAAATAAAAGCATCACTTGGAATAATTGCAACATGGGCAGCAAAATTAAACCAAAGAGCGAGAGAGAGAGAGAGAGAGAGAGAGAGAGAGAAAAGGATGCGACATATAAAGTTGGATAGAAGAAGGAAGAAAAAGTTGAAGTAATTAAAAATTATAAATAAAAAGAAGTTACCACTTTGAACCGACTCATTGTCGCCTTAGAACGTCGTCGTCGTCGTCGTCTGGGGGCTCGAAAGTGAAACTTTTCCGCCGCTTAGGGTCGTAAGGGTTGCGGAGCGGCGGATTTCACTTTTAGAGCCAAAGGTAAGTAACATCGAGTTAGAGAAGGAACAACAACAAAAAAGCATAACTGCCATCACAACACTCAACCGTCAAAGTGTACGTCAAAGATAAACACGAGCGCTAAGCAAGAAAACCATCCTGGCACGAATAAAAGAAGGAATTAAAAAAGGTGGGGAAAAAAACACACGAAAAGGTACAGACGTGTTTTTCGTCGGTTTTCGTGACCCAACGGGGAGGGGGGTGCCACGGTTTTTTATGTTTCCAAGGTGGCTGTGATTGTAAACAGAAATAAAATCGTAAAGGAATCCTAAACAAAAAATAATACACACTTTCGAAGCAACGGCACATGTGTGGCGGCATTTTCAAACACAAACAGATGCTCTTCAAAATGTTAGAAAGAACCGGTTCTTGTCGTACTTTTACATTCGTTTCCGTTTCGGGGGGAAAAAGACACACAGCATTGATTCTAGCAGCATGTGCCGGAATTTGAGGTGTCCACTTTGATCAGGTAAGGACTTTTTTTTTCTTTCGGTTTATTCAACTAGGTGGTCAAGCTTCAGAGCGTTGCTTTTATGGGCACGATTTGTACTTTAATTTGGCTTTCGGGTAACCTTGAACTGCGAAGAATCACCCTGAATCAAATAACCAACGTACTTTTTAAAGACACCTCCACTTGCCACAATTTTATCCTTCTCGAGGGTTTTGGTTTCAAAATTGTTATTTCATTAAATATTGCAATTAAAAGGGAACATTAAACACTGTAGAAACTTTGCCATTTAAGACTGAAGTTGGTATGACTTAAGCTCCACCGCACCGGCACCGTGCAACGGGATATTTCATCAATTATTTCACTTCAAAGCAGCTTAAACTAATCCTGCCGTCAGCCGCACTGCTGCATAATTGCAACCACCAACACATAAGCTTCACCCTGGTCCACTTTTGGGGGAAGAAAGTGCCCAAAAGCAGCCCCGAATGCCCGAAACCTGGTACCGATCATCATTTTTCATCGGTTTCATTACCACGTCCCGGTTCCCCGACCAAACTCCCGGGCCTTCCGGTCTTCAAATAAAATACACTTACCCCGCGTCAGCATAAGCGACGAAAGCAAACTTTCCTTGCACCCCCGGTCCAAGGAAGTGAAGAAGAGGAGAGAAAAAAAACATATCCTAAAAACATCCTAATCTGTTCCGTTCCATTCCAGCACTCGGGAGGAGTCCGGGAGAGTCGAGTAGAGTAACTACTTCACTAATTGACTGACTTTGGTGTGGATTTCTCCCCTTTTTGCGGCGGTACCGACCGACAGACCGACAGACCGGCCATCCAGTAGAAAACCACCGGCGCAGAGCCGCCACCGGTCGGCAAAGTTTGCATTGCCACTGGGCAGGAAAAATAAACAGCCAGCAGCCTCAACTCAATTCTCTATTATTTATTCAAGTAATTAGAAAGTTTTTCCGCTCCTCCCGCGCGGGGGACGCGCGCGTATCGTCTCTTGCTCGGGTGCTGTGAGGTGGTGTGCGGTCGAAAACGAGTTCGTGTTCACTCCGTTCGACTCTTCATCGATCGATCGATTGGACTCGATTTTCGTATCTAAAACGGAACGACGCTTTGGGGGGAACGGAACGGACATAACGAAACATTTTAAATAATTATTGAACTCACTTTTCTAAACGCACCGCATCAATCATTCGAGCCCGCTTTCGAGGACGATTGTCCTGACGACGAAGCTGTCAAACTGTCAAAACAGTCAGACCGACGATGGAGGACACCGCAGGCGGCCTCGAATTACCACCACCCCCGGGATGTAGGGCTTGCGAGGGCTCAGCTTACACGCAACACCACGACCATCAACACCACGACACCACCCGGCAGGGTTTTAAGCACTAGCTGGGCCCAAACACTGGAGCACCACATCGGAACGGAGCGAACTTTGTTTGACACCTGAGATCGTGGCGATCGAAGGAGGCTCCGACGCACCACGTGATTTTTCACTGCTGAAGCCACGAACGAAACAATTCGTCTGCGAAATCGTTCACCATCTTGCACCGTGACTCCTCTTCCTAAAAAAAATGAAAACAAACATAAGACATGCGAACCGACACAGACACCGAAAAACAAAAGGAACTTTTCACGCACTAAAATTTATTGCGCCAAGGACGTTGGGCTGTTGTATCGAATTTTCCGCAAAAACTTCCAAAGTAAATGGTCCGCCGATCGAACTATCGTTCATCGCTCCTTTCCTTGTGGGTCGGGTGGTTGTATCCTTTTTTTGTGTTCCGTTACTTGACGTACAGCCGGAGCTATAATCATCGATAAATCATGCCGATTCGCTGAATGGAACCGTGAAACAATGCCGGAAACGGAACACCCTTTTCCATAGGACGAGGTGTCTGGCGGAAATGTAGCGAGAAGAAGGCCAGGAAAAGGCTGATATCAACAACAAGCAGAGGAAAAAAAATACTGAGCAGAAATCGGTACGCGCTGAACGGCCCAAGAAGGATTCGTTTTTTTCCAACCGTTTGTGTGTTTGTTATTTTCCTGAGCTTTCCCTATTTCTCGTCGGTATTGCTTTTTCTCGAAATAAAAAAAAACTATATTCGATTGCGCCTTACGACGGCAATAGGAAACTTTTCCCCAAACGAGGTTTTCCCAAACGCCTACTGCTCTCTTGCAACGGCCCGCAAGAAATAGGTCGACTGCGTCCAGGACTCTCGCCGCCCACCCGTTGCTTCTTTTTTCCCCCTTCTCGTCCTCGGGGGAAGGTGTCTCGTCGTGGTTTGATCCCTTTCGCCCTACGGAAGTCTGCTGATTTCAGAGGGTTTTTCTTTTATTTGCTTCTTGTTTTCGTCCCTCTTGGGTTTGTGCTTCTTCCTACATTTGCCGACCCCACCCCTCTGCCGACGCCGGAGGAGAAGGTCGGCGAAAAGGGCGCGATGGGAAAATTTATGAGAACCTGGGTAGGCCTTTTATGCTACTGCTGCAGATAATTTTTCCTCCGGCCGTGATGGTTTTCCACGGGCCTCGAACCGCTTTACGTCGGAGTTACTTTAAACGATATTACTTTGAAACACGTCGCCTCTCGCCCTCCCTGCTGACGCGCGAATGCGATTGCCTTTACAATTTCCACCAAAGGGCAGGCCATTTTTCTCCGAAATCGAACGGACAACAAATCAACCCCCAGCTTCCATGGCACCCGGGAGCATCCTCAATGGGGAGTAAGGTTTGTTTTTCTCGCCTGCCTGAAAACATGCCCAGTAAGCATAAAAAAAGTGTTGTTGCGCGAAAGGTGCTTTTCCTAGGAAATTGTTCACCATTTTTGTTTCGCTCGCTGAATCGTAGTCCGTGCCCCACGTTCCGGCTATTCGCGCGAGATTTGGAATGTTTGCTTTTCCGACGAACTGCGCTCGAGCGAGATTTATTTTATTTCATTACATTTTTCAAATCGTATTTTATTTCATGGCGTCTTTAGCTCCTCGAGCACTTTTCCGAACAACGTGCTTTGCTCGCCTTTTTCATTCCATTTGTTATTTCGCGCGCCCCCGTCGAGTCGTCCCACCCACCGTCCGTCCTCCGCCCGCGCGGCGTAAGTTGTGTTCCAGCCGGTCTCCCCAAGAGACCCCCGGGATCTCTAGCGTGATTTCATCTCTTCCATCCACAACGTCGCACACGCACACTCATTCACTTAACCAAATCGCCGAAGGGGCTTTAATAATAACGCAACCGTCAGCGTCAGGTGAATGCCGCGCGCTTAATCGCGGCGCTTGCGAATATGGGCGCAAAAGGGAAGGCGAACAAAAACACACGATCTCACTACGCTCTACGGACACTCGCACACACGCACACGTAGCACATCGCCCCGAAGTGTGCGAGTCTCCACCGGCCCTCACACATACAGTGCGGATTCAACAAGACCCACAGCGTGGGGATGCTGTGAGGGCCGCCGTTTACGCTGATGTAACAGGAACCCCCGGCTTCAGTGTACTCTAGGACCGCAGCACACGCGAGGAAGGAAAATCGATCGACGGTCTTTTGGGTCGCTGGAGCCAGTTTTCGCTACAATGCATTACTACTTTTCCACAGTGGAATTGTTTGCGGTTGCATTGCATTAGTTCCAGTTAGTCTCTCGGTTTCCACTTCCCGCGATATGCTGGTTGTGTCAGTTTTTGTAACAACAGGAAACTTCATTATGCACCTTCAAACCCGCAGCACGTCAGGTGTTGTCGAATCTACAGAGCGAAGCCACCGGAATTTCGTACGACCGCACGCAACGGGAAAACTCGTCCGCCCGAGACCGGAGAACGAAACCAACAAAATAAATTCTTTCCGCGCAACAAATGAAAACTCCGAAACCGTCTCCGACACTGGCGTACGACGACCGCAAACGCGCGCGACGTCGGGGAACTAACAAATGTTTACGACCTGCTTTCACCGAAGCCACGACGTTACTAAATTTTCCCTGCTCGGTGTAAAATCGCACCTCGCGTCTGGCGGATTCGGGAAAAGGCGAACCCGGCGCCACCCCAACCGACACACCAACCTCCCCCCAGGACGCGGTCGGCAGCCCTTTTCGAACCGCGCGACGTTCGGAGTGCTCGGTTCCGGTTGCAGGAGTTCCGGCCCCGGAAGCAAGCGCCAGGGAAGGGATGATGGGCCGCGGGAGGGGTGGAAGGGGGAAGCGAAGGACGTGCCTGGCAATGTAATAGAAGTTAACTTGCTGCCTGCGCCCAAATAGCCTCAGTTCGCTCTCCGCGAGTCCGTGGTATTCTCTAGAGCGCCTCGATAGAACCCGAACGATCCCTTTTGCACTTGGTTTCTCTCTCTCCCACTCTCGCTGTCTCTCTCTTTCTCTCTATCTTTTCATCTCGTGCCATGCTGAGGGTTCGCGTCCGTTGCGAGAGCCGCGGCCGTTCTCCCTTCTTCGCTCGGGTGATCTCTTGTTTTCGTACGCTTGCCGAAGCAAAGGACAGAAAAGGGCCGAAAAGCGCGACGTAAACGTACCAACAACACAACACAACACACGGCATGCTAAACGCGTTCTCTAACGCTCGAGCAAGAGCACACAAAAATTCTACCTTCGGAATAAATGTTCTTCCGTTTTATGCTACCACGCGCATGTTCACTCTCTCTCTTTCTCTCTCTCTCTCTCGTTTTTCGTTCGTGTGATTCTATAGCGTTTTCGATAGAATGCACGACCGTTATGTTCTCCCATTTATGCTGGCAGTTACACCGAGGAGAGAACGAGAGCATAGAAGCTGGGTAAAGGGAGAGGAATACGACGAAAGGAACGTGTGCAGGCGATACCGGTCAACTCACTTTTGCATTTTGCTTTGGGAATTCAAATTCCTTTTCCACAACTCAGTAGGGTCGAACGAACATGCAGCTCCAACACTGGAGGAGAACGTTCTCATTTTCAGTGATATTTCGGTACAAGCTATGTTGGCACTTGGGGCTGTCAAACCAACTTCTCCTACGCGGGCATGTGGACATGCGTGTGTGTTCGTTCGTAGCACTCTGTTGTTGGACAACTGACAGCATTTTGCCAAGCACGGTTCATTTTCCCCTTCGCTAAACTTTATGGTGAAAGCTGCACGCACACACTCCACCGTACTGTTCAAACAACTTCCCCTTCCGAAGGGGAAAAAGAATGTACGTCACACCGCGTGGTAGCAAAGCGTTTCAGAGGGGAAAACGAGCCGTCTTCAGAGTAGAGATGATGAAATAATGAAGCAAATTTTGTCTTCATAGAAAACGAACTGAAGTAAAAATACCTGTTTGGGAAAATCAAAAATTCAAACCCATAACAGTAGTTGGACACAGGTTCTACGTGAACGCCGGCCCTATGCACCGGGGTGTAGGTTTTTGCTACACAACACACAGATGCAACAGCACCACCGATGCAAGGGCGCACAATTTCCCCTTCGCTGCATTCCGGCGTGCTGCAGCGGCCGCAGGTAGCGAACAGTCAACCCACCACTCAATGGAAGCGCATAAAATGTGCAATTATGTTATACCTGCATTGCCGCTACCGAATGAACGTGCTTTCCGAACGACGCGGCAAGAGTAAAAAAGAAAGGAAAACGTCCGCTCTAACGCATGATTTGCCTCGTGATTGACCGATGAATAGACACGGAGGCGAAACATTTTGCTTTTCGGTTTTATTGCCGTTCTCCTGTGCACAACTGGGGTGAGAACGGCCGTGGGGCTGGCGTGGAATGTCTTTTGTTGGAAAATTGCTCAGAAGCACAACAAATCCAATGGAGAATGGAGGAATTATTGCGTGATCCTTACCAGGAATTTTACTGGGAAATGAAATGCTTACAACCCGGGATCGGCTGAACAGTAATTGATCTGCGGTTCAGGAAATCATTGTTGCTTCGTGCCGAGTGGGAAATGGAAAACAATTTAAGTAAATTGAGCATCGAAAATGAAACATTACACTTCACTGTTAGCGAGGTTCTTTACTTGGGATTGAACTTGTTAAACTAGACGAAAACTTGTCCCGATAGTTCAAAGGAAGCTACAAATATCATGTAACATCTGACCTCTGTAAAAGAACATTGATTTCATCGATAAAACGCCATATTTATACCTCTCCATTCGGTTGTCCTACTTTCTGTCATCTTTGCACATTCGCAAGTTTATAAATTTAGCTCGGAGACACACGAGAATGGTAGTCCATTTCTTGTTTGAAGTAGTAGTACACATTTGGTCGTAAATTTCATCCAGCCTCGCTATTCCCTTTGTGTTGTGCTTTCTACGGCTCGGAAAATGTGACGGAATAAACACAACACGCTGTCAAAAACCCCTCCCTCCGTGACCGTTACTGAGGCTATTAACTTCAATATCAAACGAGCAAAACCAACATCAGATCTACTACTTTCGTTCCGGGCTCGTTCTAAGGGACATTTTCCCGGGACAATCTCCATCGCCGTCCCACTTTTTAAGCGGGGCGTCCGAGCGGTGAATAGTTTTCGGGAAGGAGCTTGGTTTAGAACGACCTGCGTCAACTCCCCCGGAAGGCTGCTCGGTGGCTGGCGTTTTCTTCGACTTTCTCGCCATGCTCTCGGACGAAAAAGAAGTCATAAACAACAATATTATGGCGGTGTCCTGCTGTGAGGACCATTGTTCCGGTGTCACTCATAATCCGCCCAAAAGGCACTCCATCCTGGCAAGGACGCGGGCAGGATCGGTGGGGGATCGTCATCCGGGTCGCACGCCTCGTCCTTGTGAATTGTGTCCCCGTGAGTCCTTCAATTCGATCCGTTTGGATTTTCGTTTCCCGCGACTCGACGACGAAGAAGTAAGCAATAAAATACATCACTAGATCATTCGCTCGTTACCTTCCTCCCCCGGCGAAGCAGTGGACAAAGGACGCAGCCACGGAGCATCCGGACGAAGCTGAGAGAAAGCGCACGAACGCAGGGTCCAAAGTGGAATCGGAGAAAATCTTTCAATATTTTATATAAATATGAACGACACTGATCCGTCCTTACCTTTACCATCGTCGGCGTGGGCTTCGCTTACCTCTATCCCCGGGGATACTTCAGCCGGGACACACCCCTTTCGGGCTTCCGCTCCCACCGAAGTGGACTGCATCCTCGCCGCCTTCTATTCCCAGAAAGCAGCAGCCAAATCCTTCACCGACCATTGAAATCGAAACCGACAAGGTGCGCCCCTTGAAAGTCGTAAATAAATTCATAACTCTTCCCGTCCCCCTCGCTCCGCGTCCTTCAGTCGGAGTTCGGTGGACGCGAGGTTGCATTAGTGTCATTTGCTGCAGCGTCGCAGTTTAATCGGGTCCTTTGGACCTCTCGATTATGATCCATCGCGTCGGGGCTGCAGCGACGGCACAAGTGCCAAGCTACAGCTGCCTTAATGATAATTTATCGGCCAAGTGAAACATTTCGTCTATTTAATGGCCCGTTGCCGGGTTTCTCCTGAGAAGCGAGAGGATAAAATGGGTTAAAAAAATTTCCTTTATACTCGCTACAGCGAAAGGAGTGCTTTGAAAGAGTCTTGTCCACATTCGGCATCTGTTTTCGGGGACTGATTCCACTGCAAAACCAGCCTGAATTTCCATCCCGTGTAGTTGATGAAAGAATCATTTTTGCTTGGCTTCAATGCATATGCCGTCTAGAAAGGCCTAATGATGGAAAAATCAGCCTTTTCTTCAGAAACATGAACAACTGAACTGGAAAAGAACACCGAAGCTGAAACCGAAGCCTACCGAAGGAAGATTTACAACTTAATTGCGTACGGGAAACGGTTCTTTCTGTGCACTCCCTGTGAAGTCCGTTCTGTCTTGGCACTTTTTTGTGAGTGCGTCTTCTTCAGCATTGTTCTGCGTGTATCATTGCTGGCTTTTGGCAACCGTTCAGCTGCGAGTTGATGAATGCAGCCATTGCGGGTATGCCCTGGGTTGGGTGATGGCTCAATATGGTCCATGCGAGACGTCCTGCGAGCAATGACGGACCCGGACTCGCTCGCAGTGACCGAAAACTCTGTAGTGCTTCCGTCCCGCTGGGTTTGCTGTCTCAACAAAGGCACAAGACACAACAATGGCGCGCACTGGACGATGTCCTGGCGTTTTATGATGTTTTCAGGATGTGCAAATGAACTGTATGATGCTCCGTTCCGTGGAGTGTGCTGAGGTCCTTTTTCGCTGCCGCGTGTACCCAAAACCCATTTGCCTCGAGTTCGTCGTGGAAGTCACTGCTTATGCACGCGATGTAAAACGAGGGCTGTGACATTGACAAATTTATCCTGCAATGAATCTTACTTTTGTCGGCGTTTGGAAGGTTTTTTTCTCAACAAACGGCCTAATTTTGGGCCATTGAATAATTTCAAAATTAATTGAACAATTGATGCCCCTCAAGCCAAGTCATCGTCAATCACCGGATGAAGACAAAGTGTTGATCTAAGAACTTGTTTAGAAAAACTTTCAGTAGTAGTTTTAACATTTCTTTCTTCTGGCGAAGAAAAAAGCGAAACATTTCAGTGTGATGCGGAATCCTGCGCTCGAAAAAGGGATGTCCCTCCTGGGTAATCCTGGGAATTAATTGAATTCACCCCCAGCTGCCGATAAGCGCCGTAATTGGTCTTAAAAAGTGAGCGAACGCAAATCCGTCACCTCGCGGAAAGTGCTGCCTGTCGCTGGTCGTTTGTCCGCACAACCGTCAACATTCCCTCACTCACGCACACGCAGCGTTGTTACGTGTCCGATCCCGTCATTAACGCACCGGAGTCACATCTAATTTGTTTTCCTGTGGCACAAAAACGGGAGCAAATTCCTTAATATAATTTTTCACCCCTAATCCCTGAAGCTAAGCCGCTCGGGAGAGGATTTTTTGTGTGGATTCCAGGATAGGGAGGGGTTTATCTGTTTGTTTTCCCTTCGCTTAGCGTTTTGCAGCTGACAACAACACTTCGAGGCTCGCGACGGACATTTTTTTGAGTACTTTTTTGCCGTAAAAGATGTTGCTGATGTCCTTGCTGTGCATGGGTCATCAAATCAATTATAATTTGTCTCCGCGACACCCAGGCACGGATCGACGCTACCGTCAGAAACCGCCTCGGAAAAGCCGCCGGTGAAAATCACTCTCTCTGTCTCAATGGACGATGCGTTAGTAAAAAATGGAAACATTTCAGAGGAACCAGCGACGTGATAGAACGAAACAGGAACTAGAAAGCATGAGATTTATTTTGACTTTTATAATCGTGACATTTACCATGGGAAATGGATTACGTTTCCCATTTGTTGCTCCGATTTCCTCGCAATCTCTCCCGATCTTCGTAGCTCTGCCGGGAGAGACAAGGATACCGACACTAAATTCTGTGGCTTCCGGGATCTAAAGAAAGAAGTAGGCCTGTGGATTGTCGAGGGAAAATTGAAAAGCTGTTTATTACCTTTCCGGGGGGTTGCGTTCCGCTTCGGTCCATCAGTGGCCGGCAAGGTTTATTAATGATGCCACCAAGGGGAGCCTTCCTTCCGTTTCGGTTAACATCTCAAGCACTGTTCGAGGACACCTTTTGTGTTATTTTTTTTTTTTGTTCTTGGCTGCCGGCACGTGGAGATGGTTTTATTTGTCGGGGTTCTGGTTCATCAGCAGCGAGGACTCCGGAAAGCCTTCCCGAGGATGGGGCACCATCAAGGCCACTCTTTGGCTGGATTTATGCTAAGAGGAACCAGTAGCAATGCCGAGCCTATTGCGTCGGAAGGGCCAAGGACAGCACCCACGGGTACGCGCGGCTGCAAACCTTGCCAACCGTCCGTTTACGATCGTAACTTTTGTGTGGCGGTTTCTTGGCGGTTTTCGGCAGAGGCACGCAAGATTTCTGGCCAAACGTGGGGGCTTTTACGACGATTGTTAAACGGCACAGGGCTTTGGTAGGAATTAGATTTCTGCTACGAAAATCCCACTCACAAACACACACACACAAAAGGCGAAGAGCGCAAGTAGGAGAATTAAAATAATGGGGTCCCGGAAAGGTGAAAGAGTCAGGTAGCTTCGATGGGATCGGAGGAGTTTGGCCGGTGCAGCTAAAAGGCAGAAAACCGAAGTAATCTTCTCTTCGCGGCGGGTCTCACGTGCTACACCTGCGCTTCCACGGCTGACCTTTGAGAAGGGGACGGGTTGAGAAAGTTCCTTTTTTAAGATGAAGATGGCAAAAATTAAATATTAAAACTCAAAATAAACTTCACAAGGGCGGTGGAACATTGACATGGCCAGACCCACCTGGGATGATGTTTCTCAACATTCCACGGAGGTTCGGATTGTTTTTCAATTCTTATCCGTTCTTGAAAATTACCTGGGAAACTCTTTTCGTCGGAATGAACGTTTGGCCCTCGAGATTTTAGAACGATTTTCAATTGGAATTATTATCTGCCAACAATATCTTGTATGATTCTTGCAGGGAGTCCTCGATAATGTTTTGTTTTTATATTCGAAATTTCGATTGATTTATTCTTGGACCATATATTTAAACCATTTTCATAAACTGCAATAAAACATTTAATGTTGATTGAAATTTGACTATCAATAAACCTTCGCATTCGTATGTGTCACTGAACACATATTGAATTTTATTCGACTGAAACGATTGAGTTTCCAAGAAAAGTGAAACATTAAATTGAGACGGTGAGCGATGGGCTGGTTGGAGGATGACCCGATCGATTGAATCGTACCAAACATCAATTCCACACATCATCCATTCTCAGTTTAAACTATCCAATTTCGTCACTCGCTTGCCTGACGTCGAAAAACGAACCATAAACTTATGAAACAAATAAAACATTAATTTCTCTCCGATAATACCATCGCTGACCATTTATTCGAACTCATGATCCGCCCATGTTGAGGTTCATTTCCATCGGCTCTGGCGTTCACCTCGATCCAGTAATCAAACAAAGTCGTCACAGATGATGCATTTTATGGTCCATCGTCGTCGGCCGAACCGCGTTGAAGACCGTGTGACGGCACAGCGAAAGCCGAATGACTCTTTTTTCTTCCCCCTGTTCTGTTTTGCTCGCTGGCCCGATTTTTAAAGGCTGGTTGAGAAATTCGTCCGTTTCTCGTTGGAGTCCCGTGGGTGGAGTTTCTCCCGGTCGAATCGACCGGGTTCTAACGGGCAAGTATCGAGTGGAAATAGATAAAACACATCAACTCATTGGGAGCTTTAAAATCAAACAAAAGAAAAAGAAGAAGAATGAAAAAAAACCGCGCAGGGCAGAGAAGCCAGAAAAGGCACAGTCTCCTTGGACCTGTGTGGCAAACCCCGTCAATCGACCGATTGGGGGCCGTTGTTTTTCGAAACGATTAGGCTGCAAAATTGCTTGTATAACAAATTGATCGGCATACTTTAATTAATCAGAAGATAAAAGGCCGAAGGCTCGGAACACGGAACAGGGGTTCACCCCGGAGGGGTGAGGAAGCCTAGTGAAGATGAAAGAGACTCGGCGGAGTCGCTGTTTTTATTTTCACCGCTCCTAGACGACCAAGTCGATGACGACGACGACGACGAGGACGGCAACGACCACGCTGATGATGAAGATGACGAAGATCTATCAGCAATTTTCCACCACTTCTGCAGCGGGTTGAGCCGTGAGGCAGGTTGGAATTGGCCCTTGTTTCGGGACTGGGAGCCGAGTTTCGAAAGCCCTCGGGAAGGATCTACCGCTGCAAGGAACGTTACCGAACGCCACGGTTGAGATGGAATGGACGGGAGAATGGGTGCCAGGAGAGCTGGCGTGGCTATAGTCAGGTGAGTTCGAGCGAACGGGGTGGGGGGCGAGAGATAACAAATTGTTAAAAGTATGATTAAGCATAATATCTTCGTTTAATTGCCTGCGGTTCCACGGGCTCGATCCGACCTGCGCCGATCGGCAGGTATCGCATCGCCCCGAGTACTTCACCGACTGCGCAACTTGACCGGCCTTAGATCAACGGATTGCCCGGGCTCGAGTGACTGCACGAGAGATTGTGTGGCTCCCCGGGAAGGATTGTGTGGCCTGGGCTAAAACTAGAAATAAAAGCAAAAACACACAACGACCACAGCAGCAGGGGAAGGCCTTCTTTGCTCAAGAGATGACCCCGCGAGGGCTTGGAACTCGCCACATACGCTGGAAACGTGCACAAGACGAAAAGAAATGGATCAAACCCGAACAGGCCCGGGCTGCTTGTTTTCGTTACTAATTATAATCTAAATGAATCCAAATTAATTATTATTTTCCACCGAAACTCGTGAGCCACTTTTCGAGACGGACGCACGAACGGATCGGAAAGACGGTCACACCGAAGGAGGATCTATTTCTTAATACCCGAAATTGTGCCGCGTTTACGATTATCTATCGGCACCATCCAAGTATCCACCCAGCCATAGGTGGAAGGATGCTTATTTCACCTGGGCCTGGAGTTCCAGTTACGAAATAGCGGGTCAAGAAAAACGGAAGATATGAAGGAAGAGTGATCGTTTTTCTTCCACCTCGGCATTGAAATCGTGCCACAGAAATATTAGGAAAGGCCATCATCCATATTTAATAACGGTAGTCGGGTGGGATGGAACCGATCCAAAACCGGATGGACACGGAACATTGGGAGGCCTTTCCTGGGGCTATTTAGAAGATTGGTAACGCGGGCAGGAGTCGGCCGTGCGCTGTCAGTTCTAGCAAACATACACCCGAAGGTGATACGCAGATTAATCGCTGTTGCGTGGTGTAGATAACGATTTTTTGCTTAATAAACTCGCAGTCAGAAGTATGAAACGTGTTTGGACAGATGACCGAATAATGACTAGAATGTTTTTAAGATACTGTTGCTACTTTTACAAACCATAAGACTAAAAAGAAACACTACATAAATAATAAATTCTACGTGACTCAACACGACTAATGATTGCACTTGGCGGGCACGCGACTGAATCGGTGGCCACTTATCCATGCACGTTTAAACTTTTGCTTCTTCTAATTACATATCTATGATAAGCACAGGACGTGACCTCGAGCTGATCAATAACCTAGCGGCAAGAAAAAAGATCGTTTATTACTTTATTAGAACTTTCTCACATGGAAAACGGTTGGAAAAATCTGTCCATTTTTTTTTTCGTTTGGCGCTACAAGAGGTATATTGGGGTTAGCGTGATTTGAGGAATGTTATGTGCGTCACTAACTGCATAAGGGTTTCCTTCCTTCCGGTCGGATGGCTCTCGTACAAGCGCCAGCTGCTTCATATTAATCCTTCAGCTCATCCTTTGGCTTTCCCGAGAGTATGGCGAGCGGTGAACCTTTCGGCAATAGATAGGTCCACGATTTCAATAACCAGGGCTTCCATCGAAGGGACAAGCCCACAGAATCAGAAGGATCAATCGGTCCGCCCTTCTTCGCCCAAGGATATGCACACCGGTTGATCGATAGCTGGTCGGTTCGGTTTTCGGTTGAGTGGTGATTAAAAAATTATGAAATCTGCCACTAAACCGACCGTGTCGTCAGACATTCTCGCCCAGCCCGATCCAGATCCGCGTAGCGTTCAGTTCCCAGGACCATCACCCAGGGTTTCGGTTGGCTATTTTTTCATCCAAATCGAGTCCTTCCGCTCGCTCATCAGGCTCATCTTCATCAATGCCGCTGCTGATGCTGCTGCTGGTGGAAGTTGTTCAATAAAATTTAATTAAAATTACAACGAATTCTTCCACTCATCGGAACGAGGTTGGGAGCAGATGCGTGACCGGCGTGCGGAACTCACCGAAGCCGAACAGGAGTTCACATCCTTTTTTTTAACACGGCGGTTCCCAGGATTTAGCTTTTTACATCCGCCAGCTTAGGCGCACGGTTGTGTTGGGTGCACATTTTTATTAATCTGTTAAGGCTGATTGGTTTCCGGGCACGTATTAGTCCTTTTTTACTCCACGCTGGTTTGCGCTGGTGTTGCATTCCAGAGCCAAAGGGCTCCTCTCGGGAGGAATTTAGGAAATGTGTGCAAGAATGAACATTCCCGGGAAGCGTCCATCGTTCAAACTCGTTGGATGGATCGATGTCGTCGCCGGGTTAACTGGAGGCTGTGGAATTTTCCCTATCTTGTCTATCACTTGTTGCTGACCAGGCAGCTCATAAAACACGCCACGCCAAAATTCCCTCAAGTGTTGTTGGTCATGGACCACATAGAAAAAAGAAACATCAAATAAACCGGAAAAGGACACACAATGTCGCCCAAATTTATCGTCATATAAATCTAAAAATCCTTCTCTTCTTGAAACAACTTAGTACGGCCTTAGTCGTCGTCAGGCGAGTTTTTCGTTTTTATGGTTGGACACGAAGCAACAATTTGCCGAACGGTCGGTCCCTTGATACCCATCTCGCATTGACGGTGCCCACACGCTTCCTGTTGCACAATTTCCATGGCTGATTTTCCGGTGGCGATACACACACACGCACACACACAAGGGGTGGGGCACAAAGCAAGTGAGGAAAAACGTCTTAGGAGGCTTCTTTAAACTGTCCCCGCCCCGTCCAGTCCATGTCGCCCTCGATCGACCCGTCGTCGACTCCGTCGGGGACGTTTTCCGCTTCAAATAGCCCACTATTAAGTCATAAAAATGTGCCAACTTCGGGCCTGGCCTTTGGTCAGTTCAAGCAATTTGTGGCGGTCGTATGCAGTTGGAAACCATTCATCTCCGCAACACCCCGACATTCGTTGCTCGAAGATCCTAACGGTCACAATCGTGTTTCGGTGGAGTGGAAGTGAAACGCAGTGGGTGGGAAAATGTCTTGTCCAAATACACACGCACTCAATAGAATTTTGTTTCTTCTTTCCTTACCACCCATGCAGCAGCCGGCATCGGTTTAAGAAGATGGTCTGACCCAGTCCGCCACCGTCCGAGTCCTCCTTTGGAAACAGTTTTCTTCGGAATTTTTCCTGCCTTCAGTTCGTCGTGTGGTGGCATCGAGGGGTGTCTCGTTTCTCGTGTCTTAATAAACGATCAGCAGGATACGCTGTCTGATGATCCCAAAGTGAGCAGCAGGTCACAGGGAGCAACGTAAAAAGAAGAAACAAACCTCCGGAGAAAGCTCGGCAGTTGGTGTTGTTCCAACAGTTTCCAGGTCACAGGCACACACATGGGCCCTCTTCCCTCTTCCACTGCATATATACCTCCGGTTTTTACGAGTTGCCTGTCTGATGTTTTGACAGAAGCAGCGCGCTAGGTCCGACTCCCGTACAATCCCGAATTTCACTTCTAGCGGAAACCCCGTGGCGTCGGCTACAGCAGAACTATTCGCCGTAGGTGGCAGGACCTTCCTTCCCTGCTGCACCGAACAAGATGCAAAAATGCTACATTTCATGTGTCCTTTCACCGACGCTTGGAGTGGGGAAATTTCAACCAATGTTCCAACTTCCAATGTATCGCCCTTGAAAGCGGATTTCTTTTCGGAGGAAATCTAGGATCCTTTCCAAAAACATTCTTCCGTCTACCTTTCGCTGGCACGTTGTCAGCATTCCTGCACGATACTTTTTCCCTTTGCTCTGTAATGGGTGCACAACGATTTCTATAAGTTTTCGCTTTCGGCACATTTTTCACACTTGCCACACTTGCTTTTCGGTGCTCTCTGGTAAAACGAAGAATTTTGCCGTTCTAAAACGATCCCTGGAACGGCATGGAATTCTTTTCGGGCCCGCTTTCCCTTCGCTTCTCACCTTTGCCATTCCCTCGTTTGCGTTGGCACAATCGATTTGTTTTGCTAATGATTGGAATTTTTATTCGGGCTTAATGCACCTGAAAATTGGACAAGGTGGCCGCTACCTAACACGACGGCCACGACGACAAAGATGATGATCAGAAAGATGCGGATCAGAGGGAGGGTGCTCGAGCGCGCGCGCGTGTGTGTTGGCGTGCAGTTGGCGAATGAAAGTGAACCGCGATCCGAAAACCCATCCGAGAGGAATGCCAGCAACTACTTCCAGCGGTGGTATGCTTCCTTTTTCCTTTGCTGTTCAGCAAAATCGTAAGGTACCAACAGCACAATGGAAATGTTTCAAAGTCACTCGGCGGCTGTCTTGAGATGGAGGGAAATAATTTGGATACGCTCGATGAAACTTCTCCAACCGGTACAATAAAGTTCATTATGGAGCACAATAAAATAAGGGAAGGTGAGTTTCGGTTCGGGTTCGGGTTTGGTAGCATCTGGCGTATCGATTTTCCTTTCTATTACACCTTACTGGCGGATTCGGCGTTTCGAAGCACTCGTCAGCACTTTTACTCGGTTCAATTCGGTGCCCATAAAAAATCCCTGCGCTGATAGGCCTATGCAGGATTTTTTTCCTTGGGATCAGCATTAAAACATTCAAAGCGAATCTTTATTGGACGTTACGGCTTCCAGAGGAAGATACACGTGTTAAACAAATTTCAAAAGCCGCAGCTCACTTTGTAGGTCTTTCCATCTCTCTGTGAATCATATCACACTTCCATAAATGCAACAAATTACTCGACGGAC
Organism: Anopheles plumbeus; assembly: GCA_034621735.1. Lineage (NCBI taxonomy): Eukaryota > Metazoa > Arthropoda > Insecta > Diptera > Culicidae > Anopheles > Anopheles plumbeus. Next base: position 17,635,187 of record JAOEFI010000007.1, on the reverse strand, counting down.
AGTAGAAGTGATACATGTAGTTCGATGGTTCTTGATTGTGCACCGGGGGCTGGCCGCACTCATCAAAAGGGGGTAGTTTTGAAGCACCCCCATTTCGATTCACGATCGGATGGAAGCCGAATTTCCCAGAGAATGCGTCCTCAGAGTGGTCTCCAAAGACGGTTTTATGGTTTTATTTGAAACGCAAACAGAATACGCTTTCGTTTATCTCTTACGTCCTCTTATTCCGCCTATCCTTCCCTCTCTGTCGGTGTTGGACACTGAATCGTAGCGGAAAAAAAATTAATATCATCTCTGTAAAAGATACACTAAAACAGATGTATTGACACGTCATAACAGGCCATTCGCGGGCGCGATCGAAGAATAGCCTTCGATAACTTCGACCCCGGGTTAATTCTTGCCCTCGAGCTACTCCTCGAGAAAGAAGGAGCGAAGAGGGGATCTAGAATTTCCTTGATTAGCTCGAACGGTCCGATAGCGATCAACCTGTGAGATCGTCAGTCTGCTCATCAATCGTCCGTTTTTATGATCGCGCGATCAAAGCCAACCTGTGTCCGACGGTCCTTCCTCTACCGCCGCGATGGCGAACCCAGCTAGTGCCGGAGGCGGCTTCCACCGGTCAGGTTTCCGATGGGGCAGAGACAAAGTCTTCGTTATTCCGCATCGCTGACTCGCGACCGTTCGCGCTCGCTCTCTAGTTTTGTAATTAAAATAAATTTACGTATAAATAACCATACACAGTTCCATCCGCGAGTGGCGTACGCAACGAATTCCATCAACTCCGGAGCCATCGGACGGAAGTTTTGATAGAACCGTCAATATCCCGAAACCATCGGACCACGCAGAGTACAACGAGTTGCGGAAGATCAATTAACAACGCGCCGTCGGCCGTTGATGATCCAGAACCGGAACCGGTCGACAAAATCCGGTGATCGATTAAACGGAACGCTCGTCGTCGCGCGGGCAGTCGGGAATCGTAAACACAATTACTCAATCATCGATTTTCGGTTTGGGGTTTTCGGGTTCCGGCCTCTGGCTCCATTGACGCGCACTATCGATTCCGGTCCCAATTTCCAAACTCCCGGAAAATGGGAACGAGATCGAAACGAGCTCGTTGAATTACGACAAAAAAAATGGAGCAAGAGAATCATGCACACGCCGCCGACCAGGACCGTCGCGATGGCGTCACACTTGACTGGCAGATAATCGCTCATTTGTCCACTTAATCTCAACGGCTCCCCGGTGACCTTCCGGTGCGGAGGACTCCGCCTTCCTGGCGGGCCCGTGAGGTACGGTCACACGGACCTTTCGCGTCCGCCCCGGTCCCGGTGAAAGTCCCGCGGACGGACGACGTCGGACGATGGATCCGATGGAAGACTTCGAACCGCGACTAAATGACAATTCAATAGCATGCGCCATGACGTCGTCCGTACGGCCTCTTCCATACCGGCGAGTGGGCCCATATGCATGTGGTCCAATGGTCCAAAAAATCTTCTCCACACTCACACCTCATCCTCTCTTTCTCTCTCCCTTTCTCTCTCTGATCAAATGAAGCTGCACCTAACGTTCCATTCGTTCTCGCGCATGAAAGCAGGGCTGACATGAATCCCCAACATAATGGACACACCGCTGTCACCGGAGATGATATTTCAATGGGATGCTGCAGCGACCTGCGAGCCTCCCAAATTCATCTCCAGCCGAGCCTCCCCATCGGAGAAAAATCTGCCAGGCAAGCATAATTAAAAGCAATTATTCAATATCTGCTGATAATCGATTTTCGATGCAAGATTTACGACGACGAAGCGGCAAAATGGCGGCGGTGGCCAAAGAAAATCGATCCCACCGTCGATCGATCGTTCGCGGGGTGGTGGCCCGAGGTTTTGACATTGTGTTTAGTCATGTGTGTGTGTGTGTATCGAGGGACTCGCTCGGTGTGAACGCAATGTGCGGCCATATGTTGGGGTGGCGAGCTGCGACCCAATCCGCGCTCGGTGTGTGATGATCGATTTGCCTTATGATAGAAAGGTCAGGCATAAAATTAAATTCAACAAATCATCTCAGCTGTCGCTCAGAAAAGAAGTCGCTTCTCCCTTCTCTATTCCTTTCTCACTCTCTCTGCCTCTCTCTGCTTCTAGCTGCGCCTAGAGTGAAGGCGGCAAGCAAAGGCGGTCGGTTTCTGCTCAAAGGGCTCGGCCCGGGGAGTTCGCAATGGGTCGCCCGCAGGGTGCGAACAAGCGATTGTCTGATTTTCTTTCCCATCCCCCGTGTGCTGGGAGGAGATCTCTGTTGTCGTCCCGTGAGCATCTTGAACGGTTTTTTCGCCCGATCGGTCGGTGATCGATATTTGTTCAATAAATTAGTTAAAATAGGGAATATCTCTGGTCGCCGAGTTTACATATTTGCCAAAGCGATTGCTTTAATTCCGAAGAAAATTTCAAATTGTAAACCAAATAAATAATCCTGTCTGATCATATTTTTTAATACGTTTCTTTCACTCACGGCCATCAGTAGAATGGTCATTATTTTTATCTACCAAATGTCTCACGTTGACCTTTCCGCTTTCGTACAAAAGACATGTTGTCATAATTTCCTCTCATTTATTTTACAGACTTATTATTGACTGGACAACAGTTTTTCCCTCCACCAAACCTCCATTGTGGACATTGAAATAAAAAAGATAATTTCTTATTACACTCCCCGTCCTCGTCGACTCTTCGTTTCCCCTTTTTTGTATTGTCTTTCCTCTCGATCGTAACCGAGGATCATATTTTATGTGAAACTTGCACACGAGCATGTTAGTTAGGTGCCATGACGGTGCACATTTGTCGGGGCATGTTTTTTCAATGCTTTTCACTTATTATGCTCGACCTATTATCTCCACCCTTGGGATTGGCGACCGGGACAACCTAACTTTACCACCGTCACCATTCGCTGACCATGGTGGAAAGAAGGCGGCTAAAACTTATTCGAAACAACCGTTGATATGTGCGTACGGGTGATTGGCTAAAAGAGTCAGGCAAGATCCTAGAGGGTCCCAGTGACAAGTCGTCATGTAAAAGATTCCTTTGGATAACCCCCAGCTGGAAAAATGTAGAAAATTCCTCCACCGCATCCGCTTGCGTGAGGATCACATCGGGGGAGGTAAAATTGATTAAAGGAAGGAGGGTAAAATTATATTTCCCTCTCGAAAACGTCACCCACCCCACGTTCGGGTACATTGCCGTGACATTCTGCAGATGAATGTAAAAGCAATCGCGAAGCATCGCGAAGGGACAGGACTCCAAAAGCTGCGAAAGGGACGGAACTGAAGCCAGCACAGCCGAGCGCTGCAGCACAAAGACTCTTCGCCATCTTCGCCATCTCGACGACGGTGGGAGCTTCGATTCGTCTTGAAGATCAAAATGATTACGCGATCGACTGCGGCCCCGTCGTAGGGCGACGTCCCGTGTGTAGTATGTGGCGTCATTTAATATAATTTGCTATGTTTAAATTTATCTTTCCTTTATACGCTGCCACACGGTGGCGTTGACGTTTCGGAGCGGAGTTCCTCTTTGAAGTTGCCTGCATCCACGGATGGATCCGTGCGGGCCGCAGGGATGTCAGCACAGGCGAAGTGCCTCCGTTACAGTGTGGTCCGCGATGGACAAAAGTTTACCAATGTGTCTTCATGCAATGGCATGGGAGCTGATAATTTAGCGAAATAAACGGAATTCAGCCGCTGTTTATTTTTGTTTCCCCATGCAGGGCCACTTTAATGATGCATCGATGGCGTATAATAATCATTTGACGATGCAATTTTCTGCGTGCTGCACAAGAACTGTCTCCATCCGTCATACACTGTGACAAAGTCTCTGTCACTCGCAAGACTGCTGCGATATTTGACGTTCCTTTCGTTTCCTTCCTCTGCCTGGTGCTTTTTTCTGACATATCCTTCATTCTTTCTCCTATCCTTCCATCCATCGGGGTTTCTTTCCATTGAACAAGTAAAAAAAAACTTAGCTAGGGAAGTCCCCAAAGGAACGCTGGCAGTCACGAGCAATAATTTGAACATCTTTTCATTGAACGTGTCGCCGTGTTGGAAGCAATTTCTGATCATTCTCTTGAATGGCTTATCACCTGGGCTAATCTTTCGTTCTTTTCTGCTCTCCCGCCCTGGGGTCGCTTTTCCACCGAACGCACAACGTCATGACCGTGAGTCGACAGTTTGTAGCAATTTTTTTTATTTTCCGCTCCACCACGGGAACCCCTTCTGAAATTTGCGTTTTGTTTTGACTTTAATGTTTTGGTTCAATATTTGGACAAATTTGGGTGTCGTTGGCTGGCTTTCCCCGCGTTGCCCTGGTTCCTATCGTTCTTGGATTTCTTTCTGACAGCTGTTTTCCACGCACAAAGTTCCACCCTATTGACGCCAGAACGACTCCAAAGAAAAACCCCCCTGTGGAATAGAACCTTTCGCTCTTTCTCTTTGTCAGCCACAACTGGCATTCTTGGACCGAAAATGTTTGTGTGACCGGGGAGTATAGAAATTATAGTTTCAGCCGTACTGTCAACCTCGAAGCAATTTCGTCTCGTCTGCCTGACTCTCGCTGACGATCCATTAATGGTCCATTAAGAATAAATAATGACAGCACGCAGGAATAACTGCTTTCCAAGAAATTGGAAGGAATTTCATTTGTTTTGTTTTTTTTTCTTCTTTCGATTTCTTGAGTTCCTTTACCACCGCTTCAAGCACGGCCAGAAAATTAGTCTCGACTGCTTACGGCAAGGGAAAAAGTATCCCTTAATAGTTATCGTCAATTTTCACTTTCACCTTTCCCTCGGGAAGTGAATTATGTTAAATGGAAGAAAAATAGTGCTACCAAAACCACAAACGGATAGGAAAACGGCCAGACGAAAACGGGCGACGGAACGAAAATCCGGCGAAGGTAATTATGTGTGTTAGAATGTTGCCCTAAAGCCTAGCGCCTGTCAGGACGTACGCTATCGCTTCTTGTATTGGCGCAGAACGAGGTGACATACGAACTGGTGATCAATCAAAATTAAGCCCAATCAAGCGCACTGGAAGACGAAATCACGGCGTAGGGAAAAAGGGGGTGCTGAAAATTACGAGCACTTATTTTAGAACGGGACAGTCGAAGGATTGTTTTTTAAGGAGGTTGGATGTCAAACAAAAAACACCCCATGTATTGCGACAGCGCTAGAGAGACAAATGGAGAGACAGATGCTTTGAAGCGGCCCATTGGACCTAACTTTACTCCTCGAGGAAATCCCATCAACCTTTGTTTTCCACTTTGTTTTCCTGCAACTAACTATACAGCAGATAAATCAAAACAAACAAACGTGCGAGGATTAGGGGTAGAAACGCGTCCCCAAAATAGAAATTGTTCCTTCACTCTTTAACCGCGATTAGCAGCTTATATTAGTCATCTCTCCATGAACAAGATCGTGCCCATTACAAGCGAGAAGGTAATTTTTTAAGAATAAGAACAAAGCACTGAAGAAACCCGTCTAATTGTGGGCACTGAAAAACCTTACAAAGAGTTTCGTTTCTTTTTGTTTTTTTTTTCTTTCAAATTCGTTTCCCGAATCTCTTATTCTCTTCTACCCGCGGCCCCACAGAGCACCCGGAGATGATGCCAGATCTTGTCGTACGGATCCATTTATCCTTTGCGTCGTCCGGCACGTCCGTTGTTCTTCAGTTCGGACCAGGGCAGGGAAAATCTCCAGCTAAATTTGGCGAAAAGGTAAGCCGCTTCAGATAATCGTAAAAAATAGCTCCCAGAGCTGAGGCTTCTGGAGGCGTAAGAACGAAAAAATCAGCGCCCGGAAAACCCGAAGAAAATCTTTCGCCGGTGCGGAATGCTTCGTGGAACGCACACACCTGGGGAAGGAGGAATCTCCACCTTTTCCACCGAAAATTTCCCGACCGAACGGACGACAACCGGCACTTCATTGGAACCAAAAATCAACTCCGACAGTCAGTCAACGGGAAATTAATGATCTGAAGATTCGTTCCCTAACTTCCTTTTGCTTCCCTTTTTTTCCGGGGGATTTACCGTTTCTCGGGAAGTCGTTCCGGTACAGCAGCGAGTTGGATGTTCGTTGAGATGATCTTTCTACGCCCTACAGGTCTTAAGGAATGGGAGGCTGGGAAAAGCACGAAAGCAGGCTTGTATTTTAAAACGACAACATTCAGTTGGTTGATGGTTCGTGAAATGCGCAAGAAAAAAATAAGGACACCTCATTACAGCAGATTGAGTCGAGCGAACGTCAAAACGCACTTTAACGAACCGGTTATCAGCTCTCCTGCCAGATGTTGTTGTTGTTGTTGTTATGGCAGTAAATTTTACAAATCATTTAGCAATCAAGGTGCCCTAGGGAACTACCCAACTACGGGAGAGGTAGTAGTGACACGATCCGGTGAGTAATGAAGATGAAAAATCCAATCATCATTCTGTCCGTATCGGAAAAAGGGTAAACGGCATCAGATTTTTTTTTGTCATTGTGAAGGTGAAGTTTTACGCATAATCGGTTATTGCACTTCTTTATAGCTGAAATGATTGATTGCGTAGAGGAAATAAGAAAAACCCGGTACGTAAATTAGAGAAGAGCTTTTTCTCTTTCGACTCGTCTCATTAAAACTACGCATCGTGTTTCTTATTTTTATTTCCGTAATCCTTTTGTTTTTTTTTAATGCTGCACCATGTTGGCTGTTACGTCAATCGTCAAATAAGGATTATGAGGTGGCATGGGCCTACCTTCACATATGAAATTGAATGAGATGCTCTAGAAATTGTTAATGAAACATACATTCTATGCGATTGTGATTAACTTCTGGCAATTTCCATCGTTTTTCTACCGCAAAGTAGACAACGGCGTTCAATTAAGAAGAGAATGTGGTTCCTGTACGGCCGTGCAGATGTCCGCTGACAGGTGGGCAAAGAGAGGTCCCACAAATTCCCAGTCATATTACCATTGACTGCACAATTGAACTTCATTTGGTTGACAGAAAATAACGAAAAAGCAAAAACCGTACCGCATACGAAACCCCCGGTTTGTGGTCCAATTATTCCTGGCACTGGCACGACACTCAACGGTCCGCGTGGTGCGATCCCATTGAGATGTCAGCACCCGGGATGGTCGATTAAACGGTTCTGACATGAGGTTCTGCTGCAGGCCGCACGCTGCTGGAAAAGCGTCTAGCTGAGACGCATGCATATTCTTTGGCCCATATGCTTTTCCTCAACGTATAAGGGAGGAGCCAATCTAAGGGACCTTCTTGGGAGTGCATCGTTTATCAAATCCGGAAACTGTACGACAGCCCTCACGGGGAAGCCACAGAACAAAGGTGAGCGAATCCGCCCGTCCGTGTGTTGCTTGCGTCGTGACTGTAGTTTTCCTGTGCACTTTCACTCGGACGAGGCTGAGCTCTGGGTGACCCTTTTTTGCATGCACCACCCTTCACGAGCAGCTCTCCCACCCCCTGTCAACGTGGCCTGGTCGTGAGGATCCTAATCCCTGGTTGCTTATTTATGAGCTAACCAGCCGAATCCCTCTTCTCGGCCCGACGTCAGTTACAAGAAGGAAGCTCACTCGACCACCGTTTGCACCACCATAGGGTGGTGCACAGCGAGGTGTCATCGAATGGTCGCCCTTCCTGTCGCACGGAAACACGGGGGCGATAACCACCAACGCGAAGACAGCGCTCAAAAGTCCCGCCGGAGGATGGGTCTTTTCTTGTGACGTCTTCCGTGAAGAACGGCAACGGCGGGTTCGCTCCCGGAAAACTCGCCAACCGTACTCACCCTCCCCGGCAGCGAGATGACCCCGCTGTTTCCGAGGACATCCCGGAGATCCTCACTGATCCTGCTTTACCTGCTGCTTTCTGGCGAATAACCATCTTTGCTAGATCATAAATTTCTCATATTTTAACCCAGCTTTCGGGGAGGGTTTTCTTCGACGGCTTACCCACCGGGGGTTCCTTCGAGGACAGGACTACTTTGCATGCCACTTCCCAGTGGCAACCGCGTCTTCCCGAGGTATATTTGCAGTGCAGACTGTTTGGTTTTTCTTTTTGGCTGGTGTTTAGATGTTCGTTTTGTTTTGCTTTCTGTCGGGTTGTGTGTTTTTTGTTTTGTCTTTTTCCATTTCCCCATGGACGCGTTTCCGTGCGGCGAATCCTAGCGGAACAATGCATCAGTTTACCCAAAGGGGTAAGTGTGGCGGGCGTGAGCAGAGTGCGACCGAAGTGTGTTGGCAGCTTCCGCTTTTCGTGAATGTCTGACATTTCGGAATCATCACACCGAAGGGTGGTTCTTCTCACGTTGGCGGGTGGTCACATCCCTTCGTTCGGTCGTCTTTCGGGGATTAAGGATAAAATGGTACACGTGCGGTAGAACCTCCAAGGAGCGCTCCTTTTCACACAGGCCGTGCCCATCGTGCCAAGTTCATCGTGTGTGAGTCTATTTGAGCGTCCGCAGGGAGCCTTGTCCGTGCTGCAGCCTGCACACTGCGGTCGGGAACACCGCGGGGAGACATATTTGAATTTGATACACTTTAATATGCACACATTTATCACACAAATCATAACGCAACGGAACGACACGGCGAACCGGAAGGACCGGCATGACCGATCGCTACACTTAAAGCTCACAAGCTTGCACACACTTGCACACCCAGCACGAGTCCACCCCGACTCATTTCGCAGTCACGTTGAGAGAAGCTACCACCTTCTCGTCCCCCTTCAGGGCAGGTAGTTCGAGTGGAAAATGAAATATGTTGCGCAATGCCTGACTTCATCCAGCTTCACTTACTCACTTTGCTCCGCAGGGTGTCGAAGGACGGGTGAGCGAACAGTTTATCGTATGGTACACTCCTAGACCCGGCCCTCTCACGTTCCCAACCGTCCGTGCTGTAAAATGCTTGCCGATGCACTTGCAGCTGGAACACACGCCGCACATCTCGGGAGTCGATGTTTTCCGATTTCCGATACTTCATCATCCATCCAGTAGCGGAAAATGTGGTTATTTATGTACTGGGGAACTGAATTAAAACACACTCAGAAGTTGAGAGCACACTAGTTGTGATAGTATTTTCTTCGTCATGCTAAAAAAACTGTCACAATGTTGACTGTGTTTTGGTTTCTTAGAAATTGAATAACCAATCGAAATCTTGCAATTTTTTTTCCTATTGCCACACATTTCCATGAACTCACTACCTTTTTCCCATCGGTACGTTTTAGTCAATTTGTATGAATCGCCCATTCCCTTGGCACATACGTCCCTACGTCGTGCATTCCCGTTCACATCACCTGTCACCTTGCGCTTCATTTATTATTTGCTCACGTTTTTGCTCCGGAAAGAGGCTTATGGCCCTGGTCCACGGGTCCCATACAGTACCCATACCATCATTTGCACCGAAGTGCGGCCAAGGACCGAAACCCCGCAACCTACCGGCGCAAATGTGCGCTTTTGACTTTTGACCCCATCACGGGCGGCCTCGGCGCGATCGAGCGCTCATCAGCAAGAATTAAGGGTGAAAAAAGTAATAGCGTCGCTTCGTTTGTATGCTTTTCTTTATGGATATTTTCCCACCTGTAAAAGTCGCTAGGCGTTTCCCCCCGGCCGCCCCACCGGAGTCGCCTCTTTCGCTCCCACCGACTAATTGAATGCATTTGAAGCGAGTGAGCGCGCGAAGGAGGTTCGATTGTTGTGGATGGCCCGCGAACGGGACGCATTAGCGGGATTGCTTTCGATGCGCCAAACGCTCGCCACACGGCTGATACGGGACGGACCCGACTTTTCATCTCAATAAAGCACTTAATGATTCTTTTGTTCGCGCCCAACGTACCCGACGCCATCATGTGTTGGCAAATGGGGGTGGGCTGGGGGAAGACGCGTCGCGGATTGCGAGTCGCGTCTTTGTAAGCCATTAGCCGCTCGGGAGGACCGAAATCGAGTGGGATGGGCACAGAAACTTCAACATCGCAGGATGAACCGTCTTCGACGGACGGGTCGGTGTTCTTCCACGAAATCGAAGTGACTGGAAATAAGAGAGAGAGAGAGAAAAAAAAGGTGTGTTCCACTTGCGGCTTCACTTCACTCAACCCGGGGAACGATGTCAAAAATCGAATAGTCGTGTTTTACCATTTTCACCAACTCCGGTTCGCGGAGCTGCGAGGACGGGTGAAATCCCGTGCGAACGAAACTTCTTGGCAGCAGACCGGCCGGGCCACAGCGAGTAGAAATGATTGATGAGTGCCTAGCGTCGTGTCCTTGTCGGATATGGAATTCATCAAAATATTTTGACTCCGGCTGAGCCCTCACACTGAAGCAAAACACACACGCGCATCAACAAACGCCATCTTCAGAAGAAGGAAAGGCGGTCGAGGAGGGTGGGTAGTCTAGGTCCAGGTGTAGCTCTAGAACCCGCGTCATTCCCCTACGTCTGAGTGGACCGTGAAACCAGAATGTGATAATTTTAAGACCAACATGCACCACAAAAGGTGAATGTTTCGAAAATGGAAGGACATCGATGTCATCTTTGTGCCTGCGGTGACAATAAGCTGATACGGCTGAGCATCGTGCACGATGAAGATCTCGACAGGAACACCTTGGGCTTGTCCGTGATTCTGGGGCCTCATCCTGGTGACCGTAAAATCGATTCTAAAGGCTGGCAGGATAACGAGGGGCGACACGAGCAAAGCTGCAAGGACAATTTCGACCCGATTGACCGATCATTGCTATCCATTATATGTCCTATCCATCCTTTACGATGGCCGTGAAGGCGACAGAGATTCCCTGGATTCCCTGGAGGTCCTGGTATTCCAGGTGTTTCTGGTTGTGCCCCCTGCATTATGCTGGTAGACACGCATGACTGTTGGTTGCAGCAGGAAATAAATTAATTTTCCAAACACACACGATACGACCAACGGAAAGGACGCATTTCCATGTATTTCTGCTCGTTCCACAGGGGGTGAATGAATATTTCGACCGATGTTGTTTCTAACTCAAGCAACCCCGTAACCTTATGCACCTTTGTTTTGAAACATGAAGGATATGAATTATTTATCATTCGTAGTTTACTTTCCTTTTATTTACAGTCATAATAATAAAAAATTACAATCAGTTTTAGTGAAAGTATTACACAACTGATACGGGTGCCCTGGAAGATACGATTTTATCTATGAACAAAAAAAAATATCGACTTGAGATAGCAGAACGTAGTTTCGATCTACGGACCTCTGGGTTATGGGCCCAGCACGCTTCCACTGCGCCACTCTGCTTCGTGTCGGGCGGTGACATCAAACGGAATAGAAATCCGTGTCACTCTTTCTTTACATGGAATATTGAATAACACTGATAAATGTACCATCGTACCCTTACTTTGAACATTTGAAATTATCCCGAAAAAATACATCTTTTAATTCAATTAAATACAAACCAGTTGAGAGCATGTAAGTACCATGTCACGCTCACGGTTTGCTTCCCTATCTCAAACAGAGTGTCTTATCGTCTTGACCTCCTGACCCCGCTTGATCGCTTCTGGACAAATAAACACTTCAAAGCTTGCGATTGCTTTGACGTTTGACAACCGGCAGGCGGATGAACGCTCCGGAACGTTCCAGCCGCAACGATTAATATTTGTTGTTTCTTCTTCGAGGAAACCGAAGGGGCGTCCACTGATAATCCGGTGGTGGTGGTGGTTTTGGACAACTTCCCCTACGCTTTAGAAGGGCCTGTTAAATGTTTAGGTCGTTCTGGAAGGTAGCACGTTGAATGATCGCTGAAAATAACATACGTTGGTTCGATCGTGCTGGGGTAAGGAAAACGATACTTCCCAACATCGGGTTTCCATTTATCAGTGTCCGGTTGTTCCAGCCGACGACGAACGACTTCATCGACGTACGACGGCCAGTCAACCCGCGAACCAACTCTAGCAATCACACACAGCCCCCGGAAGAACGGGAACATCGCATACGTGGCCTATTGGCGTTCCCGTCCGGTGCCGCTACGGGGCCGCGCTATCAAAACGTAAACAATTAGATAAACAATATTTCATCTCCCGGGTGCCGGGTTTGTGTACACATTTTTATCAATGTTTGTTTTCGGGTTGATTTTTTTTCCTCCCCCAAATACTAACCATACCGCGTTCGTGCGTGCTTCTCGATTTCCATGGGAAGGTCTTCTTAGGTTTACGGAGTTCTACTCGATCGCCAGATCGTCCGCACACGTTAGCGGCCCATCGTTCTTCGAATCCGATCACTTATGACTTCATGTTTGATCTTTGGGCAGGCACGATGTGCAACATATCAAGAAACACTCAACACGGATCCGGTGTGAGAGATAGAGAGAGAGAAAAAAAAAAGAAGAGATGAAAAATGAACACGGAGAAGACACTCGCGTTCGAGCGGTTCAGAACTAAACGTTGTTGGCTTAAATAAAGTTTTAATTGTGATTTATGATTACCAAGTCAAAGCTTATTCCTCACCCATGTTCCCCTGATGTCTCGGTGGAGTCTGGTGAATGATCTTCTCCCCCGATCTTGGCCATACGACACTCCGGTAGGTTATTCAACTTTTGGCTCCGTAATCTTTGCTCCGAAAACTCCACAAACACGAGCGCTGGGAGGGATGCTAGAGAAGAAAAGGAGGCCAGCTCGTGTTGCTGTGCCAAAAGTAGAACAGAACTCGGCCACGTGTGTGTGTGTGTGTGTTGAAGAGCACGACTTCATTGTTGGGCTGAAAAATCAATCGTAATATGTTTGCTCCATCGTTCATGTTTATTCGGGCGTCCATTTTCGGGAAAACTTCGTGTAGAAGGAGTCGTGCTTCCATTTTAAAAAGGCAATCAACGCCAGCTAGAATTATGTGGCCGCTCGAGAGTCCCCCATCGTCTAGGTGTTGGGTCGCAAATTGGAGCGCTCGGTATAGAATTATGCAAAATTCGATTCGATATCGAGCGACACGCCATAAGAGAGAATCTTTGGCACTGCTGATATGCATTGTTGATTGTAATCTCTTGGGCTCGTGGGGCTGTGGTTCCGGAGAAGTAGAATTCTGCCGATTTTTCACCTTTTCACCAACCATGGAGTAGATTAGAGAAATGAAAACTGTTTGGAGCCATGGCTTCCTCTCCTGTGTCCCTTCATTCTATCTTGATTGGGAAATAGAAAGGTTGTGAAAAGCTGTCTCCAGAGGATATATTTCACTTCTTCCCAGCCGATACCTGTTTCTATCCCTAGCCTCAAAATTTGGCGAGGAATGGGATAGTTTTTTTTTTCAGCAAGCACTTGGAAAATGGAGGTTGATTCAATGAAATCGAATCGAGATCGAATTATGGCCGATCATCGCCAGATTGAGATTGCAATTGGATTGTTTATGTGAAATAAATATCGAGACGACTTTCATTCGTCTCATTCTACCTAGCGTCTATCGATTCCCTTCCTCTGGGAAAGTTTAACAAGGATGACATAAGAAAAACATTCTATAAATTGAAAAATGATTTTTTTTAAATGAGTCCACAAAATGAAGTATTGAACTTGTTAATAAGAAAAAAAAATGAAACAAAAAACTGAACAATGTCTTGGCAAACCTCTGGCAGAAAAAAAATCGATCTGGAAAACAAGAATAGTCTGTTTAATCGTCTCGAAGACCAAGGCCACTGCTTCGTCAGTCCGTGAACAAACATCTTTACGTTTTGTTGACGCGTATTGAAATTAATGATCCTTGTCAAAACATGGAATGAAATTTCAAGATCATCTTCCCTCCCGGGCTGAGGGGGTGTGGGACGGGTTTGGGTGGGTTGTGGGCTGGTCACTGATAGCTATTTTGCGTTCGGTTGATGATGAATTTCCAGCAGTGCAGGAGTGTGTGGCGTGCATGTCGATGCTGATAAGTAGAGTAGAATCATCAACGTCATCATTACGCGATCATCTTGGGTGGGAGAGATACAGAGAAGGGAATGATGTGCGTGAACGTTGTATTTGATTCGTGAATGTATCGTTACAACAATTCAATTTGACTGAACGATGGCGAACTGTATAGAAGCTGTTGCTTGTACTTTTAGTCAAAGTAATTACTTTACAATTAGGTAACGTCTTTGAATTTTGACAGCACAGAAAGCAATTTTATATATATCATTTGGGTCTGGAAAACTTTACCACATATTTTATTATACTTAAAGATGGTGGAATATATTTTTGTTCAACTCATCCAGCATGGAAACACTCAACGGAGCAGTGTAAAACAGTAAAAAAAAGTTAAACAGGATCAACAGAAACACCAGAATCAAAACAGACAAAACGGCGTGCTGAAGACAAAGATAAACACTAGCCCGATTTCAATCTGGCATTGGTCGTGGCCACATGCTCGTGCGGGAATGAGAGTATGGAGAGGTTGGAAAAGGTATCATTCACACACTCTCCAGTCCCTTGCCACCAACCGCAATGGCGATGAAGGATATCATGGCTGCTTGACGGTGGCCAACATGAAGGAAGCGATTGGCCACCGGTGGAGAGGGCACAGCTGGCTGGAGGAACAGCGATCGGACGATGATTGCTCCTCGGGCTCCAAAAAAAAACGGGACCACCGGACAGGGAGCGAGCCAGGGTTCAGGAGACCGCACTGCTGTCATGGCGTATGACACGCTCGGAAGATGCCACGAATATCTCCGACCGGCCACTCCACGGGCCCTTCCCGGCGGCGCTAAACGTCCAACCCGGCATCATCCTCATCAACGCCGGACGCTACCGCTGGGACGGGATCTCCGGAAGGCGAGGAGAGGTAGTGGTGGAAAAACAGAATTTTTAATTCAACTTCAACAAAATATCATTCCATCGCAGCCACGGTCGGGCTATGGTAATGGCTTGTGAAAATATTCCGATCTCATAACCTTCCGACCGTGGACACGGGGTGCTGGCGGAGGGGAGGTGACCCGCTTGGGCTGCGGTTGCATGTCACTTCGATTCTCCTCGGTTGAACGGACACCTCTCGCACAAAAGCGGAGGTTGGAGCGCGATCTCCCAACGGACACCCATCAGTCGAGTATAATAGAAAACAAATATTATGCTTTCATATTAAAATCATTTAATATTCCTTGTTATTCCCGCTCTCGAATCAATTCTGTTCGTTTTCCTT
>JAOEFI010000007.1:17600723-17613781 GCA_034621735.1 Anopheles plumbeus | reverse complement strand
ATCGATCAACGCCGGCGAAACGAGCCGCCAACGGGACCTTCAACCGGGACCTACCTCAACGCTGGAATGTACACCGCTTCGCCAGGGCGTTCTCCTTCGCCCGGTGGGACCCGCTTTTCGCAGACCCTTGCAGCGACTTGTACCCGTCCGCGAGCCTGTTCTTTATTCATACGCATCAATTTTTTAAACGTAATGTTTCTTCGGCTCGTTGCACCATCGACAAACGACGTGTGCGCGCACAGGTTGTTGCGGATTGCGTCCGCGCAGTGCAGCGCGCTCTGGAGAGGTTCGAGTTTTCCCGGGGCCCACCACCGGCTCCCACCACCGGCTCCCACCGGTAACAGTTTTATTGATCGTCTATTTTATGGCACGGTCCACCTCGTCCGTAATGGTGAGCCTTGTTTTATCTGCCAGAGCCCTCTAGACCTCTCTGGCTGAGGTTTCCGGTGAGACGGCCGGTGTCTCGCTGGCTTCAAGGGCTTTCGTTTCCAATAGAGGGGACGAAGGCGGGCCGACGGAACGGATGAAGTCGACATGAGTTCGTTTTCTAATTAGCCAATAAAACGAAAAAACTAACGGCCTCTAACGAGCTCGAACGAGTCCGGGACGCGGCTGATTCCCGAGGCCCACCAGGTTGCGCAGTGTCGTAAAAAACGGGCGGGCGATTGGAATTGTGCAAGAATTATGGAGTTTTTATTTTCCAACCTCACCCGGGTTTACTTCCCCGGGCGTCTTTCTTCGGGGTCGCTCTCTTCCCCCGGGATCCAGATTATATGCGACAAGATGCTGATGAGTGTTTAGCAAATTTGAACGCAATTTCACGGCGGGAGTTCGATTAGGGATGGACAGGTGGGTGGCACGTGATGTGCATTACAGATGCAAATGGATGCAATTGAGAGACACAGGGGTTGGTGGACCTAGGTATGGAATGGAAGGCTCCATTGCACGCGCGCAACCTGAGCTTGGGATGTTTATTTGAATGTGTTTATTTTATTTAACTAAATGACTTTAAGCGATTTGTAGACACCATTCGGATACAGGTTGAAACATAATGGTTCTTTCAACGTGAGCCAACAATTTGCAGCACGCAATAAAATATGAGGCATAATAAAATAAAGTGGCTTAACATGTAGCTCAGACATCATATGTGAGAGCAATAAAATACTTTATGAAGTAAAGAATGTAAAATGGGGACCGGTAGTTCTCAAGTCATCTTCAAGACATATCTATGTCAAGACTATCAGCTTCTTCTTTCTAAATACTCCTTCAAGCATGGTTTCTTCTGACAGTCAGAGTCAATCAAAACTATATCCAGCTGAGAAAGTAGATATGTTTGAAAAGCAAGACAAAAAAAAATTGGAAAATTGCATGCAGCTATCCCTTTCTCTGGCGAAACCCAACACGCAGCATAGAACGGTGTGGCCACAGAATATGGACGACCGCTGCCAACGTTCTCCTTCCGTTCGGCCACCGTTAAGCCAACACCATTTGCCAGCGAGTTTGAGTTTGACGTTGTTTGTACAAATTAAGCGTTGGCATGACGGATTCCCGTTCGCCTTGCCCCCCAAAGGGATCTGGCTGGCGATGGTGGTCTTTTATTTGCATAGTAATTAACATATCAATTTGCATTTACTTTATATGCGCGTCACATACGCACAAACACATCGCGCAAAACTGGACGCTAATGCGTGCAAGCGAGAGGCCTCGGCTATCCAGAACTCCCGTGAGACGACGGCAAGAGTTTGCACTGAACGGAGGGAACGGAGAGGTGAAGAGATCTCTTTCATGGGGCAACACACGCGAGACGATGGTCTGACGATGGAGATGGACAAGAAACCTGCCAACATTCTGCCAAAGTTGGCTCCCGTTGGGGAGGGAAACAGGCTCGCTGATGCGGAACGCAGAGATCGGGTTCCAATCACAGACCATCGTCGGGTGGAATCGCAATGCGCCAAAGTGCAGGGCGGATAGAAACCCAAGCCACAAACACGTTGGCCAATGGAAACTCCGGCAAGAGACGAGGTCGGCACGGGAGACGCTGGAATAAATTGACTTTCAGTGTTTATCAATCATTATTATGATTAAGATGGAAATTGATCTCTCATTATAAATATTTGCTCGCAAACGCATGACCGAATGCGCCGGATAATGGCAGGCCGAGCTGGCGAGCGACACGGACACTACAATTTGACCCGGAATGGACACCCGGAGGGCCGCTACTCGCCGAAAGCCACACGGCGCCTCCGAGCCCCGAGAAAGTCAAATGTGTTCCCAAACATCAACCCATCCAGAGGTCCGTTCTGCGAATTCGTCCTGCGCTCGGACGAGGAGGAGCCGCATCGAGCACCACCCCAAACGGCGGTGACTCTGGGCTGCGCTAATGGCCACTTCCGCAAACGGGGGGTTGGAATTGATGGTGGCGCTCCGATAATGGTGATGATATGCTTCCGGAATCGGGGGTAAATTGAACACCGGCAGCGGTCACAACAATTGGGCAAGCGGGAAATCGGTAAGCCTCGGTAAACAGGCGCCGCTCGTGACCTAATTAGCGATGCAACTGCAGTCGGCGTGCATTGGCTAATTGTTGGCGTTGTTGCATAATCATCGTCCGCGTGGCAGCAAACAGAGACACGCCGGGCGGTGGCTTACACGCAATCAGTCGGTCCCGTTTGGCAACGAGATCAGCTGTTCTCCAAGGAGCCATTAGTTGACGCCGTGACATGTGACATTGCCTTGTTTTTGTAAAGATTCAAATATTGTAGATGAAGGAGTTTTGTGGAGGAAATTTAAGATAATGCTCAGCATTTTTTTTACTGACCTTAGAGAATGAGAAAAAGGGCTGAAAACTTCCTCCCAAAGTCAATAATAACTACTTTACGATTCATTAGTGTCTTAAATCAACAGAAAAAAAAACATCCAGGTCCCACAACCTCCCGCGGACAAGCGTTTCCTTTCGTTCCGTGGCTTAAACGCATTCCGCTTCGTTCGACATCGACGTTCCGGGCAAAAATTTGAACGACGAACCAACCAACCAACCCGCCATGTTTCCACGATAATGAATCGGCCCCACATAATCTCCCAATGCTGCTCAAAATTCGATGCGCACCACCTCAGCTGCGTCGTGCGCCACCCGAAAACAAAGGAAAAAAAACACACACACAAAACAAAAACAAAACCATCTTAACGACAAGGAAGCCGAAACCGTCGGTTCAGTTTCACGGCCACGACCGATGGCCTGGTGCGCAACGAATGCGTCTCCACTACTGCCAGACGGGTCCTAAATCGATTAAGCCTCCAAGACGCCACGGTTCTTAGAGTGCTTCGGGTTTTTTTTCTTTTGTTTTGAGTGAGCTGCTTGAAACTAGATACGAACTTAAATCATTTCTAACCAGACCAGAACCACAGAAAGGTGATTCATTTTCGGGTGTTTTTGTTTCATGTGCGTTTTTATTTTCTCGTGAAGTGAAATAATTCAACTCTTCCAACTTGTAGCATGACGTGTGCTCCTCCTTCTCCTGCTCTTGGGAAATGCGTTCCAAGGGGAAGAGAGAAATGAGGCGTGAATAATTGGAATGATTTATGCGGTGTGGCAGAGTGGATCGATGCGTTCGTTTTCGAAGAGGAGCGGACGGAAAAGTCAATCGGAATGTTGTGGTGGCTCACATTTCTTACCTTGCAGGAGGAAAGGACCCGTTCCATCGGCTTGGCGTCGGAATTGAAATCAATTTCTCTGATTGACCGCAACGGCAACAATCAAACGCTTCCGAACGCAAATCAGTACCATTACCACACTTTCCGGCCGTCCGGCGATGCAGACCGTTGATCGATTAATTGAATGATTTACAGACAGACTTTAGTCAGGACCTTCGGTTGAACTGCGACCGACCGGCCGGTCGGGTCGGATGAAGCACAATTAATCAGCTGCTACCAGAATTGATTTTCTGTTGCCCGGTTGATCCTTCCGAATGTCCATCAATTAGCCGCCGCCTCGTCGGATCTTCAAGTGGGCAACCAAAATTCAGCAGGTGGAAAACAGTACAGGACGGTACCGTCATTGGTTGCTTGGTATCAGGTTATCCAGATAACAACGCCACACGACCACACGGCCATTACAAGCTCCAGACTGTCATCGAGTCTCAGGGCGAGAGGAACTTATCCGGCCGAACCCATCCCAGGGCTAATGAAGATGCATTTGATGCATCACTGGATCGGCCCAAAGCCCGCAAGGACCATCAAAATGAAGTGGCGAAGATGTAAAGCCGCTGAACAGCACACATTGTTGTCGGTTGTAAATGTCAATCTCAGATGAAAATGATGTCCTTATCTTCGGAACATCCTCTAGCATTGAAACATTGTTTGAAGTCGCGTGTATTATGAATGGTGCTTACCTTGCTTGTCACAAAGTGAACCATGGTTTACCCTTTGGTTCAGTGGAAAATATCTTTAAATTTCACCTCACATGACCAGTTTTCCCACCATTTACTGCTACAATTTAACACCCTTTGGCTGACTGGTGACTTAAACTCACTCTAAAGTGGTCGGCTCGAGCAGAAAAGCTATGTTTTTGATGTTGCTCGTTCCTCTTATGCGTTCAGCGCGTACCATAAATTATGGACATCGATTATGAATTCTTCGCACCACCCTTCACCACACGTTTCCGAACCGGTTCCTCTCATGCTGTCATTCAATGATGTGTTGTTTGAGCAGTTTGCATAATTTATGGCGCAAAAATTGAGCTGTTGATACGCGGAACAGTGTTCCAATTTGGTACTCGTCCTTTTCCGGAAACGAACAATCAGCCGGTGACACAAAATTTTTAAACACAGTAAATCGGACAGCAAGTTGCTTCCATGTGAAAACCAAAACAAATTACAATGCATAATGCAGGGAAAGCCGCTTAAAGTGCACAAATTCTAGGATACAAGTCATCAAATATGAAACCAGAAGTGAATGATGGAAAACGGTAAAATAAATCGAAGCAATGGTTCGTTTAATATATTCCAACGCCGCAGTTGTATTTTGCCATCATAATCACGTTGGCGGCATTTACACATTTGATTCCTGTGCCGCCATTTGATCATTGATCGCAAATTGCGTTCATTTATTCACGCTTATTGGTTATGAAGTGATCAATTATGGAAGCAATAAAAGTGGATGGTTTTGAGAACACAGAAATGGGAAGATTAGCAATCTTCTATCCGATCGATAGCGTGGAACACTAAACCAGTCGTTCGGTATGCACGGTTTATTGTTATTTGCATACAATTATTTAAAAAACAGTGAACAAAAAAAAACGATTTCTCCGCTCATCAAATCTGCTATATTAATGTTTGTACTAACTCCCACATGCTTCACTCATGAATCACTTGCCTCCTGTTCTTATTGCCATACTCCACTATTTTCCATCGTGGATCGCGAATCTTGCCACATCAATCCACTAAACGGCCAGTTCTGTTCTGTTTAGTTGCGATAAAAATAAATATCTCTCCCGGTTGTGCAATACTCGAGAGAAGAAAAAAGGCACCACTCGGGGCTACTAAATCTTTTTCCCGCGAAACCGTATCCAAATAGTGCTGGCCTCCCGGGCCAACAACGACCTCCCAAAGGGTTCCGCTGCTCAAGGGAATCGAAATGAAAACCTCCTTACCGTTTGCGGCTGCTAACCGTCCGTTTTAATTTATCGCTAATGACACATCGTGACATGGCAGGCCGTAGTAGTCGCTCTGTCCGTTACTCCCGGCCGCCTGTGCCATGCTTCCATCCGTTTTCCATGCCCTAACGCGGGAGGGACAGTAAAAGGGAACCAATGGCCCTTTTGCCACCCACGTGAAGAAAAATTCATCCAGCTCACGGATTGCCGACCTTATGGGAACGGATCGCGCGCCCCGGTGGTACGGAACGAAAGTTGTTGGCATAAATCTTGCCTTCGTTGCATGCGGCACAAGCGCAACCATCCACCACTGCGGCCGCCGCATTAGGCGTCGTCGAAAATGTGTGTTACTCGAAGACACGAAGAAAAAAAAACTGTGTACATCCCTAGCAAATGCAACTTAACGAAAGCATTCAACTCCCGCAAGAGGATTCCATTCGCGCCAGTCCAAGTCTCAACACGGTGCATCCGTGGTTTATTTAAACTGCCATACCAATGATTCCATTCCAAAACGCCAACTTTGCCCACATTTGCCCAACGGCAGCGGCTCTAGAACTAGCCCACTCCGCGCCGGCTAGGTTGACGTTAAATAATTTAATTTAATTTTCTATTTCTCATCTCGAGTCGAGTCGGTTTCGAGTGTCTCTAGGAACTCCTTGGAGTAATCAACGAACGCCGATCGTCCGTCTGGCGTGCGAGGCTGAGCGGTTCTGGATTCGAAATCAAACATCACAAGAGCCTCAGTGGTTCCGGTAGTCCCATTTTTTCTCCCGCAACCATCCTCTAGCGTTGACCAACCCCCCCTCGGACGACCGGCTTTTCCCAAGCGGATCGAGATCAAATTTGAATAATTTATTGGAAGACGAACGAAAATTCCAGATAAATGTTAATGCCAGGCCTTCCTCTTTCGTCCCAGTACTTTCCCGGCATATCTCGGAAGGTGTAGCTCCAGTTGTGCAAAGTGCATCACCTGTCCGGAAATTCACCTTCAAAAACAGTTCCACTTGGAAGAAGCCACGAAGCTGCAGGGGCGAAGGCAGTTCGTTTTCCCTTATTGACTCCACTCGTGAAGTAAACCAGATCTACAGTTTTACCCCACAACTGGACTCGGGGGAACATCCACGCCCCCTTCCGGCCCGAGCCGAGATCCTTCTACCATCTTCGAGGCGACGCGTCGAAGGATGTTCTCCGTGGTGCATGAAAATTTCACCGCAGCTTGTAGCTTCGACTGGCGTCCGTAAAGTGGAGAAGGTGATGCACACTTTTCCGAGAAGAAACAGAAGTCCTTTCTTAGCTTCCCTCCGAAGGGAATTTCCCCGTCCTACCACGGAAGGAGCGAAGGTTCAGCCAACTGGAAGGGATGCAGGTTCCTTGCACAGAACTGGAAGGATCCACCATCGGTAACCTGTCAAGATCGTGGACCAAGTGGGTGGAATGCAACCGAGGGACATGCTGTCTTCACAACGGTTCGGTGAAAATGGTACTGACTAGTGCCAATGCCGTTGCATTTGAACATTGTCCACTGTCGTCTCCACCCGCTCACTCCCCCAAGATGTCGGAATCCCGCAGCGAGACAAACCCGAAGAATACTTTAAAAATGGAAATATTCATGCAAAACGTTTGCAATCGCATGATGAGAGGTGATTTCATGCTTTATTCGGTTTGTGCTCCTTTGGTATCCTTTTTTCATGTTCTTGAGCTTTTTGGAAGAAGCAATGTGATCACCAGATTGTTAAAGGGCTTGGAAAAACGAAAGAAAGGGACCGGAGGTCCGACTGTAGCTCGCCGCCAGGAATCTATGTTTGCGTTCGCACTGTAGCTGCACATTTTTCGGTGTTGGATATGGCTTTGATTAGATTTTTATCACGCTTACAGCAATTTGAAAGCATTAAACAAGGTTTGTACAACGGCGGTTCGCTTAAATGATTCATTCCAAAAATTGGTATGCATTATTCATCTCTGCCCCAGTTGGAACGGTTGCAGCTTTCTTCGAACCGACTTTGTATTCCCTTCTCCAGGACGGAAAGCCCTTCCACCCACTACCATCACCCGGAGCGGCGTATTGTTGCACCCGAAAGGGTCACTTGGGAGGCACAATTTATACCGCACTCCAGAATTAGTTTTATTGCATCCATTACCTTGACCCGGGCCCGAAGAACATTGCTCTTCTTCGCTCCGCAAGATGGTGTGGTGGAGCTGAGAAAAAAAGGAAAGGAATGGGAACAAAATTGCACCTACAGCGGCACCCGCAGCCACCTGAAGCCTCGGCATCCTTCGACACCATAAAACATCAAGCTGCTGGCCCACGAAACACGGGGCGGAACTGAACGGGGAGGGGAATGGATTAGTAGCACCGGACCGGACCGAAACCCCACAAACCCCATAATGAAATGAGCAATAACGTGATTCGATAGCATAAAATTTCCATTTGTTTTCATTTTTATGGCAGTGATGCATTAAATTGCATTCTCACACCCGATTCCATTCCCATTTTCCTCTCGCTACTGTGACTGTTGACGTCACGATTCACGCCGTCGATGGATCTTTTTTCTCACTTTCGGCATGTGAAACACGTCTAAAAAATCCCTGTGCCCACCGGAGTGAAATCACGCACGCTAAGTGGAATATCGAAACTGTAGCTCTGTTCCACCGAAGCCCAACTCGTGACAATTCCCTGATTCGTATGTGGCTGCAATAAAAACCACGTGTTTCACATCGATTTAGCTATTTTTGAACGGTTTATGTGGGTTTCAATGGAGAGGAAAAAAATACGAATTGTGTTTGAAAATACCACAAACATCGAGATAGAAATCGTTCGTCGATGATGAAAGCGAATATTTTATCATTCGTGTGTGAAAATATCGCCCGAAGGTGAAAAAGATACACAAAAAATTTCTCTTCTTACTAGGCTCTGGGGGAGGTGCAAAAATAGAGAACTTTTAATTGCGCAGACATGATACCGCAATATGACTCCACAAATTCCTTCGCGTGACACCTAACAGCATAGCACGTGGCCTACCTGGATTGCAATGCAACACGACACAGAATTGCATATCTTTTTATTTTTTATTTTGTTTCACCAACAAGCAATTATTTCGTGTCACGTTGTACAACCGGGCCCAATAACACCACCCATAACAACGTTGTAACCAATTAATTTTCTATTTACCCGTTGGCCTCGTGCACCCCAGGTTTCGTGAGCGGACACACTCTGGTGGCAGTTTTCCGCGCGTTTCCGTGGCTCATTTATTCCGCTTTTATGGTGTCGCCGCTGACACGGTCACTTGTTCGAATTTAATTTATTGGCCGGCAGCCTACCGGACCGGACAAGAAACGTTACACGAGAATATGTCACGGTACGGAAAAAAGTGGCACTAAGCCCAGCGCGAAAGAACAGAAACTGGGCGCAACACGGACGAAACGTGGACAACGTCGACCGGGCTAGAAACAAATAAAACCGAAATAATCATAAATATTGTCCGGATGAAAAGTAGAGATAAGATCGTCGTAAATTAGTCTAATTATCATATGTTGAGCACATTCCCGGTGTCCCACGTCTAACGTTTCCTGCGCGGCGAAATAGATTTAATTTACTTCAATTTGAAAACACAATTTTGACAGAGGAGTGAGGTTCCATTCCTGGAAAAGGTGACTCATTGAACATGTTTTGTTGGGTTTCTTGCCTGCCAAGATCTTGTTGTAAATGAAAAATACTATCCAAAACTGCAGGTTTTTTTTTGCAAAGAATGAACGAACTGGACGAAAGGAATCAATAACCGGCGTTTGTTTTAAAAATGGAAAATGATGGGAATAATGACAAAAATGTCCCCCGCTCAGTTTACCCGCTCCCAGCATCGACGCAGGATAATGATGCCCACTGCGAGACTCCAATAAAATATATGTTTATAATATGAATAATATGTAAATACGACCGGGAACAACGTCAATCTATCTGACTGAGCATGTAGTGTTTCCGTTTTTTTTTCATTCCTGCTCGTTATTCCCACCAAGTTTTGATTCCAAATTCGTACGCATCAAAGCGCCATCAACGCGCGGACAACCATTTTCTCGGCAGGTTGACGCGCGGGACCGTTAAAGGCTCTCATGGCCCTCTCTCTATCATTCCTTTCTCCATGGCGACCCTGAGGAAGCGGTGGTCAACGACAATGGCAACAAAGTGCGGAGCGCTTGGGACCAACATTTTATCGTCGTTCGAATGGCGCGAATTGATGCCGGAGAACAAGCTTAAACAGACGGACATTTATGACTTTATTATTTTATTTTCCCCCCGAGCTTCGCGATCCCGATGAAACATATTCAAAAACAACACTTTCTTCCTTTGTTTAGAGGGGTTTCTTCTTGCACCTACTTGGTTGCGATCAAATGAACTTTGAAACGATGAACCAAAGGGAGCAGAGTCACGGCGATGTTGATCAACTTCCCATCAGATCGATCGATCGTTCCAGGACCCCGGCAACCCGTTGCCAGTCGGCTCGAAATGAAAAATAGCTTTGGAAAAACGCATTTTTAATGACCGGAGTTTGCGTATTTATTTATTTATTTTGTAGTTTCCCCCGGCATTGGATTTTTATGTCCTCCGGCACACACTTGTCCGCGCACGGGGCGCTTTATGGGATTTGGCTTGATTTACGCGCATCGATTCCGCTCCGTGGTCAGCGGCGGGCATAATCGAGGCATGTTTGGGTGGTTTTGAAAAATGAGATATTTATTTGGTTATAATTTTTGTCCCGATGACACATTCCGGAGTGGCCGAAGCTCGTCCAACGATTGATTTCCCATTGTGAGGACTTTTAATGGACCCTCTCAATCCGTTCCGTTCCGTTGCGTTTTGCTGCTGAATGATGGGAAATACATTCGGTTCCATTCAAATTTTTATCTAATGGCCTCCCTCGAGGGCTTGAGTTGATCGTAAATTTTCTCCAGACATGCGACATAGAAAGGCCCCCTTCTCGGTCGAGTGACGATTGCTGGTGGTTTCTAATGACAAGCACAGAAAATACTTCTTTCAAATATGTTTCCAAAAAGGCGCCGTCCTTCTCGTTCGGCAGAAGGAGCCTCATCTGGCGGTCGACTGGACGCTTAACAACTTCCGCCCGATAGCCATCGTCCGCTCTGTTTAAACGCCCGTATTAATTAGACTACATTTTAACACTCGAAACGCAACCGACGACCCCGACTGTACCGCCGAAAACATCATTGCGTCAATTATGGACATCACTTACTTCGGACATGTTAATTATCGCACAACAAAATAAAACCTAAACTCGCGGTAATGAGGAGCACACACACACCCACACATGGGGCCACCAATTATTATGTCTTGACGGCTGGAATTACTCTATTCATTGTGCGACGAGAAAGGGGTTCCCGAAGTGGGCCGGAAAATTGGGTCATTTCCTGCATGTGATATTCAAACGGCGTTTAGCTTTGAAAGGATGAAGCGCCGACACGAGCGCGGCGCGAACCCGAATGTTTGGTTCTACTCCGATGAGGCCAGCTTCACCGAATGCTCGACTATAGAAGGAACGGCGGAGAATGTTTGTAATTAGTTAAGACAATCCACAGTAACGACTTGATTGGAAACTCACCTTGAAAGTAATTGCCACGAAGACAAATTGGGCCTAATTGATCACGGCGCAGCGGCTAGTATGTATCTAATCTAATCAAGCACATTTCAAACACACACACACCCACAGGCATACTTAATGGGAAATTGAACAAATTAAATTCCTTGTGACTCCAACTATCAAATCGTCCCGCGAGGTGACGTTTGATTCAAAGGATGCACAAACGGAAATGGACGCGCAACGAACAGAACTGTAGCCCTATGAATAATCTCACTGTGTATACTGTTTGAAGATTTATTACTGAGCTGATGCACATCCTGATTCCATCATTTGATTTGCACCATTTTCTCATGCAGCAGCACCAGCACGGAGAGGACACAAGAATGCGCCATGAACATGGGTGGGGAAATGGTTGTGAAATCAATTATTTGCAGAAATGATTCATTCCTAGCCACGAGGAGACGATTGCGCCCCGCACCGGATGAGTCAACCGTGGCTGACACGATGTCTATAAGCCAGAGTCATATCAAGCTTTTCTATGACTTCCCAACCGTAGACACGGTATGCCCCGTTTAGGGAGGGCTTGTTGCGCGGACTGTCCCAGAGAGCAGACCGCTGAACGGATGACGAAACAAATGAGCTAATTTATTAGCTCACAATTCCTCCCTTTTTCTTCCGTCGTACCGTACACCGTTTCTAAGCGGGAAACCCCTACCGTCGGTATTAGTTCTCGAGGTCGAAGAAAAACTAACGAACGCACGCCGCCCAGAAATATGCAAAAAAAATCGGACAGACCTTTTTACGATCGAAAAAAAAAAAACATTTCAACATCCAATCCGACTGATGACTATCCAAGGGTACACCACCGCACTGCACTTGTCCGACTGAACATAAATCGCCCGGCCGTTTTCTGCTGAACAAGGGGGAACATTACAGATAAAAACAAGCGACTTGTTTCTTGAGTTCTCGAAGCGAAGAGCATAAACCCCAAGTATTCGCAAGCAGACCCACAAAACCTGGTACTTCCTCGATCGGCTGACTGATGATGGGAGGTCCGTGAAGTGCGAGGTCGATACAGCAATAGGAACTTTTTTGCAAGTGAGAAACTCACGGCCTCCGAGATATCGTGGGTCCACGGGAATGGAGGAAAAGGAAACAAAAAAAGTATTACTAATTGCCATTTCCACAGTACCGTAGTTTGAAACCACAAGGGCCACAAGGTATCATTCAGCCTGGGGCGAACATGCTGAAGCTAAAAAATCCATGCGACCACCAACTACCGCCAGTACCCCCTACCCATGCCAATATCACATCAGAAGAAGCGACCACCAGCACGCAGGAAGCGAACGAGAGACCGAGTTGCGGGTGATTATGGAATGACAAACCTCTCCCCCGAACACTGGCGAACCGTTGAAGTGCATACCACGTGGGCACAGGAACAATGATCCTGGATGCCGTTGCGGCAGGTCGCTGGATGTCATTAATCTGTGGGTGAAGGTGTGCCCATCGTCCGGGACAAGCAGTTTGCGTTTTGTGGCTTTCGGTTCGGTTCGAGTTGGCGGGGAAAATGTCTTTGCTCTCCCGGTTGGTAATAACGGATCCCCACTGCTGCATTTGCAGGCAAAGACAGCGTGTAAGGACCTCCGACGATTCGGACGGTTCCACGATCGGACGCGTCCGTCATCGCTAAAGGAGACGTTGGTTAATGATATTTTAATTACGGAAACCTACCGGTGGATGAGGAGCGTTTCGACCGCCGTCCAGCGCAGCATAAAAAATAGCATGGACATGCGCCGGAAAGTAGAAGATAGCTGCATCAG
>JAOEFI010000007.1:17578561-17592050 GCA_034621735.1 Anopheles plumbeus | reverse complement strand
TCTAAAGCTAGGAACTGCATCGCGCTGAAAACTGTCGAAACCAATCGCACTCCGTCGATGACTGTGATGATGTCGATCGCTCTTCAAAGGCTATCGATTGCTAGAATGCTGATGGCCATTGTTCGGTCGCTGGCAGGTTTGCATAGTTCGTGTGTGGGAGCGTTAGGAGTGCCCGGGAGTAGGGAAAATATGAATTTTAAACAACCCAATACACTTCGCCCGCAGTCGCTATTGTGGTCGGTAATGCTGCATATCATCAAGCCACTACGTCGAGCGGAAGAACCTGAAGTTGACTTTAGTAAAACAAACATCGGCAGGGTGGAACGGGTACTACTGTTGCGTTTGCTGCTGCTGCTGGTGGTGAAGAAATAACACCCAATATCTCTCGATCATCTCGATCGTAAACTTCTTCATCTTTACTGCGAGCCACAGTGTGTGAAGCCATGGGTATGGTGGGTACAGGACGAACTTGGTCCATGGTTTCCCTTTGGACAAACACAGTCCTTCCGTTGGGTGTCCGATGTATTCTATCGTCAGCGTTGCACCGTTTACACCTTCCAGTCCAACGTGGCCAGAGCTTTTTGAGTGTGATTGAGAATGCACTCGAACGGACAGCCACATGCGGGACCGGGCCCGGTCAGCTTCTCGACTTCGCTCGTATCGAGATCTTATTAGATGCATTTATCTTTCGCCTCGGCCTCCGGATCCGAACCATTCCACTCGCCCTCCGTGTCCCAGTCTCTGGAAAAAAGAACTGGACAACTGAAATGATGACGCCGTTGCCCCAGCGTCATGATGTTCCTGTCCACAGGGCTCTGCCAGGACGCCATGAAATACAAATGCACTCTCATCAACACTTCACGTCATTCCCTCCGGCGTCGTCGTACTCCTCCCCATGGCCACCGAGAAGTCTCTCGAGTCTTCGGAATTCAAAATCAATAAATCACATTTTCAACGAACGATGATCGATTGACTTCGGTGTCGGTGTGCTAGGAGGGGCGGATGCGATGATGGGAGACTTCTTTCGGCCTGAACCAAACACCGAGCTGGTTCCTCTGTCCCCTTCACATGGTAATACTTCTTCAGCACCTATTGAGAAAACCCCCCTTTTCGAGGAAGCCTTCGTATGAAAGCGTCCAATGCAAAGTCGGTGAGCAACGATGCGAGTTCACCCACAAGTGTCCCCCTTTTTCCATGGAAAAGGGCCCCCGGAGGTGGCGAAGGGAAGGTGATAAAGTGAATCCGTCAGTTGAGCTTTTGGATTGCAGTGCAGTTTTACATCGATTTTCAATTTGATTATCATAACACGTCGGAAGGCTTCGTTTGCTGTGTGTGAAATATCTTCATGATCTCATCCGAAGTAAATTGGATCAGGTCGAGAACAATGCATTGATGTGTTTGTCTTGCTGTAAACAGGTAACTGCAACGTGCTGGGAATGTTATTGGATGATATTTGATCAACCATATTTGCCTGAAGAGGCCGTGAAGCAATCATACACTCCGATTCAATTCCAGCATTAGTCATTTTCAGATTTGTTAAAACATTTTTACACTGGAATATCATCGAACAAACTTAAATAAACTGAACAGCACAGTATAATAAAAACAGTTTCTCCAATCTTCTTACTGCAATGTAAAATAACATGTTTTGTTCACCCACGGACGTTTAAACGCGCTCTCCTTTATTTAAGGCAAACGCATTTCCACCCATCATCATCCAAGGAAATGTAAGCTAACCCCATCATACGCGTCTTTTGAACTCTGCGATATCTAACTATGCGTAGCTAACACGCGCCGAGAAAACGTACTTCCACGTGGGCGGTTGAAAAGTACAAACGTTCCTCTCCTATTTCAAGGCCTACGAAGCATCCTATGATCTCGCATGGTGAAGGCATATTGAGAAAATATTTACTCTTTACCGGCCTCGTAGGACCGCACACATTTCGACGCGTGACAGACTACGGTGGCTCCGGATCGAGATTCGGCCTCGCCGCCAAACCCTCGTTCATGGAGCCTTCCGAAATGGAGATCGAAAATTGAGGGCGACTGAAAACGGCATCGTTCGATGGCTCCAGTTTGAGTGGAGTGTGCAGACGTAGCCAACCCCCGGAGGCAGAAGTAGGCGAAGACATCTTTAATATCGTTCAAATATCTCATTGACATACGATGACAGCGCTCCCCGGGATATTCGTCCCCTTTTGCACAATTCTAGACTCCCGCGCCCCACTCTAAGACAAACGACAGTGCCGGGTTGAATGCCATTGCGCACAAGACACCTGGGTGTTTCCATCGTTTCCGGCCGATCGATGGCGGGAGGGTAAATATTTCGAGCGAAATGAGTTTTTTATTGAATTTCGAGCACTTGCCACGTCGCCACTCTAGCGGTTGTTGACAGCAATAAATTTACATTCACCTCCTCCGGTTCGCTGAAGAAGCCCGATGGTCTCGCGGCAAGTGGAAGATATTGATTTTTCGTTGCTGCAGACCAAACAAGTCGTGCGGCCACGTGATAACAATCTGGTACCTTCTTGAAACATTGGGCGATGAAAAAAAAACACCAAACGAACAACCGAAGCCCCCAACAAACACGAGGCTTTCCATTCTCTGCCTCGGGGATTTCCAAAAATATGTGGACGTTTGATTAATTTGATTAGTCACCCGCGGGTCCGCAGCAAGTGGAGTGTGGCCGCTCATTCAACAATTACGCGTCAGTTTTAATAACCTCTACCGTCAGGAGCGAATCAGCTCAGGAACAACAGCAGCCGTTTCTCCGTAACCGACTCGAAAAGGAAATCAATCATTCACAATAGCATGGAACTGATTGCGTGCCGGCGAACTCCGAAACGCCAACAAACGTCAACTAGCCCTTTCTCTAAGCGCCCGGCGATGTGCCCTTATGTTCCTTTGCTTTATTTTCTACGATTAAAATCATATTTAGCGTGTTAGACAGAACAAAGAATGGCTAAAGGGAGTCATTTTCCATGCGTAACAACAAAAGACACTCGGGGACGGGAGGGGTCTTCACATTCGCGTTCCACTCAGGAAAGGCAACCCTCGCGTATGGAAACGAATGTTCGCGGCATGAATTTGAAACGGAGGTTATTCGGAAAAAAAACCCAAAAAAACCTGCCCCGCAAGCGAGAACGTAAAAAATGAGCCCTTAATAGTTTGTCTGCGTTGTAAGTTACCTGCAAAAGGGAGTCAGTTCGGAAACGAATTATGTATTCAAAAATCAAACACGATAACTAGCTGTTCGTCACTGCAAGGGTGAGGTTATTCGTTGGCCTCATCGAGAGGGGATAGGTTTAATTTATTTTTTTTTATTCGAACTTTGTTAAGGTCTTAAGAGTAAGCTAATTCGAAGCGCTTCACGTTCTGGTCACCTTAGAGAACAGGTTGGGCAGAAAGTTGGCCAACGGTGAGCCAACTTGTGAGCCCAACTGCGATCCCAACGGGAGCCCCGCAAACGAGCCACTAATACTAAACGACAGCGGCCCGGCAGAGGAGGAGCTCGCCGAGGAGCTGCTGGAGGAAGCGCCACTGGACGCACCGCTCGAAGCTCCACTGCTGGCGCCGGATTGCGAGCCACCTCCCCCTTGGTTGAAACTCGAAGACTGGCTGGACGCGGACGAACCCTGCTGGCCACCGGGGCCGGTGAAGGTGTTGGACATCGTGTTGCTGGTAGCCCCGGACACCGATCCGTCCTTGTTCGTCTGCAGACTCTGGCTGGAGGCAGTGTTCTTGTTCCCCTGGACGCCGTTCTCCAAGAACGTTTCCGAGTTCGTCTGTGCGTTGCTCGAAGATTGTCCGAACTGATTCTGATTGACCGCGGACGAGCCGGCGTTAGCCTGCTCCTTTATCTTGTCCTTCTCGCGGATCGACATCGTGTTTGCATTGGAGTTGGACAGCTGCAGGTTGCCCGTGTTCATATCGAAGTTGGCCGACTGACTGTTGGCCAGATTCTGGCTGCTCGAACCATGGGCCGTCTGGAAGTTTTGCTGCATCGTGTTGGCCGCACTTAGCTGACCGGACGACCCATCAACGGCCACGTTACCCGACGTGCTGCCGGCCGCGTTCTGGTTGAACTGCCCGTGTTGGTTCTGCATGCTCTGCGTCTGCGACTGTGACCCGCTGTTCTGCTGGAACCCGTTCGCGATGTTATGCGACTGACCTTGCGCTCCAGCCTGTGATCCAGACACTCCCGGATGAGCGGCCGAATGAGGCGGTGCTGGATACCTATTCGAGAAGCGATCATCGTCGTCGTCATTCGGAAAGAAGATTGCATCTACGTCGCGACGAACACGTCCTGGAGGCTTCACGCCGAGCGATTCGTACGTCCAAATCATTCCACCTTGGCCCAACGTCTGCAGGTTCAGCTCTGGTGTTTTGTTTCCCTGCGGAGGCGGTGGCCGTGGTGGTGGCGGTGTCGGGCGTGGCGTGGTGGTGGTGGCAGGTTGCGTAGGTTGCTGTGGGATTAGTGGTCTCACCGGACCAAACAAGCTGGGAAAAGCACCACCAGGAGCTTGACCGGGATTGAAACCACCTTGCGCTAGGTTACCGGCAGAATTCACGGCCGTATTTACGAGACCTCCGATTTGATTAAAAAGATTCGGCAAAAACTGACGCTTTACGCGTTTCACTTTGTCGTCGAACTCCCCTCGGATGTCGATGTCGGGATACTCATCGTACTCTACGATGGTCGAATCTTTCGGAGCGGCTGGCAGTGGTGCAACGGGTGGAAGATTATCGGGGCCCCAACTATTCCCGCCCGATGGTGGTGGTGGAGGTGCTGGATTAACTGATGGGGGATTGGGAACAACTGCCGGGACTGGTGGTGGTGGTGGCACTGGCGGAACCTTGTCCGGGATAGCTGGTGGTGGCGCGGGTGGAGACGGTGCTGGTGGAGGATTGCTCGGAACAGTCGGCGGGGCTGGAGCAGGTGGTACTGCAGGACTTGGAACAGCTGGTGGTGCTGGAGCAGGTGGAATTCCAGGAACACCTCCCGGCACCGTCGGATTGTTGGAGTTCCACCCGTTCGAACCACCAGGGAAAACTGGTGGAGGCGGATGACGTGGTGGTGGCGGTGTTGGACGTTGCGTAGTGGTCGGGACAGGTTGCTGCGGTATTAGTGGTCTCAACGAACCAAACAAGTTAGGAAAACTAACAGCAGGAGCTTGGAAGGGATTGAAACCACCTTGCGCTAAGTTACCGGCAGAATTCACGGCCGTACTCACGAGACCTCCGATTTGGTTGAATAGATTCGGCAAAAACTGACGCTTTGTGCGTGTCACTTCGTCGTCGAACTCTCCTCGTATATCGATATCGGGATACTGATCGTCCTCTACATTGACCGCCTCTTTCGGAGCGGGTGGCGGCGGTGCAACGGGTGGAAGATCATCGGGGGTCCAGTTATTTCCGCCCGATGTTGGTGGTGGAGGAGGCGTATTCACTCGAGGAGGATTGGAATCTTCTGCTGGGACTGGTGGTGGTGGTGGCACTGGCGGGACATTGTCCGGGATAGCTGGTGGTGGTGCAGGTGGAGACGGTGCTGGCGGGGGATTACTTGGAATTGCCGGCGGAGCTGGAACAGGCGGTACTGAAGGAGGTTGACTTGGAACAGCCGGTGGTGCCGGAGCAGGTGGCACTTCAGGAGCACCTCCCGGTACCGTCGGATTGTTGGAGTTCCATTCATTAAAACCACCATTTGTAGGTGGGTTTGTCGGAGGAACTGCGGGTTTGTTTGGCTCGAAGGGTCCTGTCGGCGCTGAAGGATTCTTTTGATCAAATCCTTGATCAGGACGATACCCATTCGGCCAGCCATTTCCATTAAACTCGTGATGAGGTGGACCGTGACTACCATGGTCATGAGGTGGACCGTGGCCACCATGGTCATAAGGTGGACCATGACCACCATGACCATGAGGTGGCCCGTGACCACCATGACCATGAGGTGGACCGTGACCACCATGGCCGGAAGGTGGGCCATGACCACCATGACCATAAGGCGGCCCCTGTCCAGGGTTTCCTACACCGGCGTACGGGTACGAATGCTGGCCAGGATGGTTAAATCCATACGATCCTCCTGCTCCTCCCCCCGGTTGACCATATTGTCCGTAGCCACTTGCGTAGGAACCGCCAAATCCAACCATACCCGGTAGGAATCCAAATCCGACACCCAGCGGTCGGGAAGCGCCGTTAAATGTCTGACCGATCTGTTTATTCACACTGTCAAACACCGCCGCCGTGTTCTTGGTCACCGTATCGAACACATTTCCGGGTTGTGCCCCGTACCCATACTGTTGGGGCATACCGTAGTATGGGTTGTAGCCAAAACCGGCTCCAACTGCTACACCTTGCCTACCGAAGCCGTGCTGCCGCTGTTGATGATGATGATCGTAGTGATCGTGGTCGTCGTCACAATGAAGTTCTTCCCCACGGTAGCCATTTACACCTAAAATAGAACAACGGAAAGAACACGAATGAGGGGATTTGTTTGACCGTCTGGTTTGGTAACTACCAAAGAGAGTTCCTCTGAGGTGTCCGAATGTTTAAACTCACCTAATAGTTGAAAACATATTAAGAGCAGGGCGAACACAAACGGAACGCGAATCATCGTGAATTTAGATTTTCACCAATCTGAAGCACTGAGCCGTCTCACGATCTTCGAGAACTATCGCCAATATGCTGCGTCC
Organism: Anopheles plumbeus; assembly: GCA_034621735.1. Taxonomy (NCBI): domain Eukaryota; kingdom Metazoa; phylum Arthropoda; class Insecta; order Diptera; family Culicidae; genus Anopheles; species Anopheles plumbeus. The sequence continues at coordinate 17,585,358 of JAOEFI010000007.1, read as the reverse complement.
ACTGGAAACGAGCCCGTCCGGAAGACGGTATCACGCAGAACTGATCGTGGTTAGATCAACAACATCCCGCGATCTCGCAATCGGCACCGAAACCTCGGAAGAACTGGTTTTCCCCTGCAGCAAAACTCGTACCGACGAAAAGAACTGGGGAGCCGATAGGTGGGGGTCTGGGTCTGACCATCGCCGTACCACAGCTGGTCGCGGACGCGCGAGTAAAGACGACGGCATTGAAAACTACAAAAACAAGAATCGAACATATTTCGCATGGCGACGAAGACGATGACGCGGCGTGCAGTGTGGCGTGGCAACTTAGCACTCGCCGCACGGCATCGTCGACGTCTTCGACCTCGTCTTCGATCATCTCCGAAACTGGTTTCGCTCGCATCGACATCCTTCTATACCCGACCCACCGGTCACCGGGGAGTTTGCGGGAACACAACGGAAACCAGCGCCGGTACAACCTTCTATCTGACTTACTCACAATTCCATCCGCAACCACGCCTTGGCTCGCTGCCAAGGCTGATGACGGACCGATCACAATCGCACAACAATCGTACCGCGATGCAGAAAGGCAGCTATCCGTTACGGCTGTCCATTGACAGCAGTACCTTGTCCGCGGTGCTGCTACCAACACAGTGCCAGTGCGTTGTCACACGCAACCACAACAATCGTCTGTCAGTTGCGCCGGGGAATTCCACCATTCAAGTCACATTTGTGTGGGGTTGCAAGGCTCCCTTCTCTTCTACATTGTTGGTCACTCGATACCGCGATACCATCAGCATCTGTTCGTGGAGTTCAGCGAGTATTTTATTCGAACAGGTTTCTTCGGAACTCATCAGAGAAAGTTTGGACAGGTTGTTTGCGTTCCGATCTCTATGGATTTTTTGAAATCGAAAATAAATTCGCCAAACCTGTAGTCAGGGGTAAATCCGCAACGTAAACCCAGCCGGAAAATGGAAACCAGTTTCGGCAATGTTTCAGTGATGCTTGGTGAACCCTGTCGCGGAGATAGATCTCTTACTTCCAATGAATGAACCAGGGCTAGATTTCGTTAATAAAGTGAAACATAACTGCCCATGGGAATTCCCTACGACACGGCCCAGTAAACACACACACCCAGTTGTCCAAACTCTCACACAAACTAGTGCTGGAAAGTCATGGGCGCGATTACCAGCCCGCGCATCTTGATGTGCTCACGATCATCACTTATCGCGAAAGGTCAGTGAAATCAAGCTTCCAACCCAACTCACGATGCTTTGGCACTGTGGTAAAAGTAGCACGGGCTCAGTACTGCGTGCGCCTTGAAGTTGTGCGAACCATTCCCCGGGGGTGTAGCGCATATAGTTCCAACCGTTTTTGCTCTTTAAAAAAAATGACCAAGGTGATCCTAGTGAAATGTGTGTTTCTTGCGGGAGTGCTGTCAAACCTCGCCGTAGTTCTCGCACGTCCAGCATCAAGCGATGCCGTCTACTTCCCCACAGATGACGAACCAACGCACTCGCTACCGGTGTTTATGCAGTCCAGTGCCGCCAACACGGGCTCGCAAACGATCACCGGCAAGGATGGCAGTACGCAGCAGCAGACGTCCGGCGGAAGCCAATCGTCCAACATTGCGTCCGATGGCAGTAGCGGCCAGCTGAGCGCAACCAACACGCAGCAGCAATCGATCCAGTCGGGCGACAAGTTCCAGGGCCAAAACTCGGCCCAAGGCCAGTCGGCATCGTTCGGGAAAGATCATCAGGCGCTGTCGAATGCCAACACCAACACGAACGTGCTTCGCGAGGGGGCGAACGTGCGAGAGCAAACGGGCGGCGGAGCCGGGTCTTCGATCCAAACGGGGCAGGGCAGCCAGGCCAGCCAGGCGCAGACGAACAGCGAGTCCTTCCAGGAGGCCGGCAAGCAAGGGGACCGCACGACTGGATCCGCACAGAGTCAGAACCTCGGGAATGACGGAAGCGGCTCGACGGCCAACGCCAACACGGGCTCGGAGAGAATGGTGCTCCCCGACGGCACGGTCGTAATGAAGACCTTCGGCTTTTCCTCCAGCTTCCAGATCAGCGGAAACACGAAAGCATTCTCGCAAGCCCAAACTTCGTCGTCCGCGTTTGGCGGCTGAAAGTGACCTTCCCGATTATTCGCGCCTAATAAATCCACTACTCAAACCGAATCGAAGATGTAGGACAGCACGCTTTAAGCGTTGCGTTTACTTTGCTCGTTATCTGGTCGATACTCGGTGAACGATTGTGAAAATAATAATGTTTGTTTGAAGCGCGAACGAAATTAAGAAGGAGAAAAGCAAACCCGAATGAAACCAGTACATGCATAAAATGTGACTTGTGCTCCTATCGCGAGAGGGCTTTCGTTTGGCGTATTTCACTTCGTCTATATTTGGGCTACACCGTTGCGGCGACGGGGGTTTTAACTTTCCGGGTGTTTGTTTTTATTTACGTTCGTCTATCGGAATGTTCGCTCTTCTCCCGATCCTCGGTTCTCCCTCCGCAGAACATCGGCGGTTTACCTAGCTGCCATACACTGGAAAATATTGTTACCAGATTGCTTCCGAAACCGATCCTCGACTCTATTCCAAGAAGCGAGGGATCCCCGGGAGGCTGCCTGAACAAACAGAAAGCCACAATAGCCACTTCATGACCTCAGAGCTATGACACCGTCATACATCAGCATCGTCATATGGTTAATCGGTGCCTCGGTCTTCTCGATGACGGCATACTTTGGCCACATTTTCGAACCCAAGCGCGATTCCAGTAGGAAGCCGGCCATCTTCTTTCCTGTGCGCCCTATCATCACTCTCCAGCTGTCAGTTTAATCCCCCATCAGAAGAGCGACCAAGTTGGGGGGCCGAAGCAGCAGTCGCGGTTCAATTGAAGCCGGGAGCCGCCATTTCGTCAAGACGGCGCAACGACGGGCCTACAACGGCGTTGACGGCGATGATGGAAATCGTTTCCAACTGTTCTCTTTTCCACCGATTAGCAGCACGGCGTTGACAAAACGGTGGCAATTGAAATCATTATCGGGATCCGGCACCGGGGTGGGTAACCGTTGCCAGTCAACTCCAGTCGCCGCGCTTGATCGCTGCTGTTTAGGTTGATTTTTGGATGGAACAGTTTAAACAAGATTTAGCTTAAAGTGTCCGCCTGTGCCTACGCCGTTCCGCCGCCACTTGCAGCCGTTGACAGCGTGTTGATGATCCGGCGGGATGATGCGCTCGAGTGTTTACAGATTGTTCCGTTGAGTGGTCTCGTCGTGCCAGCTCGATCCTACCCCCCGAACAGTGGCTAATCCTTTCTCGACAAGCGTTAGCTGCACTGCTCTTTTGCTGCTTTCAGATGAATGCGAAACGTGTGGCCAATGGTTGAAGTGGTTCCTACTAATTGTCTCCTACTCGACCCTCCTTTCTCACGCGCCTTCTTGGAGTGATAGTGAGTCAATTTACCACCACATTAACCGAAAAACGGGGAAAAGTCAAAACGATTTCCATGAATTAAAATGTGTAAACATTTTCAAATCCTTCATGCACCATACAATTCTTTAAATCATATTCAAAGTGCTACACTAAAACCAAGACAAATGCCTTTTTCCTTCATTTTTGTGTAAAAGCGTGTTGTTAGTAGCTACATCCTTAATATCCATGTTTGTCTATAAATGCATAATTTCCTATCTCCAACGGTGTCAATCATTGCACTACGTGCCAATGCTTTCGGAAGTAACATCTATCACAATAGCCGGGAGCCGGGTTTCCCGTCGCTGGGAATCCGCTAGGGGAATTGCCACTGCAAAGAAGAACCTTATAACTTGATGCATCAATTAATCCGCAGCTCGTACTCGAAGGCTGCCCTTATAAAAGATTAATGAAATATCCCGTATCAACCCCGGTTTGGGTCATGACCACCTCGCAGGGAAGCGTAATAATCATCATTCGATCGGTTCCAGAATATGACACTCGATTGTCGATTATCATGAACGACGGCAATATCCGCCTTGAAAACGGTCCCACATCCCCGACGGCCCTCTCTCGCGATTCGTTCTCGCCATCGAAGCGGGAGCAAGATAATGTTCCCCGGTGAGGCCCTCTGCGAAAGATGAGACCAGAGGCTTACGAAGGACTAAATGAGCAGCAAGCTTTCGACAGTCGACGACAGAGCACATGAGCATAAAAGCAGAGATGAATAAAAAGCAAAACGGAAATGAGCACTAACGTGAGTGAATGCGGTCATGTCGCCCTTGCCCTATCTAGCGACCGTTCGAGCGTACTTCACGTCCCAAGGCCATGCTGCCACGGGACCGAGCAATGTCACCTTGCCTTGTGGATTACGATGGATTATGAAAGCATTGCAGTTTCCGGCAGCAGCAGAATCAAGGACTGCGTGCAGGAAAAATGCCATGAAAGGCGATTACATAAAAATTCTTTCACACCGGACCTGACGAGTGGCAAAAAGGACATCCCTAAGGGCAGTATGAACAACGCGTGAGGATCTATTTTTACACATTCTTCAGGGTGCTGATCCGTCAATGAAAACAAACAAGCAACTGATCGGGTCCGCACGAATATGGTTCAATCGATCATGTAACAACCGTTCCTGACACTATGACCGTGTAGCATGAAGGCGTTCGAAATTCTCAAGTCCAACGTGCGAAAGATGTACCCAGTAAAAGATGGTGTGTATTTTGACACCTTTATTTTTCAGAGGCTGTACGCGTCTGTTTACCTGGAGATGTGTACCGACCGGAGCGCCGAGTATGGCGGCACTTTTGTGTACTGCAATCCGTCGTAAGAAGCTCATCTTTCGGCCTTTTCTTCTTTGCCCTACAACTTTCTTCGCCCACAATTCGACACCGGATCTTCTTCTCGTAACGTTAGGTAGCAGTTTCTCAAACAAACACAAAAACATAATACACGAAACCTTCCTTCCAGGGCAGCTACTGGATCCAGTAGAAGAAAGACGCCGCATGGAAAGGTCTGCCGGAGAACGCAAACAGCTGCACAGGGCACGGCACTGCTCCCGGATGCAGTGTGAGTTAACGGCTGCTGTTTACGGTTGATTTGGCGGAGTTCCAGTTTTTCGGAGGTTCGAATTCTTCGACTAATTAGTACGTCGTCGGCGAACGCGGCCGACTTCGATACTTCTTCTAGCCACCGAGCAGACTTCGTGACCGCGCTGTGCGCCGTGAGCCGGGTATCGGGATAGTAAATCTTCACTTCGTGCGGCTGTAGTCAAGCGACACTGTGTCACCCTTTAAGGGACGAGCCCGCTTCGAAGCCCGGGGAGCCGAGCTGCGACGCAAACTCTTCACCAAAGTCACAGCCGACTGTGAACGGGGCTCGTTTTTGGGAGTGATCATGAGATGTAGTCCACCGATACAGTGGCCACGTTTCCAGTGTCAGCGGATCGACGAAAAAATGTCACTCCCTGCAAAGCACCGTTCAGAGCAAAAGGGAAGAAAAGTGGGCTTGCTATCAGTTAAACGGCAAACAAATGAGCGCAAGCAAACAAACAAACAAACAAAACCAGAACGTGCAATCACATGTCGGCGGGGTTCGAGAATGCATTGATTACTGCATTCCGAAGCCAAGTATATGCTAATAATTATGCTAAACGGCGAGCGGGCGGACAGCGGTAATGAAATGCACGGAACGCTACGGCAATGGCAGTGACGCGGATAAATAAAGGGCTCACCGTGGAGGGCTAATTGCACAATCGATGGTTTGGTCCACGCCGAAGAAAGACCGAGCATCGAGGGGATTGGCCGACGATGGGATTGGCCACAGGATTTGGCGTATGTGTGGCTTTGCCAACGGGCACGGGTGCATGGCATAATTAAAAGTGTACTTTTCCAGTCCCTCGACTGCGAAGGAGCGTGGAATGGGAAGGTCTCGTGGAAATCGTTCGTGATGTCTTTTTCGGGACCTCGCCGAGGTTATCTGCATATCATTGAAGCGATTCGCTAGGAGAGGGGAAACTGATTCATAGGTCATCTAGAACTAGCAAACGAACTGCGAGCATAAGCGCTGAAGGTGGACAGATTTATGCTAATTTCGACAACATGATGAAAAACGAATCGTTAAAGCTATTGCAAACGATCGTAAGAATGAACGAGTGGAACATATTTCATGTCTAACTCCTGAGAACCGGAATGGTCATAAATTTAACATTTCAATTACTCCATCGTGCTCCAAATATTGTGGGAAAGTTTCTCTAAATAAACATTTCTTAAACTTTTGTCAAACGCAACGACAAAAAGTCGAACGCGAACGCAGGCAATGGCCCGGGTGAGTTTATTGATACAGCTGCACCTTGTCGAACACAGTTCATTAGATCCACGACGATCGTTAGTGACACTTTAGAACGCACGTTTTACTTTCCCAATTTCTCACATTTCAAACATGCGACGGCAAGCTGCTCCACAATTTCCCTTGTTGAAGCAGTCCTCCACAACGCCATCGTCTTCGCGGGAGCTAGAGTGCTTCCCAAACAAAACATTTCTTCACCCGAGAATCTGTTTCCAGCGAGCATCTTCGCCGCGAATGGAATGTTTGCTTAAGAATGTCTCAATCTTCCTCACCAGCGGCGATGCAGTGTGGCTGTCAGGCGAGAAGGTGCGTCCCGGACTCGGGTTTCGGCCGCCATGCGATATGAACTATTCATTCAATGTGTTTTCTTCTTTCTTTTCATTTTTTCGCAGCCACCGGATAGGATTCCACCGGTTTCTGCCCGTATGCAAACAAATCATCATCATCATCAGCGTCATCAGCAGCAGCGTTCGAGACGGACGGGAACCGT
>JAOEFI010000007.1:17565913-17577115 GCA_034621735.1 Anopheles plumbeus | reverse complement strand
ATATGAAAAATTTATTCGCGATGCATGCTAAACGTGACAATTTTATGCTCGTTGCAGCCCACCCCGCTGGATGTGTGGTCAGCCTCTTATCCCTCGTCCGGAACGAATTCTTGCGGTTGCCTAATCCCTGTTCTTCTATACGTTTTCGCTGTTTCACTGGAGTTCCTCGCGGGACTTCCATTCAACTTCATCTCACTGCTTTCATCGCATCGCAAGATCGGCCGCAGAATGCCGTGGGTGCATTAATGTCGACGCTTTTCCATCCCGATCGGTACGATCCGTCAAGGTTCAATGGTTCAAGACTGGTCCACTAGCCAAGAGGCACCAGTCGTGACAAGCGATGCTCCCATTTCCACAAGAAGCAGCACGATAAGTCATGCCATTTTCGCTGCCACGAATCAAATCCCAGTCCAACGTCGCTGCTTACTTTGTACACAGCTGATGAAAGACATATTTGTTCGGACTCACCGATCGGCCTTTGGGTGGCTTTGAATACGTGTGCGACTTCTAATTGATGCCAATGAAAGCGTCTCTCCTCGGGCGAAATCGATCCGATGGGGCTCTGATTCCGAAGGGGCCATCCGGACAGCCTCCATCGACGGGATATGCTCCAATAAACGAGCAAAGATGGCCTCTAATTGTGAGCAAACAGAGCGCGGAGAGAGTGAGTGAGATTTGCACCAATTAACGGACGCCAACCGAACGGACATGGCTCGCGATGGTTTCGGGGCGACGGTTGGCAAATCTGCTGCCACTCACAGTTTGCTATTTTGTTACAAGCGTCTGCAGAAGAAGAAAGCTGCGGCTTACGATGCCTCCCCGTGTACGCAAACAGCGACCTTCTTCGAGTGTATTGAACGAAATTGCCCCATCGATAGCAGAATTCGCGTATGGCATCGCGAAACCAAAGACAAATTGTAACTTTCTTTGCCTTATTGGTACTGCTTGGGTGAAATTAAGCTGATGGCGATTCGTTACGATCTTTGTCTCGTCAATTGAGCTGGGAAATTTACGACCCATTAGCTAATGTGACATCAAAGAGATAACATGCAAGTAAAATACTGTTATACTAGAGACTACCAATGGATAATATTGGGAATTATTTGCGTTATGCAAAATATGTTCCTGTTCTCAGATATAAAATTGTGCAATCACAACAAATCAAGCAATACGAATCACTGGCCTTCACGAGCATGCTATCTAATGATTTATGATGTATGAAAATCCCGAAGCATTGGATGTATTTTGAATCACTCTTTGCCATAATTTAACGGATCAACCAAGTTTCCCGGAAAACAAAAGCATGCCCATTTTAGATCTCCACACACTCGCACCGAAGCGCATGCGAAAAATGCAAAACTTTCCTCACCACATTTTGCCAAAAACCCCGACGGTAACGGTCGCGAAGCTCGGAAAATGAATCCATTTGATTCATTAAATTTTAATCCGGATGAAAAACTCGTAGTCGTAGAGGCCGTCCGAGGGAGATTTGTGTATTTCGTGTTTGTGCCGATTCCATGTTGGGCTATTGTCCGAAAGCGGACGAAAGATGATTATGATAATAATAATAATAATAAAAAACAGTTACACCGGGAAAGGAAAGCATAAAAACCGGTTCATCCATTCTCAATCCGTCTGGCGGACAGGGACGGACACGCCAGTCAGTGTGCACTCCGTTTGTGTGGATTCATTTTTCGGGCGTTTGGCGAAAATTACATTTTCCGGCGCACCACACGGGAAATCAACAGTGGTGCTCCGGCGCGCCGCACATTTGGCAACAGTTCGTACGTTCGGAAACACGAATCGATAGCGTCGGGCCATACTACTCTCCGGAAAATCCCCTCCTCCATTATGCCACGCCAAAGCCGTGAAAATTGTGCAAGAAGCTCATGCAATATGAATATTTTTAATTAAACTCTATTATTGTAAGCAATTCAGCCCATCGCGCAATACTTTCTTTTTTATTCCCTCCCCCTTCACCCCATTCGCCCTCAGACCACCACCCAGGACATTATTGCATTTTCATTTGCACACTGGAGCTGCTTCGCTGCGAAAATCATTGTCCTGTTCTGAGTTTCGGGTGCATCCTGGTACACCTTCACATCGTGATTTTATCCCCGATGAATGAATTTTACGTAAATTGTATGCAAAAGTGTCCCTTCGCACAACCCTTTGCACAACAGACCGTGGTCACCTGGAGGGATCCATTGTTGGTAAGTATCCCCAAAAAGGATCCATCCTGCAGGTCCGGTGCCGCACAGCAATGAAAAGCCATAGAATTCATCACAGTGACAAGAAAAATTGGACGAGCAAACGACACGCACATCATTAAAGCCTCACAAAGGGCGCCGGCCGGCAAAGCTGCCCGGCAAAAGAAAAGCGGAACTCCTATCGTGTTTCACGGGCGGTCGTAAATTTTGTCATCAACAACAGAATGGAAAGCCCGTTCGTTCGTTTGTCGGAAAACGGGCGTTACATTTTGCGTTACGCACAATCGGGAGAATCCGCTGGACATCGAACAAACGGCAACACTCCGGCTCCCGAATGCTACTTTAATATTTTCCCAATTAAACAGTCCTGCATGAACTCAATCCCAAACGAGCCGGAGCCGGAAAAATGGTGGAAAACACTCGCATTCGAACACACCAAAAACACAACCATTGATAAAAAATACCATCATCGGTATTTTGTGAAAGATTTTCGGCCCGTTTTTCCACCCCCTCGCTCTTTTTCTCTCTACCTCCCTCTCTGCACATTTGATTTTTTGCCATTTCATTTCGATATCTCCGATAATAGTATTATTGAATTTTAATGATTTTTCCGTTCGTTAAAAATAATATCACTTGCAAACCGGTTGGCGTTGGGGCAGAACGGCGGGTTTGTATGGACATGGAAATGGGGCTTTTCATCCACCTTTTTTTTTGGTATGTCATTTTACATGTAATTTTCCAACCCCTGTTCACGTCACCTTTGCCTACGCTCGTTTATTTGTTCTTTTGCATACTGATACTGTTTCACTCCGTTCATTTGTTTATTCGTCAATCGTTCGTTGGTTTTCGTTTTATTTCATTAATATCGTTCCGTTCGACCAATGTTGTTTTCCCCCGGATTGCTCAACCTACATTGATTCTCCGGCCGCTGTCGGGTGATCGTTACGTAATGATTTACCAGATTTGCCGTGTCACCAAAATAGACCCCGCGATGGACTTGCGACTCCGGCGTTGCAATTGTTAACGAAGTTTGAAGGAAATTGCCGGTGAGAAAAAACAACACGCCATGAAAAACGGTCATCACATCCGATTCCGATAGTGAAAAATTGATTGTTGTAAGCCGTCGTTTTTCATCGCTCTCTGCCGAAGCAGGAAGGAGGACGTTTTATTTCGTTTATTTCGTTACTGCTGAATTAATGTTTTTTTCCTTCTTTCGCCTTTACTTGCTGCCAATTGCAGCGCTTGATCTGGCTGGCGTGTTGCTTTGGGACGGGAGCTGCGATAAGTGAAACGTGAAATAAAATATCATTAATTGCAATTTGTTGTTTGTTTTCGGCCAGTTTTATTTCGTTCAAACGGTCAAGCGAATGTAATTGAAGGAAGATTGATTTTGTTTGAATGACGGTCGAAATGCAATCGTTGTGTGTGAATGGCTACAACTTTCTTTTTTATTTGGTGCACCTTATTCTGAGATCGAACCCGAAATTTAATATTTATTATTTTGGGGCGCAAAGTCAATCGCTCAAAAATGTTGCTTCTGGCCGAACGAAAAGTTTCCACGATTACCGTTTCATGTCAAAACCAATTAAATTGCAATGAAAACACAAAAACAATAAACCCTTTACTAGGGCTCCGAATCTAAGTGCCTCGCGGATATCCGGATCATCTTTTCAGCTGAGTTTATTTTCCGCCAGCGTCTTGTTGTCGCCGAAAGAAAACAGAAAGGGTTCCATCCTTATGCTTCTCCCAGTTACGCCGGAGTACATATAATGGGAATTATAATAAGTTTATTCAACGCGAATAAAACAAGAATTTATTGCTTTTTATGATCCGGGGGTGGTGGGTGCAGCGAGCTGCAGTAAAGATTTTATTATTTCTTCTGGGCACTCATCGTCCTCGTGCGAATCTCTCCGTCTTCAATACAACATTGGCCACTGTCATCGTGGTTTGTGTTGGTTTTTGTTTTGTTTTTATCGCACAACCAACCAGCCGCGGAGAAAATGGGTAAACCTCCGCAATGCGACCTCTTCAGTTTGCACACCCTCTTGTATAACGGAGCCGCTCAAAACCCCATAATGAACGCTGTAACTTTTCAAGGAAGGCTGATTTGACGAAGATTTTAATGTGCAATAACTCGCTTCCTTCTTCCTTCGGGAGTTTTCCACGAGTCAGACAGCTCCAAACGGGTCAAGCAGAGATTCAGAAGAGTTCAGCAACGAACGGTTTTTGGCGAGAATTACTACCACCGCTAGTAGCACCGGTGGTAAGTACTTGTCAAAGTCGTAAGTGCCGGTTTTACGGCGAAAAGTTTACTAGTGCCAGCGGTGCAAACGGTCCGGCGGCAGTCGTTGGCTTTACGATGGGCCGCAGTTTTGGCAGCAGTATAAATCGTAAAGGCTGCACTGGAGTGACTACAGTTTCCCACTGGAAGGCTATTCAATTTAAAATGATATTGAAAAATGCGAAAGAAAACTAAAACAAGGACCCATAACCCATTTGAGACGCGAACAAATCGATATTTTATGAACTTCCACCCGAGCCCACATCAGAAAGGGAAATCGAATGGGGTTTGTTGACGATAGGGAACTACGATTGCTTGTGACAAACTTCATAGTTTTCGGTTAATAACTCCTCGGTAGAGGATTGGTTTGATTTATTCCCGTAGTTCCTAGGAGACAGCTCCCGCCAGCCTACCGTCAGCTTTCCTGAATCGTGCAGCTAACCAAGCCAGAATAGTGCGGCCGGCCACCAACACCAGTCGAACACATAACATCAATTTGTTTCAATTGAAAACCAATTAAGCCAACGGTCTTATTTATTAATAATTAATTGATTTATTATTTACGTTCATTTGTTCGCCCAGAAACATCTGTTTTCGATCGGGGCCTGTGGTGGCTGGCGGTGGTGGTTTATTTAGCTTCCGACGAAAATCGTCGACCACTTGACCTGGCTCGCTTGACACTTGTGTTGTGGTTTATTAAAACACAGATCCTTGGCCACGGTTATGATACGGGAGCATAAACGTATATGCTCGCCCCTTCTCCCAAGACACGGGACCTAATGTCACATAATTAAACGGAACTTTCCTTCGCTCTGACAGGTCCTCCCAAGGTTTTCCCACCAGGAATCTTGCGGGAAACTGATGCTGGAATGGGAACTATGCCACCGAGCGGAAGTCGATAAATTTTAATTAAATATTCACAATTAGCGGACCATGGATATGCTTGTTTAAGTATTTTTAAGCGACCGTACATTCCGTGAGCTGACCACCGTTAATTGTGGCAGTCCTTACGAGTGCGCCCCACCGAACGCCACTGAAGGGCTGTTTACGGAAAGGAATTTATTTAATTCCTACCGCACGCCTTCCTCCCGGTCGTTTTCCTGTTGTGCCATGAGACGAAAGATAGCCGCCGAACGTGGGAGGACACCGGCACGAGTGGGACATGGGTTGACAACTTTTCCAACAACTTGGCAGCTGCGCGAGTTCGCTGGCGGCGGCATCACGGCGAACCGCAAGAACCGTTCCAAGTCAAAATTCTTACCACGGCCGGGTGGCCGGGGGTCGGGAATTAGTGCCGGAACCGCTCCGAGCACGTTACATAAATGCTCTCCTCTATGGTGTGATGTCACGTTGTAATTACAGGCCATAAATTATTGCCGACCGTTCAACCGAAAGTGCCTGAGCGAGTGCCCGTCAAGTTTGCCTGCGCCAAAGAAAAGGCGAACGATACAACGCAGGAGCAGGCTACTGTATGTGGAAGTTTTTCGACGACCTACCAGCACTCTTTTCGCCAACGGCCGGAGGAATTTTTCCCGGGAGGGAGGGCGGGGAAATGGAACAGTTTGTGGCCGATCGGAAACAACAATGAGGAATTCATTTTTCCTCTAATTTATGGCCGCCCGTGGCCTTACGATCTCGCCGGAGTTAGTGGTGCTTGTTCTTGCTTGTGTTTTGTTTGTTTTCCCGAAAGCGTAACAATTGTTGATGGAAGAGGGAGGGTTGTTTCTCACGAGGCCGATGCTGGTGTTCGTAAATTGTATCAGATTAATGCAATCAAAGTTCGTGACAATGAACGTCGCTCCGTTGCTGCCGGCGGCGGTCGCCTCCTAAACAAATTAAACTACGACACTTCATTCTCGATCATGTTCGTAGACCATGTTACGTTCGTGATCTGTGTTGCTATATATTCGTGTAAGATATTTTTTTTGTGACGAGAGAAAACATCGTCAATACTAAGCCCAATTTCTGTGAAGCTTTTCCTTTCCCGATCAATTACGTTAATCCGAATCAGGATACATTATCTCAAACGGTTCCAGTATGAAAGATTTCAGTTTCTATTTTCATAATCTCTCTTCTCGTAACTTGTATACGAAAACTTTCCAAGCTCCTGATTGTGGAAAGCGGGATATTTTATGCATTTCGCGAAACTGATGTTTAATCATATCCAGCTCAAGACGTTCCTCCTTCAAAAGGACGTGGACGAGGTTCCTTAACTCCGCGGAACGAAGCAAGATGACCAAGCGCCGCGAGGAGCGGAAAAGTGGTCCAAGGAGCGCTGGAACATTCCTTCGCCCAGCGGGTGCAAAATTTAGTGCAAAAAATAAAGAATCTTTTCCGTGCGCAAGCATCCGCTCGCCTGACTGCCTCTGATGGTTATGAGCGTAGGAATAATTAATGAACATAGTTCATAAAATAGTTCCGCGTAGTGTTGGGAGATTTCCACACTGCGCATCTCACCTTGCTTGGTGAGGCACTCCGCTCCCTTTCTGCCTACACCGGTAAAACTTTGCTGATCATGAGGCGCCGTTGTTTTTTTTTTCAACCCTTCCAAATTCAACCTCAGTCATTGCCTTGGAGCAGGAAGCCTTCCGTTAGTGCAGCTGCTAGTGGAAAATATATTAAAATTACTTTTGCCAACGTTTACTAACGCCAGTGAGTGCTCTCGTGAGCTAGTGGAAAGTTTCAATTTCCTTCTCCCAAGCCGGGCCGGGGTTGCTAAACATTCTCGTAAAAAGATTGCACCGGAGTAGAAAAAGAAAAACCCTTCCGCACGATCGTGGAGGGGCAGATTGCAACACGCAAAACGGAAAATTGCATCAATCGTTGCAAACTCCGCACTCCGGTGGAAAAATGTCCGAACCGTAGGAAGTTTATTGACGCTAAACGGCAAACAGTCGGTTTGCGCGTCCAATGCTGCCCCGTGTTGGTAGATATCTGTCAGCGATTGCCATGGCCATTCCCGTAGGAATTGCAATATTTTCCCTTCCATTTTGTAGTTCCCATTGCCAGTTCAAACCATCAAACATCTCCAATGGTGATTTTTTGCTACACAAATTTCAATTTTTGCACATTTTCCCGACCGAGCGAAAACACGGTGCCTTCTTTTTCCCGGGCCTGTATTGGCAGCGGCTACTCGCGCACGGCGGCTGATATTGACTGAAATTAAATAAATTACCAAACCAAAGGATAAACATCCAGCTTGCGGTGTGATGCTGTTTGATGCAGGTCGTGCCGTGCTAGCCACCCGTTGGGAGGGAAAATAAATAAAACGGTTTGTTGATCGATGTTTCACAAAACCAACATCGGACAATCGGCATCGGGTTGTCCGAGTCCCCGAGTCTGTAATGAAAACCCGCCGAACGTCCAGCGGACGAACGGACGGACGAACGAACGATCAACAGCTCACGGACATTCGGAGGATTTGTGTGAAACGAGTATCCCAGCGTGATAGATAAAGTGTTTTATTTTATGCACTGAAAAAAGCCACCGTTTGTTGAATTGGGTAACGATAAATATAAACACCGGATCATAAAATCATAAAAGAAACAATATGGAAACGTGGCGCATATCGAAACGGTGCGATATCACGAGAAATGGTCATTCGAAACCAACTGTTGCTTATCATCGCGGTACAGCAGTGCATTTGGCGAACGGCAGAGGAAATATATTTTGTGGACAGTTTTTTCCACAACGATTATACTCGAAAAAGTTTTCGACGCGATGGGAATAAAATGAAAATTATTTCCCATCATGGAAACCGGACTTTGTAGGGAAAATGAAGGTACAACAAGTACCAGCTAGTACTTGAGCATAAACGACCGACTACTGAGCGTGACATGAACGATGGTTTCGTCCAAGATTCCGATCCAATGGTTCCGCACCGTGAAATGATTGAAACGTTAAATAATTCACCGCCCGAGCGCTGGTGGAAAATTGTTGCGAACTATGCACCTGCGGAGCACACTTTCGACGTATTTCGTCGTGTAACGACACCATTTACTAGATGAACACACCACCATCGTCCTACGCGAACACCGTCTTCTGGCAGGAACAGATTGCATGGCGTAAGAACGTAATCATTCACAGGCGCCATTGCTCGGTGGTGTTTGAGTTCTACTTACGTGCAACTTACGCCCCAGCCACGTTTCCTCTCTCCACAGCCAGAACATGAAAAGAAACGGCCATCAGCAGCAGTTTCTTACTCCGGATTCAACGCTGAAACTGAACTGCATTAGAATTTTGGCGACATGCAGTCCCGGTTCATCAGTTTCTGTAAAAGCTTTTCCCTCGATCCGCGCCTTAGTGCATCACGTACTCGGCAAGCGATTCATTTCGTACAGCATTTCTATCCACTTTTCTCTTTGCTCCTTCTAAGACGTAAAGGATCTTATTTTTTGTCGCTCTCGGAACCCGTCATACGAATTTGTACTGAGAAAACAGTCACGTGCGACGTGTGATGCAATTTGTCAACGAATTGGATTCACGTGCATGGCTAATTTCGCGGGCCGCCGGGAATTTGACGTTCATCAAATTAAATTTTTTTGTCGTCTCAATCGAGTTGACAAATATTCTGCAGACACCATTCGGTGGTACCTTACAAGGATGCTGTAATTTGGTAGCATGAATTACTCCCATGATTCTGGAAATTATTATCATTTTGTTGGAAAATTATCCCAAGATCAGCCATTGGCATATTGCCTGACGAGTCTCTGGGTATTCATATGATGTCCAATTCAAAACATCATTTTAAAAACCATTACCTTCACCGTCTATTACTTAAGACCATCCGGAGTTTTGTGAGATTTTTCGTGGTTGCAAAGCAGCGACGAAATTTAATTAAATTAATAAACTTTTTCTCACTGCGAAGTCGGCACTCTCTTCCTACGAAAATTATTCCTTTCCCATTTTCTTAACTGTCTTTAATTTACACCAAAACACACACAAACACATCGTCCACCCGCCGCATACCAATGCGAGTCACTGAGAGCGAGAATTTTTCAACAAACTTCTCCCAAGACAAGTGTTAATTGAATAAGACTGAGGGGAAATATTTTCCCAAGGTTTTTCACCACATTTCCGTTCCACGTTCTGCCATACCGCGCCATTTCCCGTCGGGTGAATTCCTCCCCTTTTCCCTCACTTTCCATTTCCGTTCGATACAGTCGTGTAACTTACTCACCCCACCGTCACCGTTCTTTTCAAAAAATCTCCCAGAGTTCCTCCGATGTTACGATCTTTCGATCCTCCCGCGCGAAGTGGCGGGAGAGGGTGATACTTCCGTCACATATTTTAATTATTTTATGCTAAAAAGAAAAACCAAAAATTCTTTGCGCAAGTGGAAAGTTTGTCTTTTCCACCTGCCACCTTCTGGCCATCCTTCCTTCCGCCGCTCCGACCACCCCGTGCCCGACGGATCCACTACGTCGGATCCACAGCAAATTGTCACTTTTCGGGAAACCGGAAGTGAGTGCAGGCTAACAGAAAGTCGTGTACACTTCACCGCGACGGAGTCATTCACGGTGGACTCGCTTGTCTGCTCTGCGACGCTCTGGTATTATTAGATTTCCATTCGGAATCGAGATGCTGAAATAATAATGACGCGCCTAATGACGACGACGACGACGAAAGCCCGGAACAGAATGAGGAGAATGTGCTGAGCATGAGTCCGGAAGAGGGCAGCGCGCGGTCTTGGAGGTTGCCGGTTGATGGTACCGGAACCGGTGCTGTCAGCTGGCGGTACGATACGAATTTGTGCTGCTCGAGAATTCGTCTTGCTTATACGGTGTTGTGACTTTTGCTGTATGACGGCTTTCAACGGTTTTTTTTTCTTCCATTATATGATTTCCAGCAAACATTCTGTAATATCTGTGAAAAGTTCCAACATTCTAACAGCAAGCGAGAAAGGAAGTAAATTGTGTTCCGTGTTATGATTTTAAGCTCTTTTTTAAACAATGCCGACCTCAACTGGAAATATTTTGTCTACCCCCAGGATCTCAAGAAAAAAACCCATTACACGCAATAATATTACAATTTTTCTGAAACTGTTTGAACAGCGTACAATCCTTACGACGCTTTCCACCGACCAACCGGGTCGATGCCTAATTATGAACGCGTATTACATCTGCACACACAACTGCTGTCTTTGAGCGAATGCTCAAAACTCAAACATCCAAACCGAAAACCCACAGCGCCACCAGCTGTGCAAACGACAGACTTCCGAGTTTCGACATACCCCTCCTGGGAACCCCTCGCTTGGCCCCATGCACTCTCGGGCATTGTGTGGCAAATTTTCCACCGCCACAGCTTCCCTATAGCCTTGGGAAGAAGATCATCATCGGTACGGCAAGTTGCTTCGGTTCGGTTTTTTTCCGGACCACATTCCCGCTGCGTTCTTTCTTCTGCCGCAAACGCAAATCAACGTTCCAGCACAAACCGGACCTTCCGTTTTCCAATCAGCCCGAGAGAACGTACCAAACGAAAGACATACACGAACAAAAAGGATACCAACACAGAACACAGCCACCGAAACCAACTAACAAAGAAAACCGGAATAAAACAGATGCAAAACGAGAGCGAAACAATCAAACCAGAAGCTAAATTATAATCATAATATTTGCATAACTCGTTAATAATATCATTTTTATTCTTACTGCTTTCTTGCCACTGCCGTGCCGACGTCGCGCCGCGTAACGTGTGGCCTTGTGTTCGTTG
>JAOEFI010000007.1:17537853-17559937 GCA_034621735.1 Anopheles plumbeus | reverse complement strand
CACACACACACACACACACACACACATTCACGTGGGTTGAAATTTTGAGCCTTGCGATACAAATGTGGTGGTCGAAAAGCCAGCCTGCAACGATATTGCATACCCCTGGTCCTGCGCTGCCGCCTTGATAGCCAGGTTCCGAGCATGTCGCGCGCACGCTTCCCGTCCGGTGATTGAATACGAACGAACGACGGCGGGTCAACGGATACGACGAGGACCAAACGTGGACCGTGGCGGTGCGCGACAATGATGATTTGATTATGACCGGGAACACGTTCCGTAATAACAGCAGCCACACGCCATTCGCCCTTGCGCTGAGGATTCGCTGACGTTCGCCGGTTTTCTCCATTTGCCTTTTACGGAATCGCGCGGTGGGAAAGGGAACGGAAACGCGCGGTTGGCCACCGGTGGTACCGGCTGCCACATATAGTAGATAATGAGATGTAAGGATCACTCTGCGACTACTCTGTCGTCGACCTGCGCCGACCGGTCAAACCGGAGCATCCACCGTCGCGAGTGATGAGGGTGACGGGTGTGGGTGTGAAAGAGAGAGAGAGAGAGAGGAGACAATGGACTGTCATTGTTTATGTTTTTCTTCTTTGTTATTTTAATGAGGCTGTGCCGTAGCATACATTTAACGCACATCAAACGGTTGGCAAAATTGATGGTTTCTGCAGCTTCCCTGGAAAGGGCTGGAGCTGCTTTTCCTGGCACGGTGCGGGATTCCGCCAGGCCCAGGCCGAGGCCCTTGACCACACAATCAACGGTCGAGGAGTTTACTAAACCTGACTCACATCGCTGTAGTACCGGCTGTACTTGCCACTCGCACTCCGGTTGGCGTGTTTGCTCCGAGGCTCGTCCGTTCCGTTGTATCGAGCGGAAGGGCTTTTCCGGAAGGGGTTTGCCGTTAGCTGAACCGTAAGTATCCTGAATCTGCAAGCGTGATAAAACATTAATAGCCCGTCGAAAGTTGTATCTTTGTCGTGGGCGTCAGCAGGTTTTTTTCTGACCCCTTTTGGCGTTGGTCTACGGCAGATAAGGAGGCCGTGGTCGTGCGTTTTTTTTTGGTAAGGGAATGTGAAAATTGAACGCCAAGCGCTGGCGTAGCAAATCCAGAGTGTGCTGCGAGTGGTTTCCTACACTACGAAGGGTTTAACGAGTGTAACTGAAACGCTACGGTCATGACTTCATAAGGGAAACACAAAATATTAACATTTCAAAAGGATTGTTCTTCGGCTGAATTCTAGTTACACGGTTGATTGTTATGATTACAACTACAAATATGATCACTCATAGCTCCGTTGTCACAGGTGAACTTATAGCGCACTCTTATCTCAAATACAATATCTGCTTGAAAGGATAATCTCTTATCAATTGAACCTTTCTGCAACGCGGTGAAGCATTCCAAAAATCCCACTCAGATCCATCACATCGCCTCGAAGGACGAACTGCACCACCATCTTTGTTCTGCGATCATTTGGGAAAATGTAATTTCCATGCTCTTTCCCCGCCGATCAAGAGTGGCGGTCAAGCATTAATTGACCGGGCCCGGAAGCGATCGAAAGAATGAGGCAGACTAAGACGCAGAGGGGGTGTAAAGGACTCTCAGCCACGGAATGGATCATGGATAGAAAAATCGAGTGCTGCTTTTATTGCTGCCTCTAGAAAACCTCTTTCTTGTGGATTCGCATGGAAAAAAGATCCTTATAGAAAGAAGAGTTACACTCAGAGGACGCAGGTTTGAAAAAAGAAATGTAAATAAGAATGAATTTCTTAGAACGTATTTTTTCCGCTTCATTGTGTTCCTTGTGGGGGTGAATGCTGCCGGCGCTTTCCCTTGCCATACAGGATTCACAAAAAGCACAAGTATCTGCGCTTCGTTGGATCTTTGGCGTCATCATCATCATCATCATCATCATCTTGGATGCCATTGGCGGCATTCTCAGCTTGGAGGACGCCTTGGCAAATCACTGGCAGTTCGTAAGCCACACCTCCCGTGCCCCCTCCCTCGGCTCTTTGCGCGGTTTTACTCTAGTCGCGTAAGAAAATCAGTCATCTGCGAAGAAGCAGATAATCTTCCCAACGACTTTCCTTATCCTTTGGGGATTTTGTTGAACCCTCGTTGGAGCTAAAAAGTTTGCAACCAAGCGAACCAGCCTGACCCTCTCACCGACGCCACACGACGCCAAGGATCGTCCGGGGAAGGTCAGCTCCATCGAAAGGCGGTCCGCAAAGCGGACGCATTCCGCAAGGATATCTTCACATCGAACCACCGAGTGCGCACATGTGAGACGATGCACAATCTAGAAATCAATTTACATAAAACAAGAAATCCATTTTCTTGGTTCAGCTCCCCCTGCCTCCCGGCCCACTATCCGCCGTCCCGAAGTAAGTTGATACAGTAAAACTTTTACCCACAGATCACGCCACAGGTTTTCCGTGGCTTTTTCTTCCCATGCAGCACCAGAATCGAACTCGGTATTGATGGAAGTATTTTTTTTCCACCAGGTCCCTCGATGTTACTTCTAGTACTGGCAACTCTCGCTTCGTATGTAAACCCATCTTCGAAGGGTTCACTCTCGGAAGATATGAGCTTCAATATAATCAAACGCATGTGCATCGGATGGCCGTGGGCAGGTAGGACGGGAGCTTGTGGGTTAGTTTTCCTTTCACCAGGACTCAGGATGCCATTTGGAGTGGTTCGATGAAGCTGCCGCCTCTTATCAGCGTCGGTTTAGAAGCAGCAGCAACCGAACCGAGAGAAGAAGAGAGGGGAAAAAGCGAGAACTCAAATCCTGAACGAGCTGGTGGAATTTCTAAAACCATTTTGTTGATCTCGTTTCCAGGCTTTCTTTTAGTATACGATACCCGTTGCCTGCCGAGACAAGTTTTACATCAGACGATAAAGTAGTTTTATTGGATGCAGTTTACCCAAAGCATGGCGAAGCGTTCCTAGTGAAGCATATAGCAGGTAGCTAAAGGATCCGCAGGCGATCGCTAGATTTATTCCCGTTTTTTCCTGCATCAGCAGCAGAGATATGCAATCGCTCCAGGTGGGCCCGACGTTCTCGATCCAAAAAGTGAGTATTTCACGTGCCATCAACTCAAATTTATTCCGAAAGGTCTGTTTGTGGGTGTGAGTACCATCAGAACGGGCGGTTCTAGTAACCATCCAAATAATGCACGCTATGTGCGAAGAAAATATATTCATTGGCAACGATATTCTGAGTGGAAAGCGGGAAGTGATTCAAAGTGCATCCTGGGGGCTGATCCTAGTGAGGATCAATACAAAATCAAGTTCTCCATTAGTCTAATGGTGCTGTACAGAACTGCCGTTCATAAACTTCACCAACTTTGCGGTCGCATGAGAAACATTTCATCAGATTTGTTCACAATTAAAACACAATCCTGTTAGTGGGCTTTCGCCTAAGTGGGTTGCTGTTACATCAGGACCACGCACTAATGCGGCTGTTGTTGCATGGTGCTGCTGCTGAATCTTCGTTGATTGAAACTTGTGCAAAATCTAATTTCGGACGGAAATGAAATAATTACGGCGCCCAACTTAGTTACGAATGTATGTGTGTCTCAGATTCAGTTAAGTGTGTCATCGCAGATAAACATCATCCTACGTCGAATCCGAAGCGAACCGCCCTCGAAGCACGGCGGGGGAACTCTGAGAAGAGCAAAGTCCTTTCGTTTGCTGTTTTTCCACCGGTTACGAAACTTGTTTAGCAGCGAAAATGTCGTCTTCCTCGAAAAAAGGAAGTGCCTGCCGGAGCGTGAACTGGAACGTACCCCGTCCAGGTGTAGCTGTGTGCGAGTAGTGGCATTACCTCAAAAAGTGCAACCGGCAGCGATGCTCGAATGAAATTAACCCTCACGGGCAGGCCCGAACCGCCTCTCGAGTGCAATTTAACCCACTGCCCCGGACTAGCGCCGGATTTGCAGTGAGACCGGACGCCGTGTGGCGTCCCTAGTGGTCGCGTTAAATTTGATTCATTTTAACCCACCCGTAGGGGTGGCCTGGAGCCGACCAGGCGGTCCCGTACCCGGTGGGTAGCTCGAATGGCTCCTAACTGACCCTATCGTTGACAACAATCTGGCAGCAACGAAATTAGTCAGTTGAGTAAACGGCAAACGTCGGAGGTGAATAAAACTACCGAAAACTCCTCCTCGTTTCCCTCGTTTTCTCTCGCCCTCATTCCGGGCAAAAGGACCTGGCAAATCCTGTCGGAGGAGAACCGGGCAGCCGCACCATAGTGAGACACACCCATCGGCCGTTCCGTGCTGGCGGCAAAGTGCACGAAGCGAAACGTGGCCCAACTCCACCGAGAGTTCGGGTCGTGTTTAATTAATAATTTAAACTTTGAAATGTTATGTTTGATATAATTTTTGTCTTGTTTGCTCAGCCGAGCTCAAACATGCAGTTTACGACCCACGGAGCGGTGGCAGTGTCCCGATCCGATGCTTCGGTCAACCTGCTGGCAGGACACCTGCGCTGGCCGGAGACAAACCCCTGACGCCTCCGTACGTACGGTGGGGGGACGCTTCAATTAGAGAAAATTGCTCTGTTTGTACATTATCGTACTTTATCTTTATTCCACGTGCACATGTATGCAACCGTACTTTTCGTCCTTCGACGGCAGCGGAGGTCGTCTGCAGTTGACCCTAGGACATTGTACACCTCTGCTTCCATCGTGTTCTCAAAGCGATCGGACACACACACACGCCCACGTTGACTCCCGGGGAAGGATTTTCTACATCTGCAACAATCGAGAAGGCACCGTTTGTGGCAGCATTGGCAGACGGGAGACATTGCGTGTGGCAAAGCGATTGCGGCGCGCGGAAACGAGCGACAAGAAAAGGGCCGATCGTTTTCGGGTGTTTCGCTAGTGCACACTGGAATCACTTCGGGACAAGCATGTTCCATTGTTTGCTGTCGCCGAAACCAGGTTCCCGCTACAATAAATCACAAAATAATTTGTCCACCAGGTGACGCCCGGTGTTGGACGACGTGCCGGAACATGAGATCAGAGCTGACCTGGAGCCGAGACAAGCGCACTCAGTTCCGCGTTACCGTTGGTCAGGTGGTAATGATCAGGTCAAAGCGTAATGGCACACTACTTGATTACAGGGTAGGGCAACACTTTGGCAAGGACCCATGCATTCGTCATGATGGCAGCGAATGAAAAGTAATACATTTTATCAAAAGTTTCGTGCGGCATGCAACGCGGTCGCTCAGAGTGTGCTCTAGTCCGACACCCATCGACATGTTAATGAGCTGTTTTTACTGGAACAACCCGACCCGGCATGTATCAAACTCGTACGCGGAACCTATAATCCCGCCTATAATTTGTGTATCGCTCAAAAGCGCGCCAGGAGTTCGCCTGTTAGTGAATCACTCGAGGGCCTGGCCCATCAATTTCTGCGGGGATTATTGATGAAGAATTATGCGTCCTCGGGGAAACCGCGTCTGCGACGACCGCGCCATCATTCGGCACGTGACGGCTTAGGGAAAGGGAAAAATTAAAATTAAACTAACTACAGACAAACCTGCGGCACACGCACTTGACTTTGGCTGTTGGTCGTCCTAATTGGAAGAAATAGTCGACCAACGTTCGTCGCCTCTGCGTGGAGCAATATAATTGCACAAATCAACTCAATTCGATTACAAATTGTGGTGGGGAAGGTTTGTCAGTTAGCTTCAAATAAACTCTGGTTCGGGTTTATTCATTATTTTTACTTAAGTAACTGTTCTTTAATGGTCAACTAAAACTTCCCGACAACAAACAGCTATCAGTCAGTATTTTTCTCGGAATTATTCGTAAGGCGCTCAGAATAAATCTTTGATCAAGAATAATCCGGCGATTCCTATCGGTTCCTACTGGATCACGAAGTACATTCATCATCTTCCTGATTATGCTACGAAACTTGCCAACTATCACTCTCGTGTCTGGGGATGATATTCAAAGAGATTTTTTAAGCAGTATAACACACTACATCGTGTGTATCACACTACATGGCATATAGAAACCATGACGAATCATCTCCCTTCGTCTAAGGCGAGAGTCTCGGTTTTCCGGGAGAAACAGGGAAGGTCCTTTCCCGATTGAAGACGATAAGTTCATGGACATATTCGGCATGCAGCACATTCGAGCAACGACTCTCTTGATATATTTACTTTGATAAGCGATCCTATCAAGGTAAACAAGTAAATAAAAACGTACGATTCGTGCTCACTCCCTGACCGGCTTCCATTCGTCCCCGTTTCGTAGATGCGTTTGCATACGCGTATCAGATGTAGTATTTGTTGTCGAGGGTAGCTGACTCCCGTCCGACTCTTCGACAATCGAATGTTTGGGGCACGGAAACCACGGGCCACCCCTTGTTCGAGCGGTTTGTAGCTTATGTAAATATTATGATAATCAAAAAGGATACTACAGGAGAGGGAATTTTTTTTTTGCTCGCTTTCATTCCGTTTTGCCGGTGCATTTTTTCCTCCGTGTATCCTCTTACTTTGGTTTGTTTACGCCAGAGTGCAAAGGCTGCCGAAGAAACAATTTGTCACAAACGAGAAACATGGAAGCAATTTTCATCCCAACAACTAATTGCTCCTAAACCCGGACGGGAAGGTCCTCGAATGGAATCGTTTGTGCGCCGATAGTGATCTGTGTTGGCATGACAAAACGATTTAATTTGCCTTCGTCGGCGATGACGCACATGAATACCGGTTGAGGTGATGTTTAGCTAGTAAAACCGATGTCTGCGTATGGAAGCATGTTGGACATAATTATATCAATTCTTCATCTCGCATTTTTGCCCTTTATAAAAAAAAAGCTTTACTAAACTCAATTTCTAACATATCATTACAGCCGCCATCGTCCATGGGAAATGGTAAGCATTTGGTAACAGAAACCCCTTCCTTCTCTCAGCAACCTCATTTCAAACAGGATGGAATTATTATCCGATGCAGAAGATAAAACAAAATTGTGGCAAATTAAAAACGTCGACCACCTTTAGAATCAGGACGATCGCCTTCGAAGCAAAAACCGCACCGTGCAATTATGTGGTGAAATTCGGGCTACCTTCGACTTCTGTGTCAAATAATTGGCTCATTCATCTTATTTTTTATTGCTCTTGTTTTGGCAACATTTTGTACACTGCGGCCACATGCTGCTGTCACTGATGAAGTTTGATGTGTATTCGTCCAACATATGGGGAGAAAAGAGGATTTATTTCGACTGCCAAAAGCAGCCATATGTTTTTCGGCAGCAAAACATGCCCAGTTTTTAAACTATTTTCAAAACGCAGAAAATGCGTGATTTGCACAAAGAACGAATGATTTATCATTCGAAAACAAACATATCCCAAAGCGTGGCCGCCTGATTTCAATGTTTCGCACATCAACGAATAAAACCAAGTATAAATCATGAACAAGCATAAAACTGAACGCTCGCTAATCGATCCCTGCGAAGCAGCGCCATTCCAGCATATTTTTATTTTCTACCTTAATCTGCGAAAAAAAAAATCAAATTGCAGCGAGTTTCCCGGCGCTTTTCACAGCCCGTCCACCCAGGTGGCGATTTATTGTCATTATTATTTCCCACCCATTTATTAAACCCAATCGCATCATCAAGTAAAACTGCGCTTCATTGCTCCCGTAATGAACTGTGAAGCGTTCCATCATTTATTAGCCTGTAATAAATTATTATACTCTCACGATATTTTTTACTCAGTTTGCTTTTAACACAGTTTTGTTTGCGCCGATGCGGTAAATATTTTTAAAAAATTCACTCTGTTTTGAACTCCGATGTTGGATTTCTGCAAACTTTGCCATGCAACGGAGGAATTCGATTGAATGATGCTTTGTGAAATAATGCAGACATGATTTCCATGTAACTATTAACATATTTAGTAAATCTACGAGTCTACATAGATCGGCCAGTTCTCTGGACAAAAGCGTAATCAAATTCAGACATCATTCCATCACGTCAAACTCATCCCAAGATCAAATTAACACTTTTAAAACATACATCAATCATTCCCGGCGCTCAACCAAGGATAACAACTACGTTTCGGGCCTGTTGTCATCCGCCGAATCTTGCAAACCATGTCGGAGCGCTGGCACCACTTCGTTCCCGATCCGGTCATCACACTTTTCCTCAGTGAGTTATCACCGGCGAACATGTGGAGTGAAACATTTTATTCTGCTTCGTTTCCTAAAAAAATAAATTCTTGTCTAATTCTGTTTGCTTTTGCTCGCTCGCTGGCCGTTCCCGTCGGTGTGCGGAATTCGTCCGGAGTCCCTGCTGTCAGGATAGGAAGGAAAAATACTTAATTTCAGCCAAATGTTTTCCTTCTCTGGGGCAGCCGAAAAATACCGGGAGCCGCAAGCAGCCTTTGTTAAGGGTAAGAGTATGCTGGCCAAAGAGGATAAAAATAGCCCTAAAAGTGAAGTTAGACCAAAGCGATTCCCAGCCCCATGCGAGGGTGGCGGGCGGGTAGAGAAGCTGAAAAATAGCTTTTGGGAAATTCTTTCGGCCCTCCACACGCTCGTTCCCATAGCCCTTCGGGGGAGAAAGCACGAACGTATTTCCCTCCCGAATGGAGAGTGGAGTCGCTCGTCACTGGATGGACGGTGCGGTTTAACACGGCTTCCGGTACGGCTCGGTCGGTCGATGATATAGAACCTTTTGCCATGATCACCATCATGGCGTGAGGAAATGCATCTGGAAGTGGGCGATGCGCGGAGTCAGCGGTTGGCCGTCAACCGAGCTAAAGTTTATTCATCATTCCATTCAAGACTCCGGCGAAAAGCGGGTGTGTATTTAGCGGGCGACTGTGTGCCTTCGTCTTCCTCCTAGGAACACACTAATGCATAAAATACACAAGAGCACTTGAGAATTATTTTACCTCATCTATTTACTCTGATTGCTGCAAAATGGTATAATTTGACGGATAAAATGTTGAAGGAAGCCACTTCGCTGAGCAGCGCACATTATCTTGAAAAATAAATTATTTCAAAGTTATGCACCATCCCCGGCTATTATAAAATTCTGCTCCCTTTGCTCACCTCATTCCATTCATCAATCCTTGAATTGAAGTCCTAAGCGAATTACAACACTTTTCTTCCTTCCAAGAGTTTTATGATTTCTTCCTATACAACTACATGCAATGAAAAGTGAACTCCAAAATCTTCTTAATGAAATCTGAATCCTTTTTGCACCTGCTATTAATAAATGCATTCAAAAACCTCCTCTTTTCCCAGACAACCATTTTGTTGTTTCGAGAATAAACCATTTCTCTTCCACCATCATCATCATCATCATCATTGGTCGAGGATAATATCATTTCTAGCGATCGATTTAAACATAAACTCGCAGGGCCACGAAGGAGTTAACTTTCATTGATATGTATGTAATTTCCATTTGCAAATCGTAAATCGATCTCGAAGGTGCAGAGGCCTGAAGGATCAGAGGAAGCCCCACCGAAGGCACGCCGACACGCACACTCGCCGAGGTGTAGAACCGGAAACAAAACGAACGAATTTAAATACATTTGAATAAATTGATTATTAAATCATTTGAAAACTGAATTTAACTGATCGTACGCCTTCCCTCGGACGGTTCGCATTAGCCCCAGTCATGGGTGGAAGGACCAGGGGGGGAAGAATTTCCCAGCACGATAAAGGAGGTCTCTACCAACGGCAGCAGATATTTTGTAGATTCGTACCAAACGCCTGCACTTCAGTTCACACTCACCTTATCGGTTGGATCCGTATTTCCGCTTGGTCGGAACGGAAATGCTTTTGCTCCTTCCAGACTTTCGGATAGGAAGATGATATCCATTTCGCAACGAACAATCAACACTCTCCAGTTGCAGGTCGGGCGGCCACATGCGGTACCGATGCGAATCCTTAACTCCGGATGAACGCACTAAACATTACTCAACGCCTGACTACCAGTTCTTCCAGGAAGTTCCGGCGAAAAGAACTCCCGTTACAAAGTTGTACCATCCGCCCGGTGCTAGTTCAGGTGGCCGGGCGCTTTGTGGGCGGCCTGGTGTGGATAGCGCTGCACACCACATGTCCCAGGTCTGTCGATGTTTCACTACGTTCTTATCCTTCCTAGATACCGGCGGAGATGAAAGGATAGCACGGTGAAGGAACGTTCGAGAGTCTCGACTAAAACCAAGGACTCGCTCCAAGTGGGTACATGGACATGTATGCTCGTGCTGTACGTGTACCTCAAAAGACAATCTAGTTTTATCCGAAAACATGTGTGAATGTGTGTGTGCCTTTTGTTTGCAATGAAATATAAAGATTCGATGCATCGATGTCGTCAATCGGTGAGCTAGTGTACCGAAAGCCCGTTCCCGTCACTGTTCCCAGACTCACTTATTTACATCTGATAACGAGTGTTCCCATGCATAAACGGCCAGTCGCACAGTCTCACACATGCCGGATGTTATCGATGTGTCCAAGTAACACGATGTCCTCGAGCCGATGTCCTCGAGCCGATGTCCTCGAGGTGATGTGTCCGTCCGTTCATCCAAGCGGGTGACATTTGGCCGTTCGGAGAGCCCAATCTCGGGTGTTTTGATTTCAGGTCACTTTGCAGGTATTCGGGACACTTGGCAAGAATAGCATCCTTTCGCCTCAATGAACCGACGCTCCTGATAGCGTCCCAGTGTTGCCAATGTCCTTTCGGACGAAGGACACCACCAATGGGGATCGGTACAAGGGGGTTACAAGTTTTAACGCTCGATGGATTTATGCGCATCAAGGGATGCAGCGTTTTTCCGAGATCTCTCTCCCCTGCTCGCTCTCTTATCGGCCATTCCAACTGGAAACTTTGTCATCGTGGCGTGCCTCGGTTGACTGGCGATTTTTGAATTTCAATTTAGCCGTCCTATCCAATTAGCTAACACGGATGTACCGGGTTTAGAGCGTCGCTACCAGCTCCGGCCGATTGTGAACCAATTTATTATTGAAATAAGCTTTTTTGTTCCGCCTTGCGCCCGGAACCGGTTCTCCCATCGGCTCCGGTTGCTTCCCCCGGTTTGGTCCGGAAGAAGGGTTAAAAAGTGGCGTTGACATACCACTTTCTAACCCTTCCCCTAATAGAGCAACAAGGGAAAGTGTTGAATGGAACAATTATAAATCAAACGGCGGCCTTTTCGGCCGCTTAGCGCCAGGGCCGAAGGGAAAGGATTGCATCAAGTTTAACGACAGTACCGAGATGGCAAGAGGGCCTCTCATCCAAACCCGAATCGTACAAGGGATTCGACTCCGATTTCCTCTGAAAAACTGTCAGCGTAAATTATGTTAATTTCAACGTTTCGATTGTCCCGATGGGCGCCCGCTGCCGGTTTGAAACTCAAGTCGTCCAGAACCAGGAGTCGTCGCGTCGCAGCGCATCACTTGCGAACGGGTTGAAGTGATTATAATGACAATTAATCAACAGTTTCACAACCGTTACGGTCGGTTGAGTTGGTACTCGCCGGTTGTTGGTTTTGGACTGCCAACTAGTTGCCCCTTTCAAGCAGTTTGATAGACTGGGTCGCCCTCCTCCTATTGGGCCCCGGGAAATCATTCGGTCTGTGGAAACTTGTGGCGTCTCGTTTCCAGTCCATCGACACGGCGATTTTCGGATGTCGCAAAGGGTTTGGGCTACATCTGTTCCGTGGGACGGGGGATTACCGGTTTCCGGTTGTGCCCTTGATGGGCACCAGGCTGAACTCAAGGATAGCATTGTTGATTCGAGGCGAAAAGCACTTTTAATCAAGAAACCTAAATGGGTCAGATTTAACTCGGATAGCATTTTCAATTAGAATAATGTACGCTTTAAACTTGTTCGTAAAGTAAGCAATAGATTACAGCAGTCACAATGTCTTGGCAATTGTACCGGCGGGAGAAAATCGAGCCGGTTTTTAGCAAGTTTAACAAACAAATGTGTTGTAGCAACATTTTGTTTTCTAAACTTTGTATCAACAGACGATTGGTAAAAAATTGCTAACAAACATCATTAAAATATTGTATTATCCGTTCTCTGTTTTCTTTCCAGTTCGGGCTGAACATGTAGTAAGGAGTTGCACTGCTCGAGGAGCATAGTTACTCTGAAGGAATTTTCCAATTCATCAGTCCTTGCGAACGACGAACGTAAGCTGCTAACTGTCAAGCGCTCGAGCTCAACTCGAATTCCAGCCCTCCTGCATCGGACGAACACGCACACACACATACCGGGCAAGCAAGAGTGTAAGGTGAACGGAAACACGAACGAAACCTCAGCCAGCCGCCGGATGCTTCCCGGTGCATCTAACAGCAAAGCCCGACCTGCCGCCGTCTATTACGTAGATTCAATTACGAGTAAATGTAATATTAAAGATATCCCACTCTGATACGTTTCATTTGAATAATATCCCCCAGGCCACGACCGAAGCTTGTGCCGGGCTTCCATTCGTAGTTCGTTTCCTTGTTTTTCTCTATGCGCGTTTCCCACCCCCACAACACTCGTTCTTTTACACGATTGTGGTAACATTCATTTCCATTGTACGCTAGCCCCCATTCTTCTTGTGCTTGTTCTCGTGCTCCTACTACAGCCTTTAACAAGCGTGCCAGGAGTGCTTCGACGATGTCCTTTTTTTCCCTACTTGCAGCGCAGGAAAACTACATAATCGCAGCACAACCAGAACCGGAAACGCCACGAACGCCTCGGTTCCGACAGCGGGGAATCTTACGCCCGGCGCTAACAACCGTTGGCCGTCACCCTTCGCTCTACGACGGGACGCGTCTGGGTCCTTTTCGATGGCACGTGGAGACAGTTTCTGCTTGCCCTTAGGGTTCCCCGCTACAGCTCTCCTGCTGAAGGTAATGACAGGACTTCGGAACAGTGACCCCATCGAAGTGTGCCGTTCTTCATCGGCTTTCATCCGTTCCCCAGCTGTTGTGGAAACGTCGGGTGGTTGCCACAGTGGAGTGGGAGATGTAATATTTTATTTTACTACTCGGGAAAATGTTACATGTTTCGCTCCACATAAACGCAACGTTCGATTGTTCTTGAGGACGTTTGACATTGGGAATTTTATACCCCGCTACCACATTCCGCCCCTCTTGCGTACAATGCATTTCCCCTCGATGTCGTATGGTCTTAGATTCCAAGACATATCAAACGCAGTCAAATCATAAAGTGGTGAGTGATAAACGAACAAGAGTCCCCGTGGGAGTTCCCCACACTTTACTTCGTCCGACATAACCGATTGTGACAATTCTAGTCCTTTCACAGTGTTCCCTTCTGCTTTGAAGCCTTCTTTCTCAAACCCCCAAGTGTTCTGTCTTTGGGGACGAAATAATTCCAAGGCACAAAAAAGAGTGGGAAGCAATAAGAAAAATTGGGAATGAAATGGAATTCACTTGTTAGCATAATTTAGGATCACTTCTCCTATCGGCAAGGCGAACACATCCCAAGTACTCTTCCGGTTCCATTCGTTGTGCTGCGGGAAGTTTTCGGCCTTTTTTTTCCGCCGGGATGCTTTATTCCCCATTTTGTTTTCTTCTATTGGTTTTCTTTAGCTACAATTCGAACGCCACTGGCCATCGGCACATGGCTGTTTTAATTGAATTTCCAGATATTCTTTGTAGAGGTTTCACTTTGTGCGATACGTTCTTGAGCGGTGGCATAGGACGGAGTCCCCCGTTTGGCCAACATTTTTTCTCCGATTGGACTTTACAGTTTTCCCTACTCTTTTTTTTTATTACACGACCGCTTCCTCTGTCGGATGCCATCGTCAATTGGGTTCGGGATTTGCGGAATGACAGAATTAATTATGTAAACAAACGCGAACGCGAACCGGCCGTGGTGTCGGCGGAGGGGAAATGAGGAAAAAGAAGCTTCTAATGAGCGCTCAACATTGCGGGTGAAACTTTTACCCAGTTCCAATCCGCCTCTTTTTCCTGCTCCAGCGAAGTAGTACAATACCACTTCAGCACTTTTCAAGTGGGATTTCCCCATTGCGTCCTGCAGGAAAAAGATGGGAAAATCTTTGTTTATTTTAAAATTATCAATAACTTTTAACTAGGGATTTTCCGCCGTTACCCTTTTTCTTACTGAACTCTTCTGGGGATTTTTTTCCACCCAAAGAATTAACTCAGGGCCAGGGGGGACGAAATGTGCGGTGACTTCAATAAAAGGAAAATCATTAAAAAGGATAACGAGCGAAAAGTTTCCCCCCAACCGCTGGGTTGGCTCGTTTTTCATCAGATCCTTTTCCGCGGACTTCGGTACATCTTTTCAATACGGGAAAGCGAATTCTTCCTTGCAACTGCGACGTTTCGTTTTTCTTTATTTGTGTGCGTGCTGCAACATCATCATCACGCTGATCATCATCTCGTCCTGGCGATCAACGAAATTGCGCCCTAGAACTTTATCACTAGTGACGAGGAACGCACTTAGGCGCACGAGCGAACAAGTGCTTTCTACTGAAAACACGTACAAACTCAAGATGCATAGAAAATTCGACAACGAAAAAAAAAGGTAACAGACGAGCACTGCCACTCGAAAGGCGGGACCGACTGCCCTCAGAGCGCCGGAGGAAATCACACAATACTATTGCCAGCAATAAAATGTTCATCCCGCGCAGCAAAAAGTAAAAGGAAAATTATTACACTTTTCCCAAAAAGCCTCTTTTTGCCTCGCGAAGGGATTGTCGAAGTTTCCTATATATCCTTTGTAATGTCTTTTGTGAAACAGGGCGCAAAAAACAGGGATAGCCGAAAGTAAACGGGAAATTCGCGAAACGAACAATCTACCAAGGGGTTGATTTTCTTCTTTTTTTTATGAACAGTCCCTCAGCAGGCTCTGAAATCTCCTGATGTATTTAGAAAGTAGACAAAAGTTTGGTTTGCTATCGTCCGTTTTCTTCCAAGGAGGAAGCTGGCCCGAACAATAGATGGCAATCATTAGATCGAAGTTATTACGGGAAGTTTGGTAATCCATGATTTCTTTTCTGCCTTTTCCCATCGTT
Source organism: Anopheles plumbeus (assembly GCA_034621735.1). Lineage (NCBI taxonomy): Eukaryota > Metazoa > Arthropoda > Insecta > Diptera > Culicidae > Anopheles > Anopheles plumbeus. Next base: position 17,544,916 of record JAOEFI010000007.1, on the reverse strand, counting down.
GTTTTGGATATTTTGTCAACTGAAGGATCCTACTTTACATGGCCCGGACAACTTATCTTTACCGCGTCGGGTTGAAGAGACAAAGAAGAGGATTTAATGAAAATGTAAAAAAATCTGTCAACAGATGAAAGAATAAGAAAGGAAGTCCTTTTTATCCTTTCGTTGCTCATCTGAGGGTATGATTTTTATCATCTTATTAAAAGGCAAAAAATAAGTTAATGGCCATTATTTCGAAATGGTTGAAACCGATCCGCATTTCGCAGCAACTGTTTCAAAAGGACCGCGTTTGTGCAGTATTGATTTTCATTTCATGCTTCGCCTTTTTCTCTTTGCAATGTATGTAGCTCTCTCGAGAGCATAAGTGAAATCTTCACAGCAGCCGAGCATCCGAACACCTTTCCGATGTCCAATGTGATGTGCACCGGCATCAGAAGTGCATCATTGCAAAAGCCACATGAAAGTCCTCCTAGACTCCACCCTCTCCCACCACAACACACGGAGGGAGGGGTGTAGTTCACGTGGAAAGCTGAAAAGTTCAAACTGTCGATTTCAAAATGCAACGTTCCTCTCATCCAAAAACTACCCCTGATTCTGGCGAGTCGTTTACGGAAAATAGCTGGATGCGCTCGAGCAACATCCGAGAACCCGTACGCCGCCCTATGCCCTATACCATACGTGATTTCGGGCTTATTGGGCCAATTAGTTTTGCTTTTTAACCGGCTGGTGTGTCATCATTGAATGTGTAGAATGTTCGCCCTACACCGGCGTCAGCATTGTCTTCCAGCTGGCCGGATTTTGGTTACCGTTACGGAAATCCTATTTTTAACCTACTACCCGCCGCGTAAAGGATGCCCTCGTCCTTGCACCAATCTTCGACATCGCAAATAGGGTGGATGCACCCGTTACAATATTGGCAGCATTTTTAGCTGAGTACTCCATTTCTACGTTCACTTGTGTCGGTTTGACAAGTGACGTACATCCATGTACGGACGTTGCGTTCCGGCGGGGACATGCTAGATGTACATGTCATCGCTGGAGGCGACGATAGATTTTCCACACTTTCCCGCGCCTACTATGTGTGTTTGGCACGAAAGTGCATAATGAAAACATTTCATGGCGCGTTTAGGCGTTGGCCTGAGCGCTTTTGATCGATGCCTTCCCATTAACCTACCAAAAGTTGGTGAAGCGTTGACGGCGATTATTGCAGGTGGAATCCCCCCATCCGAGTGCGCTTGAGAACAGGACGTGTGAAGCGAACTCGATGCAGGAGTCTAGTCAACGGAAAGCGCTTTTAATATGGGTTAATCGAGTTTTAGAGACCTATCACCAGCACTTAGGACCACGCACAGCAAGTACTACTACTATGGGAGATTTCCACAGCTCCACTGCTCCCCCACCTACTCCCTACAGCAGATTCAAGTTCGAGCCAGGACCCACGCCATCGACCTCTATTACAAAAGGACAAGCTCTGGGGGGGGAGTTTGGGCGTCGTGGGGACAAACTTCTGCAATTAGCTAAATGTGCCTCGGCTCGCTTTGTCTCCCGACATGAAGTAGTCTGACCTCGGACTCGCTCACTCGGCCCATGGCCACTCTGGATAGCACAAAGCATCCCCATTCACTGTGTGTGTGTAATAAAAGGCCGCTTCTAATTTATAGTTTTCAGAAAGTCGGTAAAACTACCAGCAGACTAATACCACATCGAAAAGGACAAAACCCCGTCCACGGGAACATGCTCCCAGTAGTAGGCGGACCACGACACAGGCACGCACCTCCTGAAGGGAGGCGTTTGGCTACCAGCGTGCACCCTAGTAGTGAGGGTCGGAGGTAATCCTAGAGCTAACCCTTCTCCAATACTTCCTCATGGTGTCCCTTCATTTCCCGTCCGCTTTTCCTATCGACAGTCAAAAATGGGTCCAATCTGGTTCTGGAAAAGTTCCGTTTGCCGTAAAATGGGGCAAAAGTTTTGCGGGAGAAAATTTTACAGCTTACGACTTTGTTCTTTACGTGTTTCTCCCCTTCCGCCGCGCCATCCCGGTCACTCTAACCGCCCCACATGGGCTTTGGGATTCGGAAACATGGCGGAGCCGGCAATGCTGGTTTCCCCGAAATCATTACGGGAAGCCAGCACAAGAGCGTTTCACCAGCACAAATGTGTTACCACCGAATTGCATGCCAATGTGGTCGGGCTGCTGGTTCTCCAAGACGCCTCCCTCTTTTCTCTTACTCCCCGGAAAGTGCAGAATGTAACGGAAAGTCAACTTCAATCATAGAAAACCAGACGACCGTAACCCAGTTTTTTCGAGGGCGGCTATTTTAATTTCATTTTCACCTTCAGCATACATCGGCCCGGGCCGCAATTAGAGTAGCATCTTGTTGGGAAACTCTGCAGCAATGTGGAACAGTGTGTCTACGGTGTAATGAAGTTGGCGTTCTCCGGTCTGCAGTGGAGTATGTAGATTAAAAGCTTCAAGTGTTTGACCGAATGCCAAATTGCATTACCCCAACGAAGAGGATGCAATGAATCAACGCATAAGGATTCTGTGAAAGGAAAGCGGATAACGGAAAGAAGGAAATGAACGAACAGTATTTCGTAAAGTTTCCCTTGTCATAATTCAAACGTTCATTCAAGGGAATGCTATTTATTTCGCATATACAATAAACTATGTGTACTGAAATATTTCAATTTGTAAAAAGTTGTTAGCAAGGACTGAAACGCTGCTTAACACGGAAATTAATCATTCTTTTAGCACCAACGGAACCGAGCATGTTACGTTAAATACACCACAATTGATTCGTCCTGTTTGCCACGGCAAAATCCTGTCCCCGAGGAGCAGGAAATAGCCGCAAACATTCTAGCGTCATGAAAATTGCAAATTCCAAACGGAACTGGGGGATGCGGGAATTTAACTAGCCATGTTCATCCGTGTCTCCACGGGAAAAACGGTCGGGTTTTCCATGCTTTCCACTTTCACTTTTTACACCCAAAACAGAACCGACCGCTAGCGAGTGCGCCGCTGACCGGGCGGGCAAAAAATTTGCCATACCTTAAGCGGCTAATGGAAAACATTCTCGTCGTGTCTTCCTGTTGGGACCACCACTACCAACACCACCACCACCACGACCAGTGAGCCTAGCTTGCCGATTTTGTCCTCCACCCTGGGAGCGGTTAAAAGACAGCGGTGAAAAACTGTACTCAGAAATTCACCTCCTATCCGTCCCAGACGGATAAGGGACGCGGATGCTTTTAATTATGAAATATCATCACATCCCTCCGAGAGGATTATGAGGAATGCAGGCGACCGTATGTGTGCCTGTGTGTGTGTGTGTATGATGATCACTTTCTGGCCACATCTCACCGGATCACCGTGGATTGAGCGCCCGTAAGGAAAGTTGTTAAAAATGTCTTCAATCCACCAGCCTGGGCTTTTCCCTCGGAAATTAAAACCTAGCGCGAGATAGTAAAGGATAAAGGAAGCGGCGGTTCGGAGTCCGCAAAAAAAACCCCTTCCGGGCTGGCCATGATAATAATCGCGCCCGGAGAACACACATATACTTACGGTAAAAAACAAAACTTCTCTCACAGCGACTGCAAATGTTGCGCCACAAATGTTGTTCCTACATTTGAAAAAATAAAATGACAATGTTTCGGAAATGTAAAAATTGAACGATCATAGTTAAGATTCGTTGGACAAAGTGATTGTAAGCAATTTACAAAAGTGATATTGATGCATGCATGACTAGCAGCAAATTTAACACGAACATAACGATCCAACAGCGGCCGAAGTCACTTGTTCTCTTGGGTTCTGACTAACACGCCTGTCCCTCCCCAAAACCGGATCTCAACATTGTTTTCATCATACTTCCTGGATTTTGGTGGCACGAACACCGCAACGAGATAACGAAGAGTGCCATCCTGAAATATGACCCGAACTGGCCCCGTTTCCGGCCGGGGACAAACGAGGAAAATGTCCAACGCGATCCCCCGCCTCCACTCGCCGGAAATGTTCGGAAAAGCTTCTCCGTGTTCGTCCAGACCCGATAACAGGCCCAAGCCTGGTTAACGAGTATGCCCATGTGTGTGTATGTGTGTGTTTATGAGTGGCACCGGTGAGCTGGGCAGTTGAACGTTTCCTGTCCGGTGTACGGATTTGCACTAGATACGAGCGGATATGGTTAGCCTTAATGTACGTTCCAATGGAGCAACAACAAGGAACAGGAAGAAAAAAAAGAACCCCAACCCCACACGTCACAGGAAATATTATAATCATGTGATGGAAAAAAGGATTGTGGAAAGATAGGCCGGAGGGGGCGTAGCAGGTGGTCACGCTTGGCATTACTTTGTCCGGCTTATGATGGTTTCAACGGAATTGGATTCCAACGCAACCCGAGACCGAGCGATGCACGTCGTTACCATTTGTGTCTCGGTTTTTTTGTATGCTCTTGATCCCCACTTCCTTCCAGCGGTGAGATTCCTATTGGCCATCGGTCATTTCGCCAGGATGCCTGAATGTCGGATGTTGACCCTAGGCCGTAGGCGCGTCCGGCAAGGATGAAAACAAAGAAAGCACCGATCGACGGCATGATAGATCGCGCCGGGGGAGGATGATAATTCCATGTAATTATAATTATGGCATTCGCATGAGCAAATACTTTTGGCGAAAGGGATTAGTGTAATGGGATTGTTAGCTTAGTGCTGATGGGGTTTCTATTCTTCTTCCGTCTTTGTGACATGAGGGAACGTGACGTGTTGAAGTACCTTTTCATAAAAGTTCAAAAACATTTCCGTTTCCAATGGTTGCTATCTACATATATTTTAATTTGTATGAACCCCTTTCATGAGTGAATGAATGATGTTACGTGCCCTCGGACTGAAGCCGGGACCGTGCTCAAGAGTAAAGTTTGTTTTCTTTAAAAACATCGTTGCATAGAATTAACTTCGTTAAAGTCAAATTCAATTTCTAATTATTGTCACTCCCCTCGGTCATGCAGGAAAAACGATAAAGAACATTCGCTTTCCGCCCTAAACTGACCCCTAAAGTATGATCACACGAAAGAAGAATTGAGCAAAAAAAAAACTCACCGGAAAATCGGAAAACTCGGGCAAGCTGTCAACCATGGGCACGCTCGCTGGCCAAAAGGACCACTAGGGGAGGACTGCGAAATGTAATCAAATCATGTAAACTAGCCTCTCATGGTGGCGAGATGCGGCCCTAGTCTACTGTTATCGTTATTGGAGAATAACAACGTTCGTCAAGCTAAAGACGGCCTTTCCTTTCGGTAGACAGTTACGAGTCACCCCTGGTCATACAGAGAATAAGCGAACGACTCGCCACACTCTCGGGCGGATAAAGAAATAAAAGAAGTAGGACTTGAAAAGAGGGTGAGAAAAGAGGAAGAAAAACATTAATTCCTCTTAAGCAAGGATTTGCCCACACCGGCATCGGGTAAACGAAGTTAAAAAGCACCGCAATCGATTGGGCCGTAAGCGAATGGAGGAAAGTGTTTTTCTCCGGCGTGTTTTTTCCCTGGAGGAAAATTCAAAAAAAGGAAATCACAACGCCGAGAGTGTGCCTTCGAAAACAAATCCACTGAATGGAGCAAAACATCAACATCCGTCGAAGGGACATCCGAAGGTGTATTGATGGAGTGAGAGAAGTAAAAGGAGAAAGAAAAAGAGAAAGGATGTTAGGAGGGCCAAGACGACGGATGGTCTACCTTCAATGGCAACAAGAAAGTAAAAATACTGTATACAAACAAGAGCACTTCCGGTGCTGGAGAGCACCCTTGGAATCGATTGGAACCGGTTCTTGTTTGATTGCATTTGAATGTAATCATATTAAAGCGTAGGAAAAGGACTAGGAAGGATAATATTTTTACTGCACCCCCTGGCAGGAAGGGAACCCCTCCTCGTTGGCAAATGTATTCATGAAATCCTCCCCACCTTTGCATCGCCGGACGCGTGGGCAGTATCAATTTAATGTTGCCTTCTCTGAGCCGTTCAGTTCCGTGTTCCAATAGACGACGCCCCCTCCCAGGCCCTACGGGAAGCTTTCCTTGCGTGCAAGGACACGAGACACGCGTCTGCCTCGGAAAAGCGGAAAAGTAAGTTGTTTTCGACCTAAGCCGCTTACTCGGTCGGCCCTCGATTTGTTGTCATGGGATCAAGCAGTCCTCTAATGTTTCTTCGACTTTGATCCTTGAACCATCCTGTGATAGACCGTCGCAGAAGGGAAGATAGTTGACCGTCGATGTAAGATGTTTTTTTTCTTTTATTATCTTCCATCGAACTATCGATCCACGCAGGCCTGAGGAAAAGTCCCATTAAAGACAACCGATGTCATAATTTCTCCCACAAACATCAACTTCCTTTACCATCGTTCGTGATCCCTTCGTCCTCGTGGCAGTAAATATCGATTTATCGACGAACTCCAACGCGGAGAAAAATCACTTCAGGCTGGCAGGAAACTAGGCCACTCTATCGTGGCCACCATAAATTACTGGCTGGAAAACAATTTCATGGATAAATATTATCATTATGGCGCCCGCCCAGTTGTCACTCCGTCGTGACTCGAACCGGTGGAGACGGAGCTCCGTTCGTCCAGCATTTGCTTCACATGACGCCAAACGCAAAACATCAGGCATCAGGAAGTGGGACGGAAATCCTATCTTGGGAGGACCAGCCTATTTCGGGGGGAGCGGAATCGTCTGCAGAATTGCAGATTGCTCAATGACCAAGACAAACGGACGGAAGCGAAAGAATCGGGCGGTTCTTGCATGCCACTGATAATGAAATGGGAGCAACGGGAGAACATCAAGAAGTCGGGAAATCGATCGCCTGCTCGTCGATGAGACGGTCTTCTTTCACTCACACCCCGCATGCTTTTCTATTTATGGTGGCACATTAGCGAAATTGATGAAACTAATCGAGCTCGATTGTACCGGCGGGTCGGCGCTCCATCAATGGATGAAGTAGCATAAGAAACGGACGCCTAGAGTTATGTAGAAACTCTAGTTTCAATGCCCTGCAACATACATAATGCGATGCAACATCAGTTGCAGTT
>JAOEFI010000007.1:17517859-17533976 GCA_034621735.1 Anopheles plumbeus | reverse complement strand
GACGCCTAGAGTTATGTAGAAACTCTAGTTTCAATGCCCTGCAACATACATAATGCGATGCAACATCAGTTGCAGTTGTTGCATCGTACGAAGGGGAAAATTATTATGTTGTGTGACATAGTTATGCTGCACCAAGTGGAATGAAAGCGAAATGATCCCGGTAGTTATTTTTGATACTTTATATTTGCATGCTCTACTGTGCATTTCGAGTAACCGAAGTATTAACAATTCAACAATTTTAAGTTAAACCGTAATGTGTCATTTCAGCATGTTGACAAACTCCATTTCGGCCGATAGAATCCGAGATCCTTCCCAGAGAACCGAAACTACAAACGATTATGATAATAGCAATCAGTTGGCTCTGGTGGTGCTAGTTTTGCCACCGAGCGCACTACTACTTGATTGCGAATGCAATCAGTTCCCCAAACACACACGCCAGGACGATTGTTTGCGCCGTTTAGTCCATATTTTCCTGGCGAACGGATGCCGGATGATAGTTGCGAATTGAGTAAACAGACGGGTTTTGTGTTTGCCAAATGGAGCGAACTCCAATGGACAATGGGGGCTCAAATTAACAGACCCCACAGTCGTTCGGAAACTACCCTAAAACGTCCCACGCCCACTGTTGACATTTGCGCACACTTTTCAACACCTCAACAATTTCAACAGTTTGCTCGCGCAGTTTTGCGTTCGTGTGGACGAATATTAGCTGCACTCATTACATTCCAAATGGGTGAAAATTAAGTTAAACAGAAAACACAAAACCCTACCCGGCTCTCTTGTTTCATCTAGAAATAATGAACATTTCTATTGCTACACTCGAAAGGACGAAAGGATCTGCTGACTCATTAACTGCCTGTCAATAGAAGCAGCAGATCAGGATCAGGGTGGGCCGTGCAGTTTGCACTTTGGGGTGCAGGAGGCAATCGGCCATTTCGGCACCGCATTCGACATAATGATGATGATGCCAGTGATTATGACAAGTGACAGGTGAACCGAGTCGCGTGGTGGCCGCGCAGCGGTTGGGGCTTTGGGAATCAAATGAGATAAATTTCGATTCGCTAACTGGGCTGTCTTGGTGGAAAGGATGGCGTTGGCGGGCAAGGGGCGCAGGGCGGAGTGAATGCATTTGTTCGATCGCCTGTTGTCAACCATTTGATGATGTTAATTGAAATCGAGTCCAATCGAGAGCCCACTTCGCTCAATCTGCCAGCCAATTAGTGCGTTCGGTGATAGGAAAATATGATTTGACAATATTCTATGCTGCCTCGTTTAGTTGCCCGTCCTGGAGCGGGGGACACCGTCGGGCAAGTCGGGGGCTGGAGCAAGAGAACGATAAAAGTCTGCGGTTTCGAGGCAGCGTGAAAATGTCAAAGCCATCCAGCCTGGCGTTTTCCACGGACCGCACCATTGCATTGCCACAGGCATCGATAGGACTCCACACAATAATCCCGTCACTCGATGGACAGAATGGATGTCAGCAGTTCGGCACATCGGTAATGCTTCTAGCGGACGTTTGTTTGTGGTTGTGGGTGCCACAGCTTTACGATATAATTATGACATAAATTAAAAATAAAACAAATCTACGGAACCTGTTGTTTTTTTTGTTTGCCGGCACGGAAAACATCAAAGATACGCGAAAACATTTCAGCTGGCGTTTGCTACTTTATTATCGCGATTTTCCCATTCATTCCCTTTCCGTTTCTGGCGAAGTGCGTACCACTGGTTTACCCGGCATGGGGTGGTACACCACCCGCCAGGGAAGGGCCAAAGATCGGCAATAAATTGAATGAAATATAAATCGGTTCCCAGAAGCGCCGGGTCATGCCGGGTTGCCATTTGTTGAATGTGCGAAGGCTTGAAACACATGGAAAGTGTGAATTGTCAGCTCCAGGCTCAGTTCCGGAAATGTTGGATGCTAGGAAAAAGCGGCATCGTTTCCGCTTATACCGCCAGTTTCACATTGTTTACATCAAATAGAGGACTTTATTTTCATTTGAAATCGTATTATCATTAAACTCTTTCCTCTGCCCCGTGAAAATCAGTTCGTTGTGGGAAACAGCCATTAACAAGAGGCAAACTATGTTTACATCCTTTTTTTACTAGCTTTTTTCCGACGACTACATGTTGCTACATCATTATACGAAACGGCAGAGTTAATTGAATTAACGGTCACAAATGAAATGTAAACCGATGAAATGAAAGCCGAAATTTTCATGAATCTTAAAATAACAAAGAATTGAAGAGGGCAGATGTGAATCTGTATGGCCACGCCGGGAACATTCGTACGGTATCGAAATCAAAATCAAATGGTTAATCGAATTCTCCTTTGTTCGAAGTTTCACGGTTTAGAACACATTTTGATAACATACTGGCTACAAGATATGGAACAATCTGATCCATCATACAGTAACGGAATTCGATTTTCAAACCGAAATCGAATCGAATCCAGTCGCGGAAAAATTTCAATGCCCTCCAGGGAGATCGCAGCCTTCTTAAATTGATTTCGATTAGCTTCGTTTTTCCTAGTTTTTCAGCTCCGCAATACTTCCAGCAACGGGACCCCCTGAACTCCGGCCCGAGGGCTGCATGCTCCGCGGGTATAACAACCGCTCCGAACAAGCTCCCAAAGGTGCCCATTAAGATCCTAACTTCAGACAGAAACCGACGGGGATGGCGAAATCTCTCGGCCCATTCCCAAACTGCACTTATGCAAATGAACCGATCCGCAGCGAGAAACTTTACCGACATTATCATGATTTTTATCGGTCCCCAATGCTCACTCCCGCCCGAGTTCCACCGTGCCGCTTCCGCCGTCGGTTCTCTTTCAATTTTCCTGCCATTCCGAACGGAATTTGCAGCGAGTGAGAGGGAGGTTTTTGTAAGGGCACACGGACACCTTGGCCCACCGAGAAACGTGGTTAAATTTTATTGTTCTCTAGAAATTTGACTTCCCACATCGGAAACAGTGGAAATTGCTGTTCGATCAGGTCAGATGCCTGCCATTGCCGTACAACCCTTTGTGTACCTCCTTTGTAGTGGGCAGAGTCCACCGGGAGCGAGAACAACAACCTTAAACTTCTGAAACTTCACCTGAGATCATTCACACCATCGAAGACGAAGGTGAGTTTCGAACCCGCCCAGTCCACTCGAGACGGGTGGTGGTCTCCCGGTTTAGTCCTGCGAAGGATGTGGAACGCATCTCACAGGGGTCCTTTGGGAAATTCCAGTTTTACAACCCATTACCCACCGGAGGGGCGGTGGTGGACATTCCAGAAGTCCGGCCAGCATCCGGTGGTTCAGGTGGCTAGCACCTCATCCCGGGAATGGATGGATGGACAGCTCGATCGACACGCGGGAAACAAGTACGCGTCAGCCTTATTTTACGAACTGTCGGAAGTTCGCAACAGTCATAAAGAGTCACGATGAGTGCCGGCGTGTCCGAGGGCATCGCATCATGATCATCTGTGGAAGTTACTGCCGGCTCAAGTGCCCAATCCGGAGGAAAAGTTTTCGTGCGAAGCGGCACCACGGAACCGGATAATAACAATAATCTATGAAGTGTAATGGAACTTCGAGGAAACTCCGGATTGCTCGAGCAACGGCTGCAAAAGGAGCGGAATTCGGAGAGTAGTGAACAAATCGACTTGAAGGAAATCTCTAGAAATAATTGAGTGTTTTTCAAAAGAAAATCGCACCATATATACTACTAGAGAGAAGAATTATCCATCCACCAAACAAAAGGAAGGATAAGGACACAAAACAACTGTTCGAACACTCGTTGCAATAACACAAAGCGGTTCACAATTTTCTCATTTATTATTCTAATGAACAAAATCGCCAATCATCGGTCGAAACAGTTTGTGGATACTCGTTTGTGCCAACGTTTAAGGGTGAGAATGTATTGGCTTTGACGAACGCGGTTTACAGAGGATTTTGCCACATTTTCCGAAGTTCTGAAAAAAGGACTAAAACAGACATACACACATAACATCATTCAGTAACATGGTGTCTTCCTTAAACTCCCACGCACATCCTCGAGTGGGACTAAAGTCTCCATTCTCCGATAGAACCGCAGAGGAGTTTTTTTCCTCTGCCGAAGCCGTGTTGGGTGGAAAATTTCTCATGCGAAACGAGAACACCATCCGTTCGATGGGAAGATCCTTAACCGTAGGAAGGAAGGCTGTTGATTTGGTGGCCCTTTCGCCAGAAATCTGCTCTTCTGCAGGAAAAGGGAGCGTCAAAGGATAGCGGTGATGGGGCGACAGGGGTAACTGTTTGCTACCATCTGGTAGTCGGAACCGTTATTCTTCCCCATTCTGCCGGAACTTGCCCAACAATACTTTATTAATTCCTTTTGTCCGGACAGTTTTTTTTCGTCCAGTCTTTCTCTCGCTTCCGCTCTCTTCCCCAGCGTCATAACTACACTCTTTTATTTTTTTTTCTTGTACCCAAACGCCCCATAATATTCTTCCTTCCGGAGTTCCACCACCAGCCGTTCGTCGTTCGTTTTTCTTTCTCTTTACTTCATCTTTCAAACCTGCACTGCGCTTCGTTTCCCCATCATTGGCTTCATGTGAAGAACGGAACCGTAGCATCGCCGTGAAGGACTCCCAAAGGACCAAAGAGTATGTATGTGTGTGTGGGGAGGCGGCCGAGTGGTAGAACATGAGCATTTCCAGCAGGAACTCCGCCACAAGTCCCGAGCCATCGCAACAGTTATCGGCTGCCGTTGATGAACTTGTTTGCCGATTTTGGTCTCCCGGTATTCTGTCCCTCGGTAAGGACCGCAGGACGAGCCCCAACGAGCTCGACCGAAAGGCCGAACATGCCGGGGACCGCAGGATGGTATGGAAATTGATTGTATGTTTGTCGAAATGAGTAGTACAGCTGTCTGGGGATTTCCTTCCAGCCGCTCTTCTGCATTTTATTCTTTTGAATTTTGGTTTTCCCTCATCCGGTTTCCTTTTTTTTCTTCTTTGCCATTTCCTATCTTACACGCTCGACGCGTACGACAGGTGCCCAACAATGATTGCCCGGACTGGACGGCGTTTTAGGATGAATGCCAGCGCGGCGGTGCCAGCGGTAACTTTCCAATCCTCTCAACCGGTTCTGGTTTGTTTGCACTTTCCCGCACGCTTTCGGTTTGATCGGGTTTGATTTTCTTTTCTTTCGCTTTCCGGGTTTTTTTTCCGTCAGATATTTCCCTGCCCTTTCGCTTTTCCTTTGTGTTTGATAAACCAAACAGAGGGCATTTGCATTTTTGTGAAGTTAGGTTGTAGTTGAAATTTTTTTTTGTCGATAATGTCTTCTGATTTTGTTTGTCCAATGTATGTATGATATATCCTTCCAGCACGATTCATTGTAGGATTCGTTTCTTCTCTCTGAGAGACAATCAATTAATGGTGTTTCACATGTACTTCTCCAACAAGTCAGACAGTAAACCCTTGAAGGAAAAGTCATTCAAGAAGCTATTACAATTGTTCGATAATACTTCAGAGATTTAATTGAGCAAACAGAAAAGCAAAAATAGATGTTTTCATCCAACCACCCCAACGAACATACGCTCCCTCTAATCTAATCTCCGACGGCGTTGGCAGCTGCAGTTTTCGTTCAGCCTTGCGATAACCGTCAACTTTGCCCGAGGGTGCGCTAATCCAGCAAAGTGTGATTTCAAAAGTATATTGTCAATCACTTTGTCACTCCATTCATCGCCAACACCGACACAAAACGCACGCTAGGAGACACACTCCATCGTGGAAAACCTCACCCGCTCAAAAGGGCATCGAAACGTTTCCGGGCGGCGCCACAAAAGGGACCAAGAAAAAAAACGACACGACACTGACAACAAGCATGGGTAAGCATTTTATTAAAATAAATGACAGAGGTGACGAGCTCGCCTTGGAGACCCCGTTTTCGCGGAACTCGGGAGGGAAAATTGCCACCGTGGACGTGGACTAGGACGTGTCACTTCGCGAATGAGCAAGGACTTTCTACAGTTAATTCACTGTCAATGGCGGAAGAGATGGAGCGTGTGCTTGGGGAAAAGTGCAGTCCGACGTCGGAAGTCGGCTGTCGGCGAGACTACGCGCACACTTTTGCTTCCACCCCCGTGCTGCGGCCCAACTATGCCGCAAGGATATCCAGGGCGCAAGTGTTGCCAGGTTTTTGTCCCCTTCTCCTACACGGGAAAACTGCCAGAAGAGCAAACAATAATGCACAGCCATCGTTTTCATTATTGGCGTTGCCTAAAAACAGATGCGCAAAACAGGCACATACAGCCTTCCTCTGCCATGGCCGCCCGAAAGGACGACAGTGATTACTATTCATAATGAACTGGATGACGAGCGAGATTTTTCCCGCGCGAGATTCTTTCGCTGGGATTTTCCAACAGCCCCTTCTGACCCCTCTCCTAAAAACGGCGTATGATAGCTGTCAATATCCTTTTGCAATCTGAGCGAGGATTTCATCCTCGAACAGTACAAGACATCTGCCGCCGTGCCTTCCTTCCGCTCCTTCCCCAGGAACGCCAAATGCTTCTGTGTAAATCACTGTACATCTACTCCCTCCTGGAATCGTGGCCACCTTCACTTCCGCGCCACAGCACGAAACGATTCTGACAGCTAGGAACTACACGCTACAAACTCTCGCGATCGCGAACGCCTGTCAGCGTTTGTCGGCGGAAAATTGCTTTCAGAAAGATTAAACCCAAATGAAAATTGAAATGTTCGCCGGTCGGAAGGCCGTGGCGTTTGCGGGGTGTGTTTTCCTCAAGCGTTGGAACCATATGGGATCGATCCGGCGCCATCTAATCAGGGAGTGTCTCTAAGGATAAGGCGAAGGATGGGAATCGAACCAAACAGCACGTCCGAGTGGAGCTGATGATAACTGATTGTCGAACGAGAAGGTTCGATAGACGCGAATCTTGTTATGGTTCCGAGGAACTCAATCGGAACCATTCCACTTCAGATCGATTCCTGGTACCCTGGAACGCTACACGCAACATCGAATGCAAATAAAGAACTCCACCCGGAAGTTTGCCCGAAATCCCATCCATCCCCGCGTAGGCTTAACGTGCCGTGCCAGTACCTTACTCATTAATTTACTTTCTCGGAAACAAAACCTCGCCGGGCGTCGCTAATCCCGCATAACGGAACACGGTGCGAAACAATTCGCATCGCATCGTATGTGTCGAGCTTTGTTCGGCCACGATTCCCCCGAAACGAAACGGGAGAACCCGCGTTTCGCGTGCATTTTCCAATGCTTTGATTTTCCACGTTTCGGGACGGTTTCACTCGTCCACGGCCTATCGGTGCCAGCCGATTGGAAATGTAATGAAATTTGCCCACGAAACCTGATTAAATTAGCAGCAGGCCAGCGAACACGGCCGGCACGGCACGTCTGCAGCAGGAAAGTAGTTTGGCGAAGGAAAATTGGACAAACGCTTTGTGTATGAAGCACCACTGGCGCACAATCACACGCGACACAGGACCACCCTTTTCCTCTGAAGGACCTGGAATCGGGAAGCAGGGAAGCTTTACACAGTTGGATTATATTTGTAATTGTTTCGAAAATTTGCAATTATTCACCCGATGACGGCACCTATCGATGACAGGGCGAGTTTTCTGGGCGCCATTTGTTCCGGTTTTTAAATGGAAAATATAATAGTTTTCCTTTCAAAGTGACTTCAGCGTTCTGCAACACTTTTCAGCTGACCAACACCAAAGCCATCAACAGACAAACAATGGACCATTTTCATTCTATCGAAAAATCATCCCATTCACAACCATTAATGTTCGATCGTCCACAAACAAAGGGAACGTGCGTTTACAAACACACACACACATGCTGATCAATCCTTTTTGAAGCCCTGGACGCCACCTGAACTGCAAGTGATATTTATTTGTGTTTCCCGCCTTAATTTGCCGTTGCGCAGATATTATTGAATTATAATCGGTTTTCGACATGCGTGGAAAACTGCCCCCCATGATGCAAGTGGAAAGCCGCAGAGGTGAAGGTGGGTTAATTTTCACGCTCCACAACAAAAGTGACAATAGTAATGGCAATGATGTTTGAAATCTCCTGCCTGACTTCGGACGGTACACACCGCAGATTTCCCTCCCCACTGGAAAGCGGGAGGGGAGGGGAGGGGGGGGGGGTTATATATGGCCGAGCCAGAGAACTCACCGGACCGATTCGCGGTAATGTGAGTTGGCCCGCCGTAATTTCCATGGGTGCGTGCACCGCGATCGCCTGTCGTGCGTTCGCGGAACACGTTTTTGGTGCACCACATGTCAGCAACAGACGTCGTCGACGTGGGAGGCGCGACCCGTTCGCTCGTTTATGATTCGATTGTCCTATTTCAGACGCCCGAACATAATCACTCGCCAGGTAATGTTCCGGTGGAATAGATTTACTCGTGAGAGAGAGACAGAGAAAGAGAAACTTTATTATCCCGGTACAACAAGTTTAAATCGAGCGCCCCACTCGGCGGTGCATTTTTGTGGCAGTTTTGTTAACATTTTATCGTTCTCTGAAATTCGAATTCACCGCCCCCGTTTTTCGTTGCGAGTGCGCCATTTTTCGATTTCCCGTTCACCCGCTGCTTCGATTAGCCACACTGCAAACGACGTAATTGAAATGTGATAAAATACAATAATTGTACGTTCTATAGACAGTTGCGGAATTCGATGCTTACCAATTTGGATTTATGTTCCAATGGGTCGACTATGATTGAAACAATTTCGCCACATGCCCCCCTTCGGTCTTGTTCTATTCTGCATCATTTAGACGCCCGTTACGGCCAATGAATTTTCCCCACATCGATAGTTCGATGTTGGTGGAATATGATTTTTTCTTCTCCATCTATTGAAATTCCAACCGAACGTCCGCTATTTCAAGCGGTCGGTAATTAGCAACCGATTGCTACTGTTACTGCCATCCAACTTTCCAACCGATTGAATTCAAATGAGCTAACGACCAAACATTGAAGTTCCCTTTGGATCGATGCAACCGCATGGCAGGCTGATTCGCTGGGCTGTTGGGGGGGAGAGACGGAACATAAATTGTTGAAAGTTACCCGTGGAGTGCGTGGAGTGAGTGATTTGGAATACTTCAATTCAATATGTATGCCAACGATTAGTTTTAATTTATACATAATTGAAGGTATTTTGGGGTGTGGGCGCGTATGATACTGTATCAATGACAAAGTACCGTTCATGCCGCGAAAAAGGACACACTCCAAATTGGTAAAATATGTCACCGTTAATCGTATCAAACTGCACTTGAAATATTACTATTCGTCCTTTTAGGCGGGGATTCAAGTTTGTTCTAAGGTTTGTTGCCGCATTTTATAATCTACGAACTAATCCGATACATATTTGCTCTGGTCTTCTATTAAAAGGGTTTTCGATTGATTGCCGGTTGGCAAACGAATTAAAATAAGTTCAATGCTTCCCGTGAATTCGTATTATTGAAAATTGAATCAATAATTGACATCGATGCCTGTTTCACAGTAGAAACGAGCAGTAAAACTGGCCAACGCAGGACATCAATTGGTGCATTTATGTTTTTAAACCCATCACCCAAAGCAATGGGAGGACTCCTTCGACGTCTGCTATTCGTCATCGCGCATGCTGCTGCCATCTATGAGAAACGGCAGTAATTTATTGCCAGTGAAGGAGTCAAAGCTCGTCATTAGAAAATGGAAACATTTCAATGAAAAGCATATCGAACCGTCCGGGAAATCTGTCGACATTTGTAATTAGTATTCGTGTGAAATTTAAGTTTTTTTAACTTTTACATACACTTCATTTGTGACCGGTAGTATTTAACCTTTAAAAATGTATGAAGGAAAAGACGTAAGTATTGCTCATATTAAACATGGTACAGTGCTAGGATGAAGTAGAAATAATTGATTCTGTCTAAATACGAGGGCAATAACATTTCCAGTGATTGAATTGTATACAAAACTGTGAAGGAATTTATTGGCACCGAATCAATCCAGAAAATATAAAGTGAGTGATAACAGGCGTTAACAGATTCTTAACCGGTTACAATTTGATTACAATTTCTATCACTTCAGTTCTTTTTTCTACTGATCGCTTCGAATGCTCCTCGATGGCTTCCTTCCTACTGCCACTACTTGTCTTCCTATGAGCGGCCGGGTTCAAACCTTTCTTCAGAGCAGAGACGATTTGTGCCCGAGTTGCAGCGAAAGGAAATGAAAAATTCAAGCCTTCCCTTTGGCGGCGCCTGGCGTCCCCCATTAGGCGAAGACATGATGGCGGAAGATGAAACATTCTGTGCTAAAAAAAAGTAAGGTTGTTGAGAGGCTCTCATACCACTCGGAACCGCAATCGAAAACCCTTCGGCCCGGGGTAGCAAATCGGTTTACGAATTCCGGATCAGCCGGGTCGAGCGGGGCCTCGTGAATTATTGATCAGCGAACGGCAGGCACAACTTGTCCGGATGTTTAGCTGTCTGTCCAAGGGTTAAAGATGATTTGCCCCTGGCCTTTGTCCAAACTGCCCAGTGGTCTCCCGGGGGGCGGAGGGCCGGGTGATGATGATGGATCCCCGGTCCTTTCGTAAATCCTCCCAGTAAAACGGACATCTGGCGGTGCAAGATGGAAAGGAAATCTTGGGTCCCCGTCTTTCATCCACCGGAAGCCGCTCAGCCCACGGAAGGACGACGGTGTGACGCCATGATTGGCAGGAGTCAATTAAATTATGGTTCGCTGACTTTTCGAACGGAGCAGGAAGATGGCACGAATGAACCTGGTGGAAAGGGGCGATTTTCTAACGGTGCAACGAATCTCAATCAAAAGTTTCCTCCAGTGGTGAAATTGAAAAAAAGGATTCGTTAAATTCGAGCGAATACTTCGCGAATCCGAGAAGTTTGCCTCGGTAACTACATTCTAACGATATTTTTTTCCAACCGCCAAAAAAATTGATATTAACAACGGCCACAGCTAGGAATCGGAAAACTCGGTACGAATTCCCTTATGTTACGCTTCATTTGCATCGTATTGACTTCAAAAAAGCAGCTCAATTGATGCAAAAAAAGGACGACGAGCAAAGGAATCATAACTTTTACTACTTCGAGCGATTCAGTACTAGGAGCAATCATTCCTTTTTAACTTTTATTGAAACTTAACTCTTACCTTCCGGCAAGGGGTTGATTTATATTTCTACAATAATTTTTCCATCAAGGATGGATACTTCTTGTTCACAAAAAAATGCAAAATAATCCGAACTGTTTCTGAAGACATTTTTTCCGTTCAGAGTAAAGTTTTAAGTCCTTCCGGTTCTATTTTCTCTGGTGTATTTCAATGACAGCACTGGGAGCAATGTCAGTCTCCGTTTCTCCCCTTATCTTATTTACTCGCATGTTATGTGGCCCCGTTTCTATAATTGGTATGTCAGACGGCACGTCGCATGTTAACTCCAAGTTGGCTGTTTTCCGATACAGTGAACTTTGGTCACATTCGATCGACCGACACTGACATGTTCCTAGTGCACAAATAGCCCCGAGGCATCGTTGTGGGGAGGAAAATAGGAATTCGATTGACTACTGGAAAGAACCGTAATGAACTCGAGGCAGCGTTAAAGTTTTCATACGAAGAAATGGCGGAAGAAATACGTTAAAGCTCCTAGGACAATACCCTTTTTAACGGAAAGGGCTCTGTTCCTATGGGACGAGTGTCAAAGACGACTGTTCGTAGGGCAAAGAGCAATACGGGGTTATTATTTTTAGTATTTGGTTTATTTTAGACGACCAGCGCATATTGTATGCGCAATACGGGTTTAGAAAACTCTGGATCCTTCATTAACCACAATAAACCATTCCTACATTACCTAAGATTTTTCACGTTTTCTTACAGAGCTCATACAATATATCAGGCGAAAGAAAAACCCTACAAAAAGATCCCTTTGAGCGCAATCCAGTTCGCTCACACCTTGAAAAGGGAAGATTTACGATCATAGCTGCAACATTTGTTGTGCCGGAAATAAAATTAAGCACAAGAAAATCCGCACGCAACGCGAATTCCCCTCCCGCCACCCACACGACGACGATTTAAGCGAACCGAGCGAAGGAAAACAACGCCCGAAAGCATCGCACATCAATTTATTCATGCACTGATATCGGATTATCATTACCGGTGATTCGGGCACGTGATTACAATACGTTCGGCCTGCGCTTCCAACAAACCCCCGGGACCGTGGAAAAGCCCCATTTCGACCCGCGCGTTCGCATGTTCACGCGTGTTTGCCGACAGGGCATAAATCAAAATGAATATGAAACATATTCACCATTATCCCCAACACTCGGCGCAAGCTGGGGCCTCATCGCCTGTTCGATTATTTCCGTTCGGTTCTGCAATAAAAAAGGATGAAAGCGGGTCTACCAGAGAACATGGAAAATCTTTATTTCCGGTGGTAAAGTTTCCCGACATTTTTTTTTTGTAAACCGCTTGACTATTTGAAATCGACGCTCTGATTCTACGCAGCATCCCTATTTCAAGGACTCGTGGCAATTGCCTGTGGAATAAGATTGATTTTTCAGAAAAGTTTTGAAGATTTTTCATCGAAGAAAGTGGTACCGACTGTGGGGTTTGTGATTAATATTTAGTGAAAGAAAAAAACCTTAAGCTGTAATGCCGGTGGATTGTTCGCCAAAATGGGAAAGAAACATTTTGCTGCTCAAGTTTACTCTACACATGGTAATTACGAGATATTTTCGCACCGGAGCGTTTCGGGGTTGGAAATGCGAATGGAAACTTTCCACTTTACGGCACGCTGCACTCGGAAGTGGGAAAACAACAATATTTTCTTTGCAAAGAAAATAATCCAACTCCGCCCCCTCGGGCAAAGTGTTTTTCGCTTCGCTCAAGAAACGATTCGGTTGCTTGGGAAGGAAAGTACGGGCAAAGAATTGTTCGGGCAAAAGAACGGCCAAGAAATGGTCATTATTCAGAGTCGTTCAGGTGTGCACACTTCGGCCATAAGTTTGTTTCGAAAGAACTATCCGTAACGAAAGGGTTTGCTGGAAGTTCACAAAACGCTTCACGGATTGAAGCTCTTCCCGAAGTCGGAAATTTGGAACTGTTCAAATAGAAATTTGGACTCCAAAAATGATGGAAACATATTCTTAAAAAAGCCAAAAAGCATTTCGGTTTGATCTAAGGTATGAGGCCCTTCTATTTATGCGGTCCCCAAAGCAGCCTTTCATACTTCTCCATCGCGAGCCTGGCTCTGAACTTGCGTGGAAAATAAAATCACCGACAAAGATATCAATAAAGCAATTCATGATGCACCAATGAGACGAATCGCAAGGAACATCAAAGAGACTTCAATATTTCCCATTTTTCGGTGCAATTTCTTTCGGCTGACGTACCTCGACGGCCGATAAGTAAGTACCCTCCCCCGAGCCACTGTAGTGAGGGATTTATATCCTGCTCGAATACAAACAACTTCAACCCCTCGAGGGTTTCCGTTTCCGGAAGTGGGACGGAGTTTCCCTTTTGCCAAATTGGCCGCGAAGGAAGATCAGATGCGCTACGAATTCCGGAGAGGGAAGGCAGCAGCGATTTAAGGGCAACAAACGTTTCAACAAAGCAAATCAAGCCACTTTAGCGACCACCAGGGCAGAGAAACTCAACGACTTGTCGAAGGCCACCCCCGACAGAGAGCTGAGAGAAAAACATAAATAAATAAAACAACTCACCACCATCCAAACGGATGGATGGAAAACCTCCCGGTTACATATTTCCTACCATTAGCGTTATCGTCTTCATACGCTTTCCATAAAGAACCGACGATTGCAAAAGCTCGGCACGATTACGGCGAGTAATTGAACGATCGCATAATGAATCCTTCGCCTCATCGGCAAACCCAGCGTCGTCCTCGCCGCTCCGGAAGTAGAGAAATGCAGCTCGAATTGCATCGGAAATAACCGAGCGCCCCGGAACCGGTAGCGTTCGGGAATGTGAAAAATCTTACGAAACATTTTTCTCCTTCTTATCTAAGTCGCCTCATCGCCCCGGCTGGGAATAGGGGTGCCATCTTTCGCCATCCACCGAACAGTCTGGGACAGTAATTTAATATACCGTCGTTTAGAGGAAAAATGCTTGCAGCTTGATCTTCTTTGGTGAAATAAATGCTCCAGTGGAAAGGAAACCGATTGGTCCGTCAGGTGGTATTTTCAACCTGCTCTCATTAAGAAGGAATCTTTTCCGGCCCAGATCCTTTTACAGGATGCGGAACACCAGTTACCCTGGCTGCATTTGTGACGATTATTATGAACCATACTAAGCGAGATGTTTTATTCATTAGTAGCACAAAATTAATGGTCATTAAGAGGAAATGTCCGTTCCACACTTCGCTGAAGGTGTTGGTCCACAGGAGACCGTAAGATAGTGCCGAAGGATGCGCACCCCAATAAGAACGGAGTTGAGCAACATCTCAATTCGGTCTCATTAATACACTCATGCCGAGCATACGTCGGCCGGAAAACATTCCGCCAAACAGGAAGGCCTGGTCTGCCGCAAACCGCGAACGGGACGATTCCTCTTGACACCGGGTTTTCCCACCCATCCCTTGTTCTGGGTGTGACAGGCTTCGCGAAGGGGACCAGAAAGAAACACCACGGAATAATATCACGCCACACTGTCATATCAGCAACAGTCTGTGGAGATATTTTTTTTGTTCCAGGGTGGGAAAATTATTGGCCCCCTTTTCTCGCTGTTTTTCTGACCATTCCCTTGACACTTGACGGTGGAATTTTCGGAGTTTGCTGCAACTGACTTTGGTTTATATTTGATGGAATAAACCGAGGAAGGTTACAACAAATCTTTCTGCCATTTCCCGTTGCAACAAACGACCCGTCCTTGGTTCAGTTTTTCCATTCTCTGATTCTAGGCCTCCCCATCTTCAGCTCCATCCCACGAACTATCTGCAAGGACCCTCGTCAGATAGAAACAAGTGCACTCAGCAGTCACTCGTCGCTGAATTCACTCGACGCTCGACGAGCAAGTACTCGATTCATCCTCCGATGCGCTCCTGCCCTTAACCTCAAAGTACCACATCCGTCCGAAACAGACCGAAGGAAAAACAGATACGGGAAATGGGTGGCGGCAGTGTTTATTATCCTGTGTCGGTTTTTCAACCGTCGTCCAGCAGCCACTACCCACTGCACTGGCATGCCCATTGGCTCCGGTGGGTGCCTAATTTGATAATTTGATTTCGGTAAGTGATTTCTTTTGTTTCTCCACTACGTCTTCCGCTCGGTTTTATCAAACTCCTCCCCAGGGTCGGGACGCCAACCGGAACGGGCTTCACTCTGTGCGCTTATTTGTGACCGGGAACTGGAACTTCAACATTAACTCTGCCCAGGGCCGAGAGAAGAGCGTGGCACCACCACCAAACCGAACGGTGGGAAAAGTTAAAGCCATTAAAAACAATTCGCAGCGAAGGACATCCGTCGTCGTCGTCGGACGCAGCAACATTTTGCGCGTGAAGAGAAGGCGCTACCGACCCGCGGTACTTCCGGTGACAACTTCTAAAGTAATCCAATTAAAGTCACACAAACAGAACCGCACTCTGGGGCAACTCGTCGTGGCGCCGTGTCGCCCCCCCCTGAGGGGGTGGGTGTAATTAGGTGGTGGCAATAAAACCACCGTGTCCGAGATAATAAAAATTTACCACCATGCATCGGTCTTTGGGATACGGGCGAGGACTTTAGTCAGCAGTGTGGCTGTATTTACAGATAAACGAAATGCATCCTGACGCGAAGGATTTCAAAAGGAGGGATAATTGAAGAGTCTTAATGTTAATTCAAGTCTTAACATCAATAAGTAACATCGTTATGTTTGATATCACATTTAGGTCAAAATGAATAAAAAGTGTTAATCTAGCGGTTCTAACTTCTTTTATATTAATGAAAACTGTGAATTAGCTAGTATATGTTTTAGTGAAACTTGTTTTTACCGGTGCTTTCTCAAACGTCGACCCATCAATTCATTTCCCTCGCAGAATTCTGTTTTCCCGGGCCAACAGGTTGTTTCCTGCTACCTCCAAAGAAATGCTTCCTGTTGCAGAGCGATGTGTCTGTGCAA
>JAOEFI010000007.1:17498279-17517759 GCA_034621735.1 Anopheles plumbeus | reverse complement strand
GTTTTCCCGGGCCAACAGGTTGTTTCCTGCTACCTCCAAAGAAATGCTTCCTGTTGCAGAGCGATGTGTCTGTGCAAGTTGGTGTGCGTAAACACTAGGGTCGTCCTTATCCCCACCGTTTCGGATTGCCTGTGTGCGTAAACATCTCTTTTCCCTGCACAATGAAATCCGTACCCCCTGGCAAGAAGGAAAGCCTACTGCGAGTGTGATGCGCGATGCTTTCGGTATGAAGCAGCGCCAATCTTCCCTAACAAACGAAACCGGATTGACAAACGGACGAAATGCGAAGGAGACTTGCGGGGGGAAAACGAGCGTAACGCACCAAAGCGAAGGAACAGAGCGCAGTGAGTGCTGGTGTTGGTGTTGTAAAGTGAAAAGTTGGGAAAACTCCACCGATGATCGGCCGGCGTCGGTTGGCGACGGCGGATTATGTGCGAGTCGCACCCCGGCCGTAATCAGGGACGGTCGATAAATTTGGTGAATCTCTTCTCGGCGTGTCAAGCCGGCATCGGATGACAGTGGTTTTCACGTTCGGTGGCCGGAAGTGATTTCAGTTGCATTTTAAAAGTGAACGTCGGTGCATTGAAACTAACACAAATGGAGGAAAAATTCAAATATTCCACAGTTGCAAATATTTTTTAGGGCAGTTTATGAAAAGTGAAGTGTCCGAAGTGCAACTGCTCGATTCGCAATGACGATGTCTGACGTCAAAAACACTCCAAAACGTGAAGAACAATTTGAAGTGTTCGATCCCGAGCTTCCAGGATCGTCGACTGAAGGGTGGCTGAAGAAAGTTGAAACATTCGCCCGGGAAAACCATCTAAGTGAAGATCAAAAGTATTCGTTCGCCCAGGGAAAGCTTACTGGCGTGGCAAAGGTATGGCTGGCCGGCCAGTCGACAGTGACCGACTGGGACGAGTTTCGACAAGCGATTGTGGTGGCCTTTCCTGAGGGTGAACCCGATCGTGGCCCGATCTTAGGAAGGCACCGCACGATGGAAAGGAGGAAAAAGATGCCGAACGAAAGTGTGCCCGAGTATGTCGATCAGATGCGGAAGTTAGGCAAGCGGTGTAAACTTCCGGAAGAAGCCGTTGTCCGGTACGTGGTGGACGGACTGGGTGATCCCGTTCTTTCGAAAGCGATTCCAAAGGGAGCGGGATTTCAGCAGCTTCTCAAAGCGATCGAGTGGCAGAAAGAAGTCGAAGGTTTGATGAAGGAGTACAGCGCCTCGGAGGTGACGGTCGATAGTTTCGAAACGCTTGCGGAAAAAATGGAGGGCTTCGTAATGCACGATGGTGCCTTTCAGGGCATGGTTCAGGGAGACGACGAGGTGCTGGGGACGATTTCGGCGGAGCTCAACTCCTTGCTGCGACGGCATCGGACGTCCCTGTCAACCGGCTTATTCGATTTGGGGATGTCCAAAACTCACCAGATCGTAGTGAATTTAGTGGAAGATGCTCTAATTGACGTGGACAAGACAGGCTGGCCGTTAGAAGCCAACAAAGGACTTTCGCAAACTTCCGTAATCTCGCTGCTAACCTGTGATGTCATTCAAAAGTCGTCTTTGTCAGCCCACCTTCGCCCCGGTCAGCTCGCCGACTCCGACCTACTGCTGCTCGACTTGAGCCACTTGAATGCGATCTGTGGCAGAGAATCTCCCAACTTCCTGCTGCCACAGCGACTCCTGCCCGGCTTATCGGCCTTCCGGTACTTCACGTTGCTCGACTTCAACGGGGGACATCTGCAGATTCCGCTGGAACCCGGGCGCACTCGGGCCTTCTTTGCCTTCTCGACCCCCCTCGGGGCCTTCGAGTTCCAGCGGGCGCCCCAAAACTTCGTCAACACAACAATTATATTCAACAAAATTTTAATCGAACTCGCTCGCAAACTCCCGCCCGGCGATGTGGTGGTGCTGAACGATACCCTCGTCGTGCCCGGCCACGACACCACCGACGGGCTGCAGAAGTTGTCCCGAGTCTTGGGCGCGCTCGGTGCATTCGGATTAACGGTCGACCTGCGGCGGTGTCGGTTCTTCGAGCGCGCCATTAAACTGTTCAATTGGACCGTGCAGCACGGGAAAGTCATCTCGACCGGATTACCATTCGAACCGGGCCACCCCGGGCAACGATTGACGCTGGTGGTAAAAGTTTCCAACGATGCGGCGACATGCCGCGCTTCGCTCCGACGACGAATCGGGGACGAACCGAACACCCAACAGACGGTTGGCCGTTTCGTGGGAACGGCACGGCGTTCTAAGGACGAACGAAGAACTTGTCTCGTCGTGGCTCAGTACCTAGTGGAATCAATTGAACATTTCAGACAGTTTCTACTATTTGTTCCCTTCGAAATAGTTTTAGATAAAGCCACTCTCGAAGTGGATGAAATTAAGCGAAGGCTTTGGCAAGTGCAACAATTCGATTACAAGCTTCTCACGAAATGAACGTCAAGAAGATAAGTCATAACTACTTAAGGAAACCCGACCGCCTGCTCGGGTATATGCGAACTAATTTTGTAATCTATCCAATAAAATTCACGTGATATACTAAATTCAACTACTTATTCTAAATAAAAGAATTATCGCAATTTTGTCAAGGTTTGTCTTTATCTTTAGTATCGAAAACCATAGCTAATTTATAAGTAATTCTCGTTGTTTCAGATAATACTCTTGTTTGACTTCTTTGATTGGTCGTAAGACACAATTTTTGGTTGACTTCCTCCTCCTTTGACTGCATGTACTTCCGCGTTGCACTCATACTTCATCGTTTCAAGCTTATGAATAAATTAATAAATTATTTCCACCTCCTCCTGTTCCTCGAGCGACCGATGATAACTAAAACCACCATGTCTCGCCGTCAACTTCCCGGCGGATGAAAATGGAAATGAAAAACTCCAGCAAAAAAACCGCAGCCATCCGAATCCTCCCCCATTTTTCTACACCCACCCGTTGCACTAATTCGCGACAGAACCACGGCACACCGCAAGCTTTTCCGGGCCGAACCCGGTCGCGTTCGCTTTCACCGAATTTTCATTTGGCCACCGAGCGGAGCAGGACCGGAAGAAAAACCATAATTCGATTAAGGATCGCATTTCATTTGATGCGAGTTCAGCTTCGCGCCCACCGGCCGGATGTGATCCCGGCGTGATTCGGTTGGAGTGGAGAGTGAAAAAAAGTAAACACACATACACATAGAAACACCATTCAGCACGTTTGAGGAAAAGAGAGGGAAAACGGTTTGTCAATGATTGCTTTGGTTTGGGGTTTCCACAATTTCCACAGTCAAGCCCAGGGACTCCTACAGTGAGCTGTGGTTTGTTCGAGCAAGGCTACATTGCGCATTTATTAATTGCTGACTCGAAGGTCCTCATCCAAAGCGAATCCTGGGAAAAAAGGCGAGCATGAGAGAAACATAGAATTTAAAGCAAGCAAAATTGAGTCAATCAACTCGCGGAAGCGGATGGTTGTTGGTAGGACCAGTGCTGAACAGTAGACCCCGTAGAGAGGAAATGCACACAGCAAAGGAAGGAAGGAAGGAAAGAAAATGCAGGAAATGAAATACACAGATGAAAAGTCGCCTTCGGAACAAAGTATTAAAGTGTAAGCAAAACTGTCAACCACCCGTGTGGCACCTATTCTACTCGATACGCAACACTGCACGTCCCGGTAGTTCTTCAGACCGGAATTGCAGGGGACTAACCGAACCCCTCCCCCACGGGGACTGCATTGCCTCTGTGGAAATACCGGCACCTTCCTTTCACCCTTCCCCAGGACGGTTGGTCACGCTTTGCATATTAACAAGCCTCCCTGAGTGTGTGTGTCCGCGGACTACTCCTTCCGTGTCGATACCGGTGACGGACCGGTCACCAGCAGCCAAACGTCATCATCCTTGTCGTCCGCAGCATCCACACGCCGCCTGGGAAGTCGTTCGAATGCCGGGAAACTGACGTGACAGGGTTCGCTGGGCTCCGGCGGACGTGACGGACGTCTGATTCATGTGGCATCGTTAGGTCGAATGGGAAATTGTGACACACGACTTTTCATTCGGGGTGGGGTGGGAATGTCAAACCTCCCTCCCGCTCCCGGCGGCACCCTCGGATAGGGTGGGTGAGCTGCGTTCGGTGGTTTTGTATCGATGTGTCGGTGGTTTTCAGTTCTCCACGTGGATGCCCACCGCAGACTGGTATTGTTTAAACCATAGACAACTGGATAAGGAAAGGATAACAAATCCCTTCCAATCAATGATGGAAGTAATTGAATCAACGAGACCTATTAAACTATTCCTGGGAATTCGATTTGCGGAACTCTTTTTGCGGAAAGTGCATAGAAATCGCATGTTTTGTTTTTTAAACTTTTCCGAATAGTTCTATAACGTCTCGTTAGGTGCTAAAATGATCAACATGCTAAATTTCAACAAACTCCCACGGAAGAACTGAGACATAATGTCACTCATTTTGGAAACTGATCCAACACACACACACAATAGTTCGGCAGTGGTGAGCAATCTTATCCGGAGTCGAATCAATTACCAGCTTTGAAACTTTGAAACTTCAAATAAAAACATCAAACATCAAGATCCGCAGTATCCAAACAGGACCAAACCGAAGGGATCCAGGGATCCACTAACTGTCCTGTTGTTTGGTCAATAGTTCATTCGAAAATAGGGACCGAATTGTGTTAACACCACCCACCACCTTATCAGCACTTGGAATAGGCTCGGTGCAACATTTATCATCGCCAACTCTGACTCTTGGGAAACGGGAGTCTTGAGTGTTTTCCCCCTTGTTCCATGGCCTTGCCTGCCCACGACACGGATCGCACACCGATACACGTTCCAATTTAAATTAGTGGTCATTCTACTTTTGCGAAATTCATGAATATTTGCATGATAAATTACGCACTCTGTTCAAAGAACTATTTCGAGGGATGATCACTCCAACAACTACACTCGAAGTGGATGGTTCGAGAATGTTTGTGCATAGACCCCGGTCCTTGTTGCCCTTTCCGGGCTGCATCATCATCGGGATGAACATGTCGGGTGCATTGTCACATTTGATAGCAGTAGCACCCGTCAGCGGCAAAAGCATCATCACCATCATTACCACTACTGTCAACACAGTCAGCATGGAATGCGACGAAAGGTGTGTTATCGCTCGCTACGCTCCAGCAGGCTCCAAACTAGGATCACGTGGAAGGGCTCTAGGCACGGCCAAATGTTGGTTCCGTATACGAAAACTGCAGATTCATAGGTTTTAATAGTGCTTAAGGAGACTAAGAGAAAACTGAAAACAAATAATATAGGTAATTATTTTAGGAAAAAACAATTGTTTTCAGTCCTAGAATCCAACCGGTTAAAATATTTCCAAATTGTTCCCCGTTGGCGTATGCTATAATCCTGTGAATCACTGTCTCTACACTCTAGCATCAATCATTAGAAGTGAGCCTAGGAATGTTTGCATAACGTGTAAGAATGGACAACTATGCGGTGCAGCGGTCATTTGATTTTGAAACAAACGAGTGTCCACACACACTGCCACACGGCCCTTTTGGGCAGCCTATCGTGAGCCTTCGCAGTGTGTGGCTCCAAAACACGGCGTTAAAGTAAGTAATCGAATTTTCTAATTATGCAAATGGGAATTAATTTATTCAATTGCCAGCGGAACAGCCATCGGGCTATCGATGGTCCCCTAGTAGTGACGTGGACTTAGTGAACACGATTACTGCATCCTTTGAGGTAAGGTGTCGTTAGAAATTCAGCAGGTATCAGATAGTGTACTCGACAACTAGTAGGTGTAATGGTAATAACACTATTTTCATCCACGATATAAATCATCCCGACGTCGTTTCCGTTTCGGTGGAAGTATCACAGACGGCTGACTATTCTTTAATCTCTAGAAGAGAGTCATCGCGCTCAGAGAACTCTCCATTCATCAATCGATGTTTTTCCAAGTGAAGGCAGAAAAAAACCTAAACAGCAGTAAAAACGCGACCCATCGCAGCCCCGGAAAAATGAATATTCATGAGAATCACTTTCATCAGCTTCTCCATCCGCCCGTGGGTGTGGGACCACGCTAACGTCAGCATCCTCATCGACTTTGAATTTGATGTCCTTGGACGAGGATTTTTCGCGGGGCGCTACTGGTAAAATATTTCATAAAATATGCACCACCACCAACGCCGTGTTGTCGAAAGGCATCAGAATGATGATCAAGCATACGGTGGACCCTTTCTTTCTCGACGATTGCCATTACTCCAAATGGGGCAAACTTGAGTCGACGCGAAGAAGAAATCTTTCTCACTAATGACTGACGGTTCGAACCCCAACCACGGTAGCCCACGGAGGTGAACGGGCTGTCTACTCCGAGCGGATGAGCGGAAAAAAAAAGTAGAAACACTCCGAACATTCCATCACTTCATCCCTTCGAAGACGAATGCGAATGCGTTTCGCTACGGGAAATAACACGAGGTAATAACGACATCGTATTCAACCAAACGAATAAAACTCACCGAACAA
Organism: Anopheles plumbeus; assembly: GCA_034621735.1. NCBI lineage: Eukaryota > Metazoa > Arthropoda > Insecta > Diptera > Culicidae > Anopheles > Anopheles plumbeus. The sequence goes on along the minus strand of JAOEFI010000007.1, from coordinate 17,511,250 downwards.
CGAGGAAGACATCGTTTACAATCTTGTTGATTTTTACAAAGATGTGGGATTTTCAGAAACTGAATTAAAAAAAATCATCGACATGGAAATAACGGGGAATGAGAACGAAATAAGGAAAGTTGTATCCTTCTTAAAGAACAATCAAATAACATTAAAATGATCGGTGCGTCGGCCATGTTTAAATGCTGTAAATTGTTTCGAAACTATTATCGCTGATTGGTTGATTTGCTCACCCGACCTACCGGGAGAATTATGACACCTGTTCGGCTGAATGAAGTGGACAATTTTGTTGTTTTAGAGCAGGAGCGAGTTGAGCGAGAGAAACGGAAACGAACCGTAGAAACAAAATGAATGAATTGAACAGAATATTTAGTCGAATAATCAAAATAAAAGTGATAGAAACTAATGTTTTTAAGGAGGAAAAAAAGTCCTATTTTGCAGAACCTTCCGACTAGGTGGCCCAATCATAGCATTGCTTTCACTTTAGGATTGATAGGTTAAACAGAAATGCGAAACGGGAAATTGGTTTCCCCGTATCTTTGCGCACAGGAAGAAACCATCATCTATGGCAACGATAGACTTGCGACATCCGGTGCGGCAGTGACGACGAGATCCGGGATAGGTTCACTTACGCGGAAAGCCAGCAAAGAACTACAACCGAACCGGATGCAGTAAGACTTGTGGCGAATATTGAATACCATTGAATTTCTTGCGAGGAACTGAGCAGTTCATTATGTTGTCCTTCGGAGAGACGAAACAAGTTTATCTCAATCCTTGGAGATGTATGGAATCCCTTATTCACGCAAAACTTGATCTCGTTAAATTCCCGAACCGAGCCCGATCCACCACGCGCCCAACCGTGTCCGACGCAACGCCAAGGATATCCAACTAACTCATCTCTTCGTTTTCATTCCAATCAATAACTTGTTCGGGGTGCGTCGTCTGTCCCATTTGTGTGGCGGCGTTTCCATTAACATGCAAATTTCGTCCATCGGTATTGTGCGCGTGCACCGACAAGGTGACGCACCGGTGGTCAAATCCGGAGTGGTTAGAAGAATTCCGCATTTAACATGGTTGAAAATGATTTTCAGAAAGCATCAAAATAAAACGCTACATGTACACACACTGTAGATAAACGCCCTCCAAAAACCTTTCCTCCCCTAAACAACTTCCCGCGGCAACAGGAAGTGGAACTAGAAATGCAGAACCGAACGTGGTCTCACTTTGGGAAGTGTACGTTTGCATTTGCATTTCCTAGTCTGGCCCCATTTTCCCGTGAGACCCCTTCCGGGCGATAAATCGCGTCGCTAACACCGAACCAGCGACGCCAGTTTGCGTCGATATTATCACATCCTGCGTTACTCCCGAAAGGATTTCTGCTACCGGTGTTTGCCCAAGAGCCAGTTCCGAATTCCACCAGCCCAGTGATTACGACTAATGCAAAATACAAACCCAATCAATAGTCAATTGTGTTCGAGTGGGCTTTTTCCTCGTGTTTTATTTTCCGTTCTTTCAACCATACTTCCGGAACAGAGTAGTTCGTTTCGTTTCTCTACTCATTTTTTCTATCGCCCCACCATGCACAATGCAACAATTCTTTTTTACGTTTCTCCGTAAAGTGATGCCGTTTTTTTTTCGTCCATTTGTGGCCACCGTGCAGTTGTTGAAATGTTGCAATCAACCTACGATTTTGCCACACCTTGCTCCTACCGAACCTTTGCTGCATTTTGTCGATGTTCGTGATTTAGGTGAAATTTGCATAATCATTTTATCCACACGACCGGTTGAACGAGAGGGTTGAATCGCGCCAATGAATCATGAATGTGATTGGGCGTAAATTCATTACAGCACGGCTAGTGGTGGCGACAATTGACAGGACATTTTTTCTGTCTGAAATACGGGACTCAATTACATTTTCGTTTGAACGACGTTGAACGGTTAATCATATCACTTTTAATGTATGGTGCCGTTCATCAGCTAATCTAGTTAAAGCGCAACGAACGGAATAAACACCATTTTGGCATTGCATGGGTTAGAGGTTCGATGCTAACGGAATCGTCGTTCAAGTTTTGAATTCAGAAAAGCACGTTGTGACGGCACGGCAGTGTCATCTAACGGTACTGAATGGAAACTTATTCGGTTCATCTTCGACAACAACCAACTGGTGGTACATCGGTGGCGCCATCTGATGGTTGCCGTCATGCATATAGTTAAACGATCAGTTGCTATTAATTCTGTAAATAATGGATATTTTGCAATTTATTTTCCTAATTGTGTTGAGAAAAAACAAAACAGCACTACTTTTTTAATAATCGACAAAATGTATAATGCAAACGGAACGAATTCAAATTTCAGACGTCACATCTATATATGACGTTACGGCAAACATTTGACAGCGAACAGCTGTCATCAACGTCATTCCACATCTCGACGTACGTATCGCGCTGCGGTGGTGTCGTCGGTGCAGTTGAACTTTGTTGCAGAAAAACTGTTGTTAGAAGTGTTCGGTAGATGTAGCAAATAGTGTTTTACCGTTAGTCAAGACCGTCTGTTGTGCTGGCGGATGTACGTGGAAGCGAAATAAACACGGTTCGATCGAATAGAAGCAGTTCAATCGGCACGGTTCGTGACGTGAAAACCCCGCACCGGAATATCGATCGTGAAAGCAAACTTTCGTCCTGTGCTACTCATGCGTGAGTTCCCATGCTGTCGCGGTACAGTGTTACGCCGAAAGGAAAGGACGATATCCTTGCGGGCTCCGTCTGACAGGCCCACACATGCGTCCGCGCTCTCAGGACATTCTTCCAGGGCAGGTGAAAGTCTGTGACCGAGTTCTATCGGCACTCGTGGCACCGGAAATCTGTGAACTTTAAAAATCGATGGGAAATATCGTACGATAAATCGTGGCAGACAGTCAGACGGAGTCGGTGCGCGTGTTTTTTATGCTGCCCAGTCACCTGGACGCTGCTTCCATGGCACGCGGTGACTGTGCCTATAGTTTGTAATTCAATTATGCGAGCCAAGAAAAACAAGTGCGACTTCTCGTTGGCATTACATAATTTAATTGTGATCGAAATGTTGCATTCAGGGTTTTCCACCTTCGTCAGGATCCTTGCACCAGTGAAAACGTTGTACCAGTTCTGAGCCTGATTGGAGGCAACTCTGGCACAGCTTGTGAATTTGGCACAGTTTCACCCTTTATCAGCTCCTCCGAGGAAAAGGACCGCACCAACCGGTCGCCGTGTTTTCACAGCCGGAACCGAAAAGTGGCGCTCACGGTGGGGGACGGGATGGTGGAACGGATGAACTTTAAAAATAAGTCATCTGAGGAAAATACCGTGCGTCTCCTTTTATCTCCCTGCGACAAAACTGCGTCTGCCGGTAGCTTCCTACGTCATGCGTATGGCCTAAAGAAACGGACGGCACCCTGTGTATGTATGTTATGTTTCGTTCATGCTGCAGTGTAGAGCAGGCAGTGTAGAGAAAGTGAACAGTTCGGCATTTAACATTGACAATTCGTCCTCGGTGCTGCTAGTTCTGTTTTTGGATCGATCTCTCCAACAGCACGAATTCCCATCATTGTTCGAATTATTTTTGGCTCCGATAATGGCGTGTGAGCGTGGAGGTATCATTCGTTTCCAATGCTTCTGTACCACGGTGCAATGATTGTAGAAATGTATTTACGGCCACGCGGTGTTCAAAATATCCATTTACGCGGAACGCTCCACCAACCGGGACGGCGGTTAGTAACAGTTTCTCCGGGGATTGGATGGAAACGGTGATTTCATTCATTTCAATCATCCTACATTATGATAAGGGCCACTAAAGAGCTTCACTCGGTGCAGAATATCGACCTGAAAGGCGAACTGGCGAAGCAATTTTTCAATGTTTTATTTATGGTCATTTATGTGCGTTAAATATTTACACTCTTGTTAGTCGAATCACGATTCCTTCATGTTGGTTTTAAAGCGGGCCGAAGGAAGGGTTCTGCAGGGATGTATTAGCATGTGTGCCATCTTGTACTGTTTTATGCTCAAACATTAGCATCAGACGCAGACGACCATGTCGAATGGGTGTCGCCACCTAGCCTCGCATCCTGTCGTCCTAGTGACGCAAAAAATGACATATCATTAGCACACAGCGGTGTGCGATCGATTGAGAAGCGGGATCGACTTCCAGCCAGGACGGAAGGTCATGACGCGATCGATACATCAATAATGAATGAACCGGTTGCTCGATTTCTCACGCGGACGATTCGATGCACCAATGCAAGCAAAGGAGCTGTCGCTGTTCTGGCAGGTCCAACCTCTACATGGTCGCTGTTGCAAATATTCCCTCATCTGGATTGGCGAATTAGGAGTCCCGGACACAGGACTGGTGTCCCGAGTGAGGGGCTGCTGAAACATTTGTTCGGGACAGCGAGCAGTTGACGCAGCAGGTTTGATTTATTACCACCAGCGGCGCCCGGTCCCGTTCACGGATAGGCCTTTTATAGCCTGGAGTCCCGCGGCACGAGCGTACGTTTTTGGGAACCAAATAAATCTAAGCCGGTTTTAGGGCGAGACTGTCGCCTTGTCACCCCATATCGAATGGTGACGGTGCGGAATTTCGTCACATGGAGGAATCTTCGCGCGACGTGGCCAGCATGGGTAAGATTCCCTATACCGAATGTGCGCACATTCAAGATCGACATGAGGATCCAACCTCGTGACGATTCGGTTAGCGTTCGCGAAACACTCAGCACTGCGCGCGTGAATTCATTCAGCGCTGGACCTTGAGCGATTACAGGGTGGAACGAACACAACACAAAGGCGCAAATAAGCTGCCCCGGGGTTCGTGTCACGATCCGCCACAAAATTAACAGCATCTGTTGTTACTTCTTTGTGACGCGGGACGCGCGAGATCGCGCCAAAGAAAGTGCAAAGGTGTCACCTGTTCGACCGGAAGGACTAGTGTTTACGCCAGGGCTTGGATCTGGATGGATTCTGTCCACTCTGTCCCTAGATTACGCGGGAACTGTGTCCGCTTCCGTATGTGTGTTTCTCCGTGTTGCCTCCGCGCGAGGCGATAAGCAGCAAGTAGGTTAATATCGCTTATCTTCCTTTTTTTACAGTGATCCCTCGTCGTTGGCAAAGAGAGTGTCGGAGTTCGTTTCATGAAAGTGTGTGCAGAATAAGTATGACCACTGGCGAGAAGTGACAACGAGAGTGGTGGTCGCCGTATGCTGCAGAGATCGAAACAAAGTTAAAGACTGTCTAAGGAGACATGGTGCAGCAGTAGCAGTCGCAGTACGGCATCGAGTGCATCCGGAGCGTTGCGAAGAGCTCGCACACGGGACGTCCCTCGAAGAAAGAGCACAAAATAAGGCGGTGCGGCCTGGCGGTTTGTGGTACAATAAAAGCGTTAGGAGCGGCATTCTTGCCATAAAGGAAATCGTACAGACATCGTGGCAGCCCCGTTGTGTTGCGATCGAGCGAGCTCTGCTGTGCCGTTTGGCGAAAAAAGGTCGTCGATTCCATTTATCCGATCGTTTCACGCAACAACAAGAAACCGGTCGAACTCTCGTCAGAAAAGACTCACAAAAGAGAGAGTAGTAGAGAGAGAGAGAGAGAGTAGCTTTCCAAAAAGCTGTAAACTAAGCCTTATCCGGTAGAGAGCACGAGGAGGAGGATAACTTAAAGAGTATACCTTAAAGAGGACATCTGTGGATGACCCGTTACGTACGGATACGTAATACCTTGAAACAGCGAAGCGAGTGAAAGTGTCGGTGAATGTTCTTAGTATCTAACGGCTTACTGGCGTGGTTGAAATCGGCAAAGAGCACCATCATGTCCAACGTGACCGGATTTTGTAAGTATTTCAACGAATAATCGAGTAGTAATAAAATATAGTTATTTTTCATAACAAACCAGTAAGAATAAGCTCCAGTTTAGTATCGAACATATATTTTGTGAACCTTTTGATTGATCAAGAAGGGCCGGAATCGATTAAACGGGGAAAGTTCCGATATCTCACCGCGGGTCTTAAAGGCGCTTTACCAGACGGGTGCTTTGCACATCACGTCACAACGGTTTACCGATAACTCTTAGCTCCTCAATGAAAGTTCGCCGCTTGACAACAAGCAAAGGTACCAGAAGGAATCGTTCAGACGAAAGAAGTTGTGGTTAGTTAAACCATAAAAACGTGACGATTAAAAAAAAAACATTTTATCCATGGAGGTATCGGGCAACAAGACGCTTGAACGAAGGAGGGTTCCCTTCCTTTTGTTGGCGTGATTTTTGAGGTTCATGACGTAAATGCAGCTATCGTTTAGCTGGTCAGTTAACTCAGCAACACCGATCAAAATGAACACGTCGGAATCGATTTCAAATCTGGCTAACTCATCGGAGCTTAAGTGCATCGATACTGTCGATCACTCCTAAAGTCTGTTATCAGAAACGTCAGCTATTTGTGACTGAAGATAACGAAAGACTCCATTTAACTTTTTCATTGAGAGTGTACGATTAGAAGAGTTTGAATGCTCTTTAAACAGAGGTGTATTATTTCCCTTGATAGACGGATATGGAGTGTATAGAAACTCATTAAATATCCAAATTCTTCTGGCGAGAAATGTACCTCTGATAGGGGTTCCGCATTCCTCGTAACCAAACAAAGTGTGCGTCAGATACACGTGTACACATACACGAGTTCGCAAGTTCTTCAGCTGCCTTGAAGCAGTCAAGTGGGGTAAGTCTAATGCTCCCTAAACAATGCTGCCACCTCATTCGTTTCCAACAGCATAATCTCCGGTGCAAGAGTGCGCCAATACTATCGATACAACCCACACTCGAGCCGCTTGTAAACATCCGTGACCGGGCCGCGATCGTTCACCTCGTGCGTTTTTATAACCGTCCCCGATCGGGTCGAGTTGGGTCAAAAGTAGGGAGAGGTGGAGGAAGAGAACGAGGTTGAGATCTGCGCGAACAACCTCGTGCGCAGGCGAAAGAAAAAGTGTCCTCCTAACCCAAAAGGTGGACGCTCAATGATGTGCTGTATGCGACTCCCGCCGGCGGTCGGGGTCTAGGTTTGCTGTGACAACTTTAAGCATGGCTGACCGCGCTCAGTCCGCGCATCTATCCACCCACAGACCTTCCTGCAAAACGCCGGCGGACGGGAGCAGTGTAATTAAGCAGCGCGAGGTTGGGGCTTGCCCGAGGAACCGTATCGGCCCCCAGCGAGGAAGGGTTGAAATGTTCATGCTGTAATCATGAAAATTATGCGCTTATCTCACACTCTGCTACCCGCGACGTATGTGGATCGTAGGGGAACTCTCCTCTGCAGACTCGACGGCCCGTCTGCAATCGTGGATTCGAACAACTCACGCGGCGCAAACGGCAAACCCAGTCGCGCAGTACGCAACAGTCACTACTCAGTGCTGGTTTGGCAACGGGAGTGCGATATATTTTAGTGCTAATTTCTTATGTGCGTTTCTCTTTCTAAGCAGCGACCGTCTCAGCTTATCCCTTCCCCACGCGCGCGCGCACCACCACTGCGACCTTTTCCGCGTTTCTGATGTGCCCGATCGCGCGATGTGGCTTTCGCAAAAGTGATGCTTGTATTTTTGTTGAGGCCCAAGTTTAGTTTCCCCTTCCTTGGGACGATCGCTTCTGCAAGCGCGTGTGAAAGTAAACAGATTGCGGATCGGCAGAAGTTTTGAACGGAGATAGAAAGATTGATAGAAAAGAAAGAAAGAAAGCGAGTGATCTGCGCTCTATAACATCTCACGCGCGGAGTAGCTGAGAGACGGAACGGCAAAGATGAACATCGTCAAATCTTGGGGTAATGGTCATGTTCGTTTCATGCTTCGTCGACAGACGTCTGTGTTCGCCCGGTTTCAGTGCTTGCCGGAGTGTTCCACTCAACTGTTTCATTTCGTTGTTTGCTCCCGCGTTTTCAACCCCTACCCCGCGAGAGAGTCGATATTTATCGAATTAGTTCGAAGTCCGGAGTAAATATTTACCGTTTCTTGGGAGAAAAATGATTCTCTCAACGATGATCGTTCTCACGCGGGGGAAAAACATGCCAACACACGGCGATTCATCGGAAGAGCAGCCATCCGCAAGGGCCACGTGTGCCAAACGCAACCAATCACACACTGATAGCTTTTCGCGCACCCTGGCGGGGTGGGGGCTAACCATACTCCACACTGAGATTGTTGTCACGTGTAGCATAAATTTAGCCGGTAGCCGGTTTTACCGGCTCTGTTTTAATGCCGAGTGCTTCGCCGAAGATGTTGTGACTAGTGTGATGAGGCAGCTTCTACTACTACCGGTAGAATGAGAATCGATCAGGTGATCGTTTTGTGTAATTGATTTGGTTTATGGTATGTGAATAGAATCGGTTGCTTTTGGAATTAATCCACGATAAATTTATCTTTTTTGCGTTTTATTGTATAACACATAAAAAGAGCACAATCACCCGAGTATATTTTTAAGATAACGCCACGGTCGCACTGATAAGCTTCGGATACCGAATAATATACATTATTAAGATAAGCCGTACATGGTTCTTTCCGTTGTTTTGGTGGAAGAAGCTGTTTCTTGTGTTGCTGCTATCAAGTCAACATGCCAGATATTTTGCGAAATCATATTCCACAAATACCTGTTTGAGCGCCTCAAGACTTCAGATCTAATGTTGTTTATGCCTCTGCTAAAGATTCCGGCGCAGTAGATGTTGCATACTTTTAGGCGGACAACAGTTTAGATCACATTTGATTCAAGATGCTTTGTTTTTTGATTTTGTATTTAAATCGGTGACTCCAGTCGGGAAAAAGGACATGGCCTTTAACGATGAGAATAATATTTGCTGATAATTAGGATAATTCCTATCGACACCTCCTGTCCGTCCTCGAATCAATCCTGTCGACACGATAATAATGGTATCCATTTCGCTTTCTTCTTTCCAGTTGACGAGATCGAGGAGAATCTACAATGCGTCGGTGGAACCGCCGGTGTAGTCGCCTTGACAGCAGCTGCCGCCGCAGCAACCTACTACTATTCGACCAGACCAGTACCGGAGAAACCACTAGTGCCTCTAGATAATCAATGTCCAATAGAAGACGTAAGTATTTCTGCGTGTAGACTCATACGCATTGTACCTTCCGCACCCAGTTCCAATTCGATGGCGTTGTCGCTAGATGAGCACATGATCGAACGATGACGTCGTGGAACGGAATGGCACATGCAGCGGAAGAAATAGAAAACTTTGCTCCACGCGGCGTCACACTTCATCCCTGGCGAAGGTGGTACGTTGCCAAAAGTCTCTGCCTGTCTCACCGTGGTAGCATCATCGGCCGAGTAGGAAAAGTTAGACAGATGCACGAATCATAAATAGATTCCGTTGTCACTCAGTCAGTTGTGTCGATGTCCCAAGGATTCCGTGCCGGTGGTGTGGTGGTTGTGGATTGTTGTTTGCCTTTTTCTGAGTGAAGAAAATTTGCTATCAGCTAAAAATAGCACAACAACGTGCATGTGTAAAAGCCGCACGCAGCGCGCTCCAACCTGACAGGGGGTAATGTTGTTTGGTTATGCTCGGCCCAGCGAATCGATGGATGGGACTATCCTCCCATGCGAAGATCTGGCAATGGCAAATTAACAAGCTACTTTCGTTCAATTGCTTACAATGCAACACTGTAAAAATGAAACCTACACGGTTGGGGTCGGTAAGCGCGGCCTTTTTCCCCCCGATGCGTGCGATCATTTGTTATCCTCTTTCAACGGCTCCGATCGATTGAATGCGGTGCTCTTGGTGGAGGCGCATGGTGCTCCATGCTTCGGGAGCGGCTTTAGTTGAATTGGAATGATTTCGACTGGGCACGTCATCGACGCGTGGCGCTGTTTGTTAGTTTACATTTCAAGGTCCTACCGAGCGAATATCTCTAGCGGAATCAATAAGCAAACATTTTCGATATCCAGCGTCGATGGGTGTCGACTAACATCTGGGTGGAACGGCAATGGCAGGGTGGGCAACATTTCTTCACACATTGGACCGGTTGTGGTGGTTTTTTTTCTCTGTAGTGGATTGGAGTAGAAGCCGATAATGTTGCTTTTATTAATTCGTCTATAAATACGCATAACATAAGCGCGGTTTAAGTCCTGCCCGAAATGCTGGGATTTGCTACTAAGCCGACGATGGATGCTCGATAAACGGTCGGGTTGTAGCAAATTGATTATTTATTTTCCTAAATTAATGTGCCGACGGATACGCGTGCGAAACAGAAGAAAATGTTGCATCTGTGGATAGTCGGGCCGTGGCTACTGCTACTACTTTCTCCAAACTTTTTTTTCCATTTCTCAAAAAAAAAGCAGCATTCGAATTTATTGTTATCTCGCAGCCTGCGGAGTTTGCGTTAATTGAAACCCATTTCCAGTTATTGAACTGCGTGCGAGGAAAAACATACCAGACCCAAACACGGCAATCAATATTCGATTGGAATCATGGAATGGCTGGAAAATGAATACGTTTTTGAAAAGATGTAAACTACTGGGATGGTCGATAATAATTACGTATTAACTTGACTACACATACAGGGTTTCGATTCAGTTTAAGACAATCATCGCTTCTACTGTTTTTTGATTGCATCATCTTCTGGCGCAATTTTCTAACGTTATTGCTTTTCAAAATCGTCCGAGTCGATTGGCGCCGAAATCAGCACTTACGCATATCACTCAACTCAACCCAACTCCCTGCAGAAGTCCACCGCATGACGTGCAGTTCAGCAGTCGGTCCAAAAGCTGCCAAGGGGAGAGTCGGTCGTCCCGTTTTTCTTCATTCACGTCAACGCTGCTAATTCGCGAGGCGATGTGACGGGTCAGAAGGAGAATCCCACTGGTTTGTTGTCCCTACCTACAATAAAAGGACGCCTACTGTCCGAGGAGAGAGGAACCAGGTTCAAGAAGCGGGTTACGTGCTTAGGTGCTTAACTCGGAAGAGATCCGGCCAGAAGCGGCGTGAACGAGAACCGCAAGCGCAGTAAAGAACTCCCATCTCGAGCTCATATGGGGGTCGCTCGGAACGAGATGCGCACCGCCACGAAGTTCGATTGTCGTCGGGCGCACACTGCGGCCGTTGGCTTTGGTCAGTGAACTAGAAGACGTCGCCGACGGTGGATGTGTCTTGAGTTTTCTGGCTCAAGTGCGAGTGTCGTTATACGCCCAAATGGTCGGTCGTGGCCTAGTGGCCTTAACATTGGTGCCAGTTAGGTGCTCATTTAGAAAGGGGTCGCCCATTAAACAGATTGTGTAAAAATAATTGTTACCGTGCCAAGAAACGATAAAAGAAATGCTCGCTCAGAGTATATCAGAGCTAGACATTCAGAATGATGTTGTGATGATCGTACACCGTCATTAATGAAACGATTTTCGCTTGTAGTGCTTCTAACAGTTTGATGTGAGTTAAGTCAGCACATTTTGCACACCTATTGATGATCAATTGGAGATCAGCAAACTCAGCCTCGAACCAAAGTGCATTTGACCGCCAGCGAGACAAGTTTAATTGACAGTAATTTGTCGGGCCAGTGCGCATCGGGAAAATCTGTGTTCAGGCCGTGTCAGGGTGGGGTAGGGAGAATTCAACCCCCGTTTGCCAGTTCATTTCGCGGTGTGTGTTAGTGGATATCTATTCCTCTATTTTTTTCGGCTTTGTTCAATTTTTTTCCTGTGTGTGCTGCCGCGAAGCCGAAAGGCACAAAATATTGTTGGTGATACAGTTTAAAATAGCGACGGCAGAAATAATAGCACAGTGTTGCGACCGGTCGCACTAAAACACACCGTGGAGGAGAAAAGGGCGCACACAGCGATTAAATCCTCCGATTGCGGATCGGATGATGTGAAAAAGGCGTTGGTGATGGTGGCGCTGTCGGTGGTGAAGAAAGAAGTGATCGCGGGCTGTTGGTGGGTGAAAAATTATGATGATCCAACCGTGCCATCTGGGTGATGAGATGATCTACTATGCGCATTGCTAGTCAAAAATATTTGGTTCAAGGATAGCGAGCGTCCTCAAAGTGTTGGTTCGAAACTTGTTCAAGCGCCGCAACTTTGGTGAACGTGGTGGTAGACGATCCTGTGCATGTGCAACTGCTGCACCGCTGGTGGCTGATTGTTATCGAAGACGTAAGGCAACGACGTCAGACCACAACTCACAGCAGAAAAAACGGCAACAAAATGTTTTGCTGTGGCTCACAGGAGCCGGTCCGGTCACCAATAAACGTCGCCTTTCAAAGTGACATCCTGAAGGTAAAGAGACGCGCCAACAGAGCAACGCATAAAATTATTTGATGATCTGTAGCTAAGCCATTGGTCCAGGGTCTTAGGTTGGAGCTGAAAACGCAAGTCGAACTTATGTTTATTTGCTCAATTTGAGAAGCAGAAGATTAAGGTTTCTTTTTCTTTTCTTCTCCAATCGTAATGACGCACTTGCCTACTTACTCTACGGTCCAGCAGAGCAGACGCTTGCGCCGGAAATGAAATGTTGTCAGTGGTGATCCTCGTCACTCACTCACCGACAGTCTTCCTACGTAGAAAATCCTCCCACATCTGAAAAATGGCTGCACATACTGCAGTACGAACAAAACCTCCCACAAAAAAAAACGATTGCATCCATATTTCAGATCCCGCCCTCTAAGCTGATCGTGCGTGGAAAATTAATGTAGGAGAAAACCACTCACCATACGAGCGAGGACGGTGAACGCCTGAACCTAGAAGTCATGGGATGTACAGTTTTCGGTTTCGGAACTGTTTTCCCGGCTGCGGATAATTAAGCCTCGGCAACGGCTTGCGAACAAACATGGCAGCGCAGCAGCAAAAGTACACGCCGGTTGATATTTGAATTTCTGCTGATGGCCAGCCAGGATTCCCCCACCCCCGCGGTCTGACAAGAGAACATCGTTTTTTTTGGCTTGGGGTTTGGGTTAAGGTTTAGGCAACCTTTTACAA
>JAOEFI010000007.1:17472617-17498179 GCA_034621735.1 Anopheles plumbeus | reverse complement strand
CACTCTCCGTCTCGGTGTGGCGGTACGTAAATAATCACTCGGGAGAAGAATAAATAAACCAAAAGGGTGGTGGTCTTTCCCTCTGGTGTCTGCTGACCTTCTCCTCTATGATGGTACCGTGTTTGAGATCCGCTTCAAACGATGACAATGCACAAGGGAACACTTATGTGTGGCGGTGATTCATGGCATCGGCTCAGGGGAGAATCTGTACCTGCTCCCCGTCCACGTCACAATTTTCCTGCTCAAGTCCGGATGTAAGTGCAAGTGGCCCATTTTTGTTTTGTTCAATTGAATCCTATTAAATAGAAGGGAACAGCCAATAGAAAGTCTCTAGTCTTACGACATGACATCACATGAGTATCGGCTGACCCGCGGTATTCTAGATTCGTCCTGGCAATCTTCATCGTCCTGGCTCATTATCCTCAATCCTCCCTTCACCAACGGTCCGTTCATATTTCCTTTTTTTAGTCACCCCTTCTAGCTGCTAATGTTACACCACTATCGTTGCGTTCGGTTTTCGAAAAAAGCACAACGACGACGAGAAGGTGGTGGATGGGTGCTTCGGGGGTGGAATTCATATGTCAATCACTCGGCGGACCACTCGCGGACGGGCGTGGTGGTGTCGAGTGATACGCTTTCTTCTTTTTGTTTTCCCGCAAGGGTCCCCCGGCCGTGCTTTAGAACGATCGCGAACAACAAGCGAAAGAGCGGACCTTGACAGTAACTTATGGCACCGTGCACTAATTTTGTTGCGAAGGTAATTTATTACCACTTTTTCAACATTTCCCTCCTGCGTAGTTATTTTGCTCCTTCTTGTACTTTGTCACCTTTGCTTCACTGCGGCGCGCTCTGTTAACACTAATTTCACATAATTACAAACCGAACGTCCTTCGACCGATCATTGTTGGTTGGGTGTTCGATCGCACGTTAAACTTCTTTATTTGGTGTTTTACGGAATGGTGGCAGGTTGTTGCTTCGTGCAGCGTTTTAGGGCGGGCCTTGATTTTCTAATAGATTAAGTTGTATCAACATTCTCTAAAGGGGAAGGCTGGAAAACTATGCATAAATACTCTGTCGTCCAGCGGAAGAGGTGTCATAAATTATCCTTGTTATTGTTGCAACCACTCACCGGATGAAATGGTTCGCATAATATTGTTTCCCGATGGCAAGTGATGTGATGATTTCTGCCTGCGCCCTTCCGGCTGACAGGTTCACGATAAATAAATCAACGCCCTTCGGTGATGTTTTTGTTTGGCCAGTCAATAAAGCAGTGCCTTCGTCGTCGGCGGATGAGGACGTCAGGAATGGTAGCCAAGTAAAACACACCGAACCGATCGAGGACCGGGCATCAATCATCTACTTCGCTCCTCGGCCAGCTATTGAGACTACGGTGGTTTCGGTAGACGGAAAATAAATGCGAGATGCGCCACACCGACCACCGACGATCGTAGTATTTGAACTTGAACTTTCGAACAACAGACTACTACGATCAAGAACGGGGGTAGTCCTGGCTCTTCTTTACTCCCCCCAAATCTTGGCATCAACCACCAAATAGCAACCTGTCGGACGGGTGGGCCGCGTAGTTGTAGCGCCGTGACCGTGAAATGTCGTGTTTCCGGAAGCCACCACCTGAACGAAGGAAAAGGCCACGGCAACGGCGCACCGTCGCGGGCTAATTTCGGGCCTTTCGTTTCCACCCCCCCAACCGGTGGGGAGGAGAGTATTGCCACCTCCCACGCGTAGAAATTCCTAACCACTTCGTGAAACTAAACCTGCGACATGTCTTTCTATGACCCGCTTGTCTTCGGCAGCCCCTAGGAAGTAGTGTTCGTACGCCTTCTCCGGGGCGGAAAAGCGTGACCGAAATCGTGTGCCCTGATGGCGATGACGCCACCAGAGTGCCGCCGATCGTTCGAAAAGTTATGAAAAATTAACATCCGTAACCTCCGAGGGGTTCATGGCGGGACTATTTTAAGGCACCGCGCGACTCGCCCACGTGTGCGTCTTTGGAAGCGCGCACCGCACGATTCGTTGCTGTGGAGAAGTTTTCCTATTTTTTCCAAGCAATTTAAATATATCCACCCATTCTCGAACCACCTGGCAGAGCGGATTTAACGGACGAGAAAAAGATTTGTCTGCGGGAATGAGGTACATAAGAGGGGACTTCATAAAACACATAAAATTAATGTACAAGCATAACGCTTTCCCTGGCAGAAAAGAACATAAAACGGTGGAATCGTTGATCAAATGGAAATGTGAGAAATTAATGTTTCCTTTTGAGCCCAAAACATCAATTTGCTTTTTGCCGCTTTTCTGGGAATTATTTACGCCGTTAAGCAAATGATGCGATGATGTTTTTCATAAAAAGGTTCCAAGGGGCTGGAGAAAAGACTTTGCAATGATAGAAAAGGTGTTTTTCCACAATTTTTCCACAGTCGATTGAATAATCGATGTGCGTATGTGACCAAGTCAAAACAATTTGTCCTCAGTAATCACATTTATAATTCTACCGGACAATATCAGCGGTACTTTTTATTGCGTCTATTTACATTCATTACTAAAACGGATGCTCTGGCTTTGAATGGAAAACAATTCTAATTAGACCACTTTTCGCACGTTAAATCGCCAAGGCATGGAAATAGAATCAACTGACAACATTCAAGTCGTAAAACGAAGAGATTTTCTTGCATAGATGTGGGGAAAACTACTCGGTGGACTAGGCTAGACCTCCTTAGACATTTGGTTTAATAGTCCAGTCTTTCACGCGATGCGAGACAGCGATAAATTTTCCATCTTTACGTTGACGCTCGAAAGGATTGTGTGCTGTGTGAAAACAGACGCCTACCAGCGTCGTCTGGCGAGTTTTGTCCGGCGAAAGATGCAACACTTGAGTAGGGGAAAATTTATGGCTCCTTTCGAGTGCACGAGCACGAGAGTTCTCTTTGTTGTTGTTCCTAATAAATACCTACATCGTAAATAGGATCATGGCCGGGCCGGGCGTAGGATGTTTAGAGTACATTTTTCCTGATCACTACCGTCGCGGATCGTTTCGTTGCTTCGTGTCACAGAAACGGCGCCAAGAACAACCGATCATCGATGTCTTCGAACGTACGCGGCAGGCGATGCGGCCATTAACGCGAGCAGATGATGTAATTATCTTGAAATATTCCACCCAGCTGACGGTGGCATTCCTTCGACCAGAAGTGCGTTTAGCTTAGCTAAAAAAAAACAATTTGGCCAACAAATCATTCTACATCTTCCCCCTTTGAAAGGGCGAAGGATGAGATATGGCTAGTGTAACACTTTTCCGATCGCGAGGGATTTTGTGGCACATGATTGGACAACACTTGCAACAGGGTGTGAAGCAGGTCGGAGATTAATGAACTGACGAAAACTGACTACATGTGCGGTGTGGTTTGCTTGTGTAAAAGATGGCTACTACTCATCGATCATGGAAAGGATCTAAGAACAGCTGAACAACTGTTGAACCATAATAATTTCCAAATACCATACTAATAACATACTTTTCCTCCACCTCATCCCACACGACAGGGCCCGGAACAGACACACGTCTCGAAGTTCTACAAAGAAGCGAAAGACGGGAAGTTCGTCAGCTGCCTAGAGGATGACGTGCGAACCCTGTATCAATCCTTCCGCAAGGGTGCCTACATGTCGAACAATGGACCTTGTCTAGGTTGGCGAGAAAACCTGCAGTCCCCATATCAGGTAGGTCCGCCAGTCGGAGCGATTTGTAAGACATCCTCCTTACTCAAACCCCGTTTTCTTCACCCCGTTCTCGGTTGCAGTGGATGAACTTCAATGAAACGCTACTGCGCGCAAAGAACTTCGGGTCCGGGTTGATCTCGCTCGGGCTGCGGCCCGGCCCAAGCACTTACATCGGCATCTACTCGCAGAACCGTCCGGAATGGATCCTGTTCGAGCAGGGATGCTACTGCTACTCGCTGGTCGTCGTTCCTCTGTACGATACGCTCGGTCCGGATGCGTGCGCATTTATAGTGGATCAGGCCGAGATGCAGGTGGTTGTCGTGGAGGACGACAAGAAGGTGAACCTGCTGCTCGACAAGGCACCAAGGTACGGACAGGCGGCAGCCACCGCTACTGCGATTCAAGCGAACTGTATTCCCCTTTTGTTTCAGGTCACTCCGGAAGATAGTTGCAATCAAAGAAGTGCGACCGGCCACGTTGCAGCGGGCGAAGAACGTTGGCATTGATCTGCGCACCTTCGACGAGGTGGAAAAGATGGGAGCCATCGACGACCACCCGGAGTTGGTGCCGCAAGCGGAGGACCTGTGCACGGTCTGCTACACCTCCGGCACGACGGGAAATCCGAAGGGAGTGATGCTAACGCACGCCAATGTTCTATCCGGGGTGGCGGGGGTGCTGCTGCAGCTTGGCACGCATCGACCGCGCGTCGGCGACGTCATGGTGTCATTCCTCCCACTGGCCCACATGCTCGAGCGCTGCTGCGAGAACGGCGTGTACTACATGGGCGGCTCGGTCGGATTCTTCTCTGGCGACATCAAGGAGCTCACGAACGACCTGAAGGCGCTGAAGCCCACGCTGATGCCGGCGGTGCCGCGCCTGCTGAACCGAGTGTACGACAAGGTGTTCGCGGAGGTGGCCCGGTCGTCGGTGAAGAAGCTGCTGCTGAACATGGCCCTCAGCTCGAAGGAGGCGGAAATCAAGCGCGGCATCGTGCGAAAAAACAGCATTTGGGACAAACTGGTGTTCCGGAAAATACAGGAAGGGTTCGGTGGTCGCCTCCGCCTGATGGTGGTCGGTTCGGCGCCACTGTCGGAATCCGTCCTAGCGTTTTCGCGCGCCGCGCTGGGATGCTTGATTTGTGAGGGCTACGGACAGACGGAATGTACCGCGCCAATTACGCTCACGGTGCAGGGTGACTTTGTCCCCGGGCACGTCGGACCACCGGTCGCCTGCAACGGCATCAAGCTGGTCGATGTGCCGGAAATGGAATACTACGCCTCACAACAGCAGGGTGAAATTTGTGTCAAGGGAGCGAACGTTTTCATCGGGTATGTGGGTGGCACTTGATCTCGTTACCGGGAACAGGAAAACTTACGAACCCGTCTTTTGCCCGTCCGTAGGTACCTTAAAGATCCACAGCGTACGGCCGAAACGATCGACAAAGATGGCTGGCATCACACGGGCGACATTGGGCAGTGGCTTCCGAACGGAACGCTAAAGGTGATCGATCGCAAGAAGCACATCTTCAAGCTGAGCCAGGGCGAGTACATAGTGCCGGAGAAGATTGAGAATGCGTACATCCGCAGCCAGTACGTGGAGCAGGTGTTTGTCCATGGTGAAAGCTTAAAGGTAAACCAGCCTCGCAAAATACCGTTCGAACGACCCATGGTGCAATGTTTTCGTTCATTCTTTTTCCGTAGAGTTGCATAGTGGCAATTGTGGTCCCGGATGTGGAAGTGATCAAGCACTGGGCCCAGGAGAACAACATTCCCGGAACGCTGAGCGTACTGTGCAATAATCCGGACGTCAAGCAACTCATCGTGAACGACATGATCATCTGGGGTAAAGAGTTCGGGCTGAAGTCTTTCGAACAGGTTGGTTGTACACCGTACATTTGATATATGGATTCCCGTATAACGCTACATATCTTTTTCTCCTAATCAGGTCAAAGACATTTACCTTCATCCGGATCCGTTCTCCGTGCAGAATGGCCTGCTAACGCCGACGTTCAAATCGAGACGGCCGCAGATCCGAAGCTACTTCGCGCCACAGCTGGACGACATGTACAAACATCTTGACTGATTGCATGGGTAGTAGATTGAGCTTAGTTTAGTGGACTTACCCACGGGCACCCGTCCGTCCGCGCTGTCGGGTATCTGTGGCCGTTAACCGTAAGCAGGAAGTCGTGAAGGACTATTTTCCTGTCTCCTTTTCAACGATTCAACTAGACTCGAACTCTTTCTTGTTCTTTTACCGCCTTCCCAATGGGTGTTAGTATTGGCGTGTTATTCGGAGCTAATAGGAAGCGAAATGTTTGTTAGGGGAGTGTGACTAGGAACGAATAATAAAAATACCCAAAATTACCCTTCTTCTGTTGTTGCCACTCAACGCCGGTTTTTGCGTACGCTCGTGTATAAATCCTTCACACACGCACGCACGCAGCCTGTAAAACCATTTCTATACGACCGAATTCTTTTTGCCTGCTGCAATTTTTTCTATCTTGCTATCTGGAATAATGGGAGTCTGATAGAATATTTATACTAGGCGCAAGATACTTATGCACCACGGTACGGTGATTACTTAATAGCATGACTTGTGCGAAAAGG
The DNA here is from genome assembly GCA_034621735.1 of Anopheles plumbeus. NCBI lineage: Eukaryota > Metazoa > Arthropoda > Insecta > Diptera > Culicidae > Anopheles > Anopheles plumbeus. The sequence continues at coordinate 17,491,847 of JAOEFI010000007.1, read as the reverse complement.
ATAAGAGCAGATATTTATTGCCCACACTCTAGAGTCGCTAACGCAAGTTTGTCAATTTTTCATTATTTATATAAATCGAATATCAAAAGTAGGAGGATCAGTGAATGCTACTGTGCGAGGCGATATGTTTAAATAATGCAAGAACAGTTACACAATTTCACCCAGCTCTTGCACACAGGTAGAAGATCTTTTTTTGTTGTTAATTTTATTCTTATAGAAATTCTTATCGAACATTAGCAAAGTTAGTACATTTATCCCAGTGCACGGCTATGGACACAGCGCGCAATTTAGATCAAGCGCTCTCTGTACAAAGCCGCTAATTAGATGGACAGAAGCTGCAATCAAGGGTTACAATACATACTAAAGGTACTCTAGCTGTGGTTATGAAAACTAAAGATAGTGCAGGTCCAACGAACGCTCCTCGTCGTCAGAAGGAAAGGTGAAATGCAATTGCCCGCGCATGAATGTGGTGACGAGTCCTCATCGAGGAATTTAAGTGTGCCCCTTCGTTTAAGTTGGCGCGAAGCTTTTCTTTGTTTGATAAAACTCTAGTCAGAATTTAAATTAACGTATTTCGGAAATAATAAAACCGCAGCGGCGCCAGTGTACTTTCGTTTTAGTCCCATTTTTGTTACGACGTTTTCGAAGACTTTTTTACTCGCCATGCTTGATGGCAGCCTAACAATCTAGTTTATTAATATCCTCACACCTGCGCTCGTCGAGTGAACCCGTGGCAAGCGACAATATTTATGTACACATATTAGTGGTATTATTTTTCGGATGCTGCGTGTAATAAGTTCTCCACACGCCCGAGAATAAAACCAAGCGGAACGGGAAAGATGGGCGCGTAGACAGCAGGGAAGCTCTTGACCCGGGAACGTTCTGTTAGGTTCTAAGGTTTCGTTCAACATTGTTTCGAAGAGTGCGAAGAGAGATTAAGCAATTAGCAGGAGGGTAGTTATATTAGGAGATGGTCGCAGCGCGAACCTGCAGCAGCAGAGCATGCAGATATAGCGTAAATGCGTCGTCGTAAATTTTACCATTAAAAATTCTGTAGGAAACAAAACAAAAAACCAGAAGAGTATGGGGTAGTTAGGATGGATCAAAAGCAGATGGCCTCGGTATGCGAAACTAATCGAAGGACTCGGAAAATATATAAATCTTGTAGCGGAATTGCGTATTATTGACAGGAACTGTAGGGATGGGCTAGCCGAAACAAGTCGTTAAAACTATTAAAAAAATGCAGTAAATGTCACGAATAGAGAACACATTATCATTATTATCATCACACTGATCGATTGAAGATGAATTTAACAGTAAAATGCTAAATAGAACAGTGTGAACACGCATTGACACTAGGGCGAACCAGTCCGAATAAGAGTGGGACAGAAATAGAACGAGTTTTAAAGAGAGTGCGGGAAGTGAAAAACAGTATCAGCGAAAGCATTAGGAACGCGGTTGAACCCAGAACAACTAGTAGTGGTTGAACTATACAAAAACAGATTATTGTGCAAGAACAAATGATAATGAAACGGCTATAACAAAAAAAAAAGCAAACACATTATGAGAAAAATACTTAAAGCAAAATAACTACACAAAAACTTTTTACTAATGGGCGCCTATACTTAGATCAAAACTACAATAAAATTATTAGTTAGTTGAAAGTAAAAACAGACTGCAATTGAACTTGAAATGGGAGCCGGCTCCGGGTCTTTATCCGAAAATCATAATCTATTGTTAACCCTCACTCAAAGGCTGAAATGATTTATAGCTGAGAATGCTATGTGGAATGCACAATTTAGAGTGGAATTAATTTGTAAATTTAGTCTATATAAAACAATATATCGCACAAACGCTTCCTTTGACTAACCCAATAGAATGAGTTACCCTGTAGAGCAAGCATGTATATAGTAGCTCAATATCCAGTACACTTGTGAAGATGAAGAAGACTTCGCCAACTGACAACCAGATGCCGCTGTAAGCATCACTTTTAAAGGGTGTTCTATCGTTTTGAGTAGTTACTTGTTTCTTTGAATTAAAATTAGTTATAAAACTAGTAAACAAAACATTGATCATGAATCAATAATCCGTATGTAGGCCTTTGCAAAAGTGTACAGAACTCAGGGATTGAGGGCACAAGACCATAATTAACTCCTCAATTATTGTCACTCCACACATCGTAAAATCAAAGCCTCCCCTATCTAACAGTGGATCGGGCCGATTGGATCGAAGTGCTTGAAACGGTGGGCCACTACATTCCAATGCGGTCCCATTGGGTCTTGCGGGAAAGCTCACTCAATCAGAGAGTCGGAACGGGTAATTTAGTTGTCACCTACTGATTCCCTCAAGGACGCACACGAGCCGTCTGGTCAAACATATTGCCCATAGGAACCTAGGAAACGGGAACGGGCCTCCCCATTACCCACCCTGTGCAGTCTGTCTGGCCCGGTGCAAGCGATGCATTTCACACTTAACACACCCAAACAGTGCACACATGCACTCCGGTCTCCGTTCGGTCCGACGTTGCGCAATGTTTAGGGACAGTCTGGAATGGCGATGGCCCATTGTTTTAGGCCCAACGGAGAGACCACTTGAAACTATTTTCAACCAGCCCAAACAACTGATAAAACATATTGACACTCCATTTGCACCTTGCCAATATATGTACACAAGCCGGACTCCTTGGGCGTATGGGCGCGCTTGCATTTCGTGTATCGCTCGTGTGCCCGGCGACACAACACACAAAGAGGGCTCGGTTCAGATGGCCAATTGCCCCAGGATGTTGATTCACAGGCCCGGCGCATGTAACCGATAGTAGCTCCAGCAGTCCCCCCTCAAATTCGACCTCTGGAATTCACACAAGGAGGAAGGGCGAATCGACTGGAACTGATGTGTTTTGGAGGTGAGAGATACCTCAATGACTCTCCGGGGACTGCTTTTGGTCGTTTGATCGATTCCGATGTCAATCCGTCCGTCCCCACATTGTAGTGTCCAACATTATCGACGCGGGAGATCCACGAACGAAATTAATTATGTTGCCGGCGGTTGCCCAGGACCACCGAAGACTCGATGGTGGACGCCGGAAATTGGTGGCCGATGCTGGTTGAATTATTCCCTGTAATGAGCTCTGTAATTAGGTTGTCGGCGATGTCACGCCTCACCGAAGAACGGAACACGGGCTATTTTCGCGGTCGATTGACTAGCGATCGATTCAACTATTCATCAGCGAGTTTATAATCGTTTGTCCGGGCGGTGCGAAGGATGGGTGGGGTTTCAAGCCCTCAAAGCCGGCAAAAAGGAACACAAACAAGAGCAAAAGTCCTTCTTTGTCCTCGCCGAGTTCGCCGGTCTAAAACATTCGGATCAAACAACGGCTCTCAACAACCTGTGTGCCTGGCAAAATAGAGCGATTTAAAAGTGCACAACATTTCCGACTGATTACAACAACTCACATCGAAAGGGGGGCATCTTTTCGACGAGAGGAGGAAAAGCCGAAAAAGAAACCAGCGAACCCCAACATTCAAATGAGAAGTGAAAATGTTGTCTTCTCGCTACATTCCTTTCGGTCCTTATGTATGCCTAAAACGGAAAAGCCTCCATCTCAATGGAGGTCCTTTCTTTTTCTCTCTCTCTCTTTCTCTCTCTCTCTCCACCGTGGAAACGGGGCGACGCAAGGGGTGTGGAAAAGGGGCTGGCAGAAGATTAAAAGTTCACCTATGAATATTTGAGAATGGAAGTTCCACAGGCCAGAGGCACACACAAACACACAGTAGCACCCGCTAACGAGCCAGGAGGAAGTGAGAGAAGAAAAAGCGCTCCTCTCTAGTTGTAGTAGCCGCCAAAGGAAGAAGTCTACTTAAGACTTCCGGTACGGCATTCCATTTCCTTTTCGCTTTGGCTCGTTTGCGTTCCGTTTTCTTTCGTATTCCCGCATTTTTTCTTTCTCGCTTTGTCCGTAAAATCCGCTCCATCATCGACGAGCGGGCAGGTGGTGGGCGGGGATGGAAAAAGATTACTGGTTTCCCACTGCAAGCAAGCAACATAAAACTGCTCCTTCACACTTTCGTCTTCATTACTCCACCATTCCACTGTCCTCTTCGTCGTTCCACCATTCCCAAGGAAAATCTTCCAGGTTGTTTGCAAGAGTATAAAAGAACTTTCATTTCCGTTCGTCGAAGGAGTCGGGGGAAGGTCTGAAGAAGAAGGAATGCTGCAATGCTTGAAGGAAACACAGGTGAGTTTTTTTCGCCATCACCACCCAAAGACGTCATCGAGGAAAACCCTTTTGCTTAAACGGTTGTCTGGTTGTTGGAAGAAGCGGCAAGAAGACGCCAGAACATCAATACGAAAGAAAAGTGTCCTTCACTTTCCAGCAAAGGAAACTGTGGGCGCAGTGAGCGAGAGAGAGAGGGAGAGAGAGAGAGAGAGAGAGAGAGAGAGAGAGAGAGAGAGAGAGAGAAAGAGAGACGGAGTGAACTTTTTTCTGCTTGAAAGGAAAATCTGTTCAGCAAGCTTCTACGTGCAACCCGATGGGGTTCTGGTGGCCCGGCTTCTATTCCTTGCCGTTTCCGGGCCCCAAAGGAAACCCGGGAGTCAACCCGGCAAAGGGGAACACCGGAGTTCAGCCGAAGGATCCTTTTCTTTGGCACCGGCCAGCGGCGACCAGTAGGGTGCAGTAACTTTCACCGGAGACTTTCACTGCACCTGTGGTTCAGGCGACTGTGGGTTTTCCTTTCGATCGTCTCCGGCTTCGTCTTCAGCCGGGATGGAAGGATCCGTTCGCCCGTCGACGTTAAAAAGTATCCACCAAGAGGGAAAATTGCACAACTTTTATCAGTTTCCATATTAATTTTCGTTTTAGTTGGAAAAATGCAGCAATTTTAGAATTCTTCAACGACGCAAGGATATTCCGATATATATTTATCGCACTTCACCATTTCATAATCCACTGCTTCGAAGGATATTTCCAGCCTCCGAATTATCTCTACGATTTGAGGAAAACCCCCACAAATAAATTCAAAATGTTGTAGCTTTCCCTTCCAGACGGAAGGACGAACTGGTGGTAACCAACCATTCGTAAAACTCGCAAACTGCAAAACGGTGAACAATGCAATGCAAATTAGTCAGCAACACGAAATAAACCTTCCAACCTTCGACTTCGGACAATTGGCGCACTCGTCTGACAACAGTGACAGCTACTGCCAAAAGTATCGTTTCCCCTTAAAAAGAAGCTCTTCCTCGTATACACACACGGAGAACAGTAAACCGAAGTCCTGGCGGGCAGGACGAAGCAGAAGTTGAGCACTCTTGTGTTCCATCGTGAAGTGGAGCATCGTAACATCAGCTCGTCAGCTTTTGATACTCGTGTTCCAAGGGGGAAGGTGTGTTCCGTTTCCCCACCCCCTCGTTCCGTGTCGTGTTCGCTTGTCCGCTCACGCTCGTTATGCACGGGTATTTTCACTGAGCGAAACTTTTGCTCATCCTGGTCCTTTCACGGACTTGGAATCTTTCTTCGGAACCGGCACACGGGGCAAAGGCACTTGCACAAGATGGGAACTGCATACCCACGCAAACACATACACACATACTTCTTTGTCGAGGGTAATCCTTTGTAAGGAATCATCGTTTGCCCAAGGGACCGTTCAGTCACTCCGGCACTCAGGACTCCGCGCTACCTCGCTCGCAGGAAGTCGTCGCTTTTAGTCGTCACCGACACTCTGTTGCTCTGTCTGTCGGGGGCGAAGAAAGTGAAGTGAAGGGAGAGAGAGAAGAAGAAAAAGAAAAGAACCCCCCACCTTACCTAACGATCTCCGAGGGATAATGACGTAAAGGGAGTGCAAAACATGTTGTAATATTGTGCAAATTTACCACCCAATCTAGAATTCATCCCCCACACGGACAACCGGAATCTCGTATCCGCTTCCGACTCCCTCGGGAACTTCTGTCGTCTTTTGCGTTCCGCCGGAGGATGGTTCTGCGAATATTGGTGCAGATGCTGCATCCGTCCATCCATCTTCCTTAGAAAGGATGCCTCCTAAGTCCCGTTCGTCCTTCCCATCGATTGCGATAACTTACCTGGGAATAATTTCATCCCACTAGACGAAAGCAAGGTGAACGGTTCCCCTCGGACGGAACGTAGGAAAATCGGTTCCGGAGATCGAGATTGAGATGACGACGCACGATAAAGCGACGGGGGCGGGACGGAAATGCATCCACTTTATCTCGTATGGCGTAGTCTGGCTACCGCAGACTTCTCGTACTCAGCCAGGAACACTTACTGTTTGGACGTGGAAGGGGACACTCGACGTAAATGGCCGGCGAGTATAACAGACCATTGTCAGTGTAATGAGGCAGTGTGTGTACGGGACACTTGGGACATATCAGGAATACCTCAAAAATGTCCTTTTGAAGAGCGAGTATCCGTCCATCCGTGCAGGGCCATAAGTAAAACCGTGGCCAGAAGAGTTGAAAAGTCAACAGAAGCTTTATTTTGAAAGCTTGTATGGTCTATGAAACAATTTGCAAAACTCTAACAAACGCTGTGGGGTTCCCTGATTCCCAGTACTCCTCGGGCCTCAGTCATCCAACAGGTCCCAGGAACGCGTCCACTCGCGGCCATTCGCTTCCGGTCGCCGCTTCACTTCCTTCTCCTCGTCGATCTCCTCTTCTTCCTCCTCCTCCTCCTCTTCTTCCTCCTCTTCTTCGGCCTCATCGACCTCCTCTTCGTCTTGAAGGATGTCTTCCTCCTCTACCTTCTCCGATGCAGTCGGCTTCGAAGACTCCTTGTTGTTATCCTCACCACCTTGGGCCCAGAAGTCATCCGATGGTTCGTCTTGCACGGCCGTGGTCTCAGCTTTCGGTTTCCGGAACCAGAGACCTTCGTCCTCTTCGTCCCGATCATCGAAGGGACTCGCAAAATCGGTCGATTCTTGTGCCGTTTCCTTCTCTTCGGCTGGTTTTTCCTTTAGGTCTTCGGCCTCGTCGGTCACTGAAGTTTGGATCTCGCCTTGCACCTCGCTTTTGGATGACTCGATCGTCTCCATTCGTTCGAATATTCCGGCACGATCCAGCAGCCGCTTGACGTTCTGAATGGGCAGGTCGAACAGGACGGTCAGTAGCAGGGATGCTCCGAGCAGGACGCACGCTTCCAGCCGGTTCACGTAGCTGGTGAAGCTGAACACCTCGCTGCCCCGCGTGGAACCAGCGAAGTAGAAGAACACCAAGAACTGGACCAGCGACAGCGAGTAGGAGAGGTTGCCCAGGAACACCATGGGCCGGGAGCTGAGGACACGGTTAAGCAGACTGCCTTCCTCCGTCACGCAGTAGTAGATGAGCCAGCAGAGTCCGAGCGAGAAGGAGAGCGGTGCCAAGGCAGCAAACTGTGCCGCACTGCCCGGTTCGTACTGGAAGTCCTTGCGGACGATGTCCAGCGGGAAGTAGACACACCAAAGGAAGGCAATGGTGGCACTCAACCAGCCGGCATAGTGGACGCCTCGTTCCTGCTTCTGCCGTCCGGACTCTTGTAGGACGTAACCCAACCCGAAGCCGGCCAGATACGGCGTGAGCCGGTGCAGCGTCTCGGCGAAGGATAGATTGATCGTCCGGTACAGCTGCGTAAGGCGCACCCCATGGAACACGTACGGAGCCAGCCGGTCTTCGGTTGTGACCGCGAATCGGATCGCGGTGGAGATGCCGTGCAGGATCACATACGCTGCGGTGCCATAGAACGGGTTCTTGACGAGGACGATCATCAGGAAGGGTGCCAGAATACTCAGCTGCATTTCGATCGCTAGCTGGAAAGTATGTGGAGCGCACTAGAATGAAGAGTCATGTGAGGTCAGAGGGCGTATTCTTCACTGTGGCGCCTTTACTACTCACAGCTTCCTCGACTGGATACCAGTTGTGCACGAAGAAGAGATTACTGAGATAGCTATGCTTGCAGAGGTTCGCGTTTTTCACCACCACGTCGCCCCACTGGGGTCCGTTACCGAGATGTTCCCAGATCCAGGCGTAAAACACCAGCACCGGCACAAGCGGGAAGACCAATCTGTGGGTCACGGGAAGTAGATAAGCTCAAAGTACTTTGTAACTGGAAGCGTATCTTCCATCTGATCTACCTTAGATAACGCCCTACGATTCGCTTGAACCATGCGACCCGCGCTCGCTCCCGGTACTCCCGGACCATATGATACGCCGCCAGGAAGCCACTGATGACGAGGAAAACGTCGGCGTACAGCATCAGCAGCCGCACACCTATGCTCCAGGGTGTGCTGAAGCTCTCCGTGAACTCGCTCCGATTGGTGAACGGTTGGAACCCGAGTGGCACCAGTCGGAGGGCAAGGAAGAGGGCCACACTGGCCAGCGCCTTCAGTCCGTGCAGGCAGCGGATGTCCTTCCTTGGTTGTGCGTCGTCTGGCTGCGTGTCGTCGCTGCACGCCCCGTCACTCCCAACGAGCTGATGGAGCGTTTTCTTCAACGAGAACGCCATCAGCGTCTGGTGGAGCACATTGGTGGGCAGGTGGTCCTGTGCGTCCTGGGACGTGTCTTCGGGCTGTGGCGCACCCACCTTCGACGGTGGGTCAATTTTTATGAAGATTCCATAGTCGTTAAGAGTGGCCACGAGTGTCACCACGAGCACGAACGTGTAAAATCCTCTGCAAGGCACAATTCATGAGTTCCTCAATAGTTCCAACAGACACCCTCACTTACAGCACTGCGACGAGCTGCCAGCTGTCCTTGAGCAGGCGCGACCAACTGCGAACCTGGCGCACGTGGCAGTTGCCCTCCTCCAGCTCCAGGAACAGCTTAATCCCGGTGGAGTTGTACGGTCGCACAAAGTGCTTGACGATGCTGGCCGCGTCCTCGAAGGTGCACGCCGCCGGTAGGCAAATACCCCAGTTGATCGTGGTGAAGCGTGGCAGAAAGTGGTCCGGCTGTAAAGAAGTGGGTTTTCCATCAGTAACACAAGTGTCCGGCTGCGTTCCGGTGCGACTTTTCCGACCCTTACATCGTTTAGGGTACTCTTGATGAAGCCACGGCCCTGGAGCAGATGCACCGGCAGTCGTAGCTCTTCGTCTTCCGCAACCACGTCCACGTGCGCCAGGCAGTACTTGCCGCGCATCCGCACCTGTTCGTCCTCCTGCACCCGGATTTTGGTGGCGATGCCGGTGCAGAGGTCAAAGTCCCCGAGCTGGTTCGCGTTTCCCCGGAGCAGCCCCGAGGTGAGCTTGGCGCTGGCGTCCATCATCTGGAGCGCCCACAGTCGTTTCCCGCGGAGCTGCCGCTCGAAGATCTGGCCCTGGCGACGGCAGTCCTCGTTCGGCACCAGCGAGTAGTCTGGCACAAACGACGGAACTCGCAGGAGTAGCTGCTCGAAGTCTTCCGGTGAGATCGCGAACCGCTGCTTCACCACCTTCGAGGGTCCTTGAGGAACTTTTCTGACCTTTTTGGGCCCCGTATCGATGTGGGACTCTTTGGGGAGGTCCTCGGCGTTAAACAGCGACACAATCGGACTATCGTTCAAAAGCTGCACCAACTTTGAGTCCTGTTTGGGCTTCCGACCGCCTTTGGCGGTCTTTGCTTCATCATCATCAACGTTGTCATCCTTGCGGTCGCCAACGGGACGAATGCGAATTTCTTCATTCGAATCACCATCCGTTGCAGTCTCGATCGTGTGCAGCCAGCCGCTGAGTAGATTGATAAGCGGATTTTCCGTTTCCTTCGTCTCAGCGCCATCTTCTTCTTTCCCCGGCTGATCTTCATCTTCTTTGGCGGTCAACTTTCCAAGCCATCCTAAGAATCCCTCTTCGGCGGTATCCGCTTCAGCATCCGCGCCAAAAATATTCTTCAGCCTTGTCATCCAACTCTCGCTTGTTGTCGGGGGTTCCTCTTCGATTTTTTCGATCACAGCAGCCTTCATTGTCTTCGCCTTTTCCCGTACGACGTTGTTTCGTTCCGGTTTGGGTGCAGTTTTAAGCGCTTTTGATTTGACGCCACTCAATACCTTCGATCCTGCTCTCATGTTCTTGGGCGCAGTTTTTTCATCATCTTCATCATCATCATCATCGTCGTCTTCGTCGTCATCGTTCTGGTCGTCATCATTCTCGTCGTCTTCATCCTCAACCGGTGGCGCCGTGACGACATCTCCACCCGTTCGCCATTTCGATCCAAGTAAGCCAAACAGATTAAAAATAGATTTTTCCTCATTTTCTTCAGCTTCGTCACCATCGACGTCACTATCCTCGTTCTCGCCATCACCATCATCATCATCATCATCAGCATCATCATCGTCTTTGTCGATGGCAACCCTGCTCCTCAGTGCCGGTATTCCATGCCGGACTCGCTCGAAACGATGTTTGGTGGCCTTGCGGATAGCGGCACTCTCCCGATGCACGATCCTCTCGTCGTCATCGTCGTCGTCGTCGTCCTGCGCCTCATCGTCTTCATCCCCGTCGTCATCGTCATCTTCCTGTTCGCGGATTGGCCACCGTTTTCTGCCTCCGATCGAGATACTCTCGGCATCGAACCCTCCTCTCTTCGATCGTGGCGAAAGGTTTCGTTTCACGGTCGCCAAACCGGGACGATCTTCCTTCAACCGAAACGCGCCCGCATCGTCCACGAGCGCCGCTGCAACGAGCATGCAGACGATCAGGGCCGCATACCAATACCGGAAGATCACTGCCATTGCCCTATAGTATTAGCTTCGCCCTAATGATCGCTGCGTAAAAAATGTCTAATCGATCGATGTCACTCTCGAATGGAAGCATGTCACATCGCTGCACTACCTATAACTACACTCAACAGGCGGTTACGTACCGTGGGGGTATAATGTTCACCCCCCGAAAATAAAATTTTTCCTCCACCGAAGGAACCAAGAAAAAAAATTCCCCGGCCCCCGGGTGTGTGTGTCCACGCCGGTTGGATGTTTTCGTTAAACTGAACCATTTCCCACTCTCGGGAAATGAAGCTCTCCCGACCAGGCTACCCAGTGTGGTCCCTCCTATAGTGCAGGCTGCGGCAGTCCGTGAGTGAAAAATAAAACCGCTAGGAAAACCGCTTTCTCAACTGGTGCGCTGTGGGGTGGTCAGAAAGATGCGCGCAAGAGAAATTGGAGCTCAAACTTCAAGCGCAACTTTCGAGAATGGCCGGAGTGACAAATTTAAAACATAATTCTTGGCGCACACCGAAACCAACACCAGCGCGCGCACAGCGGCGGTATGTTGCGTGAATTGTAAACGCGGTTGCCTAGGGGCGAACGTATATTCGTACGATAATATTAGCGCCCTCCAAATGAGAGAAAAAAAAAACACTGTTTCTTGTGTTTATTTATGAAGCCTGCGGAGGTAAATCCTACCATTCCTCAAGCGGAAGCATTGGATTTCGGATCGTCCCCAGAAAAGTTATATCAATGTATTAATGAATGTTGAAAATATGTTAGAAAAGGTTTTCACTAAAATCTGCCAAAAAGAAGCAAAAGATGAGTCCACTCGCACATGCGCATCGGTCGTAACTAGACCTAAGGGGACTTTGAACAGAATGGTGTAGATTTCCATTTGATTTTTCGTAAGGGCCGACCTCCAAAATATCAGTCGATTTATTGTTCATAGTCTGGCCTATTCCAATTTCGTAGCTATGAGGCATAAGAGAAGGACACAACGCTTCGCATCAAATCGTCATTGCTACTAGAATGTTTACTAATTTTAACGTCAAACTGCGAGCTCGAAATGTCAAGAAGCTCACCATTACACTAACAAACGGCTTCGGCTCACTTGCTAGCGATGGGCATCGGTCTCATTGGAACAGAAGAAAACATATCGGCGAGCGGTTTGAAAATATACATTAATTTTGTGCTCACTGGTGAGAAAACATTCATCTCAAAAAAGAGAAGTAGCTCACTACGGCAGCAGCTCACGATTTCGATTATGGAAACTGATGGAAACTTCCAGAGAGTTTGGGGAAAGGTGGGATGAGGTGGCTGACTTTTTTCTTCTCTCTACGAAAAATGACTTTCGATACCAAAACGATTGAGTGAAGGAAAAGTTTTCTCTCAAGTTGTTTTTCCTGTTTTTCCAAAAGCAAGCGCAGGAGGGGGGGAATGGAGTGTGGGTTGGCATTGAATTCAACCCGCAAAAACATGCCACACATTTCGTGCCCGGTGAACGCAAGGACGCTTGTTCGTTATATTCCAATCCGGTGTATACTCCTGTTCTTGTTTCCTCGCAGTTTCTTTTCTTCACACTGTTCCCCTCTCCCTCTCTCTCCATCTCTCTATTACGAAGGCCGTTTTCCGACATTGCAAAATGTTGGAGAAATGGCGCTACTACTACAGCAGTCCCTTACGGTGCTTCCCGTTCGCTGATAGATGCAAGGAAGGAAAGTTAACGATCAGGAATTTATTGCTCCTGTTTTACGCGTTGTTGGAATGCCGTTTTCCGTGCAATTCCTGCCACATGTTTCTCCCCTATCCACACTACTTTACCCTTGACTGATGTAACTTTCTGTTTTCGTTCGCCGATTGCCACAACTATTTTCCTGGCGTTCTTTATCAGGGAGACTTTTTATTGTCTTCCCACGATTCCTTTATCTTCCACTGAAGTGCATTCCTTCTTCGATAAACTTTCCACACCGCAAACGTACGGGTAAACGTATCCAGTTACGGGAAAACCGTATGCTTCTCTCTTGCTCTCTCTTGTTTTCTTTCGGCGTAAAATATTCACCTTTCGGCGGTCAACGGCGGCGAAGCAGCGTGTAGAATTTAACGATGTCTGCTGGATATTGAAATACTCTTCCTATCTCGCTTTGTTTTCACTCTATCATATATCTCTCTCTCTTTCTCTGTGTGGCTTACAGGCGATGTAAATGTAGTTTGGCCTGGAATGGGCAAACGAACGCCTCCTGCATCAGGCAAACAAATTTGCGAACATCTGCAAGAGTGCATCCATAAACGGTGCCCGTTATGAGCGGAAATTCCTCGGCTTCTGTTGGATCAGTTGGGTAAATATGGATCGCAGTCTAGGAGTGCACAGTTTGATTGATTCCGTGGTAACGGCCTCCTCACCCCAACGGCTTCTCTGTTACTGAGCGTGGCGTTAATCATGCCCCCCTGTGGCAAATGAGCGCGTGATGGCAAATAGGAAAGCCCTTAGAATTTTAGATTCGGTTCAACGAGTTACTTAACACCATTCGAATGGATTCGAGTTGAGGCCAACCGGAAACGATCGGAGTTATGATTGGTGCAGTAAACGATACCTAAGCTGACTTTCATGTCATGTACACATATATATATAGTGTGAAATGGATTTTGCGTAATCATAGAGTCAGCATGAATAATGTTTCGAGGATGAAAAAAACCCGATCTCTGCTCCCGGTGTGATTTATTTAAATCTCAAACAATGGACTGCATTCAGAGAGCGGCTTTTTATTGGAAAGCCCATAAAACAGCATCACACACACTTCCTGATGCCGATCTATTCTATTCGTTTATGCCAGCCTCGGAAGCAGCCAACCGATGCCTTATGCTAAATTAAAACTATGTCACGTTGCCTTTTTTCACCTCCACTTATGCGTACAGTGGGGTGCGGGGGACCGTGTTGTGCCCTGCGACTATTTCCTACGAATCCATCCGGTGTCCAACGAACTCCTGCTGGTGCAAGAAGGAGGAAGAGAGACAGAGAGGGCGAGAGTGCGTCGGTGAGTGTGGCACAAAGTGTCACTATGAATATTTGAACCGAAGAGTGCCCTCCCGTTTCTCGAATCTGATGCAATAATTCATTCCCAACACGAGCACACATACCGTGCGCCCAGTGCCGCATTGCACTTCCAGCTGCACTTCCAGCTGCTGCTGTTGCTGTTCTTGCTGTTGGTGATGAAAACGCTGTAAATAATTTAATCCAGTTTGCAGTCACCCTCCATTCCCGTTCGCGCGGCCTGTTCCTAGCATGCGCAACGGCACAAGCCTTTCGTTCGTTTGGCCGATTCTGAACGGAGAACCCTCGCCGTCACCGGCACCCTGCATCATTCTCCCGCCTGCACTTTCCAACCCCACCCCCCATAGAACAATGAATTTTTATTTATTCTGCAAATGCACATACGTCAGTCCGGACGACCGAGGGAAGTGGAAGCGGAAGGAAGGGCCCGGTGAGGAAGATGCTTTGAATGGTTTGTTTCATCAATTTCCACCCACTCTCCACTCACGGGTCAGGGATCGCAGGCGTGATTCTATGGCCCCCGGCGGGGGGCGAACAACGATCGATGTAGAAAGAATGCACCCCAGGGGGGCAAAAGGTGTGGCAGCCGGAGGTGAGGACAGAGCGAACGAGAGCGAGAAAGAGAAAGTCACATCAGCTAGAACAAAAGTTTATGAACGATTTTCTTCCAGTTTTATTGCCACGGCCCCACTCACTTGAAGCCACACAGCACCGAGAGTGTGTTGGCACATGATTTATGCTGTTCTGCTTCGAAACGTCCATTTTAGCTGTGAGTCAAGTGCGTACCGGGGACATGTTTTATGTGCCCCGTTCGGGAGCGAGGGTGGTTTGGCTAGCAGTAGGTGTAATGATTTGCTAAACAATTGAATCACCGCCCGCCCGTACGACGTCGGGGGCCACTAATACTGGCATCACTTTCCAGGCTGAAAAGCCTGTCAAAAACAGAATTACCTTCGACGAATAAAATTGCCTTCAATTGCCTGTCTCCATTAAACAAAGAGCGAGAGTGAGAGAGGGAGAGCAAGAGTAGAATACCGGTGGGCAACACTGGTACCGGTTGTGGGCATCCATGCGCCTTCGCCCGAGACCTTCAGGTGGTCGCCCGGAAGGACACTTCAATGTGTCGATCGTAAAGAAAACCAGCCGTCCTTCGAAAAAAAACAGTGAGCCTTTGATTTCCCAAGCGAAAGCGAAATGAAGATAAAAGGAAAACGGCCTGGTTGCACAATGTAATCGCTGCCGATTACAGCTTACCGCCTTTACTCTTCACAGACACGCACCTCTTGTCTTGGAACTGGAAGTGACACACAATGGGAACAGACTCGTGACGAGAATCGCATAAAACTTTGTTGCTGTACTTGTGTTTTGGTGGAAATAAAATTTACAAGTGTTCCAAGTGGGTGACCTGTGGGCGGCAATATTTATTGCACATCGATCCTGCGTGCGGCGCGAATTCGAGGACAACGGAAGTGATGGAGGACAGAAATTAATTAATTCGTTAGGTTCTTGTATTCTTCGTCGCTTCAGATGGAAGAGTAAATTATGAGAGGGAAGGGAGAGGGAAATAGAATATATATTTTGTACATAACGGTTCAACACAAACGACCACTTATCTTTCGACAATTCGAACGATCCCCGCTCGGGGTGGAAATCTTTTTTGCGTATCTTCCATGTCCATCCATCTGAGTCGTCCTGGTTCCCTATTTCGGTCGGTGGACCTTGAAACGTTTTTCAATGGAGTATTACGAAGCCAGAGTAGAGGAAGGTTTTCCGCCCACCGAACGGAGGCTTGGGTGGTCCACGCATTATCAGCTTCCATTCATTTCAATCAATTTATATTCCCCAGTTGATTACGGAATGTAATTAAATTCGCTGGACTCAGAGCGACGGACACAGCAGAAAAGCACAAACACACATGCACGCATTCAGTTCGGTTCGGTTTCCCGAATCCCGAATCGCAACATTTATTGGCTTTTACATCCGCCGCTCCGGGGGACAACGGAAGAGATTTGTGTAGCATTTTCCCATAATAATTTTCACGTGGGGTGTTTTCCGGTCGGATGGGGAGGGGCGAGGAGCCGCTTTCCGATATCGGTTCGAAAGCGGTGCGGCCACAATAGCTGGGACGCTGGTGGAAACATCATCCCTTCGGGGGGCCCGGGGGTGCAAATTTCACCAATAAAAATCTAATTAAAAACAAAGTATAAAATTTAACGATAACAAACCAGCAAGCGGCAGAACTGCCCTGTCGGGAGCGGTTCGCCTCAGAGGCTTCTCCATTTG
Organism: Anopheles plumbeus; assembly: GCA_034621735.1. Taxonomy (NCBI): domain Eukaryota; kingdom Metazoa; phylum Arthropoda; class Insecta; order Diptera; family Culicidae; genus Anopheles; species Anopheles plumbeus. The sequence continues at coordinate 17,475,858 of JAOEFI010000007.1, read as the reverse complement.
GACATGTTTCTCGAATTTTCCTGGACCGGAGCCATCTGCTCCATCGCCGGGAGTTTATCGCGCGGGATGAAAATCGTTTGGAACTGGCGTTTTGTTTTGTTCGACACTGAATACAACCCCCATTTCACGTCGGCCGCCGCGGGGTTGTTTCCCTGTTCGGTGATGATGGTACAATGGGAGGGAAAAGTTTTTCTTCGTTAGTTAAAAAAAGTTTCCCAACTGGAGGAGCGGCCGGGTGGGCGAATACAAAGGATTTTAATTTCAAAATTGGGAAAAGTACATATTGAACCGAAATCAATCGACGAAAAGAAAACGAAAAAAGGCGCGGGCGAAAAGGTCGCTGACGGAAAGTTTTCTTTCGATTTGTTCGCACGCAGAATGGAGTTGAGAGGGGGGAAAGTGGGAAGCACGCAAGGGTCTCTCACTCTGAAATGGAAGTGAAGCCGTCCCCGGGCACGGATGTCCCGGTTGCAACTGTCAGCTGATCGGAAAGAGATTAAGATAACACGCGGCCTCTCCGGCGGGCGGGTGGGGTAGGTGAGTTATGGAAGATGACGTTAGAACGCAGGCCCCCGAGCACCCCGAGCAGGGTGGGTGTGTGGGAGGATTTTAATCAATTTATTACGATGCGAGAAAACGGAACGGAAATAATTCCATAAAGTTTTAAGAGGGTTGGATGGGAAAGTTTGCTGCCCGAACCGAGTTCAGCCAAGTATATTCCTGACTGTTTTTTTACAAACATGGACGATGTTTAAAACTGTTGAAATTTCTCCAGATAAACAGGTTAAAAGATAGATAAAAATATATTCATTAGATTTGATGTTTCATGAAGTTTCTACAAATTTGAGTTAATAGTTTTCATTCATAAAAAAAATGCTGCAACTCATCAAGCGTCATTCTACTACACCAAAAAGATACCACGAACGTGAGGAAACTAAATGTGAAATAAAAGACCCGCGCTGAATAGTCATTATCTTTAAAGTATGATGTTCCTTTAATAGCTCATTACATAGAACACGTCGTCGTTCCGTCTACAGGCGCCTGCTGCAGTTTGCCCACTCGCCATTTCTTTCGAACGCCTGATAGAAAAACCAGAGAGGGAGAGCAAACGAATCCACGGGACGGCTACTACCGAATAAATATAGCTTCCCATCGCTCACCCCGGATACGCGAGAAGCACCAGGCGCCTCCACCACGGTATGAAATCATGCCACTACTATTCAAGTATTCATCCACCCAGCCATCACCATGAGGCATTATTAATCTACTGCTACAAAGGACGGGGAGGAGAGGGTGGAAAAATAAAATATATCCACCACCACCAGAAGCTCATCATCGTCCGTCGCCTTCGTGCTGTGTGGGAAAACATAAATGTACGACATTTCGAATGCGAAGGCGTGAAGGCACTGGAGGCGCTGGAGCGAGCAAGCGGCCGAGGATCTGCTCTCCTTCCCACTTCCCTTTCTCCCGCATCCTTTCGATTTCAAAAGCACGGGTGGAGGGGGGGGGGGGACTTAAACCTTGTTTCGTTTCCTGTTTCCTGTTTCCTGTACCCACGCCGACCGAGGCATGCCGACAAAAATGGCATCGAAAACCTCGTCGTCGCGCTGTGCAAGTATTTTATGTTCGCAGTTCCTTTCGATTCGAAGCTTTCCGTTTCGATTCGATTGCGAATGAATCCAAGGAGGCGCCTGCCGCACCACAAACGGTCTCTCCGCTCCTTGTCCCACGCGCTGGAACGTCAACGCGGAAAAATTTCCTGTAGAGTTTATTCTTAAATAGTCTTTCCACCGGGTTTTTCACCTGCCTTCCCCATGCTCGGCGGATCTACGGAAGAAGGTGTGTGTGCGAGTGTTTGTCAGGTGAAAAACAGGATTTATTTTCATCTACTAGCCCGATTTTGCAATTGCCTCTGTTTCGTATCACACAGCTCCGTTTTTGTCCCTCTACCCATCACCACCCCCATCAATCACAGTGTAGGTTCTCGGTGGGAAGCCGGCGAATGGGAAATCCACCGATTTTCCATAAGCATCCACTGACTGACTGACACATGCACCACAAACACGCACACACAGGTGCAACGGAACCCCTTTCCAGCCCGTCCACCGAAACGTTCCACTGAACATTCCGGCTGGGGGGTTTTCCACGAAGCAACAGAGCGATGGGGAAAACAGCCGGACCCATAACTGCACACAAGAACGAAACGAACGCGAATATACATACACACACTCATACTAGCGATCGTGCTTCGGCTGCTTTCTCGAACGGTATGCGTGAGCGCGCGGGATGATTTATATACACGAAGTGCCGGCATCTTGCTCGTAGTGGTGTGATGGTATTTTATGTACCGGCTTTTCCCCCCTACACTAGTCTTTCCTTCGCCGCGCCGTCTTCGGCTTACTTCGAAGAACTGTCATTTATCTTCTTCCACCGCTCCCCATGTCAACGCGCGCCACCTAGCGAACAACTTTTATCGTTTTGTTCTCCCTTTCTTTCTCCTGCTGGGCATTTCGCGACCTCTCTTTCTCTCTTTCCCTTTCTTCTCACTGTTGCCGCTTCCTACGCTGCCTGCTGTTTATCGATTTTCCACAAGAGCGTGTAACAGTGTGTGTATAGCGTTTTTTGCTTCCAGTTCTTCGACGTTATCAACAGCTGTTTTTTATGCTACCTGAAACCAGATTTCGATTTTTGGCGAAGACTTCTTGCGCATGGAGGGATGTTGATTAATTTTTGTACCGATGCTTATTGAACTTATTAACAAAACCTCCCCTGCGGTTCGGTCTGTTTAGTCTTGTGTTAAGAATAAATCCTCTTCCGATGGAACGGGATGGAGAAATGAAACGAGGCAAAGAACCCGGTCGTTCCGGTCAAACCAAGGTTCGTCAAACTTTCGCCCGACTGATACGAATGACGTGCGGAGCCCGAAAAGAGAACAGAGCGTGCGTGGGTAGCATTCCCGGCCCGGAGCGCTGCTATGTGTTGTACATACCAAGGCGCAGAGATCCGGATCCTTCGCCTTGGGGAACCCCCAGGTTTGTCAATGTCATATGGCCTGCCGGGTAGCCCTGGGCCGGTGGTGGCCCGTTTTCCAGCGACCTCGCCTTCAGCTCGGCCGGAGACGAAGGTTTTCCTTCCAAAGTGGCTGTATGTATTGTTGCACTTTGAGCTCCCGAAGGGAAGAGGTTGATTGTTAAGTAATTTCTTGGACCACCGGCTGCTACTTCCCGGAACTTTTCCGTAC
>JAOEFI010000007.1:17451056-17464147 GCA_034621735.1 Anopheles plumbeus | reverse complement strand
TTGGAGTACAGATCATTAACGGCTACGTTTCACTAATCATCTTTCGTAGTGTTTTCTAGACATGGAGCCTCACTTCAAACCAATGCCTCCATTCTCACATGCATAGGTGTGGCGCAAATGCGAATAGCCTACCAAGGAGAGTTCATTTCGATTCCACGACCATTAAACGATGCCGTGTGTTATGCAACTCAATCGACGGCTGGCTATCTTTGATTTGAAGTGATTCCAGCACACCCCTGCCCTGGAACAGCCGAACACCTTATACCCGTGGCATTCAGAGAATAAGAGAGAGGGAGAGAGAGAGAGGGAGAGAGCACGGTACAAAATGGCATAAGAAAAATGGTCCAAACACGTCAGAGTCGGACTTGACGACGAGAAACCTTTGGATGGGGCAGGGCAACGTGCGTCAGGCCACATCCAATTTCGATGCTCGTCATCAGCTGCAGGAGCTGCGTCGGACCGCGGTCAGAGTCTCGTGGTGATTTAATTCAAACTCTCGATGCAGCGAACTGAAGAAAGTGGTCCGCAAAGTGAAGGAGAGAGATAGCTGGAAGGAGAGATTGGATGCATGTTTGTTGATACAGAGCGCTAGAAAAAAACAAGTCCGTCTCTTGGATTTGGTGGCACGAGGTGCTGACACGCGGGATTCGGTCGTTGACACGAAATATTTATGTAATTTTCGATTACGAACTTCGAAACCATTAAAAGCATTAGTTTCTTTTTTTCAGCACTTTTTTGTCAGCCCGAAGGTGTCCGAGGTGTCGCCGGTGCGCGCACTAATGCGCACGGCATCGGAAAAGGTCAGTTTTTTTTCGGGTGGAAAACCATCCACCCATCAACTCGCAGTGTGTCCACTATCGTGGGGGAGCTGCAGCGAACCCAGCGACGTATCTCACGCACTGTGTGTTTGTCCAAGCGCGCTGACATCGATTCATCATATCAGAGGCAGTCACTTGACACTCGGTTGACGAGTTCGGCTGACAGCTGCCAGTTTTATCACAATTGACCCCGCCGCCACTCCGCCCATGGCGCAGAGTACGGCCGGCCTATGCTCAGAACGATTGCGGCCGCAAGATTCTAACTCAGTACACGACACCGGCCACGCCACCACGAGTGTCAACTGCTCTCCGGCGGGCCCTAATCGGTTTCAATTAGGTTATGCGAGCGACTCTATTTCACTACACTTTCTCTCCGCCCACCAGCCCTACCGCTGCTCCACCACCACCACTGTCGACGCCTGTCGTGGAAAAGTCAACTGAAAAGTTCACTTAATCAACATTACGCTCTCGGTGTTGGCCGGTCGTCATCGTCGGGTTGCGGTGGTGTGGCCATTACGAAACTGCACGATATTGTGCCGCTGTCCTCCTACAATGCGCCGAGGATCAGAAAACAACACCTTGCTTTGCGTGCAGGGGAAGGGTGGACACCGCCGGCCGGACTGTAGTATAGAGGCGAACGTTGCCGTTGAAAGTACGGCAATTTTCTGCACTATGCTACCGGTGGCAAGTTGTTGGGATGCACCACCACCACACGGGCGCCATTTGGTTTCAATGGTTTCGCAAAGTGGAATATTTTTCGCTCCCTGTTTCTTTTTGTTTTTTTTTCGATGTACAGTGGGTGGCGTGGTTGATGTTCGTACAAGTGTTCAGGGCTGGCGCTGGAAGCTGCTACGAGTATGCACTTTCTACTAAAAACCTTCGAAATATGCCTAGAATACTTTTGTTCATGCAATAACTGCATCTACTAATATCCTAATTTGTTAGTGTTCGCGAAATGTTTCCATAGAATACTGTAAATTGGCAGTCACTTGAAATCTTACATAACTTAATTAGAAACCAAAAAAGTATTTGCATAAAATCAGGAAGTATTCCCTTCGGAAAGGACTCCCCCATCGGTGATAGATCACACCAATTCCCGTGCAAACTCCATCTCCCCGAGCGGTGATAGATTAGTTTTCCGAGAATCCTTCTCAGAATCACTTTTCCGGCCGCGCGCATTCAAACGAAAGATTCTTATTTATATTTTTCTTCAAACACAAAATGGAAAGTTTTTCCATTCAGGCTGGCCAACAGTTTTCGGAGCTGGGGTGGAAAAGTTTATAAAACGATAAAATAAATCCTATCTAATGGACGCTTGCAATAACACGCGGGGCGCGCATACATCCGCGGGCCAGGAACACGTTTGTGCTGGGAAAAAAAAGTTGGATTACGAACGGCGTCGGTTGGCGTTTTCGCCTTCCCTGACGGCCCCCTTTCCTTTTTCTTTCTGCTTCTTGCGTGGTTGTTATTGTTGTGGACATACACCATATACCAGTTCTAGTGCGTTTTTCTTTTTTTTTTGCCACCCGATCTCGAAACGAATCAAAATATGTTAGCGTGTTTGTTTATATAAAGCGCCTGTCCTGTCTTGTCGCTCGCTGCCCGTTCTCGTCGCTCGCTTGTTCTAGTTCCCTCCGGAGTGTCGTTTTTTTTCTCTCTCCCGCCATTCGCACTTGCTTTACATGCAGTTCACCTTCGAACGACTGTTATGGGAGTGCTTCTTGTTAGAACTTTTATTGACTTATTTGTTTTAAATTATTTTTTGTTTACCATTCCATTTGTTCGCGGCTCGCGTTCTCAGTCCAGACGCGAGTAAAGATTCGTATGTAAAAAGCACCTTTTTTCATCCAGTGCTTCATTTGTTCTGTCGATTCTGGCCCTGAGAGCGGTCCCCCGGTGGACGCCCGGTTTCGCGACGAGAAGCGACGAAGCTGAGGCCGCAGTCGCCCGATGATGATGATGATGATGGTGATGATGATAAATGTATCACAGTGGCACTGCAGCATCTCGGCCCCTTCGCGAAGAGGGGTGGGGTGTGCAGGGGCGAGGGTAGCGAGGAGTGCGGTGGACCGTATCCAATGGCACTAAAGACCCAGTTTTGGGTCGACGAGGAGTCAACCCAAGTCGAAGAGTCGGCCAGAACCGGTCCCGCCTGCGCTCGTTCGCATTTGCGCTAACACGCTTCGAGGCTGCCGCGAGGCGCAAAGTCGTGCGCGCCAGCGTTGATTGCGCGACCCTCTTGCGCGATCCCACCCGAGATCCATTCCACCCCAAGCCACCCATTCCCCCCGGGCAGTTCCTTTTCGGATGTTTGGAGGGTGCAGATGGGAGGTTGCAGGGACGGCGGAAAGCCGGCGAGTCGAGCAAATAAAACAATTATTTTAATATTTATTATACTCATCACCCATGAAGTCTCTCCGGGCCCGGTTTGTGTTTTGTATTTTACTATTCATTCCTTCTGTCTCTCTCTATCTCTGTCTGCCTTTTCGTTTCGTGTTCGCATTGCCTCAGTGCGCATGGACTTGTGGTCGCACTCCTTCGCTGGGGGCTGGGGCGCGGTGCCAGAGGACCATCGATGGAGCCGTTTAGCGAAACTCCGGGGGGACGGCCGGACGCCCGGACGCGATCGTTATGAAGGGAAAAACGATTTATGACTGTTTGTTTGAGGTTAACGCGCAACGACATTAGGAGTGGTTGGCGCAATTTTCAACAGCTCACTAACGACGACGGCCGATAGATTACAATAGTACTTTGTGTTGAATAAACCATCGCACGCACAGCAACGCACACACAAACCTCGGCTTGCGGGACCAGGTATGGAAAACGCTATTGATCTTTGCTGCTTTTTAGGTTCCGACTCTGCTTTTCCATCCGCAAAGCATCCAATAATGCTCGGAAGAGCAGAAAAGGTGTGTACGCCGAATAAATAACGCCGCCCTTTTACAAGCGGCAATAAATTGATCGTTCACTAGCGCAGAGTGCAATAAATTGGTGCAGATAACATATTTATTGTGATTTTGTACCCGAAAGGTCGCCAGTGTGTTGTTTGTAAGCGAAAGCTTACTTGACGGCAATAAAAAAAACAAGAAACAAACTGCTTCCTTCTGGTTCTTCTCTGCTCTGCGTGGAAGACCGATCCGAGCAGGAATGATGTAGTTAATGATAAATGAATCGAGCTTCACAAGCGAAGTTGAGCGAAAGACAGAAATCTAAATCACGCAAATGATTCATCTTCAGCGAGCCAAAAGGGCACAAAAATAGCTCTTTAGTGGACGCTGGTCGGAAAGAGTTTGACTTCTGATTTTTCAGGATCGTGTCTGTTTTTACTTGTTCCAGTTGTTATTATTATTTTATAGTCTCCCACATCGGACCCACCTCCTTCGGCTGGTAGGACAATCAAATACCAATCCCGTGGTCCTGTGATGTAGGCGAACTTTCATCGGAAGGGAAAGCGGGAAAAACGGTCTCACCCCTCGGTTAACGAGTCTGGAGGGGATGAGTTGGATTTTTTGAGGATTTCCCTCCACTCGTCCCTCACAGTTTTCCTTTCCATTAGAAAGCGCAGATCGGTTTCAAGAGCCCAGGCCCTGAATGGTGGCAGGTTCGGCGAGGTGAACGAACTGCGAAAAACGTCCAAACACGAACGAAAAACTCTGATTCAGCAAAAAAATCGCCCATTCGCGTCCTGTTCATTCATTTCCCTTGTTGTAGCTTAACTATCTGTGTGTGTGTGTGTGTGTGTAAATGTTGTCCAAAAAAAAACCCCTCGACACAAGCCCTGCGGTAATGACGACGGGTGGAAAATGCGCAGGAAAAGAAGCGTATCGCGAGCACAAAATAGCAAATAATCCTATTAAGCAACGTTACATGCAACTATTTTCGATTCATATTTTCCCGACCCGTCCGACCGAATGATAAGGACATGGGACCGACCGACCGAAGGGGGCCTGAAAGGGGGTAGTGGGGTGGGGAAGGATAAAACCGTGACCGGCACGCTGGCACGAGCGTTCGTACACGTTTCGGGGAGCGCTTCGCTTTTCACGCTCTGCATATCCTGACTGACAACCAACACTACTGACGCTGTAAGGTTCACCATCCTCCTGGTGGACTCATGGTTAGGGGCTTTGCATTGCTGAGCTAAATATTGTTTTTCAGTGCAGAGTTTCTGCTTTTGGTCTTGTTTTTTGGGTGATGTTTTTCCTCCACGATGACTTCAAGCACGAGCTGCCGCCGGATTCCCGGCCGTGCCTGGAACATCCTATTTCCCGTCCTCGGAACACCAGCCCCGCTGTCAGCGAGCGTCAGTAGCCCACTAATTGTTAATGTAGAATGAATTGGCTGTCGAGGATCAGTGGGAAAGCTCCCCTCCTCCCGTGGGCCCTTTCGCGTAAGACGATAAATTCCTTACCTGTAGGAATCTCCAACTTTTTAACAACAATTTGTTTTAATTAGTTTCCCTCGGGACCGAGTCGCGAAACGTGGGTTGATTTTTTTCCCCGTATTTTTATTTAGACTTTTTGAGTTCATCCACTTCTCGTCTCATTCCTTTTTCTCCCTGTATTTCTCCCTCTTTCTCTCTATCCCTCTCTTTTTCTCTATCGTCATGTTTTTTTTACATTTCGTTACACGTGGAAGCGAGTCTCTCCAGGATGGGAAAACTTTCTTCTCGGTTTTTCACGGAGGAAGACACAGGAAACACAAAATCAACTTCCCGTGTTTGGTTTTGGCAAACAATCCAAGGTTCAGTTTCTTGCAAGTGGCTGCAAAACTCCACATTTAATAAGGTCCACTAAAGTGTGTGCTTGAGCATGCTTTAACTTCTTGACGATGAGCAAAAAGCGGACACGAAGCTGTAGATGGAGAAGTGATCAATATTTTGTGATCCAACAACGTTGGGCGCAACAACGAAATGAAGAGGACAACAACAACAGCTAACGATGTTCGCTGCGTACGAACATGTCTTTTCCATGATCGAAGGTGGCATGCAAAAGTCCCATTGAGAAACATATTGTCATGGTATTTAAAACAGACATCCATTCGGGGCGCATTTAGGGCGGCGTACGAAGCGTCCCCCAAGTGTGACAGTTAATGTAATTAGCATAGTTAATGGTCTGGCAACGCCTACCGTTCAATCAAATTGCACACCACCCCAGTGCATGCTCATAACTGCACTCTTGCACCGTCCGTCGGCGATAAGAAATGGAGACAAAAAAACGAACATTGCGAGAAACAGAAATCGATGCGATTAAAGTGATACCTTCCACGGTCAGCCGACCCTTTTCTAGCATGGGAGAGTGGAGTCCGCATAGACTTCCGCTCAGTGGCGCAGGGTACTCACTGTTGCTTCCGTAATCGTGCTTTTCCGTGTTGGATGACAATTACAACAAATTTCAACACTACCCTGTTTGCTTGTTTGCGTTTCCTCGGTCGAACAAGGCCGAGTGGTTGGAGCGGAAGGGGTCGGGGAAGGAGGGGGCAATGCAATTGCACCGTAATCAGCCTGTGTAAGTGCAACGGGAAATGGTGGAGTTTTAACTTTCGCCCCGATTGGGATCTACCCCTCGCATTTCGGAAGGGATTCTTTTTCTGCCGATTAAAAGCCACCCGTTTTCTTTTTGTGTGACATTTAGAGGGTCGCAGGTTTTTTATTTTGCATCCCCGTTTCTGCATTGAAACAAAAAAACAATGTACCCTGTTGCAGCCGGGTCCCGGATGAGCAAAAAATTGAATGCAGTTTTTGAAATTTCATGCACATTTAAATTGATTCATTAGCGCAGGGTGGCAGGGATGGCAGACAGCAGGACCCTGGTGGGGGTGGCCCGGTAATTCGATAATTTATTAGTGCTGATTTGAAGAAAAAACAAGGGAGCGAGTGAGAAAAGGGAAATTGTCCGTTTCTCCGGGAAGCGGAGTTCATCAGGGGAGTATATGTCGAGCCACGCTTGATTTGGGGTGACCTAAGTGACGATTTGCGTGCACAATTGTCGTCCCTCGCCGGAGCTTGTTGTCCCGTCCGTCCTTGGTGGTGCAGTCCGTCGCATGACAAGGTGTGATGTTAAATGCAGTCGACCCTATAGTCCCTCGGCGCATGCTGGGGACTCCATTTACGGTCGCTGCAGATCGCAACGAGCTGATATACCGGCGACCTACGGGTTGACCAGGTTAACAATACCGAGTGGCAGTTTTTTTCTCCCGCAGCCCCCAAAGGTTCCCGGTTCCGGTGTATTGAATAATTGTGCATTCAACGAGGCCCAGATGACGGGTTTAAGCAGGGCCACCGGCGGGGTTTTAGGGGCATTGTTTCTCTTTCTATTATTATTTCCCTCTCCCCAGTGCAATAATAATTGTGTTCGAACGAAGCAAGGAAGCAAAGAAATAACTCTTCTCACCATACTTTGTTCCTTTCCGGTGCCTCCACTAGTGCGGAATGTAAATTTGCGAACGTTTCACTCAAATTAACCTTTTCCCCATCTTTTTCGCCCGCCACTTGGCACCGGGGACCTTTTGCACATTCTTACTATCATTAGAACGGCAGGCGGAAAAGCAATCCGCGGCCGTTGGGACACACAGTGAAAAACAAACGGACCCTTGAAAGAAAAATAGTCATCAGCCTAATGTGCTCTATCCGTTTTTTTGTCCCTTATCGTATTGCCATTTCCATGCTTTCGATGAAGAAAAGCAAAGCAAATGTCAACCAATCTGGTGGATTCCTTTTTTCCGGCACATTAATTCCTGACGTTTCGACGATTGAGGCGTAGGCGTGAGGCGTTTTTTCGTCTTTCGATTGTTAGTCGTTGCGTCGGAGCTGTCGGAGTGCGAAAGGTTTCCCCGAGGTTTTTCACAACTTTGTGTGGAAGCTTTTTGTCAGTCTCTCTCTCTTCATTTCTTCATGCAAATGGTTTTTGTTTTCGCTAGTGCGCTTTGCTAGTTCCCTTAGCGCATAGTCCTGTCGGGTGCCATTTTGGAGCACATTTTTCATCGAGCAAATGACACCACGCAACAATAACGATAATCTTTCCGCTTTGCCTCCTTTCCTCTCTCGCCCATCGTGGCGGAAGCGTGAAGAGTGACAGGATGTCGATGAAGGTGCCTGCACTCCTTCATCGCGAAGGGAAACAAATTAAAACCATAGACGGAAAATGAACACTACGCCTCGCCTCCTCTAACACCCACTCCCGCCGACCGCCGGGATGTGTTTTTCCTTTTTCCACATGTTTTTCGGGGTGAGATTATCTTCTTCGCTCCAAGTTCTCGCTTCTTCTTCTCCCAGCACCGAGGTTTTCCTACGAATATTCTCCAGAAGGCAGGGAACACTTTTTCTGAACACCATTCTTTGTCAGGCGTGAACTCCTTGAAATCATTGCGCTCAACGGCGAGAGAGTCCCTTCTACGGAAGGAGGCAGTCACAGGCCCAACTAGGCTTTGGACGGTTTTAAGTTCATTCATCTATTAAATTGAATTCGTTGTTTATTTTTACTGTATGGTGGGCGATGGTGGAGGAGTTTTCGCCGCTTCTTGTATTTTCTCCCTCCCAAAAGACACGATGAAATGTTTGTTTCATTCCATTTTCTGTCACACTTTATTTTTGGGAATTTTTGCTCGATTTCCCTCGCTGGGGTCTGCCTGGAAATCAAACCCAAGCTCGCCACAGCGGGCGAAATCAATTCAGGAAGTTTTGCTGGATCATTCAGAATGATGTAGAGGAATTTTTTGGGCGAAGAAATCGGCCCAGCGTTGACTAAGCAGAAATGTGGCCTTTACCTCGTCGTACGAGTAAACGGATCAAGAATTCAATAACTTTTCTTTTGTCCTTTTTGCCATGTAGATCAATGTTAGGGACCAGCACTAGAGGAACCAAGCAACGACATTGAATTTAATTACGATAAGTTACATTACGAAGTAGCCAATGGTTCACAGTTTGTTCGTGGATGTTTGGCGAAGTGAATAATTGGGGAAACTATTTCTCTGAAACTCTGAACTCAAAATTATAAATCATTCTTTTCGAAATACTCGTATTTCGAAATACATCATCAGAATGTCATTAAAAATGGAAAAATCACTTTTCTCACCCGATTGGCAGCTCGCGGCCCGTGGCCACCTCAGATCGAACGTGCATGTTACAGTTCGCCCTTGTAATTATACCCCACACTCCAAATGGGCGGCTTTCCTCGGCAGCCTTCCGCCTTCTGGAACGCATTAATTGCTGCATCCTCCCCCCCCACGCCTCGCCCGAAGTTAGTGCATAAGTATAATGGTTGGAAATGGTGGAAAAGCATTTCGCATTCCGTTCGTATACGTATAGCGAACGGTCGATGCATTCGTTTGCCAAAAATATCGCTGCCGCCCGGAATGCTCATTACCATTTTGCAACGATCGCCAGTCCGTTCAGTGACCGTAACGATAATTTCCAGGCTCAGCAACCTCCCCACCAGCTGGGGTGGGATGTGGGCAAAAGAAACCCGGTGGGGAGCCCCCTGGGTCGTGTTGAGGGCCTGGCTACAAATTTATAATTTTATTGCCTCAATTTATTGCCTCCGCGATCGCGCGCTACTGCACGGCACCTACCTCGAAAACTCACTCGGGGGCCAATAAATCGTTCGCCGAGTCGCGTCTAGTCGCACTCTAGTCAATCCCGCCGTTCCTACTGTCAATCGCGGCTCTCGCGGGAGCCCGGAGGAGCAATCAGCAAACCAGCCGCAGCGCGCTCGGTTCAGCCGAAGATTTGCGTGTCGACGATTATCGTCGCCCGACGCGGCGAGAAGAAAGAGAGGGCGCGAGAGAAAGAGAATGGGAAGGTAAAGACACGCGAATGCGAAGTAGATTTATAGGCAACCAATTTTCGTATTTATTGTACCATATTTCAAGCCCCGCGCGCCGCTCTGGAGTAAGCCCTCCGTGCCGGGGCTACATCCGGCATCCGAAATCCGGACCACGAATGAGTGATTTTTCTCCCGGTTCGCCCATAATCGATTGATTTGCCACTGCGAAGGCGATGAATGATGATTAGGCTTAATCGATTTGGCTATCAGGAGACGACCCAGCTCGGGCCCGAGTTCCGCTGCTGCCGGATTTCTTTCGCTGGAGGTTGATGGATGATCGAGAGCCGATCGAAGATAGCCAAAGATAGCGAAACTCGGAAAGAAATGGAAGTTATTCGACGCGAGGATTTGAGTGGGCGGGTGTAGGGGTCGGTCTGGGAGTAGTAGGTAGCAGGGCTGGGCGAAAAGCACCTTCAGTCTGGAGTGCAATAAGCAAAACACCCACAGCTAGCTGCCAGATACAGGAGTGAACATCTTTTTGTTTACGATCTTCACAAATTCGAGTAAAGGAGGGAGAAAAAAGAAGATAGAAATCTTGAGACCTCCTTCTTGGCATTGGAGATCGTTTTGGGGCTGGGAGCAGGGAGTTCTGTTTTATGCAAATTCAATTATTGTTAGCGTATTAACTCGTTCTCTCGTCCGCAGCAAGTCATCGCAGGGAGTGCCAACGAGCTAACGGAGTTTACAGGCCGTGCCAATAGAACGCACACACTGTAGATAGAACGCATTTTGTTGCATGAATTGTATTTAGGATCAAAACATAAAGGATAATACAATACACAGGTAATATGTATTTTTACCACAGGTAAAATAGTTGCATGTAGACTATTTGGGTATTAAAAAAGTTTTACTTTAACCAATGGTGAGAATCCTGGCACCATATTAGAAGGGTTCTACCATTGTTCTGCATATTTTTTCTACCTAAACGAGACATTAGTTTATGTCAAACATTTTAATTAATGTTAAAGAGGAAGTTTAAGCCCTGCCCGATCTGCAATCCGGTGCCAAAAGTGCATCCCTCGCTGTAGCATGCACTCGGCCCCGATGCACTCAGGGTGAACCGGTTGCACCGGGACGAGTGCATTCACGATCGTTACAATGGCCAACAGGCAGGGAGGCAACGAATGCTCGTTTGTTGAGCGTACGCGTACAGTTTTGCAATGATTGATTGATAGCGCCTCGCCGGGCGGAATACTGATGATGTAGTTGGTGCTGGGTTGCTGCTGTTGATGATGATGTTCTTGCTGATGATGACGTTGATGATGCAGCTAAATTGCACCCACAGTGCAGCTCCGTATGAGCTCCGGTGCGTCGCTCGGAAGATGTTGCTGCATCTAATAGCAGCGAGAAGCGAAGGTTTCCCTAGCGCTTCCAATCCGATCCTACCTTGGGACGAAGCGTTGAGGATTCTGCTTCCTTTCTTCTATAGACGTTTGCACCAAACCCAAAAAAACCTCATCGCTATCCAACAACCATCGATTCCACTTCAATCTGTGTTGAAAACATCTCCGCTCATGCGAATCTTCTATTTTGCAAGTCTAGGCTACCCTGCCGGCCAACCCTCGAATGCGCTCGCGAGATCCCCTCTGCACCACTTTGGCTAATGAACGATGAATATTCATAATGCAGCAAAGAGTTTCCGGAGCAAGGTCGCAAATCGCTTCGATTAAATTGCATTAGATGCTGACCGGAAACTGATATCGTTCGCCCAAATGGTGCTGGGGTGCGCGTCCGCGAAAATCCGGAGGGAACCTATCGGGGCAGTGGTGGTGAGAGCTTCCTGGGTGGGTTTAAATTTGTTACAGAAATTTGCATTCAATGAAGCGGCAGCCCGGGCTGCCAATAGCAGGTCAGGGAGATCGGTTCGAAGGTTCCCAGTGAATCGGACCGGACGGCGCTATAAAGTTTTTACGTTTTTTCGCGACGACGGGGTCAGGCCAGGCTAGTGATCGAAAATCTCAATCGGAGCAGTAGGCCTTAAGGAAGGAAAAAGGTATCTTTCGCTTTCGCGGTGAAGAGACGGCGGACGAACGGAGGCAGAAAGTGGAGAAGTAAACCTTGATGACCAAATATAGTACGAAAAAAGGATGGAATAGCAAAATATTTTCCAATTTTAGATTCTCAACATTGCCAGTAATGCTTTTTTGAATTCAAATTAATTAGTACCAAAACGAGGAATAAATACATGAGAAAACTACAACCCTATGAGAGGTGCATTCCGACAAACTTCTGTCTACAATGTAACTAAGAATCGCAGAAACATAGCCGAATAAAGTGACCAATATGCAATTTCTCAAATTCCGTTTTGTGTAGGCGCGAGCGCCGTGTTCTGCATGACGTCAATCCAAGGGTCCAACCATCAACGGATATATAAATTTTAGCACCCACGCGATGCTTAAAAGTTTCTCTTCCCAGTTCCGTGCTGTTTCTCAATTTTTGTTTTGACATACCAGCTGTCAGTACCTCGTTTAAGAGGAAAGCGAGGCAAGTTTTTACTGCCCCCAAGTCCGAGCCAACGGTGCACAAGTGCACACTGCTGTTTTCTATTAGCCGCACATCGATTGCGATTGCATTCGACACAGATGCATTCGATTCGGGCGCGCACTTGACTTGCCGTTTCTCTGGCGTTCGCGTTCAATCTGCAGCTGCACTGCACTACCGAGGGAAGGGGGCGGTTAGAGAAGACAGAAGTGGGTGGGAGTGCACCGACGGCGTGGAGAGTTAGATTATTATTTCATTAATTTTATTACTAGTCAAGTGTTGCTAATAAAACTGACCTAGATTAATTCAAACCTACTCCGGCTGCGGCCGCGGAGAGTGCATTGCAAATACGCTCCGTCTTGCGAGTGTTTGTTGTTGCTGAGCGCGCGGGCACCAGAACGCGAAGGAAGGCCACCCGGCCTCGCCCAGCAAGGCACCTCCAAGGATGGCCGGCCTTCGGTTGCTCCCACCGTTGCCTTCCAAGCCCTCCTTACGCCAATTATTCTCGAGATGTTTTGAAAATAGATATTGATTGTTTATGGAACGGAACAGGAAAGGGGGTGGGTTTGGGGAGGAAGGGTGGCGGTCGGTAGACGCTCGAGTGCAATTGCACTTTTCCACCACAGCAGCACCAGCAGCAACCATTTGCGATCGCTCGGTGGAACTGCAAAGACCGTCCGCGCCAATGCACTTTACGTTGCTTCCGAATTGGAAAGGAGTTGTTGATGGACGGTAATATGCAAAAGGGGTTCTAATTTATGATCAATTGAGGCGGAATCCTACTTCAGACATAGTTTGTTGTAGTTGTTGTTGAGTGCCATGGTGAGAATAGTCTACGACAAATTCATAGACTTTGGGGAAATGGATTTATTGCGTTATTAACATAATAGTCCTTGTAACACTAAATCAGATTGAACATCGTATAAAAAAGGATTAATTATAACCTTTTGAGAATAACTTATTCCTTGTTGCT
>JAOEFI010000007.1:17422293-17450956 GCA_034621735.1 Anopheles plumbeus | reverse complement strand
CTCTCTCTCTCTCTCTCTCTCTCTCTCTCTCTCTCTCTCTCTCTCTCTCTCTCTCTCTCTCTCTCTCTCTCTATCTTTCCCTTTGGGTGCCGGTTTGGGTGCAATTGAATTTCGGTCCGTTTCGTTCGCTGGTGTGGAGCCCATTTTCTCATCGATCCAGTCGAACGCTAATAAGCGCAACGACGCTCGAAACGAAACCGGCCCGCGATGGCGGCGGGACATCAGAAACCGCCTGCCTTGGTGATGATCACGAGGAAGGTGCCCCGGTGTGCAGGCGAATTAGTTCGCGGCTCGCGGAAAACGCACCTTCGAAAATCGATTGCCAAGAAGCGACTGGGAAAGGGCCCCGCTTGACTCCCTTTTCGCACAATCCGTGGAAGGGCGTCGCTTGCATCGAACAGTAATCTAAGGGCGCTAGCCTAGTTGCCGGAAGGGCCCCCGGTTCGATGTGACACCGGCGTGGGATGGGGGTTGGGGCAGTGTTTTCGATGGTTCCGGTTCGGGAGTTGACTGATCGGTTTGGGCATGCATGAGCGATAAAGCGTGCGGAGCAAATTGATTTGCAGGGCATTGCCGAAAATCGTGCCTACCTTTCGTGTTTTTTTCTTGCACAGCTGAATGGGAGCATATTTATTTTGTTTATTTTCTCCTCCCTCGGCTGACTCCACCGTCACGCTGCCCTTCGATCCTTCAGTGGAAATCGATCGTTTCCATTCTCGTTCGATCGAAGCAGCAGCTTTTCTTCCGAACTGCGTCGGACGTGTTCGTTTTGTTTTTCGTACACGTTCGTACCGACCCACAAAAACAGGAAATTCTGCTGATTGCTGCGATTTTCTCACACACACACACACACAGTATATATACGGCCGCATTTATGCTGCCACGGAGACCAAGCATAATTTGATCTAATTTTGCTGCTTGACTGGAGTGACTAATTGATTTACGGGTTGCTCTCGCTCGCTGCTTTCGTCAGCTTTTGCTGCTGATAGATCGAACTCGTGATCCAAGTGAGATGAATCCCGCGAAAGCCTGCACCCTGGCCTCGGTTTTTTCTCCCGCCCCACGCCTTCTGGGGTGAGCCGAGTTTTGGGTGTTTTCGCTGGCTCCGATTTCCAATTAAGTCACATACATCTAACCGGAACGCGCATCGCCGTCGCTCCGGTTCCGGGAAATCGATCCTTCACTTCGACGGGCCGCAGTGAAAATGAACGATTGGAGGTAACCGTGTACGTCTCCGCGATCGTTTCCGGCCGAACGCCATCAAACGGTTGGCCCCATTCAAGAATGCGAACGATGCGAACTCGGCGCACGAGTCGCCGCTTTTTGGATGCTCGCTGGGAATTAATTAGATCGGGAAAGAATTATGACTCTGCGTAACGAATCGAACGGTGCTGTCCACGGTCGTCAAGCGTGTGTGCGATTGCAGGCGACTGCACTCGTCGCCGTCGCTCTGTGTGGTATGCAACTGCGGTCTAATTTCACGCCACTCACTGCACGCATAAATCTTTATGATCTTTCCGGCTCTCCGGCAGCATTCTCGGGTTTGTTCTTCGTTCGCCTTTGCTTAAACGCGGCCCTTTTCCGTAATCGGAGAACGGATCGTATGGAGAGACCTTCGTGTGTGTGTGTGCGTGATTTTCGGTACGCAACATAAGGCATTTCATTGTTTTTCTCTGGCTCACTTCATGCAGAGAAAACAAAACCGTTCCTTTTTCTTTCGGTCGAAGGAAATTCGCCCAAGGAAGGGCTTATGTCCACAAAAAATGTGACCCGAAAGAAAAAAACCGATCGAACTGAAGATTGATATAGGACACCTACGAAATGCTGCAGGGTTATAAAAACGGTCCCGCTTTTCCGGGCACAGAGAACAGAGAACAATAGAACGACTGACTGGCTTTTATCGATAACACGTGTTTTAGCGCGATGCAATGTGTGTGCGTCGTCAGCTATGCATGAGGTCATAGAAACATTCGACCGCGTTGCACTTGAAACATATTGAATGAAGGATTCCGGGACTCCAGCAAAGCATCCCATCCCATGTCGGAGTTGTTTCGAAGGGAAATGTAAATGCCGCTCTGTGACTCGAGTCGTGAAACAAAAATGAAAAGTGTATCCTTACTCCGCGACGGACACAGGAAAAGGATCATAAAAACTGCACACTCTGAGGTGTGACGAATTATGAAATATGCCACCAGAGGACTGATTTTGTCGGAAAAGCAGTTTCCAAGCGTTGGCTACCGAGCGAAAGTGGGTGAAAAAAACTTGCTTCTATATTGTATCGGAAGGAACAATCGAATTGGTTGTTATCGCTGGCAAACGTTTTTCCTTGGTGGGTTTGTCTCCGGGTTCCAACTAGAACCATGTTTACCGTGAAATTGGGGATCCTGTTAAGAGGGCAGAGTTTTAAAAAAACGTCCTTACCGTTTTCTCACGATGAAACATTTCCCGATGGGAAAAGTAATTAGTTTTTCGGGAATGGTGACCACACACCAAAGCCTAACGGCCAACGGAATTGGAAACGAGAAAACCCGATATCAGTGGAAACCGGGGGTTCCACCAGTTTGCTTCTTTGTGGAATTTCAACAAAACCTTTCCGATCTGCACCATATTTTCGTGAAATTGGTCCATGGAAGTGGTGGAAATTCGTCATGTATCCACGCTAAACCCGAATCCATGGAGGGAACGCCTTTTCGTTCCAATATAGAGAAAGTGTTGCCTACAAAGTGATTCTTAATTTCTCATCATAACTCCATTAATATGCGTCCACCGTCATCCCAAAGAGTGGAAGCGTTCCCAAAATGGATCATTGCAAAATCGTCCCCTAACCCCCCGGACTTGATGAACAGCTACAAAATTGATACAAAATGAACTCCCCATAGTCTCTTTTGTGCGCGTGTGTGTGTGCGTGTGTGTTTACAAAACGCATACCGTCCGCATAGAATACGCAAAAACCGCAAATTGTGAGCGCATCAGGCCATCTCCGGTGGCACACGAACCGCTATTAGACCACCATCTTTTTTTTTCGAACCGAAGCTCATCAGAATTCAAACGGCGCAACCATTTCGATTCGAGCATCGACCATTTTGGTCCTAAGCCGCCAGCTTCTGGCCGGCTCCCGTGGCGTGCCGAGAATGCAAGAACATGTTGTTAGGGTATATTTCACCTGCCGAGGCCAACGACGACGGAGGCCTATGTGTTTTCTAATGCCTCGCTTTGGTTTTTGAATGCCTCGGAACCGGTGCAGCGGGGTTGTGTGGCGTGGTGGTCACCTGCCCGAGAGGGAGAGAAGGCAGCGTTGGAATGAGTTGCCAACAAAACGCATGCACGTCGCAATAACAAAATCGACCAAGAGGGTTTGTTGGTTTGCGGGGGGAGTGGGAGAGAAAGAGAGAAAGAGCGAGGGCCTTGTGGAGGGTAGCAGTTGTTGCATGTTCAAATATGACACGAAACCTAAACACAGTGCCGGTGCCGCTGACCCTTCAGGGCTCTGCTCGGTCGTCGGATCGTTCCACCGGCACACGAACGGTAAGCTGAACACAAGAAGAAAAAAACCACGAAGGCACAACCCCCACCCTGAGCACAGACGCAGAGTTGCACTTCTCCGTGTCGTCCTCTCGGTGTCGTCGTCATCGTCAGCCATCATTAGGTGCACTTTATCATGAGCCTAGCAACAGAGGCCCCGAAACGGCAGAAAGCCTGCCCATAGGCTCGCCATGCTCCTGAGTTCGGCACATCGGCACATAGACGGAGATGCAGTTACGACAACAAAACGGACCTAAGAGGGGTGGGTAAGATAGAGTCAGGATTCCGGGAGGACATTAGAAAGCATGAAAGGTTCTCCCCGTACGAGCTGCACAACCCATCCAGGCTGGAAAAACTCCATTTATGCAATTCAAACCGAATGCAGGAAAGGCGACTTGTGTACGTACTTAAACAACGCTCATGCTGCTTCTCGAGTGGCTCGAAAGGAAAAGGGGGGCCTGCTGCATGGGACAGAACACAGCGGAGCGGGCGTTAGTAGATGAAACATAAAAGCACGTAAATGAAGACTGGTTGCTAGTGGAGAAGAGAGATAGAGTGAGGATGAGCGAGCGAGAAGGATGGAGTAAGTGCCGGATTTAGTCTATGGCGGAGTTTTCGGTTTGGTCCTGCTAAGCCTACTCTCAGGCTATCATGAGGCCTTTGCTTTGTGCATCGTTTTTTTTTTTTCTTGTTTTCGTTCAGCCGACTCTAGGTGAAAAAAAGGCCAGGTTGACTTTCATGGCATGCGAAGGCTTGTTTGGGGGTGCCTAAGCACCAGAAACAGCGCAAACGAGTGCTACCATCGACACTGCCGTGGCCGGGAGCAATATTCGACATTGGGTGGTGCGCACCATAGAAGAAACGGATGTGGCCTCGCCCCCTGGTATGGCACAAGTACTCATGAGGGTAGATTTGGAAGTAGCCTCGGTTACTCTGGAAGAGTTTTTCAATTCATTCGCAGAACTAAAGAAAAAGAATCGTAGTTCCGAAAAAAGGGTTCATGTTGTAAACATTATTTTGTATATTTATTTGTGATTGTTTGGAATCGGTTCCTGCTGTTCTAGCCTCTGAAACATCAAATGCCCAGGAAACCTCGAGCAAAACGAGTAAACCACAAATTGGAAGAAGTGTTGAAGTATTTTACGAACCTTCTGCACTTTTCATTCGACCACCTCGCGAACATACCAAACCCAAAACCAGAAAGCCGACGTCCGCGAAGTAAAAGCATTTACTCGCACTCATCAAACCACGCGCCTCCATTGCACTTTCCCCTCATTCAACCCTCCCCTACCAACGTGTTTCCTTCACATTCCACCTCCGCAACTTTTCCCGCACGAATGGGTAGCCACGTTGACACTGTTTGTTGTGTGCGCCGTGTCGGAAGCATGTCCTTTTTGTAGCTGGTGCCCGCCATGCACAAAGTGTTGTCTGTCCCTCCCCGCCTCACCTTCCACAATTTTCACGGAGCGAGGGTGCATTGATAGGTCAAAAGGTGGGACGCCGAACAAATCGCTCTACGCTTTTCCCAAATCGGTTCCCATCCGTTCCGCCGAGGCAGCTGTTCGGTGAATCATTTTCCCCGCTGGCCAAAGCGAGTCACTTTCTCGTCGAAATTTTCTCAATACCCCGTGCGGTGTACGGTGTTGCTTCCTTTCCGCGTCAATTCTCGAGCACGCGTCCTCCCACAGAGCGTCGAGCGCAATCAACATTCGCGCAGTAACGTTTTGGATTTTCCTTTTTTCTCCCATTTTCCGATGCAGTGTAAGACTGCAGGGGAATTCTTGGTAGTGGTCCTGGATCCTCGAGAGAAGCGCACAAAGAACAAACATCGACTGACCCGGCCGGGGCGGCGGAAGAAAGGATTGAAATGAATTGCAAAACAGGCTGAATAGGGTTCCTGGAACTTCAGAGCGATGGCCGCAAGCCGTGGGATGGCCGCGGAAAATAACAGCGAAAAGAAAAACCTTCAAAAGCCTCTCAAGAACGGTACGGCGCGTGTAAGAACTGGGCTCTCTCGCACGACTTCCGCCAGCAGCTCGAAAGGATGTGAAGTGCTGCTGCTGTCGAGGTGGCGTTTTGTTCCCACATGTTTACGTGGGGCCCGTGAACGCATTTAGACATTTGCTTGACGGGGACGAAGAAACATAGCGTCCTTTTGTTGGGGACGTACTTAGTCGCAAATGGGGTCTCACAGTTACTGTGCAACAGTAGTGGGGCTGTGTAAAGTGTACGAACTCGGCGGTAGATGCCCGGAGCGAATGGGTTCGAAATAATAGATGAAAGCCCCCGCCTGTTATACTGGCACTTAGATTCTTGCTGGAAATGGGGAGGAATTAGTGATGATTAAAGGGGAGTCATAAGTTCAACTATTAACTTGCTAATGCACGCATGCTCTGCAAGTAATACATTACTGTGAACCAATCGTTGCTCGGCTTTGTGTTCCGCATGCCGGAAGCTGTCCATTTTGATCCTTGCGAAAAGCTTTTACCGTTCCCGTTGCAGATTCCGTTCGATCCGTTCTATCAATTACTTTGATCCATCTTGAAAATCATCCTTCGGCATCCATTCGAAATCCTTGTGTCCCCTTGCGCTTGCCGGTCCATTCCCCGGGACACAAAGGGAGCCGGTATTCTCCCGGAATCAGCTGAAACCAATTTCCTTCCATTTATCCGTCGAGCCGATTTACTTTGGATTTGCAACCTGCCGTTGTCGTTCCTAGGCTCTCGCACGGAAATGAAACCTGGGAGCCCGATGCCAGTGTAGCGTACCGTCGGAATCGATTTGTTGGCTCGTGTTATGACAATTTCTGCCCTCGTCATTTGTTTTCAGCCTGTAGGGTGGATACTGGCGCATCGTGGTCGCGGAAGCTGGGATCAGTTTCACATTGAAATCTGTCATTCGCTCATCAAATGTCCGTCGTCCTTCTCCCGTGTCGATACGATGGGATTTCCTAAATGATATCTACTGCCCTAGAAGCTCGGACCGGAAGAATCTTTTTATAGTTCGAGAGAAGTAGTGTACTTGTTCGGAAACACTGCGCAAAGGCGCCAAAAAGACACGTAAGTGGATCAAAGTTTGATAGATTTATTGTAACACTTTGGTAGATGCGATCAGCAAATCATCACGCTTTTATTATAATAAAACAAACCAGTTAAATAGTTGTATGAAAGAGAATTCTATAGTTTCTGGTTGGTCCACTATGAAAGCTTGGTTTGATTCCAATACACTCTGTTTGCCACTGGACAAGACATGATGACATGATATGACATCGTCAAACTAACACTTGATATAAAAAAAACAAAAAATAAAATCAATTTGAAAACTGAAATCCTAGCCGTATAATCCCCGAAGAACCCGTATAATCTTAGCAATAAAGGCAATGTTGCACCTTTAAACGTGACCATTAAGGCCACGCGATCTGCAACCCTCCCCCGGGGCCGGCACTCGCGCTCACGTTTTGCAATCCACCAAACCAGTGTTTGATTAAAGACTTTCTGCTTCAGCTTGGAGTTCTGGTTCAAAACAAACCACTTGCAACCGACGGTCGCGACCCGCGGGTTGCTCTTTGGTTCGTTAAAACCAATCCAAAGCACTCGATTTCGCCTTAGCCGCGGCTGGCGCAATGGTGTCCTATTAGAGAGATAGGGCCGTTTCTATCGAAAGGCCCTACCCATCATCGAGTCGTGCGAGCTGGCCGCACTTATACGTTTAGCGTACTTTTTTCACTGAACGTTCGTCGTTCGGCGTCGAGTTGGCTTAAAGTCTCAACACCAGCTTCTCCCGTCCACTGCAATTGCAACACACTGCTCGTAGGTCCCAACAGTCTCCCCCTTTCTCTCTGTCTCTCTTCACTACCGTGGTGCTGACTCTTGAGATTAGTTAAATTATTTTGACCCACCTTCTTGCCAGTCCATGCTTTTAAGTGGCGAAAAATTATTGTTGTTCGAATGGAACGGGTCCTAAGAACACACGGGTCTAGCCGTGCCGAAACCGGGGGCCTACGTGGCTCTACCATCCCGTATAATACGCAGCGCGGACGATGGGTGGCGGGCTGAAGGGCTGAAAGCACCGAAGGCTCAACAGGCGCAAATCAAGACTCGGGGACATGGTGGGCCCGCTGCAGACAACAAAAACGAAATTGCTGAACGAAATGAATAATCACTACGTACCCTTCGGAAGTCACTTTAGATCAATCACACACACTCACGCTTCGCAGCAGCGAGCGAATGCATAATCCATTCGAATAGCAGCGCAGGCTGAGCCCAGCGGAAAGCCGTGCCAGCGCAGAACCGTTTAGGACTGGCTACGTGCTGCAGCAAATGCAACAGATACTATAAATTGTAGCAGCCATTAAATTTTATTTCCTCGAGTGCTCGAACCGCCGAGACTATTGCGATAGAGCCGTCTTTTCCTTACGCCACATCTCTCTGTTTCCCTTTCATGGTTGCTCTCTATCTCTATCTCTCTTTCTACCTTCTACTCTGCTTTCTTCCTTCTTTTTAGGTCAAAGAAGGAAATAAGGCTTGCTTGAGGAGAAATCATGAGGCCAATCGTGACAGTAATATGTTTCCGAAAAGTCGAATTCCTTGCCACGGATCCACTTACTAAAATACACGTACACCCTGTGGAACTAAGTAGAAAGAATTGTTAAAGGGCGAAAGATACAAAGAGTTCACACAAAATTAATTAATCTTCATTGTTCAAAGAGTCTTCTTGTCGCGATTACTAGAATCGAAAAAAAACCTGCATTTCTAACATAGCTACTACTGTTACTAGGAACTTTCGAAAGGGGTTACTAGGAAAAGTGTTACTAGGGACATCCAAAATTCAATAATAAAAAAAATACTACCATCCTCCTGTCAATCACTGCGTCCAGTGCATGTGTGCGCCAGTTATGATTTCCCATTGGTGCCCACTTGCCAGTATACATACATTGTAGTCGATTGAGTTGCCATAATTCTCCAGCAGGCAGTCGCCCCCCGCTCCGTGTCCAACTGTGACAACTGGCAGTAAATCGTACGGTTACATCAGCGGCCGGGAAACACATGCAATTTTCCACCGCATACAAAATGGAAGGCTTTTCCAACCATGGCAAGGATATGGGCACACGGGATTGAATCGAATCGAAGGGCCCTTGCTAGAGACAGCAAGCACCGAGACCGGGCCGGGACATGCGAGCTGCCACCAGCCGTGTTTATTTATTCATTCACTCTGTTTCTCTTTCCCCATTTCCCCCATTTTCCATTGGGAAGTGTCTTTTCGGTTGTTCGATTGTAAGCAGTCTTGTAACAATGTCGTTATTTATTTACTCTTTTCGTCCGCTTTAACGCTTCCCTTTCTGCTCTCTAATCCTCTCCTGGCGGTCTGTCGTTTTATTTTCTTCTTTCGCTGGTTTAAGTTGTGCATGTGCACGAGCGATATTTTACCAGCCACATGAGCCTGACACTGTTGCAACTGCATCGATCTGACGTTCCGATTATCGTCCGGTTTGAAAGAAAATCGCTTCAGCCATGATTTTTCCCAACTCCGTCCCCGCGAGGGAACCGAAAGGCCTCGCACCACAGCTGCTCGGTCTGTGGTTAGTAAACGCACCACAGTAACGGGTTACTTGGATAGGATGCTTTTTTTCATCTTACCCCTCTGGAGACGTTCTCTCGATCGTTGGCCACCAACCGGGACAGAAGCAACGGAGAGAGAGAGCGGCTTACAAATCCCACAAAACAATACGATATCAATGATGCGGTGCCAAGCGCATTGGAAGGTTTGTGGTTCTTGTGTCGATACAATACCCACCTGGCTCATGTAATGGCACTTCAAACACTCTTGGGTCTGGCAACTGCCTCCACCCATCCGCCTCCACTCTCTCCTTTGGCAACCGCACAGAACCATCCGCCCCTGTGGAACAAAGTGAAAGGTCAAAGAAAGAGGCTGCAAAAAGGAGGAAAACATGGACCATGGGGCGCAAATGCACAGGTAACACACGTGCACACATGCACCAACACGCCATCACAGCGTCGCCATAACTTTCTATTGTTTTCTCGCCCATTACTTATCCATAAATGGTTGCCCCGGCTGTCGAACAGGTCCCCAGCGGCTGGGTCGGGTATTGTTGCATTTGAACATGCACTGAAACATTGTACCCGCAGGCCCCGTTTTCCTCCCCGGACGAACTCCCAACGGGGCGGTGTGTATGTAACCGTGGAAAGTCTATTGTCTGTCCACGCTGGGGCAAATGAATGGGTTACCATTGGAGGGAAAGCCGGACCCCTTTGGGTGGCTGTGTGTCTTTTATTTTGTTTCTACTCCCGCTGCCATCCGTAGTTACGTAGTTACATGGACCCATTCCCCCGGAGGCTGCAGTGCAGCGGGCTACATTCGCCACTGAAACTATAGTCTCGGCTGTGTCTCCTCTCGCCCACACTTCAAACACAGCCTCCAAGGGGCAAGTGAAACCCTGCATTATGCCCTGCACGGGTTGCATAACGACTCCGGACTTCTGAAGGATCTTCCACACCGGGAGCAGGCACCAAAGGCATCCATTTCGCTAATGGGGTTTCGGCATTCGACATCATACTGCGAGGGCTGCGAGCTGATGGATCCTTTGACACAAAAGGGGTTTCCTTTCGGGGCAGGGGAAAACTGCTACCTATTACGCCTCGACTACTTTGTTGCAAACAAAGCCGAAATGAAAACATCAGTGGAAGAAGTAGTCACCGCCGGTATGCTGTTATGTTTTCCCGGAAACGAAAAACAATACGAGAACCAAGATTTTTTGCTCAAAACACATTACGGTACTTCACAATTGTTTATAGAACTATATTGCTTTGTAATATTGCACTTCAAATGAATGTGGAAGCGGGACACATAGCTAAAGGACAAGCTACCATTTCAATCGGTTTTGACTATATACATAATATTCTTCCTACAACGGCTTAGTTTAAATATAAACGTGTCTTCTCTAGCTTTTTGCTAATGATTTAAGAGAATAAAGTAATCTCATGAATCCTCCACACCAATAGAGACAACTGAATGATGTATCGCTCTTCTTCCGTGCCAAGGAAAGTTTACGACCAATATAAAGCAAGGCCCACGAACATAAGAAAGGAACAAAGAAACGGAACCGAAAGACACTTCTGTATGGAGTTCATGGACGAATGTAACTAACATAACTATTGGCTTCAACTTAGAAAATATTGTAATCCCATGCCATTTCGGTGCAGCGTCGTGTCGAAACGCAACTCTGTCGACGTCCGCTCTGGTTGATCGATGATCGATAAATCACCTTTCCTAATCCCCACACAATGCCCTATTAGACGATGGTGACACTGGTCGGCTTAAAGCACCAATTTAATGGTAGGGCTTCACCGATGAAGAAAAAGCTAATCAGGGGTGCGTCTCCAATTTCCTAAGGGCCACCAATCGTCACCGGGGTTTATTTCTTCTACTAATCCGGTCGTAAAACTGTACCAACAAACAGTTTTTCTGGCAGAAGAGATACATCATTTGTTTGACACTATCGGGTAGCAGGTCGCACCATTCTGTGAAGAAGTCCGGACAGAGTTTTGCATGGGGTGCATTGGTGGTCAAGAGAAATAGCTGAAGTATGAATATATTGCAAAACGATGGTTAACACCACTCCAACCTACAGATATCCCATCAGTCAGCTGTTGCGGAGGACTGAGGACTTCAGGGTGAAAGGGAGCCACTCGGGTTCAGATCAAACACAGACAGAAACTAAAATCACGTTCACCGGCTGAGCAGCGATTGAGCAAGCGCCTTCCAAATGTGGTCTTTTGGTCTGTTGTGCGTTTTCCCGCCTTTGGACCTCATCAAAGCACTCCGTTCCCGATAGTCTGCTGATAGGATTTTAATTACCATTCGACCAATCACTTCACCACCCGTCAAGTGACTTCATGTCCCTTTTTCTCCCATTCTCTCGTTTTGTTTCTCTTCCTTCCCTCCTGCATGAAAGCATCCCTATGTTCGAGGCCACAATGTCGTGGCACTCGTCAAAGAAGGCCATTCGTCGTCATCGCCTCTTCGTGAATGCCTCAAGTGGCAAGGGCCGCTCATTTGTCGTAAGTAGAACCATACAGCCCCGAGAGGGAGACCCCCTACAGAACGTAAAATCGTGTCCCAAGCAAGCCTTCCACCTAGCCGCCTCGACCTAGGCTACGCTATCCCGAAGAGTTCCATGTAGCCTTGCAGTCTCGAATGGAAATAAATTGTTACAATTGCATCAGCACCTTTTCCCTTCGGTGCTCCCATGGTCATGATGATGTTGATGATGGCGATGACGATGAGGATCGTTTGCTGATTCATCGTGAAGGTGCCCAGGATAGACCAGCACACGGGGCAATTACGTTCACTTGAGCCTAAAGCAGGAGCCGCACCGAGCGTTTTCCATTCGCTGAAGTTGAAGAAAATTAAACTCACGCAAGGATATTTTAGGGCATATAATAATGCCCCTTTTGTTGCCACCGCTCACTTCCACTCGTCAGAACACGTCATCTTCCCTGTAGGGAGGGTTGTTCCAGCCCGTTCGACAACCTTGGTCCTTTCCGGAGGCAAAGAAAATCGGTACGGTTCCACGACGAAGCTTATGCATGCCAAACGGGGAACTCACGAGTCCGTGGGCATTTCGTGATAATCGATAATGCACTTTGCACGCCCTCGCGCCTCAAGGACCCCTCCAGGGAATGGAAGCTCCGGTTGGAAACTGCCTGCTGCTTACGAATTATTGCATCACCCTTGTAATGTTGATGAATGCATTCTCTTCTTTCCTTCGCTTCGTCCTACGCGGCTTTAGCGAAGGTGGATTAACGTAGGCTGTTGGTCCAAGCACGGGAAGGGCGAAGGAGTTCCTCCCGACTGCTGCCGCCAACCGAAGCCAGTGTGCAAAGGATGCCCACCGTTTGTGTTTTTCTTGGGCATGCCGGTATTTTTAGTGTTATTTATGCACGACTGTTGTGGTTTGATCAAGATTGTAGTTGGTAAAGAAAAGACGGACAAGGATGAAAGATATTTTTCTTTTGGTATATTTTTTTTGCTCAACGACTGCCTCAGGGAAGGAATGTTTCAACGCGATATCAAATTGCAGGCATGGTGATTTTTCTGTTTGTTTCGTTCAATAATTCATTGCAACTCTACACTTTGATGGAACGACGAACATATGAGACTGGCCCTGTGGGGGGAGGGGTTTTGAATGGTGTCGAAATATTTATGCGAAATTTGAAATTGTTCCTGAGCGCCGTGAGGGGTTTCTTTGTACTTGGCGAGGGGTGAAATACTTTACATTTTTTTGTTTCCTTCCAGTCCTTAAGAATAATGATAATTTCTCTTACCTTCGGCGAAAGAAAGCGATCGGGATAGCTTGAAGCAAGCCGCGCGTGAATATTCCGTGGGAGAAAATGCGAATGCCTTTGAGTGGAACGACTATGATGGAACATGAATATTCCTCCTTGCTTAGCATTGTGTTAATAGCCTGCGACGCTCCTCCCAGCAATCTTTCCAGCAACTCACACAAACTCGGGGACAAAAAAGGATAACGAAAGTAAACTGTCCTGTAGAACAATTTAATTCATTTCAATGAAGAAACCGTAGGCCGCGGAAACACCTCAGCCGGGGCGAAGTTTTAATTGAAATCGAAGGCAAATCGATTCGAGAACCGGAGAAAGGATCTTTCTCCTTCCCCCTCCTGCGCTTCGGTTCGTAATGGGATTCCAATTTATTTACAATGGAAACCTCTCAGTCTCGGACGTCCCAGCGGCATCATTTCCCTTCGCTCCCAAGGATCTCGGCGACTTTCTCTTTTATTTCTCTCTCTCTCTCTCTCTCTCTCTCCTTCTCTCTCTCTCTCTCTCTCTCTCTATCTCTCTCTCTCTTTTGGGTATTTTCTTTTAAGAAATGGAACGCCTGAAGAACCCTTTATCGTCGCCTCTTGATGTGCTTCCATTAAAAGAGGATAAAAACGGATTGCTTTGGTCTGTGCTGGCAAGTGCTGCCAATGGCCTCAGGATTGCGACACCACCCGAGTGCGCTCGTAAACGATCCTTCCGAAGGCGCACTTGCAATAAACGAGGCGTCGGCAAGGAATTGGAAAATGTGAACGAAATATGGAAAAAAAAACAAACGCCTGAGGGTTTCCGATGAAGGGTTATCAGCGTGAAATTAGAGCCTTCCAGCAGAGTCGTTGCGTTTCGAATCCGATCCCCCTCTCCAGCCTTCTTCGCATCGATCTACTGTGTGCCACCGACTGTGAAGTGCATTCGCATTTTTGAATGCATTCGTTGGTAATGACGATTAAATTACAGCCCCGGGAGCAGGATCCTGCGAACCGGAGACAGGGGTTGTTAAGAAATTTATGGACTGTAGTAATGAGGCACTAAAACCACAGCTTCGGAACAAGACCGAAGCGGGAAACGGAGACGACTACCGGGCGTGAGTCGAAGGCTCATCAGTTTTTTTGACAAGCGGCAGCCCTTGGCGGGCAAGGACATGTGCTCTGTGGACGGAACTCGGATACGAGAACCCGACAACGGAACCAGAGGAAGAAATTTTCGAGCACTTGCATTCAAAATTGACGTGAGATTTAATGCTCTCTATTTGAACGAATCCCAGTTGAATATGCCTATATGTTCTTCGTCATTGTTTGTTGGCGAAGGTTCTGATAAACCCCAGACTCCTAGATCTAGACCGGTAAAGGTTGGTTCTCCAATTACTGCATACACATGTGCAAGGGGTACATACATGAAGGGTTTGGCGAAAGCAGCAATGTATTACAACACAATACATCATCGGGATGAAATGCTTTCTTCATCATTTATGCAGGTACTTTATACTTCAAGATCTACTTCTACATACATTACATCCTCAGATTACTCTAAGACTAAAATTCATAGAAAACCGCTTCGCTACCGCCGAACGAATGAATGACCTTTACTTCTAGTTACGCCAAAAGAAAGCCCAATATATTTATGCCCTTTTCGTGTTACTTCAGAGGGGAGGATGTTCCCGTTTCTTCGACTTCTTCTTTCACGCTGCCATACTGCTGGCTGCCGGTAAACAACGTTTTATTTAACGTCGCCCAAGGCCCACATTTTCTTCCTCTCTTTGGGTCCGAGCTTCAGCAAACAAAACGTCGGAAGAAGACGGAGAAGAACAGAGCCGTCCAAACCAACCTTTCCGGAATCGTTTGTGGAAAAGAAAAGCCATAAATTTTCCAATTAACATGGGGTACATCTTTCTTGTGCATTGTTTTCCTTTTTGTCACTGCGAGAGGAAAGGATTTCCCGGAAAGGAAGCTTAAAAAATAAAGAAACGCCCATTCCGATGCTACCCGACCATGGAGTCGACATTTACGGGAGGTGGAAAAATGGGCCTCAGCCGTGCCCTTGTGACCGTTTTGTGGCCACCGTCTGAAGAGAAAAAAAAACTGTGTCCGTTAGAGTTCGGTGGGCGACGGTATCGGAAAATTTATTGGACCAGGCTAGCAGCGTGCAGGTTACTTTGTGGATTTTTTCCCCTTTTTCTGACGTTCTAGAACATCCGATGAATCGGTTTTTCCAGGTGCGGATAATTTACACCAACCGTGGAGCCATGTCACTTGTCTAGCGCGGGGCGTGAATGAAAGTTGTGGTCCCAACTGGGATTAAACTACAGCCAAGCGACTAAGAACAAGACGGAGAAAAACATCGTTGTACCTCGGTGAGTAACTTTTATTTTCTTTTTCGTATCGAAATTCCCTTTTTTGGGCCTCACTTTAGGGGGTATTTATGGTGCATTGTTCGTGGCCCTGTTTCCCCTGCCCCAGAGATCCCTATCGTCCGATAAATGTTCCGAAGCGTCGTCGTGGCACGACCGAAGGCGCGTTAAAACTGTGTATCATCGTTCATTAATGTTGCATTAACAGTCTCTTTCTCGTCACAGCGGGCCATCACCATTAGAGAAGAGAATGGTCTCGCTGGAAAACGTCGTGGCCGCTCTAGCGAAAACAGCGGGGCGGTTTGGGACGGTTGGGCGGTCCGACAGCGAATATGATTATGTTTCCTAATTCAAAATCGACTCCACATTATATGCGCACTATGACGAGCTTTTGTTTCGTCGTTTGTCACCCGAGCGACCCCGCATGCGCTTCGGGTCCAGCTGTCATCTCAGCATGATATCTTACTTCCTGCCATCGGCCAGTGCGGCTGGCCCACTGCTAGGGGCTTCCTCCCCGAAGCATATTGTTTGCGTTAAACTGTTCCCATTGGGGCTCGCTTCGGATGCTCGATAAGATCAGACTGATTTCGAGAGAAAATCATAATCATCCACATCTGGCGACCACTGGCCAACGCTTCGGGTACTACCTGGGCCTCTCTTGGAGTCGCCAAATGAAATGGATGGGGAAAATGTCATTTTGATTTACCGGTCCTTGTCACTGCGCACCCTACGGCACAGGTGGAGTGTCGGAGTGAAAAAAATAACTTCGTCACACAAATTGGACACGTGCCACTCGGGGTCCCAATGGTTCGTTTTACTACCCCACCACCCGGGCGGCCGAAAGTTGTTAAAGTTGTTCGTCGGTGAAATATAGTGAGACATTCGAGACGCAGTGGAAGCGATTACCATCGGTGCTTTTAGTGCTACTGAACGGTTGTTTTTAAATGCAAGAGTAGATGGTTTGACAAAAAACCAGACCCCACCTTAGTGTGTGCCCTCTAAAAAGGGAAACATAAAGCAGCTCTGATTTTCATATTTATTCTTCTCCCTTGGTTATTCAATTAGTTGAATGGCTGATAAACCAAAATCCCCTGCTGTGTCGTGCAATTACGGTTTTTTATTCCCTAGTATTTTTTTTATCAACTGAAGCATCTTGGATGTAAACCATTTTTAAGTTCATCTTCATGAAGTTGAACGAACGGGTTCGTTTACATTAACATTTAAGACAATGCTTCTCTGAGATCTGTCAATTTTGTCTAATCGATTTAAGATAATTCTGTCACAGTTTCATCTTTGCTTCCATGTGTTGACCTTTTTTTTCTCGTCGACATCATTTCAGCACCAGGCCACCTTTTTGGCCTCATTTCATTTTTCTTTGCTGCTTTTTGAGCTTGTCGCAAATCTGGCTGGCAGTGCGAGTAGTTGGTCAATTTCCCGATTGCTTCCCGTTTCGCTCTTCACGATCACGTTCAGCACGTTTCCCGGTGATTTTACTTTTCAAAGTCAATCAATCACTCACCGAGCAGCTTCACGAAGACGTCCTCATGACGATGACATGCCCAAATGTTGACGATGGGTCTCTGGCTTCGGTTTCGCTGGCAGTGGAACTGAAAAAGAGAGAAAAGGAAAAAAACGTAGCATAAAACCGCTAAGCTTAAAAAAGCAGCTTTTGCTCGGGATAGTTGTTCGCAAGATTTTTTCCCCAATTTCTTTTCCGAGGTCGGTTTGGCGTGGCGTTGTTTTTGGTTTCTACCATACCCATTGTCCCCGGTTCAGCTTTTCTGCGCCCATTTTGGCGATCGGAAAAACGTCGCGTTCCTCCCGGCCGCCCGCCAGTAAGAAGCACCGAGCTTTAGGGCAGTTTAGATCAGGTTTGCCCTGTGGTCACTATATGCTTGGGTGGAAGAGAAAGAGAAGAAGAGAGGAACACACGCAAACCAACAAGAAGAGAGTGACCCGAGAGGAAGCGAAAAACTGGTTGCCAAACTGGCCCGTGCTGCTGCTGATGAAGATGATTTAGCTGTGCTTTTTCACTCCATTTTGTACGGCTTCAAGCAGATGGGGAGCTCTACGGTAACCGCTGTGGGGCGGGTGAGTGCTGCGGAAAGTTTGACCTGGACAAAATGAAACCAAAATTCATGCACATCCATCTCCCGGGAGAAAGAAACACCCTTTGAGTTTAATATAAGAACGATACGCCTTGTAGATATAACGTTTAAGGGAATTTAATAATTTGGCGATTTTTCCTGATAAGCTCCGCTGTATATCATCAACAAATTTCTTCCTAAACAAAGCCTTCTGGGTATTAAGGTTTTATATAAGTGAAATTTTCGATTCAATATTTTTTTAAGTAATCGTTAGACTAAAATGCTAAAACGAAAACGAAACAAAAATAATAGTCATAATGTTCGGCCGCGCACTGCAGCATATGGGCAGCCCTGCAACGCGTGGCAGTGGTCGGGCTAGTGCTGATGGGGTGAAGGAAAAACACTTTTTTCTCTTTTCGCCACGGTTCAATGGCCTCGATTTCCCCGCTTTGACCACTTTGGGTGATTCGGTCTTCGGGCGTTTCGGTTTCGGTTTCGTTGGACCTGGACCTGGCGTGAGGGGTCGAACCATGTCGGTCTGGGGGAGGGAGGGGGCTGATAGGGCGCTGGGGAGGGACGCGAAAGCGAGGCATGGCTGTGTTTCCTTCCCGACACGAAAGCCGGCCGGTGGTTCGAAGCTTTATCCGGTGTGTGTGTGTGTGCTAGCCCGCCAGCTCGATTTGGTTTGGACTTTATAAGTGAGGATCTTTTTCTCTTCTCGCCACGCCACGGCCAGTATACGGTTCCCTCGTGTGTCCGTACATTTATCGCTAAATTACAGCTGAGAGTTGAATAATTGATTCCGTTGTGTGTGCGATGTGGTTGCACGCCCCGCGGGCTGGGCCTGGCCACGTCCGGGGGGTTGGGTGGAGAAGTTGATTAAGAGGAGGGTTTATGCGAACGCAACACAACACGCGCATTTGTGCTACATTGTTGCCCGCGCACAAACCGCAATGTTTCTCCTCACCGCCCCCAAACCGAGCGTACCGCAGCACGCGCGTTTCAAACCACACCGAGGTCAGCTGATGTAGCGGACCTCCGAAGAGAAGCCACAGAGAGCTAGATAGGGAAACAGAGAAAGAAAGAAGCCAAAGAAACGGTAGAGGAGGCCACACATCGGAGAAAGAGTTAGGTAGAAAGTGTCCCGGATATGGTGATGCAATGGTATTGGATGCCGCGGTCTGTGTAGAGTCTGTAGCCCGAGTCCAACGAATCTATGGAGTCGAACGAGCCTCCAGCTCCAGCTGACGGATGAGGGACCGTTGTGATGAACCAACGTGGGTCTCCGCCCCATTCCGTTTCTGTTTTGGGGACAAACCAAAGTTGGGTCAGATCTTGTCAATCGTCAGTCGCTCCGGGGGATCTGGATTATGGCCAGAAAAAAATAAAATAGAAAGCTGTCAAAATTAGGTGACAACAATATAAAAACTGGGAAGCTTACCGATTATTTTAATTTATGATTTCAACTATCAGTACGCAAAACTATGTTTTTTGGACGATGCTCTTCATGGTCGCATCAGTTTTGTCTGCCGTTAGTAGAAGCAAGTGAAAATTGTCATTAGTGTCGCAATTTTCATTCTCCTAAACTTAATTCAAAGTACCCCCGGCCATCAACGGCAAAGCGTGCTGCCCATCTAGGGCTGCGGCCACGTTAAGCGCACGCGAGAGAGCAACAGAGAGACAGAGACAGTGACGATCCCCGGAGGCCATCTCTAGGTCCGATGTCGATGACCCCGATGCTAGCTGACGACGAGCCCCAACTGCAACTCCAACTGGGGGCGCACAGAGAGAAAAAGAGGGATAGAGAGAGCGAGAGAGAGAGGGGGACGGATTGTGTGTGTGTGTGTGTGTGTGTACGCGACCCAAAGCCGACTCAGCGAGTGAAAAGTGGCCCGAGACGGGCTTCGGCAGTATAGTGTCCACTTAAACATGACATAAAAGTGATAGGCTGACGACACTTCTGACATGGGGCCGCAGATTGTCCTCTCTTCTGAAACGGGTGATGGGGATGAGGAAAATCGGGAACAGCCCAAAGAAAATCATCACCCAGAGAGGTCGCCTTTGGAGTCGCGATTGGAGGCGCTTTTGCTTTTCCAAATCGTTTTGTCGCGGCCGGGTTATTGTGGCGCGGCGCGGCCTATTGCGCTACGGTTTATCCAGTGTTGCAGTAAAAGAAAGGGGGAGAAAAAACAGATTTCATTTTGTGGGCAGATTCCCTCTTCGACCTCCGTCCCACCCCGTCAACACAGAAGCGCAAGATATCGATCGGCCGGTCCCATCCTTCCACGGCGTCCCGGTGGGTGTGAATAATTTAGCATCGATTGTTTCTGCCGGTCGCTTCTCCACACATGACCAGCCACACATGTATGGGTGTGGGCCGTCGCATCCGAACGTGTGGCACAGTTGCACTATACTCGCCGGGCCGCGCAGAGGCCAATGACAGATATGTGCACTTTTGCGAATGCGACCGCGCCGACCGCCGATGCGTGCCATGTTCATGCAGGGGGCTGCAATCGACGGCGGACAAGTATTGCAATCACGGGCCGTCCCCCGCGCAGGAAAACTACACCCGAGGGGTTTGACGTGTAGGAAGCAATGGCGTGGAAAAGTAACGCCACAAAACCTGCAGCTGTGTCCAACTGACGTAAGAGGATGCATCATTGATAAGATAGCACTGCTTGAAGGAAATGGACTTTCTGAAGGCAGCAATCAAACCTGATTTGGCATGGTCGTAGTGGGCCAGGCTGTCGACGAACCTAATGGGCCGTTTGGACGACACGAGCGTGAATGGCAGCAGGTTTTAAATATTTCATTAAAAAGCCATTTTGGGCCACGAAAACAGCTGTGTTTTAAACTTTCGACGAGTAAACTTGTTGACCCACCATGTTTCATTAATCTTTATAAAAAGCAACGCGAGAGCTTTGTTTCTTTATTTAGAAAACTCATAACAATGTAGGGCGCGTTTTAACATTTAATAACACAACGGAAAAGTGTAGAAAAGAATCGGTGCATGTGCTTTGAGCGAGCATTGAAACGAGTGATTTTTTGTTAACTTCCTTCCACTGCAAGCTGCAAAAGTGTAAAACACCACACGAAGAAAATAAATAAATTTGTGCCCTGCGCAATGGCAAAGTCATGCACGAGCCGTACCATCAGCTGTTTTTCACCTTTGACGAAGTGCCGCCTAGCAACAGCGAAAGGTAACACCGTTTGCTCGCAACGAACATAGGAGGCCATTAGAGCAGCACCGCACCATATCGATGCTGGGGTTATGCTTGCGAGGCGAAAACGGCCCATGAGAAAGCGAGACGGCCTGTGAGATAGGTGCATGGCGGAAAGAAGAAGAGCGTTGATGTTGCGAAGAACGAAGATGGAGCTCCAGTTTTCCCACTCTCTCTTCCCCCCTGCTCCTTGCGCATCGTGCATCTTGGCGACATGACCCCACCGTATGATTTCCCCACCCCTTCGTCCCTACTGCAGCCCTTCCACATAGAAGATTCGCTCATCTAACAGCGCGTCTAGCAGCAGGCCCGGGGCCGGCGCAACCTAGTGCCATGCATTCGCCGTAGACGAGACCGAGGCCAACCGGCACCCGCTCCCGCTTTCACCCCCTCCCAGACTGGCAGCAAGTGAGCAAAAGGCGATTTTCCTCACAACAGCAAACGCCGGTACCGCGGAAAGCCGGCTCGCGGCCAGCCGGCCAGATGTTGTTGTGCGCTCGGGGGGTTTTTTTGCTCGCAACAATGATATTGTCCAAACCGTGTGCCGGGGGGCGGCCGTACAAAGACGGGGGTGTATTTTGTTGATTGTGCTATTGCAATTTTGCCATCCACCTACCGGCCCCGTCCGTGGGCCCTTGGAAACTGTTTCTGTTGTTAGTTTGCTTTTCTACCTTCACACTTTTCGACGGATTATTATTTTTTTCTCTCCCGTTTTACCTCGATTTTCTTCCATTGTTCATTCATGTTCGTCTCTCGTCCGCAATTTTCCTACCTTTCATTATTTCTCTCTTTCTCTCTTCTGTTTCGTTCACTCACTCTATTTTCTCTCTCTCTTTGCCCTTCGTTCGTTACCCATTTCGCTATGGCGTTTCTCCATCGTTCCTATCCGCTTTTACAATGGAGCCCACGGTGTCGTCTTTTCCATCTCATCTTCGCGCGCTGCTGGAGTGAATTGTCTCGACTGGTTGTTCAAATTGCATGTACCTTCTTCCCCTATGAACCCCACACCCTCCACCATTTTTTCGACCCCCAACACCATCGATTTTCTTTCGTTCATTCACTCCACAGCGGTGCGCGGCATTGGCCGGCCTAGCAACAGTCTGTCGGAGGTCTGGTCGGAAAATTCTAATTGATTTCAAATGGCGAGCGAAACGCGTCGAGAAAGGGAAGCGCCAGCGTGAGGGCAGTTAGACGGATAGTGAAGGCAGCTGATGGAGAAATTAAACTTTAATTCTTTCATGTTCTACTTAAACTGTCTAATCCACTCTCCACATAAATAGAAGTTTCTCGAACTCTACGCGAACGTTATGAGTTCTCTATTTCGATGGTGGTGAACAACGCTGTTCAGTTTTCTTCGCTGCTTTAGAGTTTCCATCCATCCACTTCCTAACAAGCCGAACAAATTCGCCACCGGCTAGACCTGGCAACAATTCCCGACTACAGCTGGTTTCCCGCCGGAGGTCGTGGAGTTTAAACCAAAAACTAGGCCATTCGTTTTAGAGATTCTAATCTTGAAAGTCTTCTATGATTATGTTTTTTATTTTAACACCTGTCAAACAGCTGCACAGCACAAACGACAATTCCGTTGAAATTGTCTTCCATTGGATGAGGAGAGTTTCCGTTGATGCAGTCGATGGATAGATTCTACGATGGCATACCAGAGTAGTATTAGGAAAATGACGACTATTTCGTGGCGAGTGAAAAAGTACAGATTGTGAGTATAATAAACCTTTAAGGAAATGCCTTCGCTTTAATGAAAATGAAATGACGAGTGTTACACATACGAACTAAGCTTGATCAATATTTGGAAAGCAAAAATGAACCTTTCCATAATCGTAGGTAAAACACAAATGGGTCGCCGAAATGGCAACGTCTGCGCCCGTCAGCTGCGATATTCCGCCTACACCGATGGGAGTGCACAAACTCACGAGGGCAATAAACTTTCCTTTTGATTGCTATCGACTCTTCAAACACACGTTGCTTCCAACGCCTTAAAGGTGGTTCCTTTCTGGGTGACGTTCGGTCCAAAACCGGTGGGTAAATTAATCTAGGACTGGACTATCCAAAGTGGCCTCGGTGGTCGTAAAACGATTGGGAAATATCAAATCCCGATCGAATCTACGACGCCACTTGGATGCACTGCGCCTGGGACGGATTTGCATATGAGCAATTTTTATTTTCGGGATGTAAAGCAATAAAGTTTGTAAATGGTGATGCCGGGAGAGAAAATCGAATTGTCAATATATTGACCGGTAGAGTATAGAAGTACCAAAAAGAAACCACACCAGAGTGTCTTTCTGTTGGAGAACATATACTTTACGACAGTTGCTTCTCTATGCGTCCGCATTCAAGAAGAGGTCATGAAAGAGAAGGAGTGTCGTTCTGAAGCTAATTTTAAACTACATTTGTCTTAGTAGCACGTTCACAATCGATGCATGCAAATGAAGAAGATCAAAACCATCGATGCAAGCACACCCAAAACACAATCGTATAATTTTCTTTAAGGTGCGTTTTCCAAATGCTTTAAATTTAAAGTTTAGCATTTTATTTTAACTGAAATAAACCTACATTTCACATAGACTTTACCGAGCATCTCTTCAGATGTGGATAAATATTGCTCAAACATAAGAAGATTAACACCTCATTTCTCTGGTTTTCGGTGATTTCATAAATACTTAATCGCCTTTAAACGTCACCCACAGCCCAGGGGGTGAGGATCTCCTCCCCTACTTCCAGCTAGTTCATGTTCGCCATTTTTCAATTTCCATACGCCAACGCTACACCGTCGCTTCGATAATCGCTCCATCGCGTGGTTTACTTTCTTTTTTCTTCTTCGTTTGGTAGATCAGATGGTTTAACAATATTACTATACTTTACCGTTCAGCAACATCGGGCGACGCACGTTTTAGTAATTTATGCATGAATATCAAACAATGCCATCAACCTTCCGCACATTCCCGGGCCCGGTCTGGTCGATGTTGGCTTTTGTGTGTTAAATCTTGACACACCCATCGCATGCATTAACCATGCTGAGGTGTCTTATTTTTCATCTGCATGTTTAGTTTCGCTTTTTCGCTCTTCTCGCAGAGGGATTAAGGCAAGCGAGTGGTAAAGAGTGTGTTTTGTTGTTGCATGACGGAGAGGTAAATAACTCAATGGTTAATATGAGGTACAACACTAATATGGCGACAATTACACATAGATGGAAGAGAATCTTTTAAAAAATATATATTTATGATTGATTTGGTAGTTTATATGTATGATAAAACATACATACCACCATTATGGAAGAACAGAGGAACAAAAAGTGTCGCTCATTTAAGGGATAATTGTTGATCGGTGCTCAAAAAAGGATTTGCAATCATTTTTCAGTCGATGGCTGAACATTACTGCAGACCCTGGCTCCAGCACTGGACAATGTTTGCATCCATCATCATTATTGGCGATATTATCATTATCTTTCAGACAGATTTACGAATGCACGAGACACACAAATCCGCAAAACATACACACACACACACTCCAAGGCTGGGCTGAATTGGATGGATGGGTTCAGCCTCGTGTCCTGTCCCAACCCACTAGACCCTACCCCATCTGCCCTCAGCGATGGAGTAATCTTTCATTTTGAACCACTGTGGCGTGTCCCCAAGCGCATGCCCTCCACTAAATACCCCGCTCTCTTCCCCCCATTTCATCGTTCCAAATGACAGGCATGTTTGTAGATATTTTCCGAGCCATCGTGCGCCAGACGCCGAACGACAGAGTCATGACGTGATGTTCGAGCTTTAATGGTGCGATGGTGTTGATTATTTAATCACTGGTGAAAGCCTTCTGCCCAAAAACGGAATCCAAAGGGGGGTGGACAGGGAGGACCAACGGACAGGGAGGATATGGAAATGGGCACTATTTTTCTATGTGTGTATGCCAATGCAATGTCATTGTTACCGTACACCCGCTTGGGACTTTTTGGTGTAAAATTGCGATATTTTAGTTCGTTGCCATTTTTGTTTTCAACAAAATGTTTTTGCCTTCGATCCTATGCGAGATGACACCATCCCACCCCTTCTCCATTGGTACGGACACACAGCTCTGTCACGAGCATCTATCATTTACATCGAGCTGAACTCCTCTACCGGAACCGGTTCGATTCGTCGTGTTTGTATTATTTTCAGTTTTGTTTTATTTGAGTCTATACTTAACTCACTGGACAGCGAAAGTCGTTCCGCGTGGTCGTGTCGTGGGCCATCATCAATAATATTTGCTTGTCTGATGAAGGAATACCGCAGAGGAAAAGTGTTGGTAGCCCTTCTGTTCTGGCAATTATGTGTAACCGAGTGCGGTTCTAACGATCGCGAGTTGCTTGAGATGAACGGGTTGTTCCACTGCGATATTGAATTTCAAACCTGCGAGCAACCGTCACGACAACATTTTTTTTATTTCTGCCGTGATAGTCTTTTCGCGTGTAGTTCCCGTTCTCGTGCGTAGAGTAATTTGACCCACCTTTCGTCATGCCATCCGGCGACTGGCACCAGATTGATGAATCTGCGGTTAAGCGATCGTCTGTTGTCGATCAGGTGGAGTTCAATGATAACTTTTTGCTAGGGATGCCAAAACTTTCGTCCGAATGCCGTGCCGCAGATGAGATGATCTCTCCTTCGCGTTAATCCCAGCTGACATCGCGTAAATTTTGCAAATGTCGCAAGAGGTCGCGAAGCGCTGTGACAATTTGCACGTACGCTCGGTTATAATTAGACGAACGAAGATGTTATAAAACCCCATCGTGCGAAACATAACAGGTTCAAACAAAACACATCTCGCGAAAATCGTGCAAAAACGACCAACGGCCAATGGAGGGTAATGTTCCGCTTTCCGGTCCGGTCTGTCAGCAAGAAGCTGGCAGACATTCGGACGCCCGTCTTTTTGTTTACTGGCCCCGGTTGGGTGATTGATGGGTATCCCACACACATCCACAAGGATGAAAATGAAGAAATGTGGAACAAGGATAAAAGGACAGGGACGCTGGTTGGGTTATGCAACTGTTCTTGACAGATAAATTTAAGCAGAAGAGGAAACTGTAATATGTTTATTAATTGAAACTTATTGGAAAAAAACTGCAATGTTTTTAATCAAACTCAATGTTTACCTCGCACGTCATGGCCAATATGATTTCCACTTTCCGCAAAAGACGCCAATATTGTAGGTCGCCGCTAAAAAGGGTATCGGCAGGCTAGTACAAGTTGCATCATCCCCTAATCGTTCGCACTCTATTCATGCGCTCGGTTGCACTCGCCTGATTGCATCCATGGACGGAACAGCTTCTACACCGCGGCCTGTCAGACCCTCCAACAAGAGACGGGCGGTTCGAAAATTTTCCATCACCTTGCGGAAAACGCACACCAGCACACTAAAGGGCTACTCGTATCGCGTCGAAGGATCGTATGATTCAGAGTGATCCAATCGCAAACCGATGCAGCAGGAAAAACAATGTGAAAAGAGAGAGAAAAGAGACGACCAGAAACGTGCGTCCATCGCGTCTGTCGTCAAGGACAGGAAGGGGGACCCCCTTGGAGTTTCAAGTTTAATCTAAGAAACTCTAATCGATTTTCTCGCACAACTAACTCCCATTCAGCCCCGTTTTTTTTCTTCCTCACATTGAACTAGTGGTGCGGAGGTTGAAGCGTGGCGGAGGGAAGCGTACCCGGTGTGTAATTTATTTATTAGTAATCTTGTGCTAATTAAAGTGATCTTAATTGAAATAATAGCTACTACCAAATGGCAGCTTGTGTGTCCTAGGGGATAGACGTGACAATAAAAAAAATTGAGGGGGGCCAGTTGAAACATTGAAAATTGCCACTCTTTAACTGGGCAGAATGCATTCAATTGGCAACTCCCCATCTCCACCCCCAGCGAAAGGAGGGACAGCTGAACAGTGCAGAGTGGTGTCATTTGTGCAACTGCAATTGCAACCCCTCGCGAATGCGGGTGTTTAGCATTTAGAATCAAAAGCCTTGTCTGTTTTATATTTCGCGTCGCTCGCGTTCCCGTGTCCCCTCTTCGTCCCGTACCCGCCTCGATCGACAGCGGCACGCCGCGTTACCAGATAAATAGAAGGCAATTTTCAAATTAAAATAAACACTCGTGCCCTTTTGCGCGAGCGGTGGCCAATTGTTTGGTCGGTTCTTGGGAGTGAAAGCGAGCGTTTTCTTTATTTATCTCATCATTTACCGTCGCAGAATTATTCCATTCGGCAAAAACCCACCCATTAGCGTTAATTGCAATATTTTTTGCCAAGTTCGAGTCTTGCGAATGCGATCGCGTTTCTAGAAAGGGAATTATTCAATTATTCAATGGTTGATATGAAATACTTAGAACTATACACTTATCCCGGGTAAGCGCAAATGCCGTAACGATCGTTTTAATCTGTTTCAAGTTCAGATGAGGTGTTTTTCCACCGTAAAAAAATTGTTTTTCAAATAGAAACGCGTTTAAAACCAATGCGCTGAATGTTGTCATCGCCCTTTATTGTTTCTCTGCATATGGGTTCATGACGATGTCTTAAAATAACCATCGTCAGATCTTTGTTTGAAGTACGGGCGATGGTGTATGATTTTTAGCGCCTGAGATTAGTTTTTGCTCCCTTTTTACGGGAGTGCGGTCATAAAAGACCAGGCGATGACACATCCACGAAGCCTGTATATGAAACTATTTATTACACTATACGCGAAGTCGGACTGTCAAATGTTACTTTATGTTTCTTTATCTTTCCGTGTTGCCATCAATCCATCACACAAACCCTACCGCACCGGCATCGCTCAATATAAATCAGCACCCCCGAATTCACTCACCCTTACCATAAGTCGAGGATGAGTAAATAAGTCACGCACGTCTTTTTAAGCGTCGTTCAAATGTGTGCGGGAGCCTATATACATTCATGAAAACCCGGCCTCCAAGTACCCGTGCGTCCATAGCCGGCTCTTGTCAACCGACACGCGTCTAATAAGGCTCGCGCACACAGTGAAACCCGCTAAGCGGTCACCTCCTCATATCAACATACCCCACCCAGTCCCCACCCTTCCTCCAGCACACCCTGAACAGGCCCTTTTGAGTGATAAATTCAAGTTAACGATGATGCGCGGACCGCGGCACAACTTGCGCACCGAGCCAAACAGCCGAACCGGCGTATGCGTGTGCAGCATGGTGTGCTCCCCTCCTTCTCTCCTTCTCTTTCTCTCTCTTTCCGGCACGTGAGTTTTGCTAAGCTGTCAGAAATACGATCCGCCACTCGCGCTGGCTTGGAGTACATAAGCGCAAGTCGCGACTATCGCTGCTCGAACGCAAACCAACAAATGGGGGGATTGCACCGAAGGACAAATGAGGCTGCTGTTGAGGGAGGAGCGGGTGGATGCGGTTGGTCAAGTGCACCAGAACCAACGGGTGGAAGGAGCTGATGGCTGAAAAAAACTTGCAAAAACTAGACAATCAGTCGCCGCCGGTTCGGGGCGCGTTATGAAACTGACGCACGGAGCAAACCATAAGGTGCACCAACACACACAAATCTACTTAGCTGCCGATTGGCAATGAAGATCGGTAACGGGGAAGGGCTGATGATGCTGAGGGTGGGCCTATGAAGCCTCCCTCGCCATCTGTATACCACCCCCCGCGCAAGCGGTTTGTTCTCAATATGGCTGAGGAAGGTGCGATAGAGGGCAACCCCCGTGGCGGCATATGGGGGGGACTATGTGGTGCTAGTTGAGAAAATAGAGGGGCTAACTGTTGCCGGAACTGGCGAGCGGAACATGAGCGGTTGCCCAGAAGAAGGGAATTGCGCGAAAATAATTTAAAAAAAAGAACTGAAACGTAACCAATTCCCAGAAAACGGAAGGCAAGCGAAAACAGCTGTTCAGCTGTCAGAGACGG
The DNA here is from genome assembly GCA_034621735.1 of Anopheles plumbeus. Taxonomy (NCBI): domain Eukaryota; kingdom Metazoa; phylum Arthropoda; class Insecta; order Diptera; family Culicidae; genus Anopheles; species Anopheles plumbeus. The sequence continues at coordinate 17,422,506 of JAOEFI010000007.1, read as the reverse complement.
AGCGGCGATGCACACACTAGAATACGACGCGGTTTGACCTAGTGAAGGGTGAAATTTGCGAAAATTAGATCAGCACTAAAAACTGCTGTTCCTAGGGAATAAGAACCGAACGATGATTATGAGAAAGAGGGGAATAGGAAATAAACCGCCAATGGATCACGATCAGAACTCGATCACGATTCTTTGCAACAAACAAAGTTACATCAAAGAATG
>JAOEFI010000007.1:17390058-17422193 GCA_034621735.1 Anopheles plumbeus | reverse complement strand
ATAAGTGGAAAATTTTAAACGAATACCAGTTATAAACAAATGTTTACAAATGAGCAGAACCCGAATATATGCTATAGTTTCATGAGCGTTAAGGAAGGAGAAAAGTAGATTGCATTCAATCAATAAAATAAAAAAACTTAAGATACATTGAAATATTGCAGTAATACATATCAACCGAAAGCATGCAAATCAATTTATATAAAATATGATAGTCCAATTATATGATGCTGATGAATTATAGTTACCAGCAAACCTTGAACGAAATTTATAGATCACTCGATCGCCCTGAAACATTCCGTCACATCATGGGAGGTTTAGAGCACATTCGCGATCGCCTCAGCTCCGCCAGATGGTCAGAGTGTAAGTACGCGAGTTCGATGTAATCTGCGTAGAGGAGCTGCGCACTTACCGCGTTCGGTTCGCCGTTTCGGAGTGTCATTAAAAATAATTGATTCGCCATTCTAAACTCGTCTTCGGTTCCGTACGGCTGGCGGCGGCCGTATGTACGTAGGGCCCTGTTTTTTTTTTGCGCTGCACGTTCCACCCCAGCAGCAGCTGGTCGGAACAATTATCGGAAATGATTTCAAACGGCATAACGCGATGATCTCATGCCGCGGCTCAGCTGCTCAGGTATCAGCCGGGGCCCACGTGAAGGCGCGCACGCCGTCCGAACGGCGTCACTCCGTCTGTCGCGAACGGGCACGGCCCCACGGCGCACAGAGTGGAAAACTACTGACGGAATGCAGAAAATGGCGCACATACACGCGTGGCGGATCGCCATTGCGATTGTCCGGCCCGGGCGCATTCGGGTTGGCTAGAATCGCATAATGTAATCGCGTCTCTAATGATGGCCGGCAGGAATGGGTGGGAACACCCAGCCTGTATGCTGAGTCCGGGGTGAGTGGTGAATGGAAAATTGAAGCCAATTAATGATTCATGCAAAAATGCTTTTGTCTTCCTCGTGTCGGATATCTTTTTTTCACGATAAATATTGAAACATATCGACGTTGGTCATCGTAAATGCAGGTTATGGAATGGTTTATGGAAATTTCCAATTTACGCAATCGATAGAAAAATTCCTCCCCCTGAGGTCTATATTTTCTCCAAAGTATAGTGGCACTGAAAGCGATTGTTCCTTTCATCGTGCTTTGAAAAAGGGAAAACCTATCAAGAAGCCCTTCATTTGACATTCAAACTTCAAAAAAAGTTTACGAGGAATCGTCGACCGCCGCGAAATTATTCATTTTCTTTACGAGGGTTTATTTCATGCATCAAGAACGGAACGAAGCGTCGTGCGGAAAGTGCAGCAAAGTTTCGCAAGTAAAGCTTCCTCCACTTTACTTTCTGGTGTTTGTTTTCCGAATGTAACGATGAGCTCGGGACAAAAACGTCCGGTTGCAGTTAATGAAAAACCGACTCAAACTTTCCTACCGAGTTCAACGGCAAGCGGCGGTGAACCGTTTGAGCTAACTTTGTACAGCAATGTACAGCAGTAACAATATTATGCTACGGAAGAGATATTCCATCGGTTGCTACGATGATAAGGACGAGGAGCTTGTTCTGTTATTTTTCCCCTCTTGCCCGGTTGCTTCTGAGATGATGTTGAGGGAAAAAGGGAATAAAAAAGCGCCAGAACAAAGTTATGCACTTTGATGGATTGTTTAGCGGAGCAGTGGAAGATGGCCGGGGCAGTTAAGGAAGCCAGAGTTGGGAGGGTTCTCGATGAAACTTAACCCCCTCGTTTACTTAACCCCCCTGGAACTGCGGGCAATGGTCGAAACGAAACGTGTGAACTTCTAGAAATCCCCTTTGGTAAGCGAGTGCATCTGCTTCCTCGTAGGATGATGAGTGATAGTAGTCCGGGCAGTGTTGAACCGGTTCTGGTAAGGTGATAAAAGAAGTAAAAGTTGATAGCGAACACCAGCTTCACGTATTGTAGAATCACTCGAAAAGATAAAACGGAGGTCTCGATCTGGAACTCTCTGACTGCAGTACTCTCAGGGACGAGGGGGGGAGGGGCGTGGGGGCCTTGTCATACTCCATCCCCTCTGGGGCTTTTCCCTATCCCAAGCCCCAATATTGCACACCGTTCGCTGCGAATGTTGTTATAATGTTGATGAATTCGTACCAAGGATTCGGGAGTTCTGAATAGAGTTTCTTTCCCGATTGTGCTTGGGGGAAATGTACCCTATACTTCCTTCTTGTACACGAGCTCTTAACGAACCGGAGCCTCTTCTACAAATGGGAGCTGCTTTCGAGCTGGCAGACAAACTGCTTAGGATAAACTTGCCATCATTCAACTTGATACGAGGGCAACCGGTTTCGGTGTTCCTGGTTTTTCCTCCCGTTCTTGAATCGATTCAGTTTGGATGGGCCTGCAATTTTCTCAGGACCGGGGGACTGTAAGGCGCTCTCCTGCTGTGTACGATTACTGCTGGACGCAGAAGGACTACCCTTGGAAGTGGGCACTTCCTATCAGAAACGATCAGGACATCGTGATAACAAACCACAAGCGCCTACCTCTTCGTGCTTTAGTTTCAGTAAATGACTTTTCCGGGAAGTGAGAAAATTAGAAAAATGATCCCTTTTTCTTCTCTTCTTCGTTCATTCTCACTCACCCAAATTACACTCCCTCATCTTATCATCTTCACTTCTGGGGCCTATTGCACAGCTTCTTCTCGTCCATCCTCGAAGAGGGCTGGAATTGGAAAACTCAACCCTGGACTGCAATCAAGATGGACACGTGCTTAGGGTAGTTCTTCCTTTTTTCATCACGATCCGACTAAAACGGCTTCTTCCAATCGTCCTGCTTGGTTTCCATCTGCTTACCGGTGGGAGACAAATATTCCCTGGTGTATCTAGAATATGGCAGTTGAAATGAAATATTATCGTATTACTAATGAGCCCTAGAAAGATGTAATCGCGTTCAACGGATCCTGCTCCTGGTTCCTGTCCCAGAAGAGTTGACCAAGTTCAGGGAAAGATGTATTCAATGATATCCAAAACGGAGGAGCGCATAAAGGACGAGGAAACTAACTCGCGTTTAGTATCATGATATAAAATTATCTAACAGTAGGCAAATCTCTGTGCTGACAATCTCTCTGGCTTATAGCAGGACGATAGGCTTTCTGGACATTACTCACGCGATGGACCTCTTTGGTTGCTTTAGTGCGAGTTCCGTCAATCATGGTTTATAGTGAAAAATCGTACAGAATGCGTCCTAGTAAAGCTAGGATGTAGGACGTTGATTCTTCACACGAATGGTGCACGGTCACGCATTGCAGATGCATGCGGACATTCTGCATATCGGAATGAAATAATAAATTTGAGACCGCAAACCTAAATGAAACAATCATTCAACACGCACTTGCGTTTCTCTAGAAGATATCGCAGACGTTTCCTCCAATATAAAACACACGCAACGTCGACGACGGAGGAACGTTGATCCAGGGTTCTCCTGGAATGACGTGTCGTGCGTCAATCGTTAACCCAGTGCACGATCCGCCATCCGAGCGCCGGAAATCGCACCGTCCTGGCGGGCCCAAAATGCACTCGTATTAACGACGGGATTATGTGCAATTTCGTGTTTTTTTGAGTGTATCCCTGCTGTTGCCTATACTTCTGGCCATCCGTAAATGTCAGCTCGGTGGAGCGATTCGATGGACCGATAATTGAACAAGTCGATACGTGCCGTCTGGGAGCGAGTGTCAGGCTGTTCAAGCGAAGATATGAGCGGATATGAATATTCACAAGGGATTTACGGTAACATTGGCCAAAGCAATGACCAGAAATACCACAACATTGAAGTTGAGCACTAAAAACTTACAGAAAAATATGCAATTCGAATGAAAAAATGTTCCAAATTTAAAACCAATTTTAATTCAAGTTCAAAATACATACCGATGTATTAAATTAAACAAAACCGGGTGTTAGAGCAGCAGTAAAACAATGTTATTCCCAAGTCCGTCCAATGCAAACGCAAGTTCGTCCAATGTGCCTCGCCCACTTCGAGCGCACATTGCACCAAGATGCGTTCGCATATTCCGGTTCGTTCGCAAGCGGTACGAATTCGTTCATTTAATTATTGGGAAATTTCGAAATGAAACATACCGAAATATCTGTCATCATCGGAAATGGCATGCACGAGATTTCCCCCTTCCACCGCCGAAATCAGCGGCGACGACAGGGTAATCAAAACCACATCCCTTTTCTCTCTCACTCCCTTCTCCCGCGTTCTCTATCCGTCGTCGCAGGCGGCTATCCCACGTTCAGACACATTCCTCGGATCGAGACCGGGCACTGTCGAGCGAACTATGCTCAATTTACGTTGATTGGATTGAACATCAGTTTTTCCACCCACTCTCTCGTCCCCCACAAACGTCTTTTCTCCCCACTGCTGCGCTGGACATCCAGGATTCAGTAGCAGCTGGTTTCCTGGCGTCGTTACTGTACGCTCGCTAGCTTCAGCTGTCATATTGTGCCGATAATGCCACCCGATGTCGTACGGCGCACCGACGAAAGCTTGCTGCACACAAATAATCCCCCGGAATCCTTTGGCCCGATTGGGGCGCACAGACCTCCTACCGAACCCCATCTTTACCCGTCCCCCCAGGGGGGGGGGGGGGGGGGCGGGACCTACCCGGGATGCTAGGCTAGGTCGTCGAGCTGATGGAACTTCAATTTCCAGCTGAATAATTAACGATTTGCTCAGTCACCCATCAAATTTTTACCCGACAGTTCTCGGTGTCCTCTAGTAAACTGTTTATCTCGGGCCCAGTGCATCCGAGGTAGTCTCCGCGGACTCTCTGGCCATCGCTATCGGAAAGAACGGTTCGACTCAAAAGAATGCAACACGTAAAACCGTTGTATGAAATCAATATAAACATATATAATTGAAGTGCCGAGGTTAGGACAACTTCGAGTCATAATATTTAAAGTTACTTCAAGGAAAAGGCCATGTGCGTGTTACGATATACATAGAGCTGACATCATCCGCTCATCTTTCGTAACACACTGTAACACACAGGCCTGGAACGCACCAATAACCTGCGGCACATTATGGCTGCACTGTCGGGGCGGCCCTGCTGTGGGACCAGAGTGCTGGGACGCTTTTAGACGCCTGCTCCGAGAGATGGCCCCTCGGTGGGTTTTCATTAGTTGGATGATTATCTTCCCTTCCTGGGCTATATCCTGGCCCACGCTGGTTGATAAACGATACACAAAGGGACGGCATGCAGCTCGGAGGGTCGCGGGTATCACGGCACCAAAGGACAGTTTTGCTACCACTGCTGCTACTCCTGCTGCTGCTGACAGCGCAGTATCATGACGATGACTTTCGAAGTAAATTCACCCACCCGTCCGCACCGCGCGGGCGCATCGTCGGCGTCGGCCAGGAAAAAGGATACGAGTAATGGAGCGTCTGCTGATGTGTGTCTGCCGAGCTTGGGTCCGCCCCGGTCCTTGTTCGGTTGGGCGGAAGAGCCTGCATTCCGAGCGATATGCACGGTTCATCGGCAAATGGTCTGAATATTTCATAGCCAATGAACTGCGAGCGAATGGTTACGAAAGCCGCCGCGCTCCTGGCCCTGGCCACATCACGAGGACACTCGAACGAGACGAGCCGTTTGATGGACAAGTGGTGCGCGGAAACGGACGAAGGGGCCGGTTCCCGGGGCGGGAGGAAACCGATTGGAAAATTGTACCCAAAGTGGGCTGACATATCGTAAACATGGCAATCCCTTGGGCCAGCAGGCATAGTTGAAGAAGGGGCGCGCAGGAAGTTGTTGAAATGTAAAATTGCAACAATTGCCCCGAATATCGCCGGAGCGAATGTCAGAGACCGGTGCCGGTGCGGGACTATCTGACCTGGAAACGTCGCTGAGTATTCGCTGCACCCATTCGAGGGCACTTGAGGATGTTAATGATGATTATGTAATCGCTTTGACGTAATGTATTTATGAAGTGTACAATTGTGCTGTCTTTTCGTAGTCGTGGCACATCAAACAGAAAGAAAAACATGAAAACCAACATTCTATGTAAGTCTAAAAGGTATAAAAGTGAATTAGATTGAACTAAACTATTGTTATATGTCACTTACAGGACAACCGATTTTAAGTGTGTTGTCTTGCACTAATTAGTTGCTTGCATAACACCTCCCTCGACAGATGCAATCTTCATAAGGAGCCGCGAAAACTAGAAATAATCCCCCTGCAGGCGCTCGGAGTCAACAGAACCCCCGACTGTGTGCAGTTTGAACATGCAATAAACACCTATTAAGAGAGAGATACTTCTTACGCAACCGAGTTGATATCACTTATGGCAAGACCAGTCATCTTGAAACAACAGCTTGTACACAGCGACATGGTGGATAAGGTGGGCGAATCTCTGGCGAGCTTGCTGACTTCAGCCAGAACGAGAACCAAGAGACTGCGGCAGAATGTCACATCGGTACATTGTTTACAATGTTGTTGTTCTTTGACCGGGAATTTTTCAGGAGAAAAATAACCGGCCAAAGGAATAAAAACTGGCGACGGAATGGTTCGATTCCTTAAGTAAAAACAAGCGGACAGAGATGTTGCTAGCCACTCAGTCACTCGATTAAGGGGCCTGCTTGTTGATTCAACGAGTGGTCAAAATGGACCATGAGTCTGGTTGGGCTGAAAAAGGGGAGTTTGCGCCTTCCTCGATGCCCTACGGTGAAGCGGTGGGAGGAACAGGGGGAATGTAATATAAACAATCGGTGAAAAACGATCACATTGTTTGCGAATGTGACTTCCATCTCGGCACTGTGAGTCGTGTGTGTGTGTGAGGCGCTTCAGTTGACGCTGATAAGACTTGGTCAGCTGGCCAGCGACACACACACATAGCATACCAGTGTTTGCGGAAAGATAAACACGGGCCAGTTTTGCGGTATTGGTCAGTTATGTGTCATTACAGACTCGCTTTACGTGCAAATAGTACGATCGTTCCCTCGAGAAGAGCATTATGGTCGCAGTTCTGTTTTTCTGTCGCTGCGGACGTTGCATGTGATTTAATGTTTTATTATAATTTAAACTAACGACGGAACTACGGAATAGTTAGCAGTTGGGAATGCCCAGAATGTTATCGACTACGTTCGAAAACGCTACGGTGCAGAATTCCAGTACTAGTGGAGTTGCAGATGATTAATAATCAGTTTGCACTCTCCGAGCCATTCCTACGCGTAAGTCATCCCGACGTGAACGTGACTTATTACTCCAAAGACGATGCGTTACAGTGGGCTCAAGTAACTAGGTGCAGAAGTAGGAACTCCACAGTAGTCTGCAGCGATTGCAGCATGGCCATCAAGAACCACTGCTGCAACTATGATGTAACGATGTCACCGGGATCAACTCAGCACCATGATGGGAGAGACGGTGGTACGGCCCCGTTGGGAGGCTACAATCTGTTTGTTTATTTATTTTCGCGTGCCCACCACTTATCGCGCTCGCGCCGCCCGGTCGAGAAGTTGTTATTTGCTGGGCCGGCCGTTATCAGACGCGTACAACAAAATGCTGTAGGCCTGTTTTCCGTACAGCGCGACTCAAAGTCTGCCGGATTCCAATAGGCCGCTTGGACAGCTCGTCTATGGATGAGAGATGGATGGATGGAAGATTGTTTGTATGACGGTTTTATTTCCCCCCATTCGAACCCCCGGAAGGGGAATGGTAGCGGTGGTGGCAAGTTGACAAGCGGGAAGTTCGTAATGTGATTCCATAGCTCCTCTGCCGCCGCGCGCGGAAAGCCGCGAGGAGTCATCCAGCCGGGCACGAAATAAGTTGAAACGATTCTCATGTCAGACGCGGCTCCGTGATAAGATAAGCCCGCGAAAGCAAATTGCTTCGACAAACACGAAAACTCCCGGCTTTTGGCGTTCAAGAAGCAGCAGCGAGCAAAAAGGGTGAAGAGGGGTGGTTAGACGGGGAGACTGTTGCAGAAGGGCTGTAACGCGTTTTGCGCTTTTCTGCCTGCTTGATCGAAGCAGGCACCGCGTGAAGGAAGCAAAAGGTTTGCCGAAAAGCCGACGAGAGGCGATCGGCGAGAGACGAATTGTCTGCGACAAAATGTTGCCTTCTACCCCGGTTCGCTGTAGGGTTTCTTTGGCCCTGTGGGCGGAACGTCCCGGCGGGATGAGTAGACAGTTCGCTTGGGCTTGCGTTTGGGGGGTTTTTAATGCAAAAGTAAAACAAGCCGAGAGCAAACAACAAGACATTCGAAAACAATCACGTCAACTATTTGTCGAGCCGCGTGAGTACTAAAAATAGTGCTGGGAATGTAGACTATTTGTAAATCGAGAAATCAAGGGCAAGAGTACGCAAAAAAAAAACAAAAAATCTAATAACAAAATATCTCTTGTTATTCAGTTTGTCTTGTGCATGTATAATTGTTGATCGTCGAACCGTAAACCACTCAATGTTTTTCATCATAACGAACATGACGAATTTGTACGCATCGATCTGTTAATAGAAAAAATCCCAGAGTCGATTGAATATGCCAACTCTTTTGTGATATCTAAGGTTTTTGCAGAGGAACAGAAAAAGACACCGTCGCGAAACTAGAAGGAATTGTTTAAACTCGTGGCCTGGCGACAAACCAACAACAGTCTCGAAAACAAATTTCATGTTTTATTCTCCTTTTTTGCCGCATTGCAAACGCCATGCTGCAAAATATAGTTTTCAGCCCTAGCTTTGCAACGCACCCAACTTTGGGGTGGCCAGCGACGAAGCGAACTCGATGCTCGATCGATCTGCATATTTACAATTCCCGGAAACGACAGTCTACAACAGGGCTCAGCCGATGATGGCCAAGCAACCAATCAGCCAATCCGAGCAGCTATAATCAGACCATCCGCTTTGCTGATATTCACCTATCGAGCAGTTTCTCAAAACAAACAACTCACAAACAAAAAAACCGCCAGGACAAGCTGCAAGGTGTTAAGCACTCCGCAAAAGCCGATATGTAGATCGTGAAGGCGCGTGGTCGGGCCAAGTACAACGCGACGTGCCCTACGAGTGGTCTATCGATTCGGTGAGGGTTTGCTGGGAAGGGGGAGGAACGGGAAGAAATCGATGGACACGCGATAGTCGTTTCGCAACCCTGGCGCATGGCATGGTGGGGCCCGCCGACCGTGCCTGGTGACTCGCAGGGTCTCTGGATTGAGCCGCACGAATAACACCCAACTGAAGGCAAGTTAGCAGTTCTCTTTTTGTTATTCGTTTGGTTGGTGCGCCAAGTCATGTGATCCTTTGGTCGAAGTATCCAGGAAGTCTGAAGGCACGAAGAAACTGGGGCACCGATAGGGTTTCGCATCGGGAGCGCTCGTGGTCGTCGAAAATAGTACCATAACCTCACGCGAAAGGCGCCGTTAGTCACTGCTAACCAAGACGAGGTGACCATGAAGGTGGTCCGATGACCGATCACGTTTCGATCCGCATGGCAACCGGTACCGTTCCGATACTGCTGCTGCTGCTGACTCTGCACGCAGGCCCAAACCTTGGAAAGTGGCGAGTGCGACCGGAAGAGGGCAGGCAACAGATCGCACTGTCGGAAATCAGCTGAACGCATCGCAACCGTTACCGAGGCGCATCGAAAGCCACCGGAGCGTAATGCGTGGGTATGCGTATTTTTCGATTGTTCAAATTCAACCTATCCCCCCCAGCAGACTCCGACGTATGCATCGGTCCCATCGGCAGAGACGGTTTCGGAAATGGAACTGGGACGGGCACCGTATCGGAATAGGGTAGGCAAATAAGATGAAGAAAACCGTACCATCCTAAAAGCGAGCGGAACGGAACGTGAGCAAAAAACAAAAAAAAACCCGCAGCCACTTTGCCGAACAAACAATTTTACATTCGAAAAACACGATGACTAAGCCGGCTATGTCCGCGACTGGCCAGAAGGGGCAAGTTGCTGTTGCTGGCGGTGGGCTTCTTTGCTGTTGTCGGTATCCAGTGCTCAGTGGTCCGTTGTGATGAGCCGCGGGTTAGGCATGCACTGCACGGATGTGTTGGAGCCCGCTCGCGCGGTCTCTGAGGGGGCCTACTTGAGAGCTCCGCCAATCGACGAAGGCAATTTCGGGTGGTTGATAAACAAAGCATGTGTGTTGAAGAAGAAAACTTATGGGAGTATTCTGTTTTGGTAAAACAAACAAACAGCTCTTCAAGCTGCTTGGAGCTGGTGCGCCGTAGTGACGCCCTCAGTACTACAACATGCTCTAAAAACCAGCTCATGTTTTCTTTTGACGAAAGAATATGCGAAAGCTAAGTAAAAAGTTTCATTGTAATAACTTTGAGATTATTACCGTGGAAAAGATGGGAGGGACATGTTATAATGGTAGCCTAGAAATATACAACTTTACGTGATGTAACAAAGCCGTATTAATTCAGCTCTGACGAATAGACGACGAGTCTAAAAACAAAACCGAGACCATAAGTCTCGTCACAAGTAAATGGTGTTCATCTAGTTCCAGCAGCAAGTCATGCGTTGCCATCTTACGTTTCATTCCGTAAACTCAGCAGCTTGAGCATCTTTCGTCCCGCACACAGCATCGCTGTGCCACTTCAGCATCAACCTGGTGACACCGGCTGGGTACTAGATACTGGTGCCATGGGGCATGTCAACCCGACGCGGATTCGAAGTAGTCATTGCCTCCGCTGCTGCCAGCTTCATTTTGGAGGACGAAACCCCTGGCGAGACAAAGATTCATGGTCAAGGTGAGCGTGAATTGAGATCGCGCGTAGGTAGTATTAAGGGCACACCCGCTGGTCAGGCGCGGTTCTGCGCGATAACGTACGGCGATGACGTCGCCAGCGAAGTTGCTGGCCCTGTATGTGGGCCAACCCGCAGAAACGAGCTCCAAGGGATCGAGCTTCCTACTCGAGCTTCCTATCTCAGATGAAGCGACTGTTAGTAGCCAGTCCGCGGCCCTACTGATCTAGTGTAACTTATTGTTTTATTTTGTTGAGTAATTCACTCGCGTATGTGAGTGGCGTACGTGCAATTGATCGCGTACTCACAGACGCGTCGTCGCTGTGGAGACGCCGATTTCCCACACATGCCCTACCTAGGGGCAAGAGATGTTGTTTTTTGTTTGGGGAGTGTGCGTGATAACTCATCCAGCATCGAAGGTCACCAGATGCGCCGGTTGTGGCGTCCCCGGCCGGGTCCCGTTGTGCCGCAAACACACACGCCTTGCGACTTGCCGCTGACGCTAGCGAAAATGTTACAACAGCTGACAAATGGTGTCTGCCTGCCTGCCTCTCTAGTCCGGATCGATGTGCTGACCACGAAATCGACCAAGCAGGCTTCGAGTTGGCAACCGCCCGGCTAGCACAAGCACAGCTGATGATGACGACTAGGAGTGATGTGCCAACAACACCCCGTTCCTGGGCAGACTACCATCCTATGTTGCAGTGTGCAATAATTCTAGCCTATTGCTAGGTGGCTGCTTGTGCAACGCCCGGCCAAACCCCAGTTCCCATCCGACTTATACCACTTCCCCGGTTCCACACCCATTGCGAAAAACAACCGCTATGCAACCTCGGCGAAAAATAGTCCCCAGTTGCCGCCGCATGCGAGACGTCCGGTTTGGTGATTTAGTTTTTTGAGGTTATCGGATCGAGCTGCGTTCCGGATTTGGGTGACACAGACTTGCACGCCGGTTGCTGGGTCAGCTACAGCTGGCGAAATCGGACATGGCCCTAAGAAGCTTACCATGGAAATAAACAATCGACCAGGCCAGGCCCCCGAGCTATGAGCTCAGGCAAAAAAAACTCCGGGCTCGCCCCGCCTGCTGCGTCTTCGATTTAGATTCGACTTCATTTCCAACCCGTTCTGTTTTTATGTTTTTCCGCATAGCAACACTCTACGGGGTGGATAGGAAAACTTTCGACGCGCGTGTGAAGGGCCAATTTTGCAACTCAGCGAAGGCTGCCTTCAAATCGTAGGCCCCTGTTTTGACTAAGTAACTCGGAAGCTCTTACCTACTTGCTCGCGCGCACACTTCTAGAACGTTTCGATTTCCCGAGGACCACTGGGCCCAATATAGCCTCCATCGGAAATTGGAGATACTTATGCTTGGCGGCAATGTCATTCATTTGATGTCACGTGTTATGTTTCGCTGGTACGCTTTAGGGAGTGTCAAATTACAGGTAGCTTTAAAAAGAAAGGACTCGATTTGTCTACGAGTTGACTGATCCAATTTGGGACCCGAATTCTGCATCAAATTCTATCCCGCCAAAGTGAATGTGAAGTTCCAAAGCCGATTTAATGAAGGGAAATTTTTGGCAATAGGAAAATTACTTTTACTACCCCCATTCGTCCAGGGTGTGTTTTTGTTTGCGTTTGTTCGTTGTTATTGTTGTTTAGTGAAATACGTCAAACTTCACCGTTAAGATGTTGTGTAATCTTATTACATTCTTCACTAATCCACCATAGATTCCGTAATCCCATTTGTGGTTACTTTTTTTCTCTGTTCTTCCTGGTCCTCCGATAGAATTGGACGACACGCGTTTTTTGGGAACAAGTTTGGGTTTTGATGACGTTTTAAATCCACTTTTCCAGCCAAAATTCGCGACTTCTGGAAAAGACTCCCACACACTGCTCCGTAGAGACAGGACACGGCTACTAATTCGTGGCGAAACACAAACATCGATCGACACGTAGCAAGAGAAAAAAAAGTCGAACAAAAAAATCGATCAAAAAAGAAAGCAAACATTAAAAGGACCCACTTTAACGAGCCGCAAATAGCGACAATATTTTTTGCTTCCTTTTGTAAAGCAATGGTTACGGCCACGTTGGAAGAATGAAGCGTATTTCCCTTTGAAGACTTATCCTCGATACCTTTCGTTTCACCCGCTGGTTTATACTTCACCCCTCCACCACCACGAGGTGAATAATTAGATTTTCCGCACTAATGAGATCACTCGCTCACTCACTCTCGGGGGCCCCTTCGGGTTGGCTAAACGGCCCCAGGACACCAGGCGGCTGGCGGCTTTCCGTCTGGTCGCTTTCCACATTTTCCTCGCGGCAACGTTCTTGAACGTGTGGCGTGTTCGAAAAGGTGCCCCTTAAACACCTACCCAACCCTCCTCTTGCGAGTTGGGGGGGAAGTTTCGCCACGATTGGTGGGTGTGTTTTTCACATTTAACCGACTTTCTTTTTCTTTCGCCTTGGCCCTGCCGACACCATCTGGCTTGGAGTGTCCCGGACCTGGTCGCCGGATGCCTCCGGTGTGTCTAAGACGACGCGATGGTGCGATGTTTGCGTTCGCGTTTTCCTTTTGATGTACGGTGGTCGGTGCTTGCGTAAGCTGCATACAAGTGGGCAGGATACGGCGGAAAGGATGGAGCTGGTCAACGATGAGTTGGCCTGTGCGACGAAATGTTCTGCCGCCTTCCGGTGCTCTACGGGCCTAGGCTCGGAATGAATTCAGTTCACATGCTTCATTAGTGTCAAGAATTAACGTTTTCCGCCGTGCGCTAGTGGGCCGGATTCCGCAGCACGATTTCTTGATTGACATCGCGCAAGGGCTGCGTCGGCAATCGAATTTTCAATTGACAACTTTTCCTGACTTCCTCTGTTCCGAGCAAGAAAAAACCTATAATTATTTCAAAACAAATAAATGTACACCTATTCGTTTAATTTAAACACGTTTCCATCGCTTATATTGTTCTTTTAAAATACCTATTCAATTTAGTATAGATACCTTCGCAAGTTCGTATAGAAAGCAAATATAGGACATCTAAACGGTTTAAATATAAATCAACCTTCTCTTCCATCGGTTGCACAAACGATATGCCAATTAGACACCGCGCGCAGGCCAAACGTATGGATGAATATCTAAATCTATTATCTGATTTATAGCCCCGAGGATAAAGAGCAGTAAATGGCTCGAGAACAACGTGCCTCTCTGATCCCCCACCCCCGGGTTAGAAAAACGTTTCGGGTGGGTGCGGGTTGCGTTTAGCGTTCATAGTTTCATTTCCTCCCACGGAGCGCATCGCCCCAGAGCGATGGTTGTAAAATTGTATTTCTGGCTAATGACGGTCACGATCCGATCTGTTTTGCGACCGGTGAGCAGACTGTGGTCATCAGAAACGCGCTTTCTGACATCCTGCCAACATTAATTAGGGTAATTCTTTTTTTTTGCGTTGCCGAAAGAAGTAAAACCGTCAACTCAACACATCCACTCGCATTTTTTGCTCACGACACGCGATGATCGAAGAGGAACATCCCATGTCAAACCCACGGGGACTTTCTTTACAGTAGGGCGGTGAGATTTTCACTCGTGGTGCTAATTTTTCTGCGAATCAAACCAACAAATGGATTGTGCCGACGGGGTCCCGGGTTGGGGTTGAATGGACCGAGTTAAAGTGACACGACTTTTTTTCAAAGAAGACGTTTACGACCACATCGCGCAATACCGGATGCGGGAATAACCTGGATTAGATTTTCCCAGTAGAAAGAATGGAAAGACATCTCGTCTAAAGAAAATAAAAACATAAGAGAAGATCGACTATCTGGGAATTAGTTATTACCAGGAGTTACCTGTATCGTCGAACATCAGCTGGATTGCACCATGCAGTTGAAACGGCACTCGTTGCACCTGGGATTGCCTTTGGCGATCGATCAAGGAAAGTGATTCCAGGGCCGGGTAGGGACTTTCTCAATTCTTTACAATATGCTCAATGGGAAAACGGTACGAGGCAACCGTGATCCTTCGACAACCAAAGTGATGACAAAGTGCGAACTCCCGGCAAATATTTTCACTATTCGGAACGAGCTGGGTACTGTGTGTTTGTGGCACGTTGATACGGCCTCGGATGCTAATGAGACGTGTTTGTGTGATAATTTGTTATCAATTATCGCGAATTATCGTGGAAATTTCCGTAACATCTGGGCCCCCCGGACGTACGGACTGACTGTGGCAGCCCCATTCTCGGTTCGGATTATCGTGGGAATGTCTTCCTTCTGTCATATTTATCGGCGCGTCCACGATGTCCGACATGTTGGATTGGCCGGTATGCTGAATTACAATTGGCGATAAATGTTTCAACATAGGATCTTTTTTTTTGTGTAACACTTTATTTAAAGCCACGTAGAAAAAGCACGGCCGAAAGGTTTGTTCCAGAGGGAAGAGTATTCGACCATGGACCAAGAAAAACTGTGGAATTTGGTTCCACCGATACAGAACCGGGCATCCTGCTGTTTAATGCGATTGCTATGGTGGGTGGAAGGCAGGGAGAGAAGAGGAAAACATTCCGGAAGCCCCACGGCCCCGACAGAAGGAAACCAACCAGGGAGCGAGTCAAGGTGTAACTTTCCGCACTTCTGAACGCGAACGCGAGTGAGTAAGTGTTGCCGGGTTGTTGTTATTGAAAACATCTTCACGGTGGCCCAGGGAGGCCTGAAGGGCGTGGAGAAGAAGCCCATGTTGACAACCCTTGAAATCCCATCTCCACCGATACGCCGGCAAGGCCACAAATCGATCGATCAGCACCGGCAGCAAATAGAACTCGTAAACAAGTCACCCCACCGAGTTCCTGGGGCTACCTATGAAAAAAGGAAGAAAACAACACGAAGCTCCATCAACAACTCCGCGGTTCGAATCTGGATCCAGCCAGCGGTGCGACTGTTGCCCACTGAACCCACCAGCACCGCCCACAACCCCGCCCGAGAAAGGGCTTTTTCTCGTCCACATTTTTTTTATTTCAACAAATCAATCGTTTAAGGTGTTTTTCACCCTTGCTTGCAGGATAGTTTTATTTCCCACCCAACAACGAAGCGTTGTTTATTTGGTTATTTTGATAGGAAAGATACCGAACACGGTCGTTGGCGGAGGGTGGGGAGGAGGGAGAAGAGAATTTCGAGGGTGGGAAATATTTGAAGGCGAAACAAGAAATCTCTTTTTCTTCTCCGTCGCCGCTGCATGATTCATGGTCGTGCAATTCGGCTGTGTACCTTCAAGACCACAAAGACCAAAAGACAGCCTGTTGTTGTTTGGAGGATAAAACATATATGATCTGTCCACTATACCTTCTGTTTCGTAGTATGGGAGGTGTTTATAGGTTAGCCACCGAGCTGGTAAATTTCCATTGTTGTCACTTTGCAAGAACTAAAAACATGTTTTTACATCGCGAAATACAGAACACCCGTTCAACGTTCAGCTGTTCGCAATGTTTGTATTAATGGAAGATTAGAAATATGAAAATTAAAACGGAAAATCGAAACTATCGATAAATTCAGTGTCAGTTCAATCTGAACCAGACCCAGAGAATCAAAATAGGTTTTTGCACCGCCTTTCCTTTCAACTTTCACACGAGATCGTTGTTCATGAATTCCTGGGTCGTCCTAATCGTGCCGCTGTGTCAACCTGAAGTTCGCTGGTTCGTTGCTGTATTCCACGGTTGGAAAAGTGTGCAGGGACAAGAAAAAGGCGATGCACCGGCCGGTGGACATTGGGCGAGAATTGCAGCGCGCTATCGAAATACCAGCTGCGCATCCGAACGTGACCACGTCGTCGGATTATTTTATTATTTGTTATCAAATGTAAGCAAGCCCGTGCATTGGTGTTGGATGTGGGAGTTGCACTATGGCAGCACCGATAGGTCTTGCCAATCAAGTATAAGCCATGCCATTGGGCGTCATTTCCAGCAGCGAGATATTTTTTTTTCTCTCTTCGTCCCCAACAGTCGACGAGCACAGTTTCATCGCATTTTTCACACAAATTCCTTCTCCTTCCTAGCGTGCCATAACCATAATCCTTCACAAAGCCTTACTTGGGAAAAGCGGAGGGAAAACTGGGAAAAAATGGGCAACCGTTTGGCAGAAGCCTGCAGCCACAGAAAAGCACGTGCTGTAATTCACGTTGAACATTCCACGCTAATCCGTAAGGAAAACTTTTTTCTATTGAGTGCAAAAGTGCCTCCAACTACGCCACCGCGGTCACCCCGACCGCCCCCAGCCACGGGAAAAGTGGGAAGTATTTAAAAAAAGATCCATCCATTTATTCGCCCATCCATCTAGTTGAATCGCTTTGGCGTCGAATGTTCGTTTCATGGCGTAGGAAAAACTGGTTAGCAGTTTTCCTTCCCCCGGTGCGCACTGGAGTGGTTTAGCGTTCGTTTTCCCACTGACAGGAGAACCCGTTTTTTCCAGACCAGTCTCCCCGTATTTTGATACGCCGCCCGCCGTTTTTCGCAACATTTGTAAGAACCACGGCCACCGCGCGAGAGGCTTTTCCTGCCAAGTGCTCCAGTACAGCCTTCCCGCTGTGTCCTCGGGCGTTTAGCATTAAAAAAGGCCTTCGTTCCCATTTTTCGGAGAATGAAAACTCCCCAGGAAACACGGGGAAAAATGAGTACATCACGCCAGAGTTTTCTATTTCCCCCGAATCGTTGATTGAACGTTGACTCGGAACACTGACTCGCGTGGACGGTTGGGCATGCGGTCCCGGGTGGGCAGAAGATTTGGACGATTATCTAAATTATAAAATTTTTCCAACAGTCATCCGTGCGTAATTCATCACAAAGTCAAAAACATCGCCCTCATGTGTGTAGCTGTGTTTGTGTGTGGCTGTGAATAGGGCCAAATAAGGCGAAAATGAATAAAAGTAGGAGAAAATAAAAATCCTCCACCCCTCGGTCGGCCCTTGATGGGACTCTCGGGATGCCATTGGGTGCCACATCCGTTTGTACTTGTCACGAGCAGCCATTCATTTTCCTGGCTTCCTACCAGAACAGCACATTCTGGCCACTAGACCGGAGTCTCTAGCCTGGGTGCGGGGTGGAGTGAAAAAACCCAAACTCCCACACGGACGAACGATGAACAACGAACCGCTGCATATGTTCCAGGTGGAGAATCAGGAGTTTCGAGTATCCTTTCTTGCCACAGGCTGCAAACCGGGGAAGGTTGGCGGAAGCCGAGAGAAAGAACACGACAGCGTACACAGCATTCTGACGATGATGATGACTTTTGAGAAAGGCGGTAAAAAATCAGTCTAGGGTAAAGGGATGTAGGATTGATCCAACTCTTCCACATCATTTCATCGATTTTCGTCCACGTTTCGACAAGAAACATTGTACCTTTTCTCCGTACGCTATCCGATTGGAAACCGTAGGACATCTCTGGTACGACGTTAGTGATGCATCCTCTTCCTTCTTCTAACCCACCTTTACTACCTCCAGGTGAAATGAAATTGGTTCGGGAATGATAATCATGAATTTGAATGTACCTTCACCGTTCGGGATCGTCCGAACAGTCGATTCCCAATCGGGATTCCAGGCCCGCTGTTTCCGGTTCATTTGTCGATGGTTTTAATTTTTAAATACCCCCGCCGGGTCGTGGGTTGCTGGCTAGCCAGGCGACGATACAGCACCACACTAAAATCGTGTCAGCTGACGCTCACCGACTCAGCTGGTGGAAATTGAAAAAAGGACATCGGAGGTGCAAGGGTGTCCCTAGCAGGAGGCTTGTCAGTAGGGTTCATCTTCCATTTCCGCCACGGCTGGCTCTGAGATCAGCTGGTTATCCTGCTGCCTTGCACGGTCGATGGTTGTAGTTGACTGAGAAAAGGCGCCTGCAGGACGGGTGTATCACCCGACAGGATACACCAAAGTACCTTCCAGGATCTCCGCGGCGTCTGCGGCCAAAAGAAACACATTTTTCCATTTCCTCACTTGCCGTCCTCCGCCACATTTCACAGTAATCCCGTGGAAATAAGAGGGAAGGAGAACGGAAAGCAGCCAGGATGTTGGTGAGTTGTTGCCATGTTGTGAAAATATGATAATTGCCAGATCGGTGATCGAGGGAAAAAGTCAAAAGTGGGCCGCCGGTGCCTCGACGCATCGGTGACATACGGTCCTTTTTCAGTGCCGAAGGCCAGCGGGTGTCATACGAAAAGAAAAAAAACCCGAAGCCAGGTGAAAGCCTCGTCGATATCCTGATGACTCTGTTGAACTCGCCCGCGTCCGTGCGTTCGTGTGGAGAACGAGCCTGGCGGACGTGGAAGAAATATAATTGGTTCCCATTTTTATTGCATCTACGCACGTACGCCATGCCGCGCCCGGTGTTCGGTAGACTTTTCTTTCTCCCTGAACTACTGCTAGTCAACATTGTTTAGTTTTAAAATGGTTCTTCCTTCCAACACTGGAGTCACTGCGAGGAATAATGTATTCACTTCCGGTGGAAACATTCCACCGCCGCCGCAGGGGCAGAACTCGTGCTGAGAATTTTGAGAAAGATTTTTTCCGCATCTATTTTGAGCATAATTATAGGTACAACCGAACTGTTGGGCACGAGCCGTTTGTTTGAATGAAAAGAAATTTGGGCATTACATTTTCGCCTTTGTGTTACGATCCTCATGACGCATTACAGAAAGTACAAGAAGTGGCGTGCAAAATTTCCATACTGCACGAAACCCTAAGTAAAAGAAATAGTTTGTACCTTTTTAGAGTGAAATGTTTGGCTAATCTGTCGCACTTGTGGAACTAAACGTAGTTCATGATGGTGTGGGTTTCTCATTTACTAAAACAACGAACAAATGTTTTAATTTCTAGCGAAATCGATTCCTTTTTCATCCGTTCTCAGGCATTCAATTCCTCACGTCGGAAAACCGCTGACACGGCCGAACCAAACCGGAACCGGATCATGGCAGGAAATCGTCGGTTTTATGAATTATGACCGAATTCGCCGTCGCTTCGCTATTCTTTCCCTTCTAGCACGTTCCAGCACTGGTGCAGTCTTTTCAGCTGCGGATTCTTTTGCGAAAGAATAAAATCATTTCTGTGATAGCCTCCATGCTACGTCACGGGGCCGGTATGATGACGGAGAAAAAAGTGTACACACATATGCGAGGACTAAAACAACAAGCCTAGGTTGGTCAAATTTCGCCGGATGCGGTATTTCGAACCGACTGCTTGGATCCTAGCGGATCTAAAATAAATGGGAGTCGGAAATGTTCCACTTTTCCTGTGGATCCTCCCGTTTGTTAATTTCGGGCAGAAATATTTTTTACGCCCCGAAGACCCTTTGGGCAACAGTGAATGAAACGCCGGAAACCACATGTGCTGGTAGCGAGAATGAACAAGAAAAGGAGCTTCGTCCACAATTTATGACTCGCATTCGACAGTCCTTGATAGGGGAAAAAAGCGTTATTAGTTTATTCTCCCTGTTGTTCACTTTCTCCTAGTTGCTCTTTCCCTCTCTATTAAAGAAACTGTGTTAAACCTAAGGAGAACTTTTCGACACTTGCCCAGCTGCCGCTGGTAGCAGCTGAGCAGCGCCAGTAAACCGTTCTAACTTTGCTTGGATTGGAATCCCAAAAGAATCCTTTGGTACACTGTCACATCCTCACCGCAACGCAGCGACACGGTTGTATGCAGTCCTGAAGGCGAATGAAATTGGATCCACCCTCTTGAAGACCTTCAAACATTCGTGCCGACACAGGCCACAGGCCGCTTTTTTCATTCATTTCATTGCTGCAACATTCTCTGGATCACCCGACGAAATTACTCGTTTCGGAGAAAATCACCAACAAAGTATGCCGTGTGCACTTCTGCACCGGTAACAACTTCACAGGAGTCGAATAACAGTCCCGTGGCCGCACACATGATAGCTTACATTGTAGGTTCACATTCGGAACCACCACAACCATGCAATTAGTAGCATTTCAGCAACATCTCACTCGGACACACCGGTGCAGCCGGAAGACCCATTGGGCGCTTTCCTCGTGGCCGCTTTCCATCGTCCGAAGGCTTTTCTTTTGCTCTCCCACTGCCCCAATGCCTCCCATCCGTCGTGCCGTTTCTTTTGCGTATGCATTTGCCATTTGCCGTGGGCAGTGTGGGCGCAATTTTGCGGGCAGTAAAACAGTTCCCTCTCTACATCCCATGCTTCGGCGGAGTGCGTTAGCGTAATTTGCGATAATTTATTGTTTGCCGATTATTGTCATTACCTCGCAAATAATCGGTTATTTTCGTACCGGACACAGGCCTCGAAGGTGGAGCCGGGGGTGGGGGTGGTGGCGGCTGAGTTTTCTACCGTCAGCCGGAGCGGATGTGGGGGGCTTGGTACGTTGGCCTGGAATTAGGGGTCTTCGCTTGTGGTCCATCGCAGTGCCTGGGCAAAAGTGGCCCTTTTCCAACCCATGCCCGTGTTCATATCTCACTTCGCGAGCGGAGCAGAACCGATACAAAGAAGCAAAAGGTTGCAAAAGGTGAGGCAGTTTTATCTGCCGGCTGCGGACACGAACACGGAAAGCGGAAAACTCCGGACGTAACGGTGAGCGTAATAGCTGTGATAGTCACGAGATTGCTGTTGAAAATGTTGAAAATTTATGCTGCCCTCCCTCCCAGCGATGATGATGCACGCCTTTTTCGCAGGCTCTTCCCGGCAGTTGCATTTCGGTTTCCGTTGCAGCTCTTCTGCAACTGGCCTCCCCGCAATCTATTGTTGGGCGTTGGAAGCTGAGTATGAGGATGAGGATGAGGAGGAGAAAATCCGGGCGGCAAGTATGTAATCACCAACAGCCGCTAATGATATGTGATGTGGCTAAATGAACGATAGTCCAATGGTCCCCCAATGTCAGTGGGAGGATAATTTCCCTTGGAAAGCGCGGTTGAGTGAGGGTACGTCCTATTTATAGCCAAAAATTATGGCAGACAAATAAACCAAAGGAACAAAAAAGAAAAAGTTCGCCAACAGAAGGGATTTTCATTTTCTTTCAAAAAAGCACTTGCTTATTTCTCTTCTCCCGTAGGTTCCACCGAGATTTGAACTCGGATCGTTGGATTCAGAGTCCAAAGTGCTAACCATTACACCATGGAACCGAGTTGAAAGCAGATCCGCAGTTACCGGCCACAATTCATCGCGAAACCTGGCAACTGGCGTTCGTCCATCAGCACATCAACCCACCAACGAACGCCGGGCGAGCGCAGCCTTTCACCACGCTGCCTTTTCTAAACTATTTTTAAACTATGCGAAGAGTTCAAAACAAAACATCTACCGACGGCAGCGACCGAAGCAGCAACCCCGATGCGGCGCTGATGGTTTCCAAGCATACCCCGCGCCATGCTTTTCTCTCCCCTCCGTTACTACGGGAAGAGCAAACAACCGATATGTATGCGATGCTTTTTCGGATGCTATTTTTGACCATTCATCCATGCTTCGTCCGCGTTTCTAGGCAGCAACTGTCATGCAGCTATTATTTTTATTCCCATCCTTTGACAGCAAACAATGTATTTTAAATGAAATCAACAGTTCAACTTCTTTATAACCCTGTATTATAGTAACACAATATTTACAAAATATAAACGACCGCAGAAATATTAGAAAAGCAAATGTCACCCAAACAAAGATGCGCAGATATGTGGTTCTAAATGAAGTCAAAAAAGGGTTTAACAGTTATGCTAAACAGTTATTAGCTGCTTATACCAATACACCATCCATAAGTGAACTCGTCCTTGAGTCAGCCAGCCTCTGGTGTGTTCAATAAAAAACATCGGTAATTAAGATCCCCATCCTGATGATAAGCCTGCGCAGACTCGTACTATCAGCAACCGACAAATTCGCTTCTGCCGTAATCAACCGAACCAAGCAACAAGGCCGACTGCACCGCACCATGCAACAATGCGCTTTGTTTGGGTGTGTGTGCGTGAGAGTGTGTGTCCATTTAAACTGGGACCAACTAATTACCGTTGCATTAACTACATTTGCAAGTGCATCGGAACCGGAATAAAAATGGTGAACAAGGGGAACGGCATAATTCGCGAATGTAGTGCATATGCTTTTTCTCGTTTCCTTTATTTTTTCATGCGTTCAGATCCCTTTTTTTGTCTCCGTTTTGGTTTTTTGGATCTCGTTTTATGCCACCTTTTCGCTGTCCCTTCAATAGCGACCGAGCGAAACGACCAGGCATGCCAGCGAAAACAAATTTCCCTATGTTCAAAATTCTGAATGCGGCACCCCAACCACTCTTCGTTTCATGGTGATGAAAGGGGGGTATTTTTTTCGTTTCTTGCCTTATGCTCCCCATGTTCTGCAAGCATGCACTCTGGAGGTGTGGAGGTTTTGTTATATTTGGCCGTTCTCGGATGCAAATAAAAATAAATAAATTTAAAGAAGAGAAGAGCTTCCAGGAAAACTGAGACTCCCAACACAAAAAAGATAAAAAAATTGAACTTTAAAATGAATATACATTGAAAGCTCGAGTACTGGACCACTTATGGAAGAAAGGCAGACGAAATGTCCACCACCCAGCGCACCGAAAGATCACTTTACGTCGGTCCGATTCTGTTCGCAGGGCGGCGGAATTGTATCGAGCGCTAAGTTAAAAAGGTTTCCGAGCTCATTTCGTCACCAAACACTCCAAACCATTATGAGAACGAAGGAAAACAACGGGGGCAGCAGCAGTGAAGCAAAAGGCAGATCTCGAGCAGAAATACAGCAGTTAGCAACCAACCAAAAAAAATAAAAAAATAGGAACGGTTAGCAAAACGGATGGATGTGCGACACATAAAACGTTACATGGAAAACATGAAACTCTCACAGAGAAACCGTACAGAACAAACCGAAAAAAACCCGAACCAAGGAACATTTGTGGCGGTGCGCTGCAATAGGTCGGAAAGCGATAACAACTTTTTGCACTGTGTCCCGCCGCGGGCTCCCTCCGTTATTGCATCTGCGCCCTTATTGCAAACTTGTTTCATTTTTTGGGCCTTCCGCCACTTTTGTAATGCCGAAGTCCGGGGAGTGCAGTTGCATTTGCATTCGGCAGGGTTCTGTTGCCAACCGTGACTTGAAGCGAAGGAGAGAAAAAAAACCTGTGGGTAGAAAAGCATCGAGAGGGGGAATATTTTCTGACGGATTGTGCGGGGCTGGGCTCCACTGGCAGGACGAAGCCGGTGTATCCTCGAGTGAAGAGTGCTCAACCAACGTAGTGGGAAAATATGGTCCACCATCACGTTCGCGTTCTGGAAAACTGGGCACACATTTTCGGGCGAGCAGCAACATTGTTGCTTCTATAAACAGAATATCTGATTCCCGGGAAACGTCGGGTCGGGTCTCGGGCGCGAGGCGTAATGGACATCGAAACATCAACCAATTTGGCCGCTAGATGGATGGAACGCGACTGCAGCCACGGAATGAAGTAATATTTTTTCAGTTCCTCCCAAATCGAACCACTACTCTTTCGTACGTTTGAGCAGCAAGCAACATTGTATGGCCCTTGCCAGCTGGAAGGCACAACATCGGACAACGAGCGAACGAGTGCATTACGCTTCCGCAGTAATCGGGAACAGCAGAACATGCTTTTATGCTGCCCGTTTGAGAACGAGATAGAGTGTTTCTTTCCCTTCCTAAATTAATTTAGAGTTGCAGGATCCGTCCGGGCTGGTAGCACAGTCTGCAACAATGTAGTCAGTTTGAGCGCGTCTAAATAATTCAGCATTTCCATACATTACGGGTCTCCGTCACGTCACATCATCAATTCATAATTCTGCTACTTTTTAAAGAATGTCATTTGTACGTTTACTCGTGGTCACATGCTTTCATTTTAAGCGATAAGACAGACGTGCTTGAAAAAAGGAAATTAAATTTCCTATTCAAGAGAGTCTGTTTTCATGGATATAAATGTAATCTAACAGTTTTAATGTCCCTAGCTTGACTATTTGAATTGTCCGTTTTAATTTGCTACAGATTTTTAACAATTCTACTAAAATTTCTTAAAATACTATTCTTAAAATTTGTAGAAATATTTAACTATTTTGACAAAAACGAACAAAGGAAGAGTTTTGGATCTTATCGTTCTGCATCGTTTACATATGAACGGTACTCGGGAAAATAATATGCCACACTGTGATGATACGTTGCACTTGGATAAACCTTCACAAAGGAAACCCTTTCTGTGCAGCTGAATGGAATGACTGTTTTTTTTTCATTTTTTGGACACTCTCAAGCGTGGAGAATCCTTTTCCTTTTTTCTGCACAATTGCAACACTGAACAGGCATGCTGAATTTGGTGCATGGCGTTGTGGCGATGCAGTTTCGACCCGGTGTGCATTCGCCAACCATGCGTACCATCGGTCTCCTCTCACTCCTCTAGGTGCATATGCGTCACTGTGCGTCTCTGCCCCGGGTCCGCACAAACACTCATCATCAATGCACACATATGTACAGACCGATCTTGACATCCACCTTCCCCGACAATCCACTCTTCCGACGCCATCCCGAGCGGGCCCCACCGGGAGTCTGGGCTCCGGAGCTTTTCGGGCGGACCACCATCCGTCCCTCATCCGCCGAGGGACGGGGGCAACAACAAGGCAGAACAAGGCGCTTTACACGCAGGACACAATTGTTTCACACGATGAAAGCGGCCACGGTTCGCTTCACGCGTGCATTTTCCAAAACATACTAGCACATACAGCAGAACAAAGCAGGAAAAAAACCCCGTTCCCCTCATGTATTCGGCGGCACCAGAAAGCGAGTGAACTGGGTGAGAGAGAAAGAGAGAGAGTGGGGTAAACCAACATAAAATAACCGAACCAACATACCGGTACTGGGAAGCCGGCTTGAGAATGAAGGGCGGCCGATGGGCGATGTTTGCCAGTCGTCGAATGCACTTCTCTTCTTCCCTGTGCACGGTGGTGTTTATTTTACCGGGCTCTATAGCATCCAATCTATGGCACCGGGAATTGCTTCGCTTCCGGAGGATCCAAGGGCGGCCAGAGTTCGGTTCGCTGAATGAGTAAATACACCATTGATAAGAGGCCAAGAGGCTGCATTCAAGCGCAGAATGTAACACCGGTAGTGGTGACGTATGTCGCTTCCAACAGTTGGCTGCCGACGGGTTTATAAAAAGGTGTAAATTACATAACCTTGAATAGGTTAACATTTTCAAAATGAAAGATTCAAGTGTGCAAGAAAATATAACTATTGTAAGCAATAATTTAAACAAACAGACAAGAACCGACGGAAGCAAAAGAACACTAAAAATTCTTTAATTGTGAAACAAACTATATGACCACATAGCCTCGTACATACCTGCATGACGGTATGGAATCTATGTTGAAACTGTGGGAAAGAAATGTTTATTTTATTCAAATTTTCATGTAGATAATTGGAAACGAGTTATCCCTTCCATGTATCAACATGCGAGTCAAGCTGTCGGGGCGCAGCATGAATAATGTTTTGCAATTTAAAATGCCCGTTTTTTTGTTCTAATTGTGACCACCCGCCGCGGGCCTCGTACCGCTATGGATGGCTGAATTAGACCAAATTTGAAATAGGAAAACAAAAAAACACACACTAAACACATCCACCATCCGCTATAATTATATTTGAACAAATGTTCTTACTTTTTTTTTTGTGAAATAGAGATATTCTTTCCCTGGCCGGGCGCCGGACACGATGCAAACCATATGCTAATTGACAACGCATCGACGGAGAGACCCCACCCCATGTGCGCTGCAGGTTGATGAGGTCGCCGGCGAAGCATGGGCGACCTGCGATGCTTGACGATGATGCTGACGATGGTACATGCTTTGCCTCGTTGTAGGCCCCGCACCGCCTTGCGCCCGGGTGCCCCACATATCGTCGCGATTGATGATCAGCTGCTGCCATGCTAGAGCTGGAGTTGGCTTTCTCTGACAACAGTGGGGAAATTGGGTGGTTCAGCTTTTTGTTTTTCTTCTGCCCCTTCCCACCTCTGATCGATATGTTTCTTCTTTGTTTGCGCTCCATTTAAATATTGTTTTAAATTGGTCCCATGGTGTGGGTTGGTCTCCATTGACGCTGGTTGCCCGGTTATAGTTTTCGGGGCCACTGTTTGACAAAAACGCCGGTACGTGATCGCGATCACCTCGCAGGGCCCTTTTCCAGTTCACCCATGAGTTGGATAGTATACCCCCCCTCCCCACCATTTCCGCATCGGGGATCGAAAAGCATAGTTTCACACTCTCGTGAGCTGCTAATGCGTCGATGTTGCCTCCCGCCGGGCGGTGTCCGGTTGCGGATGAAGGAACCCCAACACACACCCACACACGTACACACAGGCGGCCGTCAGACCGACACAGGTTGTTCCACATGACAAATTATTAGACCGCCGAAGTCGACCATACTGAGCCAGGGGCTCGGAAGCGGAAAGGAAATTTGAATATGAACACATCGGCTGACAAGAAAACCCGACCTAAAGAAGACGAAGCGAGAAGAGCGAGGGGATAGAGACGAAGAGCGAAAGATACGGGGGAAAACTGTTACAAGCATCCCGAGGAGCAGATACCGGCGGACAATCCCGACCCGGCCTCTCGTAAGGCCGATGCAAGTACCGCAGCAGCGGAACGTGAACGTGGAGAGAATGGAAATTAATTAACGCTAGCATTCTACCATATTTTCCCATTTTCCCCCGATTCCGGGGCGAGTGAAGTCTCGTTTCCTTTCCCGGACAGCAGCTGATTTTTCGGCTTGAATTCCTGGGGCAGAAAGAGAGAGAAGGAAACGGTTGCATGTTGTAGAAGGATCCCGAAAGCGATGTAAAACAACGTCGTGCACCATGTAAACGGGCGTGTATGCGTGGGTGGCGATAGTGAGCATGTGAGATGACGGATGGAGGGAGGCAGTCGGTGTCCGTCAAGTTTCTCCCACGTCGGGAAAAAGAACGCGATCCAGCAGACCGCATTCCGGTGATTTCGATTTGATTCTAGGCGTTGGAAGAGAAATGCCTTTCGGATCGCTTCTTCCGTTTCTTTCTTCCTCTGCTTCGTACGGGTGGAAAAATAAGCGAGTACTTGTTGGCTGGCTGTCAAGGAGGGGTAGGTCGTGGTCGATTTCCAAACCGCGGTGGAATTGTGCGGAAAAACTAGGGATATAATAAGATGCGAGGCTGCTGTAATGCGGTTTAATTTATTCATTTCTATCAATTCTGCCCACCAATGCATATAATTCATTTTCCCTCGCTGTTTGCCTCTCTTTATACATTTCTCTCTTCTCACTCCCTCTCTCGATGGTTTAGTCGAGTTCTAGTTGTTTAGATGGAAAAACTCTCCCTCACATCAGCATAAGAATAGAACCCGAATGGACACTCTACGGTGCATATCACGCTTTCCACTAATTGGCCGCCGTGGAAAAGGTTGATCCATTTTCAGTCGCCCTCATATGACCCTGGTTCGGGGTGGAAAAACTGCCACCGAAATGCTGATTGATCCAATGCCAAATTGGTGCGTAATAAGGACTTGGGTTCTTTGTTACCACGGGAAAGCTGGCTGAGAGGGCAGCACAGCGGAGCAGGATATTTTATTCGGCAGGGGAAAATTTCACATCTTCTTGATTACCCTACATCCCCGAGGAGAATTGAAAAGGATACCTTCAAGATATGTGGAGAAAAGGAGACGATCAGTAAACCATTGGAGAGCGGGTGCCGAAGACCCTAAGCTAAACCGAATAACTAAATATTTCTCTGGAGAGCTAAAATGGGTCAGGTCTTGACGGCATGCTTTGAAAATTTGAATTGCCGGCCGTGCAAGGAAGGATTGGACCGGATGGGCCCGGAAACGCATATTAACGTCAAGACACATCAAAGGATCCATCGTTTATCTGCGGGTCGGGTTGGAAAGTTTTCTTCATCAAACAATTCCTCCCCTGGGTTCGCATGTGTTTCACGCAAACTGAATTATCAGGTTCATCGATCATGCGAAGGTAGCCTTTGATGAAAAGATATCTTGAGGGATGATTTCTCAAATTAAGTCAGCAACATGCTATGTATGGTGTATACCTCCAGCACGCCAGGTCATCGAATTTTTGAATATGTTTTCAAAAGGGGTTTGTTTGTGTTGTTTTTTCTCGGAATTAATTCATTACATTCTTTTCCGCGTGAATTTTATTCTCAAATTATTCTCAGGATCAGCGTTTCGTGAAAAAATAGAAAAAAAGATTAAATCATCCTATAGATCCTTATGCAAAATGAGCATTTCTCTTCAAAATTCATCAACCTTAGGCAGGAATTTATTCTCTGCCCCTCGATCGATTGAGAACGGACTCCCTAATGATGTTGTTTCCCGAATATCTTTGTTCACCGCACGATTCCTGTTTCAATCAGACGTTTCTCCCGCATCGTATCCCAGGCCGTCGTTAATTCCGCCACCTCCTCCAAACCCAAACGAAGGATGGATGGGAAGAACACAGAGAGATAGATAGAGAGAGAGAGAGAGAGAGATAGAGAGAGAGAGAGAGAGAAAGAGAGAGAGAAAGATAGAGAGAGAAAAACACTTCTCAAACAAATGATATCCATCTGGATCCGAAGGAAAACTGAACGGCCTGCGAAGGTAAGCCTACGTCCGTACTTCCATCTGGAAATGGGCTACTTTACTGGGACCCCGAGGTTGGGGAAGATAAACCGTGCGCCGTTTAAATAAGCGGGACGCATTAATTCACCTGAAATCGTTCGTACGTGACCTGAAACATATTCACCGGCGAGCCTGGCGGGAAATCTGGAAGGTGAGAAGGCCCCGGGAAGGCCTGGCCTATCGGAGGGTATGGCGATCCTGGTACATTCGACTGGTGCTGATTAATCACAGTTCCTCACGGGTAATCGGATGTTATCGGTGTGGCGTCTTTTTCCTTTCGCTCATTTCTATCCAGTCGGGGGACAACGGAAGGTGGATTCAACAAGGTGAGTTAAAAATCAAATAGCAACTCCGCACTAACGAGAAAGCGTCAACGATGCTCCGTCAGCGCGAAATTTCCATCCCGGGAAACTTAATTGCAATTGCTGCTCTCACTATCTCTTACACACGCACACACTCTCTTTCTCTTTCTCTCCCCCTTACACATGAACAGTATTCCCCCAGGATCGAAAACGTCAAATGGCGTCAAGAACGTGTCACAAATCGGTCCGGCTTCGGCATCCGTGGGGAAATCCGGAGTGATCACGAGCCAGAAGATGGAAATGGCGCACGGAAGCGCGATACGAGCACCGCCGGGAAAGCGGCCCAATTTATTGCCCTAGACCCACCGAAGAGGGGTTTCCCTTTCCTGTCCAGCGCTCTGGGACGACGGTGCGATAAATAAAAATGTACAGTTACGATTGCTTTTGGAATAAATATGCGATCCGTTTCCTTGACACGACTTGGAGGAACGTTGTGTCGTTGAGGAACGTGCGAGGCAGGTTTTCCAGGATGGTTGGAGGATGCTGCTTTCCTGATGATGACGACGATGATGAGAACGACGGTTGATGGTTTCCTTTCATAAATTTCCAAAAATATTCACGCACATCGGACCCACGTCGCTTTCCATTTTCCTTTTCCGATCGCGGATCGTCACAGCCGTCGGGGATCAGTCGAGGAACGGGATGTGCATGCGTGTGTGTCTTTTAGAGAGACGGTTTCAGTGCGGGAGAGAGGATCTATAAATATTTCAGTCACTTGATGCATTTCGGTTCGCTGGTTGCACCCCATGTGAGACGGATTTATGTTGCTCGGTGCATGGAAAAACGGCCACGGTTCCCGGTTTTCTGCGCGCGCGTGTGTGTGTACTTTTTCCATCCCTTTATTCTCGGTTTTATTATTCTGCTTTCGCGGTGGCCTCTTGCAAGTGTCGAAACGCACCTCCACGTATGCTGTGGCAGTTTCCCGCTATGGGGTTTCCCGATTCTTTATGTTTCGGCTTTAGTTTATTGTGCCACGGCTGCCGGGTTTTGTTGGCCGTTGTGTATGAAATGCAGTTTTTTGTCTGCTTCTCTCACTCTTCTCCACTGCGCCCTCCAGCGTTCATTTGAAGCGAGATGCGCAAAAAGTAGGTAAAAAGGTTTGCCAGAAATAAAGGAAGAGAAAAAAAATCGGTACCCTAGCACCCCATTACCCAAAACCGAACGCATAAACATTAAGCGTGTGAGTAACACGAACCAGACCAACAGATCTGCAGACGGGCGGCAGGCATCAAAATATGGCGAGATATTAATTTAAATGAAGCTTCCCCTCGTTTCCACCACACCACACCACTCCTTCGCTCCTTCCTTTCTCTCGCAGAAAGATGTCCGTTTTTTTTATATCGGTAAACTTTTTATTTTTATTAGCCCTGCCCGCATCTGCATGTGGGTTGTGTGTTTGAGTTGTTTCATTATGTTCTCTCCATCACATCAAAGCATAGTGAGAAAACTCATTATTCAAGATTCGTTATTGCTAGCGTTAGCTATAGTGATTTTCTTTCGCGCGGTGCTTTGTTCGTGCAGAGTTCGTGTGTCTGATTAACCGTGGCAAATTTGGTCTAATAGTCAATTTATATGCAAACACGTTGTCAAGTGTCATGTTGAATTTCATATGCAATTTATTTTTAATTTGATTTAAACAACCGTTTTAGAAGCCAATTTGTGTCAGGGTTTAGCTGACACCAATCCTCGCACAATCGTCGTACGGAAATGAGAAACTCTTCAACTAATCTCGGCGTCAGAAACTGTGGAGTTTTTACTTGCTATCGCCAAATGTAATAAATGACTATACAACCGTTATCATATGCAATTTACAAAGAGTTAGTAATAAACGTTAACGGTCACGTGTAAAATCAAGATTAGATGCGATAAGCACCAATGTCGAATTGATTGAAGAAAACTAAGTATCCCTTTCATAAATTTCGTTCAGTTTATGATTGAATGTTGATAACATTTGCTTTCTCCAAGCATGCAGCATCACTTCGCAGACAACGTACAACAGTTGGTTCAATGTTTGAATAGCGCCACAAAGAATCAGTCAGTATGGCATACGATTCTTTTGAAGTGTAGTGAAAGAACGCCAGAAGGACGATTAGCTCCAGATCGATTGCCTTAGAAGATCAGCTTTGGGAGAGGACGAAATGTTTTTGTTGTTGAAAAGCTATTGAGGAAAAACAATTCAATAAATCGTTCGAGGCCATTCAGAGTTGAAACCTCTGCCTCTTTCTCTCTCTCTCTCTCTCTCTATGGCAAAGAGAACGAAAGAAGAAAAAACCCATTGAACATAAAATAAAATCCACAAACCAGGTCGACAGCCGTTAACGATGAAAGGCCGAAACCTCAAAATATTCGCAAATAAATTGCACTTATCTCTGACACATGCACCCATCCTTCAAACCGTTCCAGATCCTCCCAGCTCTGGCCA
>JAOEFI010000007.1:17374019-17389958 GCA_034621735.1 Anopheles plumbeus | reverse complement strand
CAGGTTGGCCAAGTTCTTGCTCTCCGTTCTCTAGCACGAGATGCAAAGCTGTCTCGGGTCGATACGGCACCACATTCTACAAAGGACATTCCGTGCCATTCGTTTCGTTTTCATCTAATTGTGTTCATAAAGCCGCTTTCAGCTTATCCCTTCGGCTTGCTTACCTCGCTGCCCTGCTCTCTCGTTCCGGCCGATAGGCAACAAACGGCATACCGAGAACTGCCGATAGCACCAGAACCGGGCCAGATGCCGGGAAGAAAACCTGCGTGCGGAGATCGGAGAAGCCGTGCGACGAGTTTCCCCCAGGTGAGGCGAGCCTCGGGAGAGCATTTGTGTTTGGGTTTTATCTTCGAAACGACAAATTACACCTGAAAGTAAATTTATGTCCCCTCAAAACTCTCTTTCACTCTCACGTGAGGACACTTGGTTGTCGCTTCGAACAAGGACCCCTCAGCGCTACCGGGCAATTTCTAATCGACCCTCGCGTGTGACAATACGACAATACAAAAGGCATGCTTTTCTTAGGGCGTTCTTTTATGTGCCGTGCTGCCATAAGGATGTGTTTTTCCTGTGCTCGTTTCAACTCTCATCTCTGCCGTGTGTGCAGAGTGAGTGAGAGAAAGGAAACAGCATGAGTCAGGAGCCCATTCGGTTTGCTGGTTTTAAGATAAAACAAAAAACATCAAACCAGCGGATAAGAATATTTGCAAAACTGTGTCGAAAACAGGCTCTGCTGGGCGAGAATTGGCAGCAAGACAAGGACGACCTCTATTTTGCGAGAAGCTTTGCGAACGTGCGAAGAAAAGCAGGGTAACGAGCCCGTAAACGAGCGTCGTATATTATCTTTCTTGTTCTGCGGCGCTTTCCGATGAAAATGGCGAACAGACCAAGGAAACGGAAGGAAGGTCACCGAACCCCGGCGCGGCTCGTTAAGACAGTGTCGAATCAATTCGACAGCTTCCTTGCCGGGAGGCGATCAGATCGATCCTATCTCCCCATGTCCGTCCCGTCCCTTCACCTATATTGTTTCGTTTTTCCCACTTCTCCTTCCCAAACCATTTATGTCGCCCGCTCCTAGGTCCGGGCCCGATAACGATGATGGAAAATTCCCTCCAGGGACTTGAGTTACGTCCCGGGAAGAGTGAGGCAGAAGAGACGAAAAAGTTTTCCCGCTCGATTTTATTGGCATGTTTTGTTGTGCCACGCCAGTGTCAGTTTTCTCCGATCAGTCGTCACCGATCACGACAGCCAGCGTGGGCTGACTTTTCGGCAACAAAACTTTCTCGGCCTGGAGAGGGAGTACAGTGTTCTTTTTTCTTTTCTTTTTGGAGTAGGAAATGGAAGCGAAAGTGCGAAATTCCCCCGCGGGAAAATCGTGCTCCTATCCTGTTTTATAATTGTACATGGCGCTCCCTATAGGGCGCGAAGTTGAAACAGTGAATTAGTACTAGTACTGGAAGGCAATTAGTTTGAACTGTATTAGATGGGAATAATTGAAACACACTATCAAACAGTTATATAAATACATTTATGTGCACTGTAAGTAATAGCACTTGAGAATTCTTATATGGTAGGAGAATAGGAGGCAATCGAATTTCACACTTTTCACAGTTGGACACAGCTTCTTTAAGCAAAAAAACTGCCGAAAAATTTACTGCAATAATGCAGCAACCGTCTCTTCGCTTCAGGTGCTCGAAATAAATCAAATAACTTTATTATTTGTTCCCCATTTGACAGTTCATTATTGTTCACAATCGGCGAAAGGTTATCTAGGTGGAAGACCTGAAAAATGGAAACAAGAACCAAAAAAAAAAAAGTGAAATCAGCAAATCCGGTAGCACATCTTCACTCAGGGAGACCCGCGTGTGGTTCCGGTGGGACCAAATGAATTTTCACAGTGTGAAACTTTTCCACCGTCTTCCTACACGCAACCTTTGTCGCCACACGACCAAGCTCCCAAGGGTGGAAAAAGCGACCAGGGTCTGGACTCGTGACACGGTGATACTAGTGCAAGTGCATCTGTTTCCTGTCAAGCACCATGGAGTCAGACTGCCGCAAAAAAGAGGGAAAACTAAAACCAAAAAGTGTCGTCAGTTATGCCCCCACCTCTTCCAGGCACGAATGCCTTTTTCCCACCCTTACCGAACCACCTGGATCCCGCGGGGTGGGGTTGGAAAAATAAAACCTGCTGATGTGTTGTAGTGCAAACAATCGAACGCACAATGGGATGCTGGGTGCTCGGGAGGAAAAGCAACTACGGTAACCGGGAAAAACGGCGCGGGGAAAACACGACTGCACAAGCTCGCCCCGTGCATGGAAATTGGGCGGCGAAAAACAGCTGAAAAATTGCACGCAGAGCATGTTGTAGCCTCGGAAAAATCCAAGCATCCAAGCTTTTTTGTGTGTTGATTCCCGTTTTGCTTCGGCAAAACATTCCGGCGGAAAAGTTTCACCATATTTTATGCCTCCTGACTGTGTGGACGCAACTTGTTGGCTCCGGAAGGGTCAGGTGGGGAAATGGGGACGGGTTGCATTTTGCAGATAGTTATCTATGTGGTCTCTCCTCGGAGTGGCTAGCAGAATGCATATGTTCCATCGGTGATGACCAAAACTGGCCTGCGGAGCACAAACACTTTTTCAACCCCCCTTTTCCATCACTCTTCTCTCCCGCTTGATCATGTTCACGATTGGAAGGGAAACAATAATTGGACGGAGCCAGTTGCTCGCATTTCAGTGACATGGAAAGGAAAATTTAATTTACTTTTAATAAACATGCTTAAAAACTTTATCAAACAAAGAGGGGCGCTTTTCCGAGTTCGCTCCGTTTCGTTCGCCAAAGTCCGCCGAACAAGTTGCACAATTGCACGTCAGCTGTGTGAACGAATTTGTTCGGAAAAGTTCCGTGGAATAGAAAAAACGTTTCACTGACCACCATCGTCTGCCTTTCCACCCTCACCCGGGGAACGATTTGGCGTGCAGTAGATAACTCGCGTATCCTTTTTGCTTCTGCCCTCTAACACCAGGACCTTTTGCTCCGTCTCCCTCTTTCGTACACTCCATTTTCCTCCGATGGCCGAAAAAGAAACTTTTCGGGGCCATGTGAATTTCCCGTTGTTAGCTGATGCGTGACTTTATCATTTTTGGCCCATGCTGAAAAAAAGTGTTTCCCCCGTTATTATCTGACCCCGCATCTAGCCATTGGGCTCAGATAGAACTAATAAAGCTTTGCAAAGCCACGCGCACGAGCGAGGATCTAACAAAGAACATGGTTTATTCATCTGTTGTTATGCGGAAAACTTCTTTCAAAAAGCCGTGGCGCAAACTATCGCATTGTTGCTACATGTTCCATTTTTAACGGGTACTTGCGATTAGCTCATTCAATTAAACTACTTCCCCAATTCTCAAAGCATAAGTCGCTCAGCGAATCACATCAAATTGCAACTTTTATGACAAGCTGTTTATTGCAGCTGGTTTAATATCCGCTCGTCAACATATTCCTGCAATACAACCCGCAACGTCTAGCGTATACGAACCATTTTATTATCGCAGGCAATACCGTCTAGGCCTGCTTGGTCTTCTAATGAATAAACCATAAAGAAGTAAAAAACATCAGCACGCTATCTTTTTTCGCATAGAAAAACCCCAGCAGAATCAATTCTTATAGCATCGTCTCGCGACCGTACACTAATGGGCCACGGGTGATATGGCACGGTGACAGTAAAACCGAATGTCTCATCTCTAATTGAAAAACAACGGGGACGATACCATTTTTCAATCAATGAAAAATCAATTCGATACTGACAACATCGGCCCTAGGGTTGGGTGCAGTTATTCGGATGCAGTTTTTGCAAGGCGCTGTGACGCTTGGGCTCTTTTTATTTTGCTTCATTTTCTGCCGCTTTTCTCGGATGGACCCCGAAGTCCATCAGAGTTGATTCAATAATGCAGCGGCACCGTCGTGCGCGTCGTCGTTGATGTCGCGCGTGGGGAAGGTTTCTCTTTCCAAACCGTTAATTTAACGATCCGGGCTCCCCCGATGGCGCGTTACCTTATTCGTACTGTCATAAAATCAAAGTTCTGCAACCGACTGGTGGGCCCCGCGTTTTCCCGCTACGCCATCTCTGCCTTCGGTGGGAGAATCGATGAGCGGGGATCGCTGCAACAATGTATCTTATAGAACGCAACGCCTTGGGACGATTGTCCCCGATGTGTTTCCGTGCCGCCGCTTGTGTGTTTGCGCACAGCTTAAATAAATTACATCAAAATTTTAGATGAAAACTGCCGCACCGCACAGCAAGTCCGCACGTTTATGGGCAGCAAATCGTAAGTGGTTTTCCCCGGACCGAATCGGACAGCTCGTGGGAGTCGAAGGCCCTCGCTGGAGTGTCCGGCGCATCAACGAAGGGCCATACGATGTCCGCACTCTGGCTAGTCGAACTGGTGGGGATTTTGAATTGCTGATTCTGTCATGAATTCTCTTCCATCCTTCGGCCATCCTTCACCGCACTGTCAAAAGCCGTTACATGATTTTTTCTCTCTCTCTCTGGAACACCCTATGCGATTTAGGCATAGAGAGAAGGGAGTGCCGATGTGCAGCTAGGACGACAAGTGTACATCTACCAATGGAATGGTGGCGATGGCCATCGACCCATCGGCAGCCAATTTGTAATTTAAATTTCCTGGCAAGCTGCTATCCTCGTTTTTTGCAGGACCAAGGGCGTGTTGGAAACATTGTAGTAAATTTGATGGAAGTCAGTTTCATTCGGGTGCATGACGTTGGGCCGAAGTTGATTGGAGTGAAAAGAAGAGGCAGGAAATGGAACCCAATAAATCATACATTGTGATGCCATCCACAGAACGAACGGGGCAGGTAATTTGACATTAGTTCATGATGTTACATTCCGTGCTTGAAGTTTATCGTCTACTTGTTACATCAGTTCATTATTACTTATAGTGAATTTTTGATCAAAGCATCCGATGTATTGCAACTGGTTTCTGCTCAACTTCTACTCATAATGCCATTTTCTCGAACTTTCTACTTTATTCCTTATACTTAGTTCCAGTTGGAAGCACAATTTAAAAAAACGTACCATTAACCCATTCAATTATTTAGTATTAACCATTCTTAGGAGCTCTTTGCAACAAACGGAACCCACACCCCATTCCCCTTTCCGTCCCACTCCTTCGCTATCATATTCACTGATTAATGCTCTCCTCTAGAACATGCAAACAAGCGACCACACCGCCGCACAATGCAACACATATCGTTAAAATAACTGACCACTGGAGCACGACGGCCACCGACTGTCCATCCGTCCGGCCCGGTCGCAGGAAGAAATCAAATAATCTCAATGTCAACAGTTTAAGCTGCTTAACCTTCCATGAAATGTAGCGAACATTACGTGAATAAACACTGCCGGCGCATCCACCAGTCTTCTCAGTGGTGGAAACTCCGGCCTGACGGCCAGGCCGAGGGGATGGAAAACTAGAGCTGGCGAACGGGTAAAACAGTTCTCGCTAGCTAGCTTTCCTTCGGCGACGGATCCGGCGGCAATGCATTCCGGCGGCCCGGCGCACCGGCACGTTCGGCCGGGCAACCTTTTTTGCCTACAAAGAAACATTTCTCCGATTGTTAACCCGAAAGGGCCTAAGGGAAGGCTCCACCATCCAGACGGGGGTCAGAGTGTATGCACCGACCCCGATGTAGGGCGGTAGTGGTGTCTGGAATGTGCTGCTGGTTCAATTGTTCTGGTGAGAAATTTTCCCACAAAACGCACACGCACGCCGCTAGTTGTTCTCCAAACGGGGACCCCATTACCTCCTCTCACAGCGCCCACCGGGAGTTAAATCGATGGGAAAGAATATTCTCTTCAGTTTTATTATGATGCGCCCCCTGATAATGCGGCAGCGGAGAGTGCTTCCCGCGGGCGCGGTTGCAATTTTGCAATGGGTTTTTAAAATGGCTATTTCACCTGTCTTTTATGCGACTTTAATTATAGACGATTACCTTCTACCACTACGTACAGGGCCACATGGGCCATCCATCCGTGGTGATAATGATTCACGTTCCTCGTGTTGTTGGCGCCCTATCAAGACTATCTGTCGATAAAGTTTATTCGCTTACGAGCAGAAAACCCCATTGGTTGTTAGTAATGACGAGAAAGAGTATCACGACAAATATATCACTGGCAATCAGCGATCTATGAAGTGGTTTATGGACCATGGCAAGATCCGTTTGGATTACACAAATTATCAGTGAACGGAGTTGCAGAGCCAACTCATCCCGAATTTAACACAAAGGCGAATGATTGATTTCTTAATTAAATTCCACACTTTGGCAACAAAAGTAGGGAACCAATGGTATGAACCCATCAATAGGAACGGAATGTCGTTCAGCTAGGCTATAAGATTGAAGTTTTGCGAGAAGCTAAATAAACCTTGAAGCAAACGAAAAGTTGGAAAATAACGTCCTTCCTTAATCAGATAAACGGTGCCAGATTGCCCAGTCCTCCGTTAGATGAATGACGGACGGTAATGGAAGGCAATAACTAGGGCAGATCTATTCGATACGTTGAATAAAGTCCTTTTTGTGATGATCAAAACAGAACAAACGGGAAGCAGTCCAACATTAGGGAATACAAAAAAAATGATTCGCCGCCGATAAACCGTGATTGAAGAACTTTGGATGATGATTTCTTTTTTTTTTCTCCCCTAAATAACACGTTCCGGAAGCCAATGGAAGACAATTTATGGCTCATGCTTGTCCTGAAACCTATCAAACTTTTTCTCTGAAGAAAACTTTAGTTTAGGTTGGAAATTATTCACAAAGAGAAATAAATTACACCCATCCTTAATTCCTCGACCGGTTCACTTTCCTTTCCTTTTCAGTTTTTCCGAACCACATCAAATCAACACAGTTAATCCACGAAAGTGAACAATCATCCGCAACTACAAAATCCTCCGTGTGTATTTGCATCACGCGAAGGAAGAAATGATAAGAAAAAAACCCCGGTGACCGGAAAGACATAGAACACTCTGGGCACAAAATTACCATTCCCTCCTCTTGAAACACAGGCACTACGTATGCCGCGGTGGAAAGTGGAAATGATTTAAATTTTAATCAAATCTCCTATCTTCTATTTCTCCCCACTTCTCCGGCAGTCTGTTTCGCCTTCCCTGTGCAATTTCCCGACGTCCCACCAGCGTCGCAGTTAACACCTACTTCATTCACGAACTTCCCGTGCGATCTGAAAGCAATTTTTACAACGCCTGATGGTATTAGTTCCGCGGTGAACCTTTTGGCACGTAGATTTCCCTGAAGTGTACATAGGGATG
The DNA here is from genome assembly GCA_034621735.1 of Anopheles plumbeus. Taxonomy (NCBI): domain Eukaryota; kingdom Metazoa; phylum Arthropoda; class Insecta; order Diptera; family Culicidae; genus Anopheles; species Anopheles plumbeus. Next base: position 17,382,623 of record JAOEFI010000007.1, on the reverse strand, counting down.
AAGATTCCACTTCCAGTTGTTTCCTTCCATATTGTGCAGAGATAAAAAAACCCGAAGAAAAACGGTACATGATGCAAGACCCTCCAAGATCGGGTTTGGCAAAAGTTTCTTTGTTGTGCAGAGGCTTTCCTTGCTTGGTTCAATCTGACACTTTTCTTTTGCTTCTGTTCCAGGGAGCTCCACTCTATCAACCTGGTTACTCGTTAGTTAGTTAACTGGAGGTAAATCATAATTTTCATTATTCCTGTTCAAATGGTTGATTCCCTATTTTTCCCCAGGGAAGAGTGTAGTAGTTCGTTCATCCAGGATCAGTCCTGCCAGGTGCTGCTCCGTTGCGTCACTGCCATCCAGACGAATGAACCGTGTCGGGGAAAATATGACATTGCATCGCATGAAGCCAGGAAGCCACAGAGGCATCAGCAGTGCCGTCAGATTATATCCTCAAAATGATATTGGCGGAACTCGCGGCAAAAGTAATCTTCCATTCTTCCTTCCCGCCAGATCGGTAATCGTTTTATACATGCAGGTCGACGAATATTGCCAACGGCCGAATACCGCAGTGAAAAAGTTAATCTCACCAATTCCCAAGGATGTTATAATTTGATTAAAACGTTTCCACCGCTTGCCAAGAGATTGGAGCAGTCCAGGATTACGATGTCCGCGGGCACGGCAGAAGCAAAGGAAAACTTACTATCCACCGTCTTGTACGGAAGGGAGGACCTAAATGAAGGAAAGTAACGACCATCGTTCAGTGGGAGATTGTGAACTTTCCGGGAGAGATTACTAACTAACGACAAGGAAGGAAAATCAACCAGTGGGATCCTGGATGACGTAATATATATGTACCACAAGAAACGTGAATGAAGAACGACGTTTTTCTCATGTTACCAAAATTGTTCACCTTTAAACATTGCAATAAGAAAAGCATCTTAACACACCATTGATGGGTCAGTGTTTGCAATAATACCTTAGAAGAAGTAAAGACCTTCATGCCGTTGTGCCTCTATGCCTTACACACCAACCTTCTTTAAAAGTGTATCTCAAAAAAACAAAACAAAAAAAACGAACATACGGCAGAAACCATCACCAGAAGATTGGCCACGCTTCACTGATGCAGCGAAATTTGACGATTTTGAGTCTTTCGCCTTTCAAACGAATACAGAAACTCAATCTACCGTAGCCAGTTGCATTTGATGGATAGATTAGGACCCATTCGCTAAGGCGATTCCTCTTCGACTTTCACATGGCAGAAAATCACTTGCTTCCCGGCCCCGGTTTTATAGAATGTGCTCAGGTTAAACTCGTACATGCATCAGAATAGATCGAAAGATCGTATTCGAGCAAAAAAAAGGCTTCGGACAGGTATGCCCCCCTCGGGGCCAGGAGCCGCTGTCCCAATCGTTTACATCTACCAACAACCTGCCCAACAATCAAAATCGTATTCGCTCCGTTCGCGAATGATCGATGGCTTTTACTTTCCACGCCGGGGTCCAGTTCAACGGATCCTTTCTCGAAGAACCAACGATCCCCTGCACTGCCTGGGGACTGCACTTGCAAAGGGATTCGATTAATGTCAGGAGCTGCCACGCTGCACCGATACTTATCGGTAGCATCCGATCGGATAATTCCATCGATCCTTTATTCCTTCTTCGCTTCCCGGTTGAGTGAGATTGGTCCCGATCGGATCTGAGATTCCCAAAGAGGCAGGCGAAGGCCAAGGAAGGAGAAAAAAGGCCGTCCTTTCGAAGTAGTAGCACCATCGAGGGACACGACGGGGCATAAAAACATAAATTAATGTTGTTTCGCATCTTGTTCATTCTATTCCCATCGCAGCCCTCGGTTGAAAATGAAAAGCCTGACCCCGTGAAGTCCCAGGCCAACATTGGCACAGGTGTGAACACCCGATCCGAACGACCTGTGAAGCATTCCCTTTTTCCTCACTCTCTTTAAACTCTTCTTAAATTTTTGTTTGGATTGTTTTTTTATTCTTTTTATTCAGCATAATGGAAAATCGCAAAAAATCGACCCAAGCTTGGAAAAAGGAGCGAATAAGAAAAAAAACGATGCACTGCAGAAGCTACGACGGTAAAGGTTCGTAATCCCCTCGGCACAGGTTCGGGATTGATTTTTTTGCCTCATTTTGCTGCTTCGCTACTAGAACCAATAGCTCCTTCCAGCCAGTGGCCTGTGGAAGGAGGAGAAAAACAACCCGACCCTTTGGAAGGACATCGTGCTTCTAATAATACGGACGAAGCACTGACAGGATCGTGTGGATTGTTTCCGTTTCATTTGGTACAACGTTAAAAAAAACTAAAGGACAACCAAACCGGAGTCCGCTTCTGTGCGTGTGCAGGGCACAAGTGAAACACACGTACATGTATTTTTTGGATACAATTTTGCTTTTTCCATCAAATCACCGGACACAAAAGGGATCCTTTTGTCACCGGCCCCTAAACCAGCACCTTCCTACCCACGCCTGCGCCCGGCTGGACACAATTGTGTCCCGGATTCTTTTTATTCCGAGAAATAAATTTTCTCACATCACAGTTGTTTTCCGTGCTTGCCTCCGGCTCGGAGTGACTGGCGGCGGATGGGCGAAGGGGATTTTCTAGATCACGACCTTTAAATGCCTCTCTTTGTTGTACAGCGTACAGCAAGAGCAGGGGTACACGAGGAAGTACGGGAATCAAAATTGAAGTTGTGCTATTCAGACAACGGCAAAAAGATTATGCCCATCTCGGCATGTTCCTTGTTCCTTTTTGGAGGATTTCAAATGATTAAAGAAAAAAAATTGACAAAGATTCACGACAGGCGAATTGTGCGGTTTACAATCTAAGCAGCGTCCTCTCGCAAGGACCCCTGGGGAAGTGCATTGTGGAAGATCCGCGGGGTTGGACTACTTCAGTTGGAGCGTGAACGAGACGAGAGCTGTTTCCCAGCGAGAACGGAGTGCATTGTTCGCATCAGCAGCTCGATGTTTTGGGGTCCTTCTTGGGCAATCTTTTTCGGGCCATATCAACCGTGCTAGAAAGAACGCCCGAGCGAAACGGCATGGCTTTCGGTTGCTTGTTCCTCACAACGTTCGGCACCACCCCTTTCGTATTATCCAACTGCAAAAAGGGCACAGTTTAGACCCCGGGAACATCGGCGCTATCAGCAAAAGAAGTGTAAACCGAGTAAGCCCACAATCCTCCAGCCTCCGTGTGTCGTGCAGGGGTAAGGTGGGGTGGAGAGGCTGCCAGATAAAAGCGGGGAGAGAAAAAAATAGCGTGACACCTTTTGCTCGGCTAGCAGTAGCAGCATCTCGTGCGTTTTATTTACCTTTTCACCCGAGGCGGAAAGTAAAACTATGAAGATAAGGAAACGAGACAGATCCGCGGGGGAAAAGGATTAGTCGGACGCTTCCCCTTACACTTATCATCATGTAATCGGACGGAAAACGCTTTCGTTGTTTGCGCTCACTGGTCGGCAAACAGAAACCCTCCGACTGATGCGTTCGGGCTCAGGCCCAGGCTCAGACATAAGCCCTCAAGAGGGGTGCTGTAGCAGAGCTAGCTGATAACACGAGGCGAGCGCAAGCTCTCAGACGAAGAGATGCCCAAGACCTCGGTGTGATTACATCTACACCGGTCCCGGAGAGCGTTGCTATTTCCTTGCCGCTTTGAAAACTGATAAGCCCTTCGCGGGGTCTTCTTCCACCTTCACCCTTAACAGCACACAAAACGCCATCCGGTTCGTAGGCAGGTAGGTCAGTTTTCCAGTCGGTTATTTTTCCTCCCACTGGCGAGAAGTTTGCTCTTGAGGTCCGGTTCGTCCGTGGCTGCGGGTTGCTGCAAACATTATGCAACGCTCCTGCACAACCTTCCACATCATCGCCCAGCACCCACTGCAACGATATGAAGACGTTCAACGCACCCTCTCAGTGATAACAATGCGCTCTGCTGGAGAAATCCAGAACGGTTTGTTTTACCGGATAGTGTGAAGCTCTAGTAGCAGTAAAACCACACAATATATCAAATAAGGTTGAAATATGTTCATGTAGAATGCATAAACTGTTTGCCATATTTGTTATTTGCCAACAAAATCCAATTGTTAACGAATAAGGTTAAATTGTTCATCAACTTCACTGATCATCATGATTGCATTGGAATGATTCCTTATGCTCTGCTGATTGACATCTTCAATATTATTCTAGCTTAATTATTCGTCTCGCTAGTTTCTCGGAAACGAATTTAGAATCTAGATTCCGCAAGATTACTGGAATAACGTCTACGTTCCATGTGTTCCCGTTCTTGAAATAGAACCCACCTCAACGCGTGTCGAAGGCCTGATTATACCGTTTGTCAGTCCTCAAACAGTGGATGATTGATTGTACAAACGATATTCGACGAAAGAAAAAATCAAACAAAACCCAAAGCAAACGCAGTCCAACACAACAATAACAAGGAAGATTTGAGTCCCATCTCAACTTCGGCCGACCTTTGGTTAAGTAATTAGCCTGTAATTAACGAGAAGAAAAAACATTCCGGTTCGGCTGGTTCCCTGCGTTTTGCTCCGAAGACAAAGGTCAATTGAACCTTATTTTGGCTTTTACTAGAGCTACTTTTCAACCCATCCCATTCCAAGACCCATCGAAAGCAAATCGATATCACTCCAATCAATCAAGCCTAACCTTCTCGAGACACTTTTCGGGTATGCAGGGGAAAGTAAGTAAGGCCGATCGGGTTTTCCTACGCCTGTTCGGTTTGCCACAAACACATAATCGATCGAAGGGAACCGATAGTGTTCCGATGTGGATACGGATGGGTGCAATTAAAAACGGAAATTATCACCCAGTTATCGCCGGTACACTCCCTTCACAGGTGGTATGGTACCGGACGGGTGATTTTGGCCTTGTTCTTGCGGTTGAGTTGCAGTAGTGCCATGTAAATATGTTGGACAAAGTAGGCGCAAACCCCCGTGTCCGACAGACAGACACAAACACTTCAGGGATTGATTAAAAACTGTCGCACTTGTTGTAGGGGACGTCCTTATCAACAAATCACTTCATTGTCGCTGCTTCTCTCGCTGCTGGCGTCGGTAAACACGGCTCTAAAGGTAAGCAAAGGAAGGGTTCTGAAAGGAAACGGTCGGTGCTTACAACATTGTCCAATTGACACTATCATCTGGAGGGACGGGCGATAGTGGTTGGATGCATCTAATCAGTTCGACAAACAAAACTGCAGTCATAACGTCCGATAAGGTGTGCTCCCGTTTCGGAGTTGCTGCATGTTTTTTGTTCATCCTCGGAACCGCCACGAACTGGAAAAGCCAGCTTCGAGCTGACGTACGCTGGTGAGATTGTCTCCCGGTCCGAACGATTGCAAACAGATGTTTTTAACTGAAGGAGAAGAATGTACGACGTTCCCGATCGTTTTCTGAAACATTCCAGGCTAACATATTATAGAACCTTGCACATAAAAACCGAGAATCAGGCCCACTAACAAGTGTCACATTGTAGGGAATTTGGGGACTTTGTCTTCTTCCTACGCCCTTATCACGTATCGCTTTTTCTAGCCTCCAGCAGCTGCTCCCGTAAAGGGAGGGAAAGGAAAAAGAAAAACCAGCAAAAAACGAAGTAGCGGCCCGAAAATAAAAGTATAATTAACTGCCCGATTGCAATCTGATTACGTGCTTCTCACGAAATAAATCACGCGTTTGATTTATTTACAATCGACCGGCGGAAAAAGACGTAAGGACCCCCCGTAAGGACGATGATATTGGTGCTGATTTTTGCCGGCATCGCTCGCTGCAAACTTCTCCTGGCAGCAGCTGTCAAGGAAACGTATTTCTTGGGGGTGGAAATCCCCCCCCCCCTACCTCCTTCCTTCCCTCGTTAGTAGGTATGCGCTTGCCGGAATGCGTATGTGTGTGCTGCTGCAGAGCTTTGCCCATTTTCGCCAGCTCCTCGAGAAGCTGTTACAAGACGCCACTGCTCGTACTTAAACAACCGAATTTTCTTATCTTGCACACGCTCCAACACACGTTTCCATCAAGCCCGGGCCTCCGGGTCGGCACTTTCCATTTTCCGATGTCCTAATGCGGTAATACACACGTCAAGCGTGGTACGTATCACTCCAACCACTGGCCGAGGCGAAGTTTTTACTAGGGAGGAAATAAACACTTAATTTTAAGTACTCGCTGCCACGGCCGACGATGAGACGCTTTCGGAAAAGTTTGCTCCGATTTGGAGTTTTTCCGACGTCCTTGTTTTCCTGCGCCGTGCAATGTTTTCTTCCGATGTTCCTTACTTTTTTGTTCAAGGACAAATCAGGAACACATCCGTTCCAGAAGTTTCTCTAGCATTACTCCTGTGGTTGTGCAACTTGGAAATTCCACCCCCCTTTAGGTTTTCCGCGCTCACACCTTGAACGCTTGAATGCCCGGGCGATGCTTGCTTTGATCCCCAGCACCATCATCCATCTTGCTTCGATCTTCAATCGCAGGAGGAAAGAAAGTCGACTCGTGGCCTCGGTCGATTTTTGACGTTCGCTTCCTGTCCCGAAGTTCGGGAGGCACGATAAGAAGGTAATAGATCAAGTTTTAAACAGCAACGCACATTTCACGTTTCCGGGGCGCTCGGTGGGCCGGATTGATCGATAAGAACCATCGTACAGCACCGAGTGAAGGAGGGAGCGGCAGACTTTAATAAACCTTTAATCGATCGAGCGCAGTTTTTTTTCTGCCCGGGTTCGCTTTTTGGGGTTTTGCGGAAACTTTTGGTCCATTTTCTGGCGAGTGTGCCGTGTCGGGAAAAATCTAGGCTCCGCACCGCACGAGTGCAAAGACCTGCCCAGCTTTGTTTTTTGTTCACCCAACGAAAGTCAGCCTCAGCAGGGCGAACTTTCAGGAGAATTTTTGCAAGGTATTTTGTGTTCAGATTATTTTTTTGTTGTTATCGTTCCTCTCTGGCGTTACAGTTTTACAGTAGCAGTTCGTGGAACATGCCGCACCGCGCGATGTGGGTTTCCTTGTTGGATTTTCCCCTTTTTTATGCCTCTACTCTACTGTCATGCTCGCGGCTTCCCGTCATGTTGATTTATTAGGTTTTTAATTGAAATTTGGTGAAGAATTCTTTGGTTTACTTTCATGTTGCGCTTTTCTTCTTCTTCTACTACTACTACTACTCCGTACTTCACCGTAGAAAGTTCGCCTTTTTGCTCATCAGATACACACACGCCATTTCGGGCGCGCCAGGATCCAGGGAGAAGCCAGCGTTTCCCAAGCCAATGAAGGTAAGTTTTACAGCTCCAAGTGGTTCGAGCTGATGAGTCGTTCGAGGGGTTTGATTTTTTGTTTCTTCTTTCTCCACCAGGGCTTAGTATCCACGTACAAGAAAGATCTTGACGTTTGTAATTGTTTTTGCATCGTTCCCTTCCCCATCAATTTAGCGGTTTAAGAAGGACAACGGTGCAGGACTTAATGATTAATAAATTTGTATCCTTTTCCAGGATCTGGGAACAAAGTTTATGGAGCAGAAATTTGGGAAATTAATCTTACTGCGGATGAATAATGTTCGGAAGGCTACACCTGTGGATCATTTATGTTACGTTTCGTTTTATCAAGAGTGGAAATTTAGAACGGAGGGAAAATCAATCAATGATATTGTAGGTTCGCAAATATACAAAAAGTTGCATGTGAAAGAATGTAACAAAATTCATCAATCAATGTATGACGACTACATAACACACGGCATTGCTCGTGCTTCGAAACTCTGCCAGTTTTGCTAACCCCCATGGGAAATAATCCACCGACAGACATCACTTTCGCGGTCATAAATTTGGGTGTTTTTTCTCAGATCTTCATTCAACAATCGATACCGCGGCTGACATCACCGAGCGTTTCGCTTCCATCACATTTCTATCGAAAACAAAGCGAAAGAAAATTCCCCGAAGACCGCAGAACCTGTACGGAAGAAACCTTTTCCCAGGCAACAGACCCACGGCTCGATTGACAAAGGAAACCAAGGCCCGCGTGGTGCGGGTGCGGCTCGGAAAAACAGGGGACCATGTTCCTTTCAACACGCTCCAGTAGCGCCAGGCATGCGGGTTTTCGGGGGAAAAGTGTCTCAAATTAAAAAACATAAATTTCAATAAATTTACAATAATCTCCTGTGTCTTTTCTCTGGACGCACTTCCGGGACGGTTGCTTCTTTTTCCACTCCATTCGCTTCGCTAGGCCGGTTTTTGGTCAGCGTTTCACCGTTTCACCGGCCTTCCTCGAGGGGGGAATTTTCCCTTTTTCTTTGTTCCACCGAAAGCGACGTTTTCCTTCAGAGTCACCGCGGCCCGCACTTGCCCTCTGCTCCTCCGCGACTCATATTTACATTCTGTTTACATAAATTGTCTTCACCAACCAGCCTCCAACCGATGGATGCGGTCCCGTTTCGAATCGATTCCGGAATCCATCCATCCGCAAACCATCCTAACAAGACACCCGCACGACCGACCGGCTCTGGAATGGAAAACACACCACACCACCAGCACCGTAGCTGCGGACACAAAACGCGTAAAATGTCGCCAGGAAAACTAGAACCTACCCGATCGAAATGGGACGTGGCGCAGC
>JAOEFI010000007.1:17348723-17366677 GCA_034621735.1 Anopheles plumbeus | reverse complement strand
ATCTCATGGTTGCTAATGTAAACGCACGGGATAGTGTTTTCCCCTCTGGCGGGTTAGAGGGTAAAAACGATGGTTCAGAAAGAAAACTCAACCCAAACAAGCAAACACACTTTCGCATAGTCACAGCTCTTGGAGCGGACGTGTATCTCCGAAAACGATTCGGATGCACATGCAAAACTGCAATAAAAACAGGTTTAGCGGCCCCCCTCTTGCAACGACCAAACAACACCTCCTTCCGCTCACCCACATGTTCAGGGTCCCCGGCGCAGAGAGAGAAAGAGAGGGAGAAAAGAGAAGCATTGATTGGATGCACGCATTCAGTGGATTATCATTTCGTCCAGCGTCCTCCACGGAGTGTTGGAGTATTTTCGGGGAAATTTATCTACATTTTTTGTTTTTCGTTGGTTGGTCTTTGCTGCAGCCGTCGGAGCAACCTTTCATCGAGACAATTCATTGTACGACGGATGTAAGAAAGTGCAGCATCGTGATTGCGGTCGCACCGACCAACCAACCAACCAACATTAACAGCACCCCCGGTTCGCGATTTTGCGTGTTTGATTGTGCATACAGAGGACTTTTTTTCTTTCCCCCGCCCTTTTCCAGGCGGGAGGTAATGTTTCCGTTGGATTATTGCTCAAATCACGAAGGACCTCCATCAACCGAAGGGAGGTGGTGCAGGAAAAGAAAACGAAAAGATAAGGGAAAAAGAGAGAGAAATAAAGAGAAAAACCTAGAGAGAGAAAGAAAGAGAGAGAGAGAGAGAGAGAGAGAGAGAGAAAAAGAGAAGCACAACCATTAACGAACTGGAACTGTGCTGAAAAGGGGCGAACCGCGAACGAAATCCATGTAATCATCATTAATCAAGATATTCCGATCCTTGAGCACTGTCGAAAGTGCACGAGCTGCAGGAACGGGATACTGCTGCTGCTCTGTTGCTGATTACTCCCGCGAGTAAGGAGCAGGGAAGGAGCGGCCAGAGAAATTAAAACTTTTTAAATCTATGAGCAAAGTATTTTATGGAGTGGAGGCAACATACTATTCAGAACATGTTCTACAGGCGGGCCACAGCGGGCATAGAAAAGGTCAGTGCTGCAGCGAGGACATCCGGAAAAGGGGAAGGAGATTTCCTGAATGCACTCTCATTCATCATACTGGAAATGTGCGCACCCCGAAAGGATCTATCAAAAAGTCCTCGGAGGAGGAAGAGGCAGCAGGTTCTACGTGGGTGAAAGGAGGCGACTCAACACACCACCAGCACGTTGCCGACGAGCGTTGAAAAGTTTACGATTCCACTCGAATTGAAAATACTGAAAGCGCATTCGAAGACTATGAGAGGAAAAAAACACACACACAAAAACCATATTTCTCTCCGGTTCTAGTAGTAAAGAATATCAAATTTCCCAACCATCATCGGGGTACGAGCTGGGCCATGCTGCTGGAAGCGAATAATGGTGCAATTGTTTGCCCAGCGAAGATCGATCAGGTTTTATTGAATCCGCTGGGACCGCGAAGATGAAGTTTCGAGTGAACGGAAAAGAAAACTGCAGAGTAAAACGACATCGCTTCTCCGAATTGTGATGAATGGGTTCCATTGAATAAGTCCGTCTATAAAACGAAAATATAGTAGAGATCGAGGGGAAAAGCATCAATTTGTTCTTATAATCAGTTCTCGAGAAGACGAATGAATAATAATACATTTCAACAAGCCAATCAACTGTTTCGGGATGGAAGTACAAATGATCTTCTGCAACAACAGTCGAGTGATTTGCAATATTCATGATAGACTTCTTGCACATCAGAATGCATTTGTTTGAGCATTCTAAACGTTGTATGTTACAATACAGGGTAACGATTGCTTCATTATTCCTCTCGGAATGTTAAACATAATGAACGAAATTATTTTCTAGTGGAGTTAGACTGTTAAATTAATAAAGTTATTGAACAATTAAGTATAGACATAGCAGAGTTGCAATGAAGAACTACATGAAAGAAATATTGTAAAAAAAAAGACACCGAGCAAATAGAGAACGTTGAGGGATTGTACGTTCCATATCGTTATCTTGAGATATCATTATTTTAACTCAATGTTTCATCGACTGTTTTCTCCACCCCCTTGGGGGTGCTTACATTTCATCGACCGGGTCGCGTCATTGCAGGTTGCCAGCGCTCACTAGAACCTGCACAAGGTGGTGTTCAACAAGAGATGCTCGAGGATCCCCTGTCCACATCGCCCGGCCAAGACCTACCGAAAGCGAGACGAGAGTTAGGACGGCCATATACATTACCAGTAACTCACACGGACGCTGTACACCCCGATGCTTCCCAATTTAGTGGAGGCTCCCAGCGACGGGAAATAAAAGAAAACAACCTGGAAACCTCTGCAAGTGAACAAGTGACGAAGACCGAGCGGCGAGTGAGATCATATTTCTTCCAGAGAACGCGATCTCGTGTTTGCCAACGCGCCCGCTGTAGGAGAAACCTTTCTCTGCCGGTCGGTGAAGAACGGGAACTGGAGATGGGGACGTCGTTTGACTTTGTACAGTTTAATGAAGGTCGACTTTTATGATCGACACCGATGTTAAATGGGACTTGAAGCGAGGAGGAAAAACTTTACCGAAGCCCGAGCATCAGCAGCAGCTACTGGGGACAACATGCGGTAGGTGTTCCGAAGGCCCAGAAATAGACGTCGTCAGCGCTGTGCCGACTCGGCTCGAGGACAAACCTACAGCATCATCTTTGCACAGCGTGGCGAAGGGAGGAAAGTTTGTTCTCCCCGTTGCATTACACTCCGCAGCGGGAGCAAACGATGACGAAACGAAAAAGCAACAGAGTGCAGCCTCTCGAGTGGGGGAGCAAAGGCAAGCAGGGCCGAGGGACCCCTTCGAAGGGTACGTGGGCACTTCCAGCGGCGGACGGAGAAATGAGAGAATAACGCAAGAAAAACGCAGCTACCGCAGTGAGTAATTTAAATTTTACGACTCCTTCATTTATGCTCGGTTATGTTCGCTGCCGTCGTCTGCCGCGTTTTCCTCCCTCGGTATATAGCAGTTCTACTCGCCATCTTACTCGCTGTCACTGCAAGCCCTACGACGAAGAGACCGAGAGTTTAGTTTCAGTATTCATTAGCATTTCATCGTTTGTGGTCATAAATTGTGACTTCCCTGCATCCTCCTGACCTGTCCTCGCCCTTGACCAACGAGAAGGGTCCGCCTCGAGGGTGGAGTACCGGTCCCCACAACTCCGACCCCACACCCCTAACATCGGGCGGGCCTAGGAGGTCCGTCGAGTGGCTTTGATTAGCAACATCAGCATCAGCGTCCAAATGTGGCTCGCTTGTCGCCCTAAAGTTGCTGGCCATTACAGCGAGGCGAAGCGGGGGACACAAATAACCACGATCCATCGAGCCGAACCCCGCTTGGGTCAATCACGATAATGACGGGCACACAGAGATACAGCCGTCCCCGCACCACCGACGGACTCACACTCTTCCTGATGTGATTCCTTTTATCGGGTGGAAAATGTCAATCATAAAGTTTCGCCTTTGATTGATTTCACCTCACGGGTGAATCGGTGAGGTCCCGGCCATTACGTTCGGTGATGATGAGTTTGGGTTTGATGGTTGATGGGCGTATGTTTAGCTAATTTGAAGCTGATAACCCGAAACATCATCCGACAGTCGGGACCACACATGCGATGGGAGCATTTCTATGGCGCAACGAACCTGCCTACTTCGAACGATAGGCAGTTCTCATTACACGCCTATAGTTGGTTTTCGTTTGCCGCAACGTTTAGATTGTAACGTTCTATTCTGGATATGGTTGATTTCGTTCAGCTCCGTCCCGGATGTTTGTGTTTTTGTTTAAAGATTTCCGGCAAAACAAAACACCTCCCTTCAACGACCTTAACAGTGCAAACTCACCTGATCTTGTTTCATCGGATGTGCCCTAGAATGGCCTCCATTGTCCGCAGGGTCCTCGAAGTCTATACTTTCACACCTGAACAACTTTCGGTGCTGGTTCATCGAGTTCGTAGAATTAGGCCTAGCAAAGTGCATATCAAAGGCGCTCATTGTGTGGACATTGAAGATTGAAAGGCTCGTCGTGTTCTCGGAGCTTCCCGTAGCTAGGCAGCCACTCCTCCACTCTGGAGTTGACTCATCGGTTCGTCATAGTAGATGTTTTTTGTTTTTTATATATATGAACCCTCAAGGACGGCGAATGGGACCACTCCCGACTCTTACTGAACTCCCATACCCTCTCCGGAAGCCATTAGGTAGGGTAAATGATACAGAACGTAACGCAACGATGCGCAGAACACATCGGATTGACAATGCTCAGGGCCGCGCCGTTGACGACTCTCAAAGTTTTATTATAATTTCATCGAATTATTTGTACAGTTTCCGCTATAGGTGTTTCAACCCGCTTAGTATGAATCCGGATTCCCTTTTCCGCGCCATCGAAAGGATTGTCTCCACTCCGGTTTGCCATGAAGCCCACCTAACTCGGACGGGATGGCTCAGGGTGTGTTCAGGGTTGTTCAATCGTCTTCATTTTAAAGTTTCAACCCCAAGACGATGTCGATGGAGTTCGACTCATGGTCTTTACAGGCTTTTGGAGTGGACTGGCCACGAACCACAACTCGGTTTATTCAAGCGATTCGTTTCACCTCCTCCTCTTCAACACTCCTAAACTAGCGCGCTATAATCTATCAAATTAGATTGTTTCGTGTCCAACTACTACAACCGCGATGACCACCACTTGAGGGTCTTCAAATCTGAACCGTGTAGAACTTTGACAGCTGACATGCGCCTCGAGTGTTCTGCTATGCAGGGTAGGAATGAAAACTGACCAGAACCTGGCACCCAAAGGGCAACACGGCAGTAGCTTACATTGTAGGCAGGATATTCAATATCTCGCCCAGGACCGTGGAGCAGATCGTGCGGAACACTCTGAATCGGCTGAGCTCTCAGGGCTAAGCCTAATCCAATTTATCGAATTCCCCCGGAATCGTCCATCGGCCGAGAATGGGGTTTCTCAAATCTGTCCCATATACAGACACACTGTCCGTCCATCCTATTGAGGCCATCGGACGATTTTTATTCCACCACCGCGCAAGGTTTCCTTTCTCCGGTCGATCCGTAGTTTTTACCCTTTCATTTATTGGTGATAAACGAAAGGCAACGAGTGAGTCATGCTGGGTGAGGAAGCTGGGCCCCCTTTGTCCACTGGCGAACGCAAGCTTCGCAATTAAACGCTCGACGCTCGACCGTGGCCCTACGCAGTGACTGCAGTAACCGAGTGAAACGATTTCGTGGCCGCTACTCGCCTATGGTCTGGCCTTTCACCCATGTCGGTAGCTCGGAGGGATGGGATTATCCGAGCCCTCTTACGCTACAGGTAGCCATCGAAGATGGCGGTCGAGCTCCCTTTCGGTTCACAAATCGAAAGTTTCTCCGAGCAAACTCCAAACGGACCCAATCGATCCACCCGATCGCTCGATCGGTTTCGGTCCGGGGGAAGAAATATTAATATCGTCTCATTTTGTTCGGGCAATAAATGCAGCAAATCATTCGAATGTAGAAGCGGTTGATGGAGGCGGTGGGAGGATCGGATGGGAAAACATATGATCCGAAATCAGTTATCATCTATCTGCGCTACTGCCTTTCTCGAGCCACATCTTTAGCACTAGAAAGAAGCACAAGCACGAGTTCAGTCCCGTTGCGCTGCTCGCCTTCGAGCCAGCATCCGCTCGATCGTACGCGAATGGCAAGCAAGATCTTCAAAAGCAAGCAAAAAGATATTCGACCGACGCTGAAGTTGGTAGCCTGGCTGAAGATGAAATCAACAATCAATCGCCCATCTTACATGGACTCTGTTCTTGAGATGAATCTTTACCTTTCCTCAAGCACTCGAAATCAAAACAGCTGATTTCATACGGCCACTGGGACCGGGACGAAAACCTGCGGAAAACAGTAACCTCGAATAAATAAATAAAAATCTTAAGGAACACAAGAAAAAGCCACCAACTTTAGCCTTACAGTTCTTTCGCCGTGTTGCTGGCCGTGAAAGAAGCTCCGAACACCTTCACGCTCAAAGAAAAAACAAAAACTCAAAACCGGCTTTGTGCGAGATGAACATGTTCTCTCCTGCATCGCACCATTTACAGTTCTAGCCCAGACCCCTCTCTGTGTTTTCTTTCCATCTTCCTGGTTCGAATCGACGGGAGGAAAGGGTCGACGGAGAAGATGCTGCAAGGAAACCGGCAGCCAAGCGGGTTTAATGTTGCCGAAGGGAAACAAACATACATGTTGGAGAAAAGAACGAGATTTTTCTCGATGACGCTGCGTTCGTTTCAGCCTACAAATAGTGCTCGGTAGTACGAAATGTGGAAAAATGTGTGAATGGTATCTTTCTTTTAATTAAAATACATATTTTGAGAGGAACGAACTGTTCGAGTAAATGAAATAATAACCCAAAACAAGCAGTTCCAATTCATGTTCAAATAATTTCTCTGCTTTCTAAAACTTGATGAATTTATTAAAACAAGGACCACAATGACCGTATTTGTCTCATGACATCTTCGTGGAAGTTAATCCGAGCCCTCCTTGCTGCGTTGAAAGTTCACGTGGAATCGATCAAGTGAAGCATGTTGTATCCTTCGGATTGATGCAGTTGCATAACAGGCACCTCTCGGTAGAAAACATTAGTCACAGCTAAGCCTTTCTCATGTCACTCCTCCTCAGTCTTCGGACAAGTTCTTTGAACTTTTTTTTTTAATTATCTTTCTTTCGTCTATGAGCTAGAGCTCTGCGTAATCAAACAGTTCTCGATCATTGACTTCCTTCAACACGCTTTATTCACATGTATTTGCCCTCACGTTGTTTTTTAGACGGGTAACACTCCAATGGAATAACTGGGAAAAGCATCACCGCCCCATTTGAGTTCGACCGTTGCAATAATTATTATGAGGTTACCACACGGTTCGGTCCGGTCGGTCCGGTCGGTGCGATGGAAGATGCATCGATACGCAGAAAACTACAACCGAACTGCATCCGATTCGAGTGGTGGACCACCGGTTTGCCCGGAAGGCATATAGCGAAATCTTATGGTTCTGATCCACACATACATACACACATACACACAGACAGCTCTGGTGACTCAGCAGCATGAGTCGGGTTGACTTTGGATTTCTCTTCAACTAATCCATCCGTTGACGAAGGTCTGGTGTGTTTTTTAGGGCAAGAAAAAAGGAAACCGGCATGGAAGGGTCTTCGCTCGTCCCTCACAGTTGCTCCACAATGAACGGCGGTACTGCTAATTTATAATCAACACAAAAATAGAGAATGAAAAGGTACACACCACCACAATTCCACTGGCGGAAAGAATGGCCAGATAATTTGCCGGTGCCAGTGTCAAAGGTCGGACACGGCTTGTCAGGAATACCAGGTCAGGTGGCCCCGAACCGGAGGGCTGGGAGTTTGAAACTGCGGCTCGGGTGCATTTTTGAAACAGGTTTCCGCCAGCCAACTTCCTATGGCATGTCAATTAGGAACATAATTGGCTGCGTATTGTGTCAAAATTGAGTTTTCGTATTGCTTGCCATGTATAGGAGGTATTTGCATTGCCTGGCAAAATAAAGAAAAACAAAGTATTTGGTGTCAAATGTCTAAATCGGGAACATCGTGTTGGCGATGCAATGTGCTGACTTTGAGCATCGAGCTTAGTGAACGCCTGGTACTTGGAAAACGTGGAGTGCATAAAACGGTGATTGAAGAAGATGACGCATGGAGCAACATAGAAACATATGGAAGTAGGGACAAATATTTAAAGTTGATGAAGCGCAATTCAACAACATTTCTACGACATGCTATTTTTCTATAACAGCATTAGAAATCGCACACATACAACTCTTTGATATCGCCATAATTCATTGTACAAGTTGTAGAAAAAGACATGATTAAAAGCAAGGCTCCGCCTGTTGTCTGGTGCCAAAAAAAGAGCCCCAGTTATATGAGTTCCTTCAGCAGGTATCGCTTCACCTTTACTCAGCATCCCCCCCAAAGTACCACCCACGCTTCCCCGCTCCTTAGGGTGTTCATTAAAAATTATAAAAAGACAACCACACAATCAACCCCGTTTCTGTTACCTTCCTCGAATGGTCGGGAATCGAACCGCAGCACTGGTCGAAGGCCGATTCAACGCTGATGAAAAACAGTAATTTCATGATGTAAAGCGTTTGGATAAAAACATCGTGTGGTTAAAAATCTTAACAACAACCACCACCACCGCGGCACCAAAAATCGGCCCCGAATTTGATCTATTTTCCACGCCGAATTTGCTGAGGTTTCTATTGAAACGTCTCCTGTTACGAAAGTTCCCATTTTTCCTCCACTGGGGTGCCCCCGGGCTCGGACCGGCTGGCCGATGCTTGTTTTTGGTTCGAGATGAATACGAATCATTCCTTTTCTTTTCTTTTCGGTTCAAATACGCGTACAACATAACACGCACCGAGCGGGTGTAAAATATTGGATTTCACGCTTGAGATTGTACTTTCACGCACAACCTTTGGGCCCGGGCATCTCTGGATCCACCAGGAGAAGGTGGGGAGTATCCGACAACATGGCATGAACGTCACGTCTTTCATCACGCACTGCGCTGCGGGGACCAATAAGTTAGGTGGAATTGAGATTTTTCTCTGTCTCGTTATGTTTTGGTAAGATGCTAGTAATCCGTCGTCGGACAAAAGAAATGAATAACCGCCTGGTGAGCGTTATTAAATGCTAGGACAGATTGGAATCATGAAGGCACTCCCCGAAAATTAAACTTTTTACTAAGACGAACTATCAACGGAACGTGTACTACTTTCGTCTTCCTTTCGTCAGACGTAGGACGAGAACTTTGAGTATTAGCACATCTTTTGTTAAGAGTGTCTAAATCCGTTATTGAAACAGTTTTTCACAACTGCAGGGGAGTATTGGTAAACGAAGAGAGCTCAGCTGACTGCCGGTCACTATCACCACTGGACAGGCTGCTACCTATGTTACTCTTGGCAAGGCAGAACATGATTGGGAACCGGGCAGCATAATATAACGAAAGAACGGTTTCCGAACGAAGGCCCCCGGAGCATGGGACGAAGCAAGGGCCCCTTGCTTGTCCAACAAAGCGTTGAGGTGCTGAGCTGGTTCAACCTTTTTCCAATGTGTTGGTCGCTCTTTTCTTCATCATATGTTTTATCTTCTCTCTGCTCCACACCACACACGCCAGAAGGCTCCGTGGTCCGAACGCACGTATTTATGCTTTGTTTATGCCACGGAACCAACACCCAGCCCGTTGTCGTTCGTTCGCTTTGATTTATGTACCGATACCCTCGGCTTTCCTCGATCCCCGCAAACACCCCGGTACCCTTCGTACACATCGATGACCGCACCGCGAGGCTTATTGTTTCTTTTCGCTCACACACTTGCGACGCTGGGCCAGTTCTCCCTCAACTTCGCGATGATCGTACTTCATCCAGAGCCAGTTCGTTAGGACTTGTATGATCATCAGCCCTGAAAAGGTGGAAGGTTCTCGATCATATGTTTTCGTTGGCGTAGCACCACCAACACCAATAACTGGAAGCCCAGCATCATCTAACACGTTCCACCGGTGGTTCTCTACTCTCTCGATCGGTGATGATACGTATGTTGGTACAATAAAATTATTATAATTACTATCCTCCCGAAAGAAAGATCCCCAGAAGAACGACGTGGTCCGAACGAGCATTATGCAAAGACGATGAACGCCATCCCGTGACGCCCAGAAAGCACTCCCGAGTCCACGCCTCGAAGACGACGAAGCATTCGACGATCAAGCTCGGGAGAGAAAAAGGTGCGCTTATTGTGAGTAATAAATTTATCTTTCAAAGGAAAGATAAGACGATCGTTTCAACTGTTCGGTGCCCTCGTGCTCGGACGGCCCTGCGCGATCGGGAAGAACGCTTTTCCTTTCGCCCATCAGCCGTCGATTTTTTTCCACGTTTAGATTTTTTCTCCCAAAACCAGACCTCACGGGCTGTAGTGCTCTAGCCAACCGGAGATCAAAGCGAAGCACTCTTGCCTGAATTTATGTAAGCATCCCGAGAGCCACCTCTAGATGTTAAACCCACCCCGGTACCCGGGCGCCCGGTGACCTGACCGAAATTTCCACATTTTCCAGCACGTTTAAAATGGGCGATTTATGATGTATTAATATCGTAAAGCCAGTGTGTTGACTTTCGGTTCCTCTATGCGTACTACTATCGTTCCCCAAGCGACCGATGGAGTTTTTTTCTTCCTTTTCTCCGTTACCTCCGTCCTCCTTGCGTTGCCCTCACCTCTCGCAGCTTCCACGCGTTCGGTGGAACGAAACGAAACAAATCAAATTTCGAACAAGCCGGAGTCCGTTAATTTCCACTTCAACGGTCCGAAAGGAACCCCAACCGAACGACGAATGGTAGGGGCTCCAGGAAAGCAATGTGGAGGAAAAAAGAATGAAACATCAAGGTATCAGAAGTGCCATTTCGGGGAGAGAGATAAGTTATTTCAGGGGGCTGTTGGAAATTAAAGACGGCGCACAGAAAAACAATCCCGTCATTGTGCCCAAGAGGTACCCTCTTCGGATCGATCGATTGGAAAAGAGATTTTCAATTATGCTTCTCGAGTGTGCTCGCATGTGCTTGTGCCGGCGTACTTGTACGTGCCGGTTTCGCTTTGTTTCTTTTCTCCTTGTTTGAGGTCAATCGATCCGGAAAGACAAAGATTAAACCGGCAATCATCGGATGGCGAGCAAGAAACGTATGCATGGAATGGGAAATCCTTTTTGGTGAAATATGCTCGAAAAGTTGTTGAGTTAAGACCCAGCTTTAAACAATCACAACACATGGAACACATGCACATCAGCAAGTATTTCAAAACGCAAGCAGTCTTCAAAATGTCAGATTTTTCACAAATATATAACTCCATGCAAGCTGCCATCGAGTTTGTAAAATTCTTATCGATTTACGTTGGGCCCAACCGAGATCGCCGGGAGGAAAACAAGACCTGCATCGTGTACGTTCGCACATGTTCGATGGGGTACGATTTTGTAATTGAGATAAATGAGGCAATATCGAATCGTGCTGCAGCCTCGAGAAGCACTTTTCTCGCACCACCACCCCCCTCCCCCCCCCCCTTGTTACTGGACCCACCCTCCCAGTGCAAAGCAGACTGCTAACGGTTGCGATTTCCTATCGCTATCGAAAACCCCTCCCGGTGGCGGTGGCGATGGTCCCGGGTGCAACGTGATCTCGTATGCGATCGAAGCACCATCCGGTCCGGCAGTTCATCCATACGGTCTCGAGTGTGTATGGGCCGTCAACGTTTTCGGACACACCTTCGGCCCGGAGGAGCTGGTGTTGGAAAACGCTGGCCAAACCTGTTTTGCAGACGCGACCTGAGATCGCGACCGTTCCGCCGTATGTAGGACCGATCGCTCGGAGTTGCCCTCGATCGCACATGCAACATTCGAAAGTAGTCTAGCGATCTCTCGGAAGGTGGTGGTGGTGTTCACGAAGGTGGACGGAGATGGACGCGGGTAAACAGCATCAACAATAATGACAATAATAGCACCAAACGGTAACAGTGGTGGACGCAATAGTCATAGAAGTCGCGACTGGACGGGCCGACTTCCCGCAGGGCAAGTTGATGACCATGATCGTACCCTGCCATTGCTGATGCTGTTGCGTTTTTTCCGTTCCTATTAGCTGGCCGGTCTCCTGGTTGCTGGCACTGATGATGAGTGACGGAAAATGCCCACTAGAATTCGCCCATCGTCCGCTCAGAGCCTGTGATCGTGATCGAACGTCACCGTCCGACTACGACGGCGACTCCGGCCGTGTGGCAACTGCGGTTTACCGGAGCTGTACGTGATCTTCCTTCTCTAGGTGTTGCTTTCCTTTTTCCCTCGGCAACTCAGCTGTTTCGCTGGCTGGTGTACCGTACGGTGTGCCCCGTCATGGTCCCACATTACCGCCCGGACGGTGGAGAGCTGAAGAGGAGGTGAAAAAAATCATTTTCTAACGATCGCATCTATTAGGCCACAAATGAGCACGCCGCCAGAAGAGTGGAGCTATGGTCGCGAGCAACCCATTTCTTTCCCCGGGGAGTGTTGCTGATGATGGTAACCTACTCCATCTCGATGTAGGAGAAAAGATCACGACCTACGAGTCGAGCTGGCCTAGGGTCTACCGGCAAACAGTGGTCCGACGCGAGGATGGTCAAAATCTTCAACGAAGGCGTTGATTTATTTTAAGGGTTATGCCTTATATATTTTTCAGTTTTCGGGCTAGTCGGGCATGGTTTGAAGAATTGGGATGAAACTCACCATAGAAATATTACTTTAAGTTACTCTCGTTTCTCTCCTACAGCCAATAGTGAAATCGGGTCGCTTATTGCCATGTTAAGAGAGCACGGGAACACGGTTCCACAGTCCTCGCCATCAGAGCCGGTTATTCTCTTCCATTCTATTCCCCATTCGGCCACTCCTGAAATGATGACTTCTATTTTTCCCAAACGTACTCCGCCGACCCAGAAGGATACACCCTGAAAACGAATCTCTGGCAACCTTCATCGATATTTTCCTCACCTTCAGCGAACGATCAGAAGGCACACAGAGACGGCCACGAGCGCAGGGGTGATGATTAATGAACATCTTCTCGACTCCTTCCAGCACCTTCCATAAGCCTCCGGGCGGTGGTTCTCCTACCTGGGCCAGGTCAAAGAGGTCCACACATTTGCTAATTGCCAAGTGCGGATATCATCAAACATGGCACGTTCGCGCGAGTTCGAATGATCGCAATCCCCCCTCCGTCTCACCTTTTGGGACCTCCAGCATCTACTCCAGCGCCAGCGCTCCTGCAACTTGTAATTAATATATCTACTTTCGATATTTGTAATCGATTTAAATTAATCATAGTCCCGTAGTTGGAGCAGCCCGTGCTATGCACTGGACCACTCCTATCTCTCTAGCCGATCGTCGCGTAGTCCCTGGACCGCGAACCGCCTAGATCTCGAGGTGCCGCAAGCGATTTCAGCTGATTATTCCGTGTGTAGCGCAATCAATTCGCTATATCCAAGCCCGTGCTTCGAGGCCTAATACCGACCCGTTAGGCGAACGCTGGGGGAGGTAGATTAAAGGTTGGAACCAACCTGTATACATTAACCATGGACTTCGCGTATATCTCCGCGGACATCCCACATTGTAGCCGAGCTCGTTCCAACTCCAACAACAAGATCCCAAGACATTCGGTGGAGATCGCGCCGGTCGCAGCTCCGGCTGAAGCGAGTTTTATTTCGAGGCAAAATGTGAAATTAATACCAACTCGATCTTTGCACTTTTTCATGGGATCTCTTTCTCTCTCTCTCTCTCTCTCTCCCCTTTTCTCTTTCAATCTTTGTATCTGCGCTTTTTGACGCTTTGGCAGATATCGCCTGACGCTGCGTCTAGTAACGTCACGGTTGTAATGACCTGGTGGATTCGATCCAACCCGGCGGGGCTACAACAATGTGTCACAGACACGCGGGACTTTGCGTGATCGTTTCTTCGGCGACCCGGACGTATCGTGCCAATGCGTTAGCGGGACTGTCAAGATCTGACGCCGGTTGGCTTCGCTCAAACACTCCTCGTGCTGGGCGGAGAAAAAAAAAATGAGAGAAAGAGTACGAGGGCAACCGCCTGGCGACGATGGCGGAGGAAGGCAGTAGCCTTTGCCCTTTACGATACGCTTCGTGGAGAAATCTACAACCTCTTGGGCTCGATCGATCCGTAAAACGATTGCCTTATTGTGTACGGTGCGGCACCATACTGTGCGATACGGAGCACTGCCCGCGCTACGGTTTACGATCGTCGATGCTGGAAGTGGAAACCTTCCGAGACCCGCGTGTCAACCGCGCGTGTGGATCCATGCCCTGCGGGTACCTACCTATTTCGGAGGGTACCGCAGTGTACGGTAATCGGACCGATCTCTAAAACTGCAACTGTTAAACGAAGCGACTCGGAAATTTGGGCCCGAGACCCAGCGAGACGCAAACCTCAAGTGGAGCGTTTGTGAGCCTTCGATTAGATCGATTCCATAATTGGATGCAATCATCCTTCACTCCATAGGAGGTTCGTCATCGCCGCAGCGACAGATCTCGATCTTGCAACAAACTGTCAATTTTTGGTCCGAATGCAGCGGTTTGCCCGAGGCTTGATCCATCGGTGGGCACAGATTATTAGCATCGATCGTCCCAGTGTGGTTCAGGACCTCCAGTTGAGGAGTTTGAAAAATATCACCAGTTTCGCAAAATTGTCTCCCGAAAGTAAGGACCAACTCGCCCTTTTTCTCTACGAGATTGCCTTTGCCACATGAGCACTCATTTGTGGCCTATTCTGGGTACAATTTGCGCGGACTCACGATCGTACCCTTCCGTCGGGGTAATCACCGCACGGTTTGCCTCTAACGGGCCCTCCCTCTTCTCCGGTGTCTCCAGCGATGATCATTTCCGTCGAGCACTCGCCAGCCGTCTACAGACTTAACAGTCATTCAACCGTGCAGTTATTGTTTGTTTGAAAAGTGGATGATAATAGAAAATAATCATTTGAAGGAAAATTGCTCCGAATTGGCCACAGACGGATGGAAGAGCCAGGAATGAAAAACCGGTGAGTCAATACACGGAGTGACTGATTACCTCCTCCGAAAGGCGCGCTGGCGTATGCTGACCTGTGGAACGTGCTGGTTGGCTGTTTTTTTTTCAACCACACACACACACACACACACACACACACACTTCCATCTCCGGGGGAACATACAGATTTCTTCAATGTTTCAAAGCGAAGGATTTGTGTTGGTGTGTTTGCTTTGGCCAAAGAGGGCAACAGAGGCTATTGGAGCCCTTAAAGTGAACTAACGCGAGCCACAAATTCCATGGTACGAAAAATAGGAAAACGGCAATTTTCGACATCGAGGCCGGGCACAGCGGGAGAATGGGTGAAATTACCGCTTGGGCACGGAGTTCAGTTAGAGACGGAATTCAAACGCCGGGAAGCCAAGCACAAACCTTTACCCATCGGAAAAGGGCACAACGACGACGACGACGACGCAACACTCGGCGACGCACACTTTCTAATGTTTCCTCTAAAAATAATAATAATGATTATAATAGGGCAGGCGAAATGAGGCTACTATACTAATTTGGCCAACGATATAAAGCCACACACAGCCCTGATGTAATGTGGGCATCGAGAATGTTGGTTTACAGAGAAAGGAACCCTTAAGATGGGACCCATATGCACAAGGAAGGACCATCAGTATCTGCAATGGGTTGTCAGAGCATGGTTGAAAATAAGCATTGCAGAAATTCACAGTAGAACTGTTTCAAAAGTAGTATAAGCGTAGAAGTGAATTTAGAAGTACCAAGGTGCCTGCTTGAATTGTTGATCATCCTTCATCAAAATTACCTCGCATCATCAATCGATGACCGCAACCCTTAAAGTATGCGTTCACGCCGTGAAAAACGGGCGCTGTTTCGATTTTCCTATCGCAGCCGTTAAATTTATGATCCATTTCTTACTCCCATCGTCTGTTCCAGTCCAAGTGGCACCATCGTCGTTTTCTTTTCATTTTTTTTCTAGGGAGGAGGCCCTAGCAAATGGAAAGTAAAAAAAACATCGCAGCTGATAAGGAGCAGCAGGAACTAGATTGGGGCAAATGTGGGCGAACCGATAAACGCTATCGGCTGCACGTACGTGTGTGCACGAAGGGGTGTGTGAGCCGACACACAGGCGAAGGGAGGTCGACGTTCGCGGCCCACGCTTCGATCGATGGTTCGATGGTTTGAGGCCGCCCTCGGTGGAACGGTAGCATAAACGTCGAAAATTGGTTACCACTCTAGCTCGCTTGCCCTCGTGGCAAGCGGTGCCATAGGTGGGGAATATGTTATCAAAAAAGGGTGGAGGACAAAAACACACACACACGAAAAAAAAAATCCTCCCCCACCGGAGAGACTCCAAACGCCGGTAACCAACCGAGCGGAAAGCTATCGAGGAAATGTGTTTACATCAAAATTCAATTACTCCTCACATCCGAGAGGAGGCGCGCGCTCGCGCTCAGTTAGGCTCGCGAATTCGGTCTAAGGCCCGTTCCGGAATGGCCCAATACTACTACCACTACCTTCACCCTTCAGCTCATTCTCCTCATCACCACCGCCACCGTCGTCACTCGGGGCTGAAGCGCGGAGGAACTAAACATGTCAATTTTCCACAACATTGCACCCTAAATAGTACTGGCGGCCAGTTTTCCTTTCCACGGACCGCCTTTATTTAACACGCCGGAAAGGAAAGAAAATCGAAAGCCTCCCGAAACTGGGGTCCGTTGGGTTTTTCTTCGGGGCTTCGATTTCGGATCCAGCCGAGTGTGGAAACGAATTGGGGATTTTGTTTTTGTGTCCCACCGAGTCCTCGGGGTTCGCAGTTGTTTTTCTTGTCAGGTTCGATTCCGGCGGAAATTCGTCGCAGTTATGAAAATACTGCGACCTTCGGATGGTCGCTATTCGAACCTGCATTCAGTTTGCCCTTCGATAGACCTTTCGGAGCTTCCTTACACCTTCACTATTCTATCTGGGCACCACGCCCTCTTTATTGTGTGTTTTTGGGGGTTCCCTCGTTGGCTTGAAGTTTTCTCCTCGTCCGAAGTCGCGGACCAGGTCTAATGGCGTATTGTTTACGCGCGTTATGAGGCGTTGAATTTATGACCACTATCCGGCGTCCGGTGAGAGGGTGTTCCCCTACTCGATCAGCTGCGGGTTGCCGCGGAAACGGCGAGGAACCGAAGGTAATCTAAATTGAAATTTTATGCGCCGTTGACAAATTATTTCACCGACGAAACATGAGGCAACGGAGAACGAAAAGAGAAAAAAAAACACTAGAACTAGAAATTGCTTTTTGCGTTCGACCTCTGGAATTGTTGCAGACTGAAATTTGTATATTTATTCAGTTTCCTATTGGTTTCTCGCAGTTTTTTTCCATTTGGTTCCCAATGGCTGCGTGCTTCAAACTGGAACATTGAAAACTCGCCGCCACTCGCCGTGATGATGATGATGGCCCTTTGTGTTACTCGAACGCATGGGAAGGGCAAAGGGACCACCGGTTTGAGGTGAACTTTTGTTCGAAGGCCTCCTCTGTCCGATGGATGGCAATTGGGAAATAAATGATGGTTGCCCTGGTTGAGAACCAGAGCAAAGGGAACAGGGCAAGCCCTCATCCATCGACCACAAAAAAGCCATACATATTAACCTCGTACCGATCGTTCCACTTCTTATGATCTCAGTCGCACCATCATATCAAATTGCTGCAACAAGAAACAGAAAAAAACTCTCTAAATTCGGTTCGTTGACAAATTAATTCGAACCGATTCGATTCGATTATGACACGACCACGTGAGCGGGAGGCGGGTGGCTAGAGCTATGCTCGCGGGACACATGATCGATGATGGATGGAGCCGCGAGATCGTGCTGGCGATGTTTTTTATTCACCGCGTGTTTCTTCTTATTAATGAGGTCATCCCCGTAGCAGCAGAATCGTTGTTCTAACGACTGTTTTACTTTTTTCTTCTTCCTATTTAAAACAACCATCAAACGAACTACAGCTGTGAGGGAGGTAGGCGAGAGCCCGGGTGGGACGGAGGGTATGTCGAGGGTGCTCGAATCAAAAGGAACCGCATCCAGCGTCTTTCCAGCCAGCGTCTCCTCGCTACCAGCCTACCCCCCCCGCTCCTTTGCCACTCGTTTCGCGCCGTACGACAAGACGACGTTGTAAAACGCTTGAATTAAGCTACTTGGCTTACACACTGCGCCTCGGGCCGGGTGCGACTGGCGGTGGAGGCGAGGGTTCGGAGGTGGCAGCACGGAAGGAGAGACCTCAGGA
>JAOEFI010000007.1:17331040-17348623 GCA_034621735.1 Anopheles plumbeus | reverse complement strand
CGAGAAGAAGGGGCTTTATTATTGCTGCCCAACATACGACCAAGTGTTTTGATTCACTCGACACATTCACACTCACACAGGCGGGCCGCGCAAACCGGTTTGTTTCGCTCTTTCGCTTATTTTCGCTTTTTCGTTCCTCTTATTGCACCGGGACTCTTGTTCAATCTCGTGTCTCGATCGCATCTTTGCTCTTTCCTTCTCTTCTTTCCGCTACTTCGCATGTTTTCTTTTATTTATTTCCATTTCGTCTTCTTTGCTCCGTGATGGAGTCCTCTATCTTGCATCCGTTGGATTAATCTTCGTTTAATCCTTTTTTGCTCAATTTCTGTTATATTTCATACATTTTCATACATTTCACAACACAACCGATGAAGGTGAAAAGTCTAATCATCTGTTGGATCGGTTGAACGGATTTTTGCCCCACTATTAAACGGTTCATAATAGTTCTATAATAAATATTATTTTAGTTCTCGATATTAGTCACTCGTCGGATAACGATTCGTCCCTAGCGATGCCTTTGCTAAGTCGCCTTCTAACCAAAACTGAACCAGTCGAGACTTGTTTGCGAGGCCCTCGAGCGCGATCTTCTTACCTCTCCAGCTTGATTTATTGTTCCCGGAGGCGGTTCCCGAATTCGGTGCTGGTGTTGTGCTCTTTACATAGTGCTTCGGACCTTCCTGGCCGCCGACCACTGCCCCCGACCGCTCCCGGTGCGGTTTTCTCTTCGCCTCGTTAGTTGCTTTCTTCTCCAGTTTCTCGCCAAGAAGGGTGCACAAGAACCGCCAGCGGATGATGAAGTGCCGTGAGGAAAACTGAACCATTCAACCACTCGAATCGGTTTGATTTTTGCTTTCTTCTTTCTCTTTGCTTTTCTGCTTTTCGCTTCCTCCTCCTCCGCCTCTCCTCCTCCATGGCTGCTGCCCGTGGGTTTTCTGCTCTCGTGTTCCGTTTTCTTTGTCCATTCCACCACTCTTTGCTCTTTTATTGAAGAACTGAGAAAACAGCGGACACAAGAAAGAACCAAATTGTGTAGTTCCATAAACAGGACGTCAATAATATGGGTAAACAACAATAGGAAAATAGGATCCGAGCGAGAAGCAGCAAAAACCATCGAAAAACCCCTTAAGTCATAGTGGAACTGGTTTCCTCTTTTTTTCGCCCCATCTCGAGAAAGCCCTTCGTTCTGTTCTGGAGCTCCTTGGGCATCGACCAACGAGAAATGAGAAATGGGAAGAAAAAAAGAACAATATGATCATTGAAATCCACCAGAATGGAAGCAATAGTGGCCGATTGTCGTAAATTGAAGCACAAATTGGAAGAGCTAAACCGATTAGATAAAGCACGGCGAACGAGGGAGACGGTGATCAATCACCGACGATCGAAACCAAGATCTTCGAAGGGCAAGAAAAGGAAGCAAACAAATGAAGAAATCAAGAAACAAATTCGACATTAATTAAGCGCACCGTGCAGGATGTCCCAAAATGAGCATGTAATGTATCACAACGGGGCCAAACGATTTGTAATTCTTCACTTGTAAGTAATTAGCCCAGGAAGGAAGTTCGAGCAACTGCCACGAAGTTTCGTGAGAGATGAGTCAGAAAATGAACATTTGACATATAGTGGTTTGGTACAGAGCTTAATAAACATTAAAGGTTAGTTGACTTTCAGTGTTGTTTATTTGAAATCGTCGAGTTTCGCACTAATGCACAATTGGGATCCAGCATCGTGATGATAACCATCATAGGACATGCAATTGATACCACGTCCCGAATCTTATACTTCAATCTC
The DNA here is from genome assembly GCA_034621735.1 of Anopheles plumbeus. NCBI lineage: Eukaryota > Metazoa > Arthropoda > Insecta > Diptera > Culicidae > Anopheles > Anopheles plumbeus. Next base: position 17,346,835 of record JAOEFI010000007.1, on the reverse strand, counting down.
AACCTCTCGGGTCTCAACCACAAACTTTTTTCAAATGTGCCAACCCACCGCCACAGCACAGAAGCCAATTAAGATGACCGAGCATCAAGCACAATAAACCTTTTTCTCTGGTTTTGTTGTGTTCGCCGAGAAAAACCTTTGGGCTTTGCGCATTGCACGTGATCATCACGTCGTCGTCGTCGTCATCGTCGGGGGCACAGCCAAGTGCACACACGCATGCATGCTCCGCGAGTTTCGGGTTCGGCTTCGAGTGTCACGCAAAATGGAGAAAAGGTTACCGAAGGCATCGACGGCATGGATTATGCGTCGACCGGTTCCTCCGAGTGTTTTGCTGGGCACTGCGGGGACAAGAAACGAACATCCAAGAAGGAGTCGAAGAAGAAGATGATGGAAGAAATGCTGGCAGAACGAAAACAGGATGCATGATGGCGGGGGAGAAAAGAAGTCCGAAGGGAGCTGGAACGAAGGGAACCAAGAACGTGATTCCGTTTAAGCAAACAAGTTTAGCCCATTGCATAATGCGAGTGCAGCGCCCCGATCTCTTCGCGAGCCCACACCGGCTCCGGGAACCTTCTCTTACATCATTCTTCTCCTTCTGCAAGTGCAGGAGACCAACGAACACGCCACATGGCCGCTACCCATTCGTTCGTCTACCCTCCCGCTCCCTCCTGCAGCATAAATGTATGTAGAGACGCGGTCGCAAGTGTTTCATGCTCATTACGTTTCGCTGTTCGCTTCCCTCCGCTGCGGCGCGTACTCTCCCTGTTTCGTTCTAGGGGTCCCGTCGAGATCGCAAGGGCTCGCACACGGAATAAGGTGTGACTCTCGGAGGTTCTGGGCCGGCGGAGTTTCGCGATCCGTCACCAACGTCTTCGGGTGTGGAAGGTCTCCGGTCCATGAATCGCATGAGGGGGGAACGGGGGGAAGGTGAACGCGACGGGGGGAAAAGGCACTGTAATAAATTTGTAAATGTCGCTCCGTTCCGTTGGTTCCCTTTGTGGCAACAATTCGTGCATTTGTGTCTTCGAATAAGTCGTTTCTCTGCTTTTTCTTTCCCTCTTCGTTTCATCCCCTTTCATGTTATGCTCCTCGCTAGCTAGCATAAAAATGGTGTTGGCTGTGTTGGCTGAAGGAAGGCAAAACCCAACTACGAAGTCACGAAGGTCCGGAGAGGAAGAGTGACTGCGGAAGCGTGGCGAGAGAAGGGGAGTCGTGTTTGTGTCGATGAGTAGCTAATGTGGATAAGCATCACGCGCTGAAGAAGGTGGATGGCAAGAAGGATCGGAGGAGAATGTCCGAGGGAAATAAAACGTTTTCGCATATTGCGTGATTATGGCAGTTAAGAAACATGAAAGAAAAAAAAGAAATGAAAAGCAATGTGAGAAAAAGTTATATCTGAAGGAAAACGCGAATTAACGAGAATGAAGCAAACAACAATAAAAGAAGAAATGCATCTTCTGGAGAAACAATACAGAAGGTTTTAAGACACAGGAACAGGACGGACAAGCAAATTGGCTGATTAGAATTTTGATCATTAAAAAAACAGTATACAATCCAACTAAACGCAAGGAAGGTGAAGTATATTACAATAAAAATAGATTATTTCTCGACTTTTCATATTTTGAGTTCCACCATCTCTAAGAATATTTTACATGAGTACCAAAGCTGGACTTAGCTTCTCGAAGAAGCAAAAAAGAAGAATATACCCCTTTAGGAATCTAACAAACCATCCATCGGTTCATGGCTTATGCTCCCGGTCGCTCTCCCCGCGGGCAAAAGCACCACCATGTTCCACAATGGCATCAGAATCCGATCGCGAGCTTCGTGCTGCGTCTTAGAACGAGGGCCTCCCACTCTTCGAATCGATCGCCTCCACAACAGGGTGGAGGCTTTCGACAGCATTCAAGAGACGCATGGTGCATGGTGACCGGGCCACACAAAAATGATGACTGGTGCTGCGGTAGAAATTGACGATAATTATCATTATTTCGGACTTAAGTGAGCGGAGTGCGGCCGAACAGGAAAGACACTCCAAACGAAACGCAATAGAAACGGGCCGCGGCTCATAAGCGGCTTTATGCTGGGCGTCCACACCCACATCCTAGCGGATGAGTGCGAGTTGGGAGAATGCTTGATTTGACTCGATTGCCGTACGGCTCGAGAGCATTACGTGACTACTTCTTACAAGAAATCTGACGAAAATCGCAAAGCAAGCGCTCTTCTGCTTCGGCCGAGCGTTTGGTCATTCTCCGATTGTCTGCCTAGAAGACGCTGCGCGGTCACGCATCGGGCCGCGGATGGATCCGATTTTATTATGTTTTCTCCCTTGCCTCCCTGGGCATAATAATCCCCACCTGCTCCCACCGAGTCCCCAAGCCCCTTCCCAGTCCCAGTGGGAGCACGAAATTTTTTTTGTTCTCCTGTCCATTGGCATTGAACACACCTTCAGTCCGCCGTTTGAATAAAGAAAAAAAATCAGGCCGAAGGACCGATTCTTTGTGGATTGATTTTTTTGTGAAACCAACAGTGTTCATTCCTTCCAGTTCCCCGTGGCGGCCAAGTGGGGAGAAGATTAATGAAGCAGGTCGTATGATTGATGAGCTTCGGCCACCAGATTCGGCGCTTCCAGCGACCGGTGGCTTCCTAGCGACCACGAAAATCGAGTTAGTCTGTCCCGTTTGGAGTATTCCACCTCCCTCGTCCCTCTTTCACCCTCTCTCTCTCTGTCGTTCTATCTGTGCATGTAATTACGATGCAACATTGGTCGAATTTTCTGGCCACTTCGTTAGTTCCAGGGAGAGGGGAAACCGTTTGGAATTAATTAGATTCGTGAAAAATGGCGTGCGTACAGAAGAACGAAGGACTTGGCGGAACGGTGGAAGATTTCTACTCTACCGAGATTTGTGGAAAACGGGTGAAAACCCGCCGACCGCAGCAAACCACCGGCGCTTTGTTCTCGTAGCTCTCATTTGCATGCATTAGGGCCAATGTCTTTTTCGGTTCCGTTCTGGAGTGGAGTCCAGACGGAATATTAGCACTTCCTTAAATGCAGTTCATCCATCATAAAACTCCATCCCGTTCCACCAACACACACACACAAACACTGGCTGTTTCATTGAAACTGCTGATCATTCATTATCCTCGCATTAGTCCCGATGACTTTCCGGTGGTGATGCAGAACGAAACACTCCAGAAAAAAAATTCTCTGCATGTCCTTGACAGGATATTCAATCACAATCTTCCCATCTTCCTCGGTTTACTAACCGGCGAATCTGGTGAAGCAGCTTTCCATTCGAATGGAAAAACAGATCTTTCCAGACATCGTTCACATTCCCAGCTGCCAAATAAACTTTTTTTTTTCTGTTGCTGGCCGTGAATGTTCGTCCTCGCTCTTCCCCCTCAGTTCGTCCCGTCTTGCGTCTGGGGGCGTGAAACGGAGGTGCATACATTAAAATTTGATATCCCAATCCAGGCACCCGGGGCCCAAACCATAAACAAACCGCCAGCAGCACCGCGCCCCTTCTCATGGGAGATTCGCGCTCGGAATTTCTAATGCTCCGCCCGTAAACCGAGAGGTCTGCGTAACCCACGAAACGAAATACAACTCGCGTGATGAACAAAACCAGAAAAACGATGCCAACGGAGAGAAAAAAACAAATTCGCAATTCATAATTTGCTTTCCAATCACATCCGAGCCTTGGTGGAAAGGGAGATAGGGGGGGCGGACCGGGATCGGAGATCGATGATCGGTGGCCGTTTGATGGGGTGTAAACAACACCATCGGGCAGCAGCGTAACTCTGTAACAGTCGTAGTAGCAACCGCGCAACCGGACTGAAGTGTCAAGAATATAAACCAAATTGCAAGACCGGTTTGCTTTTTTTCGGTCGAGTATCGTTTTCCTTCGTATCGAAACCTCCCAAAAGCTGAAGGACGGAGCAGAACTCCACCCTGTACCCCCGGGCGGGGGGAAGGAGGTGGTGTTGTTTGCAATTTAATTTTTACAACACTCGATCGAAATTTCGAATGCAATATACCGCTCACTTCGAAGAACCTCCGGTTGCTTCCAAAATGGTGCAAAAAGGGAGAAAAAAGTACACACAAGAGAAGAAAACAAAACAAATTTTCAACATCACGATGCGAACCGAATCCTGCTACCGGATGTGGCCGAACGTTACGGGTCCTAAAAGTTTGCAAGTTCGCCCCATTTTTCAATGTTTTTTTTATGTTTTGTTTTCGGATTTCATCCGTTCACTTTTTTTTTCACTGCTTCCCTTTTACTGCCCCATTGTTTTCGTGGATATTCGTGCCCTCAAGTTTCTGCCAGTGTTAGGCAGAGCATAATACAAAAAAATGTACGCAAATCGACGGAAAAACGTCCTCTAGGGCGTTTCCCTTCCTGAACCCCCGTTACATCGAACGGGTATCCTAGTTAACTAGAAGGAAATTAGGCCACACATCTTAGCATTGACGGTTTTCTTCTCCCCTCGAGTCTTGTGGCTTACTTTGGCTTGAACTTTTTTGTTTTGGCCTCTGTTTTTTTCTTCTTCGGTACAGTTCGATTCGAACTTCGCTTCACATATGGTTTGCTTTTGGCGTCGCCATCGACCTCTCCATTGTTTAGAGAGCGGCTTCGAGGCAGCATCGTGCAGCATAGCGTATTGTTTTTGTTTTGCTATGCTTATTTGTCTTAGAATTGGGGAGGTTTTTTCCTCTCTCCATCGGGGAAACCGGCTGCCCTGCGAGTGAAACAAAAACAGGGCGCTGGGGTTCGGAAATGGGAAGGCGAGTTTTCGGGGCTATGGCTAAACATATTTGACTGCTCCGTTCGTGGTCGATGGTGTGTTTGCTTTTTGCTTGATGCGTTTGTGATGGTCCACCGCGGGAGGGCCCTATTGTTCTTTCTGGAGGTAGAAGGAGAAGATTACGAAAATTTTGGCTATCTGATGAGTCGCGCGGTGGCTTGTACAATATTTGGAGACGTTTTCGTCACCCTTTCGCGGCCGCGAACGATACCATTTCTTCGCGGGAACTGTTTGTCTCGTTGGTAATCCGTGTGTTGGAATTATGACTAATTTACACGCGGACCATTTGTAATGAAAAGAAATGTTATTTTAAGTAAGAGTGTAAAAATAAACGTGGACAGTAATTATGATTTACAAATAAGCTATCATTTCAATCTGAAATTGAAAATCCCTTTTTCAAGCGAAATGATGATGACATGATTGATTAAATGTTCATTCTTTCCCATCGGCCTGAGGTTGGGTAAAAAAAAAGTCGTGAAAATTAAGGACGTTAAGGATAAAACGGAAAACAAAACAATGCTGGAGTAAAAAAGGAGAAATCGCCAAAACCATGAAACCAAAACGAGGATCGCGCAACGAATCTCGGATCTCAATAGCCTCCCGGAGCGTCATGTCATTCAAATCCATTTTTTTTCGCCCCGTCTTTCGCCCTTCAAACCATTCTGTCATCTTGCCTTACTTCGGTTGAGTTTTGATTCTGTCTTCATTTTCGTTCAATTCTTTTCTTTCTTTTTTTGCGTACGGTCCAAAGAGACAAAACACATTTTCACAGTTCTCTGGTGACATCTTCAGCGTTTGTGCCGAAGATGGAGTGAAATAGGAAGCCTACGTCGTTCTCTCGAACCAACACGCACCTCATCTGGTTGGCATTTTCCCTGCTATAGCCTGCCGGAGAGAACCCTTCCACAGTTTCTGTTGTACGACGGGAAGTCGACTTGCGTAGGAAAACGGTTTCGGTAACTGCTGGTTGCGTTTTGCCGCAACGAAATTCCGGTCAGGGAGTAGATTGTAAATTTTATGCGCTGCCATCATGTCACGCAGAAGATGCTGGTAGTAGGCAGCTCGACGGGCATGGCTCGAGGAGCGGTGATGGGTGCGAATGAGCGAGGGGGGTTGGTTGTGAGCAAGATGTTTGAAAGCACTCAAATAACTACGTCACAAAAGAAAATGTCAAACAAACAAACAATGTGTGACGACACAATACTTTTACAGTACACATAATATGGAACTATAATAATTTGCTTGGTTCTTAGTATTCATCAGAACTATAACACCCATAAGAATAAGAATTTATGTATGTATACTAAACTATAGAAAACAATCTCTACAGAACGTAGAAGGAAGACAACATGCTGAACGTGCCAGCATAAATAAAAAAAAACACGCCGCATAAATGATATTGGGAAACCGAGAAGAAATGGAAACGAAGAGGATGAAAATGATCAAATGGGGAAAAAACACACTCATAATCAAATCAGCGCAAAACGTACCAAACGATCGAATACAAAGGGCACACCAACGAAAAAGGAAGAAAAACAGATCCCAGCAAAAGTACACGTTAATGCGCAAAAGAAAGCCACGAAGCAAACGCTGGAGACGCTCCAGAACTCCAGTCAGCCAGGCAGTAAGGGACGAGAGGGCGGCCAGACCCAGAGCCCATAGCCTGCAATGCCAGAGCTCACGCGAAAGCAAAAGAAACCGAAGCGAACACAAAACCAAAACATTCGAGTCGTGCCCGGATGATGTTTACGCGTTCTTCGTTTCTTTTCCTTTCCGATGTGTGTGTGTTTTTTTCTTTCTCTCCACTCGCTTTTCTATGCTGTCTTTGGGACACATTGGACCCAGCGAGGCACCTCGCCACCTTTTCCGCGACCTGCTCCCATCCCGCTGCGTATGGGTTGCCCCCTTGTCCGCCAGTGCACCCGCAGCAGCAGAATAAGAGAGCAAACGATCGGTTCGGCCCACGCTTAGGTCTTGGTGAAGGGGAAGGGGAGTAGGGGGTGGACCGGAAAGCGGGGGGGAAGAAGGGTGCGCAGACATTGGAAGAGCAGAACAGGTTTTCAGCATAAGGGCAACCACAGTGTGCCTCCGCGGTCCCAGTTGCTTATGCTCGCGTCTCCTAAGTTCATTTTGTCCCCCCTTGCTGTGTCGTTCCCCCTACCGACCACTCGGTCTCCCTCTGCACACCACCTTCTCGCCACCTCGATTGCCTCTGCCTCCGACGAGAGGGCTCAAGTCTTTTGGCTTTTGCCGAGGCCTCGCGCTTTGATTGCAACGTCCCGAGAATAATAATCAGATGTGCGAAGCGTGAGTGGATAAACATAAACGGAAAAAATGATATCCCCCCTCCGGTCCCTGGGCCCCGCTCCACGCTGGGCCTCTCTTCTTTCATTTCGACTCACTGATGCTGATGCTCCAGCAACGAAGATTGGTCAGGGGTTTGGGGGGAGGAATTGTGGGGGGCGAGAAAAGACATCGTATTGAAAAGAAAGTGAGGACACGATCTCGCAATCGAAATCGCTTAATGTGTTGCCCGCTTCTCCCTCGGTGTGTGCATCCGGTGTCGCGCGGGACGATGGTGGAGTCTCTCCACCCCCCAATGGTGCCTTTTTGCAGCCAAAGGGCCGCGGCCACAGCTGAGGGAAACGCAAACGATGTGCAAAACCGGCCTCTTTCTCTCTGATTTTTGGAACTGGTTCTGGTGCACATCGCGAGGACAAGACCCTCCGCCCTCCTCACTGCGCCATCCTTCGCCGGTACGGTTTGTTTGTTTGCTGGGTTTTGTATTTTCTTTGTGTCGTCTCCTTTTCTACGTCTCCCTGCCGACCCCCGGTGGATTCACTTCGTAGGTCTCCCGTATCTGGATGACACGACCGGCCCCAAACGCACTTGCACGTAGCCCCAGCCGCAATAAGCGAAACACACCGAAGAAGCAGCCGGCTGATCGTCTTTAGTAAGCAGGAAAGTAGACACGTTTTTCTTAGAGCTTCTTAGCTGTGCTTTCCTTTCGCGCGTTTGGTCTGTTCCTCCAACTCGGGCCAGCTCTTGGGTGCCCATCTTTCTGGAGGGCAGGGCAGGCTTTCCAGGAAAGATTTTCAGAACGCCAAGTTTGATGAAAATCTCAGCCCCTCGCAATCCCACTCCCAACTCGTTCCAAGGCACGAGTCCTAACGATTCATGTATTAAGTTTTTTTCAGTTGGCTCTTTCGTTAATTCCATTATCAAAACATGTGAAACGAAAAAGATATTTGTACAATTTGGAAATGATTATTCAGCCCTAATCGTTAACAGAATTCTTCCTCAGGAGAAACAAAAATTATTGTCAAGTAACGCGTATTCCTCTATTGCAAAATGAAGTAATACAGACAAGATAATGCAAGATGACACACCTTCATAGCTCTGGAAAGGTTCTAACACTCACCTAACGATGATATGCTTACATGTTGAGATTTCTTTCCCTTTAAAATTTAATATTAACCTTTGAGCGGTTTAGATTCACCCATCAATGAAAAATCAGCTCCATATGTGTGCGCTTGGACTACGCCACAAAATACTGCCCGGTGGCCATTAAAAATAAATCCTATCCACCTCGCAACTAAAAACGATTCGTCCCGTTGAATCGTGTGGGTTCATTCATTCGAAAGAGTGTTCTCTCGCGCATGTTGACTACGCTAAAATTAATCTCCACCTTCTGCCGAGTGCCACTCCTCGATGACACTTTCCCAGAACAGTTTCCTTTTTCTCGTCGCAGGAACTTTTACCTTTTGTGTTGCTTGATCGGGGGCCAAACGATGGTGGGGCGGGGGAAATATTGGGGATGGAAGGAGTATGAACATTTTCTTCTCGTCGCGTAAGATGGACCCATCCGGTAACATGTCAACGTCATGTACACCTGAGTTAGTGCAATTTCCCGACACCCGAACCGCTCGTCCGCTTTCTCTTCGTCGGAGAGACTCGTACAACGTTCTTCTGCCAAAAAATTAGGTCGTCGATAAATTTAAATCCGATGGAATAATTAACTGTTTTTTTTGTCACACTGAAGTAGTTTCCTGTTGGACCGTTTCGTAACAGGAAGAAGCGTGTCGATAGTTTCCATCTTCGGTCTGCCAGCCGAGATATTTTGTCCCTTGAAAGAAGGAAAAGGAACCACCAGACAACTTGAGATGGTTCGAGGTTCCCAGACGGGTTATAGCGGACACGAAGATTTCGAGTTTGGAACGGGACGAAATCCGTCTCCATCTGGTGTTGAAATTTTTTCCCGATGATGGTGGAACGTAATCAAACACAGCAGCCATGACTGCTGCTGCCGTCTTCGTCGTCGTCTTGAAGTGAATGTTTATTTTGATAATTTCCATCCCAAAAATCCGAGAGGAACGATTTGAGCTAAACATCTCCTAACACTTTTTTTTCCATAGGATGTTTTGACGTTTCTCTCTTAAGTCGGAACCCCGTTCCGAAGGGAAGACAGGATCCGCTCGCGATCGTCTTCATCATCATCATCATCATCGTAATCATCCGTTCGCTCGATTCTGATATCAACAACCAGAACCGGTTCGGCAGGAAAGGCGAAAAATGCAACGGAAAACGGTCCACGGGGCAGATGGGAGCGATCGTCGTTTAATTGCCATTTTATCGCCGGCGTTGGATAAACACGCGGCAGGAACGGCAGCAGCAACAGCAGCAGCACTCAAAGGAATGAGAAGCAAGATTGCGATCATTGAGATCATAAAATGGGAAAACGTATGGTGAATTAGTGGAGAAATCTTCAAACAACCGCAACGCGCCTGTTCTGCGATGTAACACGGCAATGAGTATTACGGGAAAAGGAAATGCAACCACATCAAAAGAACGTTTTGCTTCATGACATGTCATGCAATAAAGAAGGTTTCAAAATAGCTCTGGTTGTCAATAGCGAACAGAAATGAACCAATTCAGGTTTAACATTAAATGTAGTAAAGACAGCTATACAGTTCGGAGTTGCACTGAGATGTTCTATGAACAAAGTAACGTTCTACAATAAAACTGAGTAGCTACACGAGGCAATTCAACAAGGAAACAACCTCCGCCTGCTGAAAAATCGATTTAGCAACACCTAAAAACCAAGAAGAGCGTTGTTAGAGCCGGGCCACATTTGTTGCCCATTCCGCACGTGATCGTCCTTGACATCACGCCAACGATTGTTGTCCACGTTGCGATCGCGCGGACAGTTGACAATTTATTGCCGCATATCTCCGCACCGCCCTTCTCCCATTTGCAGAAGATGGCATTTCGCAAAGTGCTAAAGAAGTCACGCTTGTGCGAAGTGAAAAACGGGGGTCCCTTACTGCTCGTGTGATATTCACTCGTCGACTGACAAACGAAAATATACATAGTCCGCAGCGCAGCGAAGTGAAGAGAGAAGCCCTCGGACTACGCGCCTAATTCTCATATATCTTGAGGCACGTTAGAATCACGCATATCTTTCCACCGGCGTGTGCGGACGGTGCCATCAACAGTGCGTTGCCCGCGCACGCATTTTCCGTTAATCGGATAATTTTGACGGTCGTGCACGAAAAAAAAACCCACCCTCAGGTAACAAGTACGTATACGGTGGAGGCAGCGAAAAGATCAATCCAAAAAATGACCAAAACAACAACATGAAATGTTATTCAACCTTTCACGAAAAACGCCACAAGCAGCAGCACGGCTTGTGATCTTTGGTCGGGGGAAAACAGGTTTTGCTAACGATTCACTAGCAGGCAGAAGAAAAACGGCAGTCACTTAGGTCCCGAACTGATCACTTCGGACGAATAATTGCATGCCGCGCCCGCCCGGAGATCGTTCACCAAAGATCGGTCCCGTTTAGCCACCTTTAATTAATCTATTTCCACCGCAATAACGATCGCCGAACCAAACTCACACACACACACACTCTCGCAGCAGGAAACCCATCGTTGTAAGTTCGCGGTGAGGTAAGTAAGGGCGGCACGATGGTGGTCGGGAGCTCGGCGAAAACCACACGAAAATAATAGAAGTGTCTATTGACGCGTACGGCACGGTTTTCTCTCTGTTGATGTGTGTTTTCATTTCCCTGTGCGCTTCCACCCCGCGGGCGGTGAAAAACAAACCGAACCCAAAGCGAACCAGCGCGGGAAAACAACCGCTCGGGCCAACGGCCAACGGCATAGGAAACTCCCTCAACCCGCGCGCCTTTTCGTCCCCGATCTGGTCATTGGCACGAGCGTCATTCGTGAAATGTCAAAAGCAAATGCAGAACGTGTCAACAACCGGACGGACACCCGCCTGCCGGAAAAACGGTTGCCAGCCGGCGAGTGTGGCGAGAACCGTCCCGCTGAACGCTGAGATGGGACGTGTTTTTCACCGTCGGGGGTTTGTTATCCTTAGCTGCGAGGAGGACGAGCGATCACCAGAAGAGAAAAAGAAAAAAAGTGTGGCGACGAAAGCACCACGAAAGTGATAAACAAGTTTTGCTCTTAACCTCAACAGTACACGCGCGCGCACAGAGGAAAAGCATGCCCAAGATTTCCCTATCCGAAGGCGATTGGCTTCTCCTCCGGCCCAGAAAAGATGAAAGTGACAACAACAGAAAACGACGATCGAGGAAAAAAAGGTTCTCTAAAAACCGATCGTTAAATGTCGACAACAAGCCGCACGCGAAAAGATCGCTCGATCATACAAAATGAAATATTTATACCGATGCCGGCCGATGCCGGCTGACGTCAATCCGAAAATGGACGCTGAAACGCGGAACAAGTTGGATTGGATTGGAGGTTTGGGGGAAAAAGGTGAAAAACGTGTGCCCGCGCGGCCCAGCACACATGTACGCACGCCTCGAGAGGGAAATACGCCACGCAAATGAGCGAATGGGGTTTTCCTGATTTTTTGTGGTCGTTTTTTCTCTCTATAACTCTTCCCCTCAGGAAAGCTACGCGAAGTGGAAAATTGTAGGGGCCAGTAGTTGCGAGAGAGGAAAATGAAATGAACAAGCCAAAAAAAAAAAGGCACGATTCAACGCAGAGTGAATGCATTTAACTGCTTCGTCTTAACCTTTTACCACCGCGGCTTCCATCTTCGAGGGGGCCTTATGCCTTCTGGTGGTGGAAATGATCGTTTGTGAGTCGCTATAATTATTCCCCATTTTCTCTCCCGAACGGGTGAGCGCACGGTCGGTTCGGGAAAAACCCCCTCATCAGCGGCCGAGATAAAGGCAGTGGAATGGCGATTAAATTTAGACACTTGCTCCCAAAGATACTACTGCCACAACAATTAATTCCGATTTTATGCAAACAGGATTCGTTTCCGAAGCACGGCACAGTCAACTTTGTTCAACATTTTTCTCACCCACGAAAAAGTCATAGCGATTGCCTCACCGGAAGTGACCTTCATGCAACGGAGAAGAGGAAAAAACGGGAAAATAATAGTTTCCCTTCTCGCCAGTCATTAGGAGCTTCCGGATATCCTCCACGGGCAATCGAGAGTCGCCGGGGGGGGAATTATGTTTCTCCTTTGCTTTGTCCCCCTTCCCCATGTGGCAACAACGATTCCCCCACCGTACCTCCAGGTGGTTCTCCTTCGCTCGCCTCTTTTGTCGTTGCTTGATTATTTATTCGAAACTATGAAATGACCGACAAGTATTAATGCCTCCTCAGTAGCGTTCCAGAGGAGACCGTACCGTTCGGTGTGTAGGCAAATCTAGGGCACCACCCGGAGGGCACACCCTAAGCGCGATCGATCGCGCGCAGCAGGAGCCGGTTCCCGGTCTTAATTACTCATAACTATACGCTCCGGCAGCATGCGCCATGCAATAGCATTTACCGAAGCCAAACGCTCGGTTCCCCGTTGGAAAACTGTGCTCCTGTTGTCCATTGTTTGGCGTGTTGGTTTCGTTCCCAGCGCGAAGGACCCCTTTTTTCCCGAAGGTTGATGAAGGCATTTGCGGAACGTTAATAGGACTTTCCAAACGGGAAGGAAGAAATCCGTTTCGAAAGCCTGTATTAAGTGGCAGGAGGTCTGATTAACTGAGCTGTTGAGTACATGAATGTTGAGGTGCTTGCCGGGGGTTACAACAAACCCTGAGAAGTATGGCAATGTCGAAGAAGTTACATTTACATGAAAAAGTTACCTTCGTAATTGAAGGGAGTTTGGGCAGCGGAGAGAAACTCTGAAGAAGAATGCCACAATTAGAGGTCTTGAAAGAATAAGTTGAAAGAAAAATGAATACAAAAACGACTCTAGTTTTCTAATTGTACAGCGTTTTGCAACGAAGAAGTACAACAATATTCAGCCTTCTCTCTATTCTCACAATTGAACAACAGCTGTAAAATGGTTTTCCGCATTCCCTATTTCCAAAAACCCCTGCTATAATAACAATTTTCGTCGACGTTGCACCGAAAGACGAGAGGAAATCGCGAATGGATGCAGAAGGAGGGAAAATCAAATATGATAAGTGCGCGCGCACCGGATGGAAAAAACAATGGCCGAAAAGGACAGAAGGGGAATGGTCAAATGGAAGGAAAAAGAACACTCCATTCACCACCGCATTCACTTCCTTCCTCGACAACAATATCAGCCAAATGCACACACATAAATTAACACACGCATCGTAATCGTTCGCCGGCGGTCCTTCATCGTCCTGTGTGCCATACTGTGCCGCAGTTGCTGTTTTCCGGGCATGAAATTGTGTCGAGTGGCAAAGGAGCTTAAATTATGATTAATTCTCTACGCATTTCGCTTTCGCTTCCGCCTTGCTGCTCCTGCGGTGGGTTCTTGCGGGGTGAGTTTTCCGGCGGGGTGAGCACCCGCCAGTTCCCGCGAATCGGTATCTCGGACTCTAGCCTACGGGTTGGGTGCGCGTGTGTGTATGGTTTTAATGCTTCTTAACATAATTGAAATCGCATTAAGTAGATTGGTTATTTCAGGAGCTTTCCTCGGCGGAAGCTCGCGTCGGCGGAAGGACCAGGCCGAGCAGGACACTCGGCTCTGCACTGTGCCTTATGGCGATGGCTACTTTGTCCGTTTCTGGTCCGCTTCCTTCGTCCTTTCCCACGCAAGCGAGCCACATAGTCCTGTGTGGCCTTGGACGGTAGTACTAATAATCATCATAATATTCCGCCATAATAATATCCAACCCGTCAAACCAGGCTTCCCATCGATCGACCCGCGGAAGAGGAAAGAAAAAGGACATTGTTTGTGAGGCGAACAATTCTGCAGTTTGAGATGCAACGATGGCCTGCCCGGGCTAACGGAACTAATTGCACACTACCGTAGAAGGTGATAATGAGTATTTAATGCCATCGCTAGTCGTGGGATAATAAAAAAGTGCAATTGTGCCTCTCCTCTCCCCGAGGGCACACATACAAACGCGGTTTCGTTTTCGTAGGCCGCACGATTAGCTGCTCCTCATATTTACTTTTATTGCGTACACGTACACGTAGCGTCGTAAAAAGGGAGCCATAAAACAATGAGCAAGGACACGCCGCGTCGGGAAAAAGGCAACTGCCACGCAGACCGGGAAGTGACCAGGAGGTGTGAAAAAAGAGGGAAATCAATAGGAAAGGCCGCAGCAGCAGTTTGATCTCGTTCGTTCGGGCCAATGAAACCATTCTACGACGGGGCCGGGTCGAGGTCGGGCGGCATGGCATGTGGTGCACGAGTGCAATAATGCAGTTCGATGTGCCGCTGCAATGACACTTAATTGAATGCCCCCCGGGACTCCGACCGAGGGAGCACCCAGTGCCGGCAGTCTAGAAGCAGCACCACTGGCCGGCCGGCTGACTGGAAGCGGTTGATTGCAGATGTTGCCGAGCTCCGACGACGATTCGCCCGTCCTTTGCTGCGAGTTTATAGCAACGCTCCGCTGTCGCCAAAGTGGAGAAAGTCGAGAAAACTGCAGCACACGGAGAACGATGGTATCTGGAACACGGGCAGCGTGCAATTCCTTCCAGCTGACTGTGACGTTTATGACGTGTGAAATATTCAAAATTTATCGACAGCCCGTTGCCACCTCATAATCGCAGCTCACCAATGTGCCAATGTGTGCTCGACTGTATTTGTTTTTCGAGTCCCCGAACATTCCAAAGGGGACAAATATGCTATCCCCTCTCATCTTTCTCTCTCTCTCTCCCTTCAGGTTTTCCCCCTTAAACACTCCATCGACTTTTGTTCCCTTTCGCTTCGGGTGATGGTTTTACGGCAAGGACCGGAATCGATATTCGCTTCGACATGCGAATTGAAAGGAATTCGAAATGTGGCCCCGGGGGGAAGGGGACTACCATAGGGAGGGGGAGGACAAAGAAGTGGTCATAATGTTCCCGAAAATGAAGAAAACGAAGATCGTCAGCTGAATGGTTTCACTTTAATGCCAGCTGACGAAAAGGTCATATCGCCTGGTGACGAGTGAGGAAACGTTGCTGAGTCCTTTCCATTCCCGGTAGTCGGGAACTCAGAATAAAAAAAAAAGACAGGATGCACAGTCGACAGGCATTGCGCAATTCCAAGCGCATTCGTTTTCGGCGTTACGGTTAAACCAGCTGGACAAAAACTGTAGCTAATGTCCACGACATTCCTGTGGTCGGATTGAGTGGCTTCATATCGGCTCTAACACGTTCCACGTCACTTCAATTAACTTCCTCTAGCTATAACCTTTTTCCCACCATCACCAGCTGCACTTAGACAAATGGGTTGACAGTTTCGATAATTTGCGTGTAAACTTTTGTTTTTTTAAGCATACCAGTGGAACACTCCAACACCATTCCCATCAAGGGATAGTTGATCCTGTCATCAACTATACGAAAAAGAAACGAAAATAGACAGAGAGAAAAAAAACTAAACTACCTGTCGAACTTCAGAGTTTAAAATAGGCAGGAAAGTTAGAGGGAAAGAAAAGCAGAAAAGCAACCCACGTGCATTATCATTTAGGGTACATTTGTTTTTACGAGTTCCATAACCTGTGCCCAACTAGTTCGTTTGTGTTTAACTTTATATCTCATTAAC
>JAOEFI010000007.1:17310135-17330940 GCA_034621735.1 Anopheles plumbeus | reverse complement strand
AGGGTACATTTGTTTTTACGAGTTCCATAACCTGTGCCCAACTAGTTCGTTTGTGTTTAACTTTATATCTCATTAACGTTTCTTTTTTTTACCCCTTGTTTTGTTTCGCTTTACTCCAAAATGGTAAGAATAAGCGAAGGATCCGATAATAATGCTAAAAAGTAAAGCAATGAAACTATCACTCATCGTATCATTCGTTTTTTCTGTTTCGCGTTTCGAGTTTTTCCTCTTCACGAAAAAACCGGGAAAAAAATACTGAATTTCAACCGTTGAAATGTGTCATGTGGGAGTTTTTCAGTTGAAACGGTCTGTCATCTCTTTAGTCACTCGATCATTTTGTCAATTTTCAAACCCTCAGGGTGGACGGAATGGACGGAAACGCACTGTGGTGTTGATGGACTGTTCCGGCCCCATGCCGAACCATGCGTTGCCACCATGGAGCAACTGGCACTTCAGGTGAGCACCTTCCAGGCTGCGGGCGGCCGTGGCATCGGAACTCTAGGTTTTATTCTTTCCGTGCGCCATTACTGATAGGTGAAATGAAGGTAATTAAATGGCCGAAAATAAAAACCATACCAACGCCCGGGCGTACTGGCGGGGTTGCAATACTGCCACCCTATCTGATCGACATCCCATCCCACCCGTCCGTATCCCTGCCGCGGTGCCGTGGTCCTTAATAAAATCAACAAAGTAATTAAAAGTCCGTTGCTGGCAGCCGCGCATTTCCCACATTGCGCCGAGGCCTCGAACGTTAGAGCAGAAATAGAGCCTCATTCCGTCCGTTTCCCAGCACGACCCCAGCGGCCCAATCGGAGGGTGTTCCAGCGGGTGCGGGTTTTAATGTGTGTATGTCATCGGAAAATAGGGAAAAATCACCAAAATTGGGCGTACATAGGCGCACGGTTTTCGTGGGCGAAATAAAAGTTTCTTATCTTCCACCATGGGATTGTCACAATTTCGGTGGACAAAAATACATCCACAATTAGAAAAATAGAGTCGAACTTTTTGTGATAGTAAAGCTGTTTTCAGAAAAAGACCAATACACCGAAACAAGTTTTTCACATTCATTTACTGTCATTATATTTCCAAACACGACTGAAAGACTTATTATATAAAAGTTAGCCAAAGCTAAATCGCCGAATATTTGCTTTCCAGTGCCCAAATACTGTGACCAACCGAGCCGACCGAACGGACCGTAGCAAATCCTCCCATGGGTCACGCCAGGACCACCTTAATGCCCGCCATTAAAAACGACCATGAAAACGGTGTACGTTTCCCCATTTCGCGATCAACGCGAACGAAACCCAAAATCAAACCGGTAGGGGCAGCGTAAGGGGCGCGGCCAATAAAAGACATCAAAATCAGCCTAGTAAACACCTCCCACATCCACCCACCGCCCCATCGGTCTCTGGAGGGCCATTAACCGAAGTGTTTTATGTTTTTCAGCTACCATCAACACCGCGAGAAACACTCACACCCGGATACTGGTGTCTCATCCGGCCCGCGTTCGCGGCTCAAACCACAAGCGAGAGAGAGAGAGCCATCAATAATGTGTATGTTTCACCTAATAACATTTTCACCGAAAATTACACATTCTGCCTCGTGCCCCGCTTGAGAAAAAAACGCCGGCTATGTTTCCATCACTTTGAGTGCGGCCCGTTGACAGGACACCCGGAGGACGAACAGAAGTCGGAGTCGGACTTTTACACGGCGTGGAGGTTGTTGCTGCTTGCGAGGGTAATTAAAGTCCTTGAATCGCTCGGAACTGGCCAACCGTTGGCGCGTATACGCAACGCAACTTTTGCAGACGACATACATACGGGGGGACTTAGCTGGAGCAGGTGGAACGGATGCCCTTCAAGTGGTATTTGTTAACCACGGACGGCACTGGAAGGAAGTGAATAGATAAGAAATAATTTCGTGTCGGAAATTAAGTCGCATCGGAAGTAATTCTGGGGCCGGGCTTTCCACCCTTCGGCACTCCCTTGGCTGTGCACTTAGCGAAAAGCTTTTGGCTTTCCTTTGGGGATGAAGTGGATAGCATCGTGCCTGAATCGATCGGAACTGGTAACATTTCCATCCGGCTCTCCACACGACTGTGTTTGTGGGTCCAATCAGGTTGTGGTTTACAAATGTGGTGCACTTGTGAGTTGCGTGGCTGTAGTATTGGTAGATTACGCCGGCAAGCACACGAAATCGACTTCCGAACGCACCGGGCGTGGATAGGAACCTCCCGCTCCGCTACCACTCCGGCCAGCTTCCTTTTGTTCACCTCCTTATGGGTCATTAAATATTGCTACCGTTAAAAGGATTCCAATTGAGCATAAATCTCTCCACGGTCCGCCGAAGCCCGGTTCTATTGCCGAATACCGCAAGCGCGTGCTGGTGTTCTTGACCAAACACAGGAAGGAGCGCACACGCACACGGGAAGGAAATCCTTCGAGGAGACCAATTTCCTTCTCGGAAAAGCGGCCGCACTTGCTGAAGGACGATTTCGCGAACCATTAACAAACGAGTTCTGTCAAAACATCATTTATGCTCCAAGTAAATGTTGACTCTCTCCCTTTAATTTTGACTCCCTTCCTTTCTTTCTGTTTCATATTAACAAGAAGTGACAATCTAGTGCATTTTATCCATGGGCTCCGATCTGTCATCCTTCAAAGCCAATTTCCACGCCACAGGAACAGAACATCGGAAAAACAAGTACTCCCACAGAACACGACATAATTGCGATTTAATCCTCCAGCGTTTTGTTGGATATCCTGTTGATTTTATTTGGCGATTTATTTGAAAGGGACACGAGAATTAAATGCGTCCTCCAAAGGACTGTGTAAGGACTGACATCTATCGTAGGAAGCTGCTTTATATAACAGCTTCGTCCTTTCGAAGTGCTCCAATTCAAGCACGTAGTGCCATCATGCAGTCATGGAGGATATCGATTCCTTCGCAGAACCATCCCATATCGTTCCCCTGTTTTGCCGTTAGCCACATTAATGACTTTTCCAACACCAAGCATGTTGAATGGTTTGCTGTCGGTTGCAGGCGCAGCAACAGAAGCCCGGAAAGAGACATTCATCTATTCTGTCTATGGAGAGAAAATAACATTTTTACGCCATCAATCGAAGTGGGCGAAGATGCCTACCTCCTCAAAACGAGATAAATAAAAGATGTATCAATTGTCGACTCCATCTAATATCGATAGCACTAATCACCATCGCCTAGGAACGGTCACACATCTTCGTTCTATTGTGGGAGTTTTCCGTCCACTGCGCCCATACACAGTGTCATGCCTACAGAGGCTTCTTGTAGAAAACATGATTTTTTATAACACAACACACGACAGCGCACATCAATGGGAAAGCAGAAGCTGTTTTTCCAGCTTCGGGCTCATGCAGTCGACTGTCGATATTGTATTTCCCTAGAATTCCTCCAGCCTTTCCGGGAATGTGTTCCGTGAATCCGGGCAAAATAACTGCACCGTATAAAAACAAGCCCGACGCAGAAAATGGATAAAACAGGTGACAAACAGTCGAACTTTCCAAGAAGTGTATTTCCAATCTTCAATCAAGTATCGAAAGCTAAGCCAGGGAGGATGGGAGGATGGCAACGGTTGAATGGAAAAGAAACCTCGGCAGTACGAACAAAAAAAAATAAACGACCGATCCCTGAACGTATTTCCGCCTATCATTTTTCCTTCCACTCGGGCACACATCGGGACAGCAGGCGCAGTGTATTTTCCGCAAATCATTCTGCTCCAAATGATTCAGATTCGAAGGCGTGTGTACGCGTGCATGGCTTTTCTCGCATTCCCCGATATGATTTTGCCATGTTGGTAACCCTCGTTTTAAGGTAAATCGAGGCAGGCAAATAACAAGTTCCGTGTGCACCTACACGACAGGTATTTGTTTGCGTACTTGTGAACACCTATTTGGAAATAGACATGAGATGTTTGTTAATGGCGAGGAATAGAAACGAAATATCACAATATCCCGCAATGAAGTATTGTAGTTCGAATAAGATTACATTTCATTAAAGATTCTTCAAAGCCGCCAAGGAACAATCCCTCCACCAGGGAAAAGCCTAAAATTACCCAGCCGTCATATTAAACGCACACAAAATGACGTGTGCAAATCGTGGTGACACTTCATCGATAAGTCCGTGCGAAGGGCAGAATGCAGTGAACTCCGTGGCGTATTAGAAAACAGCCAACGAATCCGCGGATGGTGTCATGCGAGCTGCAATATTTCGCTCGATGAAAATCATGCGCGTGTCGCGAAGAGAACGGGAGAGAGTCACCGCGGTTAAATTTGTTTATCGAAAAAAATATTCCAGCGATACCCAGTCCTCTCAACCTAACCCCGCAAACCTGTCCTGTTAGGCCATGGCAATAAATATTCAAACCGTTTGCCAGATCCGCCAAAAGCATCCGTTCGCTCGCTTCGTTTTCCGGTTTTCCTTGCTTCCTTGCTTGCTTGCCAGCGTACTCTTGGAAGATTGGAGGAAAAAAGCTAACGGAACCGTCAATATTTTTGTCTGTCATCTGCAGACACTTCAGGATCATGTTGTTATCCTTCGGCGGCTAACGGAGCGGTCAGGAGGAAGAGTACTTTACAGCCGAGGCAGGCGGCACAAATGTGTGCCTCGTGTCCGATGGAAATAGGAAAAGAGAAAAATTGTGCCTCGCTATCGAACGGTAGCCCTCGTGGAGAGAACGCTCGAGTCCTTGCGCGAGTCCTTTCCATCTGTCCGGACGCGCTTTCGAGGACGAATGTAGCAGGTTCCTTTTTGTCGTTCTCTTTCTGCTTCCTTTTCCTTCGCTGCGGTGCAAGAAAAATTGGTTCGAAAGAAAAGGCAGAACGACAGGAACGCCAAATGCAAACAAACCACCGTGCAAAGCCGCGCGAATGGGGGACGGAACACGCGCGCACACACCTCCGTTGAGAAGCGGAAGTGTTTGCCAAAAAAAAAAAAGAAGGAGCCCCGAAAACGAATTGGAAAACTGAAAAACAGGACCGCATTGCTCATGTGCGGGGAGGAAATATTACGCAATAGATCACTAGGCAACACGCGCGATGTTTCGCCCATCGCTGCCAGGTTAAGCGATCGTTCCGGAACAGGATGGCATTCCATTCGTGCCGCGTTTCAATTTTGGGTTTTTGTGGATTATTTTCTTGGCCTCCTCGTTATTTCGTCAATTTCATTTCTTGAAAGCACGCACTCGTCATACTTGTTTCACGGACCTAACGGATCCTTGCCGGTGCCGAACGGATGGATGTCCGGATGCGCCTTCCGGTAATTGAAGTAGATGCCACTCATTTTGCTGATTGCCGATGATCCGGACGAAACTGGGAGTGCGGAAACAATTCGCTAGACGAGTTCAACTCTGGCCTAGACGATCGAGCTGCTTCGGGAGATCAAACGGCCAAGTAGCGCCATCCGAACAATTCGGCGATATTGCGAAATTATATGTGCTCTCTGCACACAAAAAGGTGTCGGCAGAAGGGCCTTCGGCAGAAGTTACGACTGTAGCGGGATCGTCTGTCCGAACCTCAGCTGACGTGAGGCGCTCGACGGGAAAACAACTACGTTACGTACGCGCTAGGCGGTTCTACAATTGGTATTAGGTTCTCAAGAGTGATAGAGCCGTTGATTGATGGTAGAAGTGGGAGAACGGCCGGTTCGAGGGTTTCCTGTTTTTCCTTTCGCCCCGCGAGGAATAAGGAAACGCCCGAGAGGGGGGCTGCAATGCGATTATATCGATCGTTTCTACCGAACCGTACCCGTGTCGATTGCGAATGAGAAAAGTAACAGAGATGGAGAGATCAAAAGAGAGAGCGAGCGGGAAAGAAATACCGGTGAAAGGACGAAAAGAATGTTGCACACCGGGTGGTGCTGGTGAATATGTATCGTTCGTTTCGTGGGCAGTTGTTGTCTGGATGTGGCCGTATGCTTCCTTTTCCCTTCCCGTTTTCATTCAGACCGTGCCGTTTTCAATTTGCCGGTTTTCCTTCTTTGCGCTTTGTCTCTGCTTGTTGTCATTATTTTCTATTCGTTTTTTAGCTTTGTGTGAACTTATGTTTGCCAAATGTTTAAACGTTTTTTTTAGCGAAAATCGATCGATTTGACACCGGAAGCAGCTTGCTTAGATGGGCTTCGGTGGGACGGAGGCAACTGCTACTGCCTCGGGTGCTTAGATGGATAGAATATCGTTAATGATCCCCTATAATATTGCTAGTTCGAGGGGTGATCAATTTGCTTGTATGTTTTCCCTTCCATGATCTTCCGTCTGGAGTTTCCGTTTGTAGTACGCCATTTTTAGTTTAACGGTTTTGCATTTTAACAGGTATATATTATCAAATTGATATAATGTCACCACACTGAATCGTGAAAGCAACTTTGTCATACTACAGCTGCCACTCCTTCCTCGAGCAGCTGATTGTTAACATTTCGCCGAGAGTGAGCAGATTGCAATCCTAGAACAATATTATTCGCACAAAATCACAGCCACAGGCGTCGTTTCGCATATTGCCACTAGTCGCGTGTTATCCTTTCCACTCCAATCTCGTCGTGCTCGCATCGAACGGTAAGATTTATGGTATGATTGGAATCACCTCTCAAAACCGAGCATCGAGTACATGTATGCTTTCTCCAGGGCCATTGTGTGGCACTGAGCCCCATTCTTATCGTAAATCCCAAATCATCATTGAGGATCATTATCATCTGCTACGCTCTGTGTGTGTGTCGGTATCCTGGCTGAACAATAACAGGAACAATTCCCAACAACAATCACAGGAAACACTCATAACAATTGCGGTCGGTTGTTGCCGATTCCGATGGAAGATTTCGAGAAGGAATATCCCCCGGCCCAGAGAAGGACCATGCGATAGTAATACCGTTTCGGGAACGGATCGATTTCCTTCGCATGTGCCTTTGGCACATTATTGGCCATTTGTTTCCACTGGTTTTTTTCCCCTTTGTAGGTTCGTTTTATTTTTATCAGGAAAACTCTAACAACCTTAAACGACAATTGACAGCGCAGCGGAAAAGAAAGGACCCAGCCGCCCTTCAGGAATGGTGGACTTGGTTTTCTTGCTGGATCAAATTACAATGCTTCCCCGAAGCACCGGCAATCACAGTTCCCGTTCGACCCAGTGTGCAGTACACAGTGCAGTACACCGTGCAAATGACCCGAACAAAGCGACTGCACATTGTGTGCGGAATTCAGCTTCCAGAGAACCGGAACAAATGCTACCGATCTCTGTCTCTCTGATGACCCGGTCATGGAACTATGGCCGGCCGAAATCGAATGAGTAAGTGATAGAGGGTAGAAAGTAGTTTTCGCAACATTTTGCCGATGGGGAACGGGACTTCTCAGCCACGGGATGTCAACCCGGGCCTGTGACGACGTTGGACGGGGCAACAAAAAGGGGTTGGCATCGATAGAACCGGGGGAAAAATACACATTTCCCTGAAAGGAGCAGAAAATGGGAAAACATCCCTTGGAAGAATCGTTGTAGGTTTTCGCAGCAGTATCAACAGGGTATCCCTCCTAAAAGCAGATTGGAAACACCCCGAAAACCGAACCCGACCACCCGACCCGTCGGACCATCCCTTCGCCGGGGACGATCACGAAAAAAGGACGATTGTATCAGAGTTTCGTAATTGTTTTGTTTTGTCGTCAAACTAACCAAAATATGCGTACATTTGCACAAAAATACAACCCCACAAAGCATCGGAGGGAGCGGGGTCAACCCTGTGCGATGGACGGCAGGGAGTGCAGATTCCAAGAGTCCCTGTGGTGAGTAGGGAAGGGCAATGTTGCAAACTAACTGCCTACGAGAACTGGCTAGCTGCATCGAACCCGGCGCCAGGCGTCTCTTTCCTTGTCGAACACAGTCCCTCTCACTTCCTCCCAGAGGAGGAATGGACCTTGAGTGACGCCAAATGGTGCCCTTGAAAGCAGTTGCTAGGAACCACCCCATCACCACGCACGCATATCAGTTGATTTGATCTGCATCCTTTTTCGCCATCCTCAAAATGCCAATCTTTTCTCATTCGTTCGTCCGTCCGTCCGTTCATTCCAGCCATCCTGGCAGGATATTCATCCTTGCTAGGATGTGTGTGCAAACGCGACAAAAGCCTGCTGCCAGCTCTGGACCTCTGGATTGGCAAACTGAACCTTCACAGGAACTGCAAGGACAAACAACACCAACAACCGGGGAGCGAACGGATATCGGGGAAAAAGGACACCGCTTGTTCCATTTCGTGACGCTCCGGATACGAAGCGTGATGTCGCAGGACGGGAGAATGGGGGAGCGGGAACGAGTGGCAATAATAATCCGCATACCGATCACCGTGGGCCGTGGGCAAAGGACCCGGTACCGTTATCTGATGATGTTTGGAAGCCGCGTGCTGTTGTGTGCCGGGTCCGTCGTCCGTTCGAAGCCCGTGTTCGCTGTCGAGTTGCGTGTTTCGCATTTTCCCGATGCCTTGCCGTGTGCGGTGAAAGGATGTTTTGGGCGAAGAAGGAGCAAAAAAAAAAGAAAGAAAAATGGTAAGAGGAATAGCAGTGCGCACGAAACGAGGGCCGCCATGCACTGGAAACATGCTAAACCACCATTTGTTACAATACATTTACACCACTCAAAGGCACACCAAAGGATGGTGCATTAAGGCGCAAGCAACTGGAACGGAACGCAGTTTCTGTTGCGCCCCGGCTTTCCGTTCCGTGCTGGCTCCGGTGCCGCATAGTTGTAGTGGTAGACGAAGAGGGGAACACGGGCGAGACACCCAAAAGGTGAACAAATGCACACAGCAAAGGAAGGACCTTCCGCTGTGCACGCCACGGCACGGAACCGGATGGTGGCGAGCGCTGATGATTATCATTATCCTCCGCAGGCTCAACGGAGCGAAGGCAGCGAGGGCTGCGTAATTAAAAACTTAACTCGCCAGTAATCGCACCTCTTGCCGGGGCTTGCATTTCAGCTGCACATGGCAGCACTCCTGCAGCCGTCGCCCTTCACTTCTGCATTGCACGCTTTTCAAGGTTAAACGTGGCCGCGTATCCTTTTACCCGTGCGCGTGCTACGCCGGTAAGGACGAACTCGATGCCATTCAATGTCGAGTCGATTCCTCTGAAAGGGACCAAAGGGAGAAAAGCATAGGGACAAGGAGGTGGAACATAAAACAGTTGTCAAAAAAGGGAAAACGGGATGAATGCAGCCGCGGGTACGTTTACACGGTTGTTATGTTTTTCCGCGGAACCGCACCCATTTGACGAAACCGTTCAATTGATGCAGCAGCGAACGGGTTGAAGGAAGCATAATTTAAATAAATTTCGGTGATAAATATCTCTAGCAGGGACTTCATGCCGTTGCCACTCACTAATGTGCTTGATCCGCTAAACATCCAGTTGGCGAAGGTTATTTCGGCATTTATTCACTAGGGCGAGCGAAGGCAGCTGGGTTGCCAGTAGTGAGGGGAATTCTATAATTGATGAGTTTATTTTTAACTGCTGCTTGCGAAAGTTGGTGAAAGATACTTCTCGAATGTCCTTTGGGAGCATCCTGCATCGATCGTAAAGTTTTGCTATTTACGACATTCTTTACGACAGCAGCAACCGCAGGACAATCTCTCGACGATGTTTTCCCGGGTAAATCTAGCCGTGGTCAGAAACCGCAACAATAGAACCTGAGTTCTGACCTACTTTCCCTGCCTGCCGCTGACCGGTGGCCCGGTTCCGCCTCTTCCCAAGACGGTGGTCAAATCTTGAAAATATTCCAATCTCAAGTCGGAAAACTATACCACAAGGCGAAACTCTGACCACCAATCAATCTGCTCCCGATCTCTCCCGCCAAAGCCACCGGATGGCGTCTGGGGCCCAACGACAACGGCTCATGAATATTTGTGGAATGTGAAATTTCCATTTCAACCACCACCCGAGCCGATACTCCCCTGCCTGGAATGCCCAGGCTCCGGCCTTCAATCCAGGCGGCGATTTGTGATTTACCATGGCGTGCCTCTCTCTCGCCTTAGCGGTTGAAAAGGACGTAGTGCCCGTGGGGACAGGCGGCGGATGTGGGGAGGTGGTTGGAATCTTCCAATTCCACCGGCATTCCGGGGTTCCGGGACTTTCC
Organism: Anopheles plumbeus; assembly: GCA_034621735.1. Lineage (NCBI taxonomy): Eukaryota > Metazoa > Arthropoda > Insecta > Diptera > Culicidae > Anopheles > Anopheles plumbeus. The sequence continues at coordinate 17,320,804 of JAOEFI010000007.1, read as the reverse complement.
CTTTCGTTTTCGTTGGCACAAGGCGCGTTGGCGTACAAAAATTCATCAATCAAAGTGTTCCGGAGTTTCGCCCGAGTTAAACCCAACAACACCCGAGTCATGCCCGGGAAGGTTGCGTAGGATGTGGAGGATTGCGCCTTGTCGCTGGCGTTGGCGTCGGTGCGATGTCGGTCGGTGGTGCGAAGTAATCTCCACTGGTCAACCGAGCGGTTCGTACCCGGCACGGTGCGTGCCAATATCAACAGCTTTAAAAGAGGAAAAAGGCCATCCAGTTTCAAAGGACGAGAAGCAGCGGAAAGGTTGGCGGCGCTCGGGAAAGACTTTGCGGAAAATTTCGGACGCTTTTTGCTTCGTATGCCCTTACCCTTCATTCATCGATCCTTGCGATTAGACGAAATGGACGGTCTTCCAGGAAGAAGTGAAAAACTGTACGCAAACACACACGAGCAGATCGCAAGGAGGGAAAGGGCAGCAAAATTGGGATGCAAAAACCGGGAACACGATTTACGTAATCAACTGGTTCGACTGGAAGGGCCAGAAATCGAGGCCACTGTTCCTACAGGACCCTTTTGCTGGGCAAGGGGGACACGGACGCCATCGAAGGATACTTAGGCCACGTTGCCTTTCATAATCGGATCGCGCGAGGGTTCCTACAAAGGGGCAGTCATATTCTTCAACGACTACATAAATAGCGCAAAATATACGCACGCACACGGGCTTACTCTATCTCTCTATCTCTCTCTCTCTCAAGCGAGCAGAGTCCCAACACAACCACTAGTATACACTCGAAAACACGTGGTTATTGCATAACTTATAACCCATATATGCATGTTAATAAAGTTCACCCAAATTCCACCCCAAGTGCCGGCTGCCATGAGCTATGATTATTTTCCACCCTTTTCGCTGTGTGTATTTATGCTCGACGGGAAGTGGAAAGACGGAACACAACAGAACGAGCATCGGGGATCAGATCCGGGAAAGCACACTAGGCCATGCCTGGACGAATGTCATTCGATACAGTGAGCATCAAATTGGCACAAATATAACGGGAAATTAACACAACTTTCATATTTTGGACTTCTTTAAAAAAAGACAACCTTTCATCCAATATTTTAATAAGAATTCTTTATTATTCTTCTGATAATTGCACAGTAATACAGTCAAAACTGTGGCAACAGTTTATACCCACTGTGCGGAAAAGTTGCACCAATTGCATGGGCAACCGAACGGCGTAGGAACAGTTGCGGCCACTTGCATATTTCCTCCAGTCGGAGTAGTCTTTCTAGGGGCGGACCGTACCGTTCGCTGCTGCTGTATTGGTGTGGCTTAAGGGGTTTCCGTATGGCTGCCTGCTGCTGCTGTTAAATTGAATACAATAACTTGCCCCTGTTTTGCCGGAAAACTAAGGCCAAGCGAGAACAAGGCAAGAGCCGGCCAAATTCGACCTAGCAGACCAGCAGAAAATGGCTCCTGCCTAGCAATGTTCCATCGATAGTCAACGGGGCGGAGAAACAAAAAGTGTATCCTTGAAAACATGAAACCGCCAACGGGGCTTACTAGCGTTCCCAGCCTTGAACAGAGCCCCCACATAAACCCTTTGACGTCGATCGTGGGTCGAAGTGAAGGGACGTGGAATGCAGGTGGAAAGATGTGGGCGCATGCTAAACAAGGAAGCGTGCAGTTATCTCCGGAAAACCCTCGCCGCACCAGTTCACCCCCTTGGCTAATAATCCATGCGCTTTGCAAAATTTGCCCGGAAAAGCGTCCCTTCTCTTCAAGAATGGAGGGGAGCGTGATCGGAAAGAAAAACGACGGCCAAAACTAACCGATTCACCTGCGCAACACTTTTTCCAACTTTCCGATTGGAAATGGGATTTTGTTTTCAGGGATTGCGATAGTTCGATGTGATTTCTTTGCGTATCTTTCGAGGGTTTGGTTTTGCATCCTATTAGGGAAGGATTTGGGTGGGTTTATGTTTGGGAGTATGACCCTACAATAGGGGGGCTGCCGCCGGAAAGTTTACACTATTCCGTTGGCGATGGGGGAACGATGCGGTGTGGGGAATGTTCTTGATAAATAAGAAACAATAAAATACTATTGTTCCAACCAACAAATCAGCTTCCAATTCTCCATCAAACAATGTCTGTAAGTTTTTTTTCATCATTCACTGTTCATGTTTCTCCTCTGAGGTTGTAGGGCCAATGTTTCACTGGTGCTTGTTAAGGGCCAACTCTATAATACTCTAAAAATATCATATGTATATAAATAAAACGTTGTATTGGTATTTCTGGTTATCGTTATGCTTTTCTAGTTAAACAACTTTTTTTATGTTTTCGTAACATGATTGAAATGTACCAAAGGAAACCTATTGAACTGGAGTGATATTTGGTACTGAAAGAAGTTTTTTCAAACTTGGCATTAAACATGCGCAACACCACCATACCTCGCTCGCATTAATAACTTTTGATGCCAGCTGTTATTTAACGACCAGCCGAACGAACGTCGAACGGCTCACCTTTGGAATATTTATCGAAGGAATATTTCAACTAGCGATTATTGCAACTGGCCTGGTGAGAAGTACGGCCCTCTTCCCAAGGCGATACATGAGCATACAATAAACAAAAGATAAACGATAACGGTGCCAATATGACACTTCCTCCTGCCAGCCGACTTCCCTTTCGGAGTCGCAATCTGGCACAGCCGGTGTGCCGAAAGCCAAACGAGGAAAAGAAACCGGGCCTAAGACGCGAAAAAAACGATTGCATGGCCTGGAAGCATGCCTTCGCCGATGAAAAAGTTTAGCAAGCATGAATAAAACACAACTGACGTAGCATATTTTGATTTAGCGTCGTACAAAAGAAAATCAGCTTAGTGGAAAACTAAAATGATGCTAGGGTGTCAGGTGTTAATTTTCTGCCTTTAAAATACTTGCCCTATTTGTATCATAGGTTCAAACATACCACCTAAGCTGCCCTATGAAATTTAAATGAAGTGGTAAGCGTCTTTAACTTTAACTCCGACAAGGGAATAGATTATCTTTGCTTAAATTTGCTGCCCTACAAACACTACTTGCCAGTGGTATGTATCCCAATCTGGTTGGTAACCGCAAGTAAAGTAAGGCAAGACACGAGGTTGGGGACATGGTAAAGGAGCAACTCCAGGCGGAGCACGATGATTACTGCCACCGGCTTCAGTGGCCAAATTATCGGCTGATGCAGGCAAGAAGAGGAGAACGCAGATCGAGCGGAACTGAGGTGAAGCAGAAAATCCTTCCCGCAAAACCCGGCTTCCGGCCGCCGGCGACGGAAAAGCCGTCACTAACTGCCCGTGCCCCGGAAAACTGCTCCCAAGACGCTGCCGGCGCTAGGGTGAAAAGGGCCCGTTGGAGAAGGGGTACGGTGAGGTTGTGGTTTCGGCTCTCGGTCTTCTTCTGCTGCTGGCTGGGAGTACATTAAATAAATGAGTTGTGTTTTAAGCCAATAAATCACGTTTCCTATTATGGCGACGACAAAAACATGCATGGAAAATGTAGGCCTGACGATGCCATTTCCTCGCGCTTCCCCCGCACGCTTTCCTGTTCGTGCGTCCCCCCGTGTTAACGCTAACGCTTACGCCATAAAGCACCATTTAGGACACGACGGAAATTGGTTATCGAAGAGTTAGTATGTGCGAGCCGCGCTGCCGTGTCCGTGCTCGGGGAAATCTGCGGAAAGCCTTGACTAGCTTTACGGTTTCCTGCCTTCTTTTTCTTTGCCAACAGGACGCACACACACATACACATGCCGTGGGCCCGTATCGGCCGCAGAACACAGAAAGAAATAAATCGCCCGAAGGAAGTATATCAAAATAAATAAGTGCTAACTCGCAGGCGCTTTTTTGGGAATTTTTCTTCCACCTCCGAAGGGAAAAAACGGGAAACCCAAATGGCCTTCTCTAACCGGGAAATATGGGCTAGCAGGAACGCGTTTGGAGGGTTCCCGCATTCCTTTTTTTCCTTCACCTATTTCTTCCAAGCTATGTGCAGGGAATAATAAGAATTTAAGGACCCAACCCGAATCCAAGCAATTTTCCAGGATCGCGGGAGGTCGCCCAGGAGTTGCCCCAAAAGCGATGTTTTGTATGTGGGGAGTATTTTTGTTTTCGTGCTGCGGGGAGAAACTATCGACTTGGGTTGCGAAACCGGTTTCCGAACGAAATCACTTCGGGAGATGAATTTCCAGCATTTTTCCTTTTTTCGATTTAGATTTAGCACGGACGAAAGGAATGTTTTTAAATTAGGTCGCAAATCCCTGCTGCTCCCTGTGAATGTGAACTGGCCTACTGGGAAGCTTATTCAAATTTACCATTAAAGCCGATGTGTTTCTGCCGCTTTTCTTTCCGCCCTCGAACAACATTCCATAAGGTACTACTTTATCATTATTCCCAGAGTCGCCACCAACAAAAGGACATATTATTTGCAGTCATTTCCGGGCATCTTTGTGGCACACCGGAAATATCCGAAGGACACCCTCGTCCACATCGATACAGAATGATTCGACTTTCCATTCGAGAGAGTGTGTACATGTGGATGTGTGTGTTTGATAGCAAAGCCGGGTTAAAATTGGCAAACAATGTGCCATCAATTGACACATGATCAACGCAAATAGGGGTTTTAGCTTCCGACGGCTCGCCCGTCGTACGTCACCGGCTAGCCAAGGAAAGGGCACGGGTGGAACAGATAGCAGTGGAGAAGCAGTGATAATTGTGGGGACCAATACCGCAAAGGACATATATCGACAGGGAAGAGTGTGCTGATAAAACGGTGAGCTCTAGTGGGTGTTCAATTGAGTTCTGAGGTGCCAGCGGGGGGAAGGTTTTCCAGATGGTTCCCCCCCCTCCCCCGTTAATGTTTAGTGGGAGTGAGTTGTAGAACTTAAGAACTCTGTGCTAGATGACGAAGGGCAAACCCCATCCAACCCACGAAACCGAACCACGGGGCCACTACTGGGACGAACGATGGACGAAACGGATTAGAGAAGGATTAGGCTGAGCGAAGGAAGCAATTTCGATGCGCTATGGATCGACAGGCCCTTTTCTGTCCTTTGCCGATCGTTCTCGTTCGCTCGCTAGAACCAAGCGTTCATCTCGGGATTGGCAACGCATAAGACACACACTCACATTCATCATTAAGGTGGCCAAGTTTGAGGAGGGATTATGCCAGCCATCGGAAAAAGTTCGGCGTGCCAGTCCGGTGGCAGAGTTTTTAAGGACCTTTGAGGATCGCTCTATAAAAATTACCGACCGCTCCCACGGTTCTTGGCCACCTCTCTTCTGGTGAAGGATTGAATGAGATTCATTGCGAACGGAAGGTGTATTCGGTTGAAAATCCCAAACCGTTCGTCAACGAAATAAAAAGAACACCTCTTTCATCTTTTCCAACGCCAAAACCAGGCCTTCTCCTGGAACGGGTTTTCAGGATGTGCCGTTGCCATAGAGAGAAAATCTGACAGACAAATGAATGTGTACCAATCAACGGCACGAAACGAAAACTGCAGCAGGCGCTGCTCCGGTTCATTCTTCATTCGGAACAGACCCATCTGACAGCATATGACTGGAGGTGTGTGAGATTGTTCGGGCTTCAGGACGCCGGAAAAATAAAAATAACAAGGCCTCGCAGAGGGAAACCGCTTTAAATGGATGCTTTATGTTCGCCGTCTGCCAAGCTGCACGCTATTCATTTCGGCCGCGTTCTATTCTCGCCTTTACGAATTATAGGATAGCTTTTCTTCTTCACTATTTCCCCTTTTTTCCAACCCATTCGTTCAACACCCTCGCCCGGCGCACCCGAGGACAGCGGAGGGTGTTTCCGTGGCGTTGCGTTCCCGGATCAGCTCCATTCATGCCATTCGGCAAATCATCCGTCCATCACTTTCACTATTTACATTTGGCCTCCTCAGAATGCTCTTCATCGGTGGAACCCTCGCTTTGCAGTTGACTGTGTGGTTTTCGGTGTATGCATGAAAAATAGAGAAAAATGCCGCCTGTTCACCGAGAAGCCGCCATGACCACGGCTCGGAATGTGAAGTCTGTGCATTTTCTAAACAAAAAGGGGTTTATTTCGGGTTCCCCGACCCGTCAACATACGGAATGGGATGAGACGATTCTTCAGTACATCGTTGTTCTAAGGGCACAACTGTTTGCACGCTATTTCAGGGTCAAGATCGATCCTAAACGAGGTCGTTTCACTATTCAAGGAAGAGGTTTACTATTTTTCTATTCTACTTTAGAAATAAATTTTGTCCTAGATTGAATGGCTGGAATTAAAACGAAATGGGTGCACAACAATTTGAATAAATTTGAGTATGTTTCGTTCATTTCAAGACTTTTTATTTATGTTTCAATTTATTTTCGGGATGCCATCGCTTTCTCTGGACAATAACACAGCATTTTTTTCCTTTTCTATCTCCATAAACTTCCTCCGTTTCGATTGGAGGTTCTTTTTTCATTCAATTAATTTATGCCCCATGCATGTGACCACCATATTGCTTTCATGCATTCTTTTCCACGATCTGCTCGCACCGTGTCGCGTTTCGAAACGGAATCCAACACATACCCACATCGAAGGGCATTTCCATTTTCCATCCGTTGCGTCCCAATGCACATCAATTAGATGGATTGAAATGCATCGAATCGAACCGACGCTTCGCCATTGCCTTTTCGGGGACCGGGAGTCGCAGGATCGATTTTGGAAATGTTCGTCCGCTTCTGAGGTTGTGCGGCACTTTTCCTACCTCCCCGAATAAAGGCTGACGGTAGAGTTCACGAGCGACGAGGCCGAAGTGTGCATAACCCATCGACCGGAAAGCGATCGGAAAAACGACGAAACGAAATGCAGGAGTAATAAAACGCTGTGGAAAGTTGGAACGAAAAAATTGGTGGAAATATAAAAATAAACTCACTCGCGCCATTTCGGTGCACCGTGCGCAAACATATTCTGCACACCCGTTTGAACCCAAAATGTGGCCTTTTTGCCACCTTTTGTCCGCGATGTGGAAAGGTGTCCTTCTGCCTCCATTCTCTGCTTTCTGTGTTCTTTTGATGCTCTCTCGAAAAAGGCACTCCGGAACGCACCACCTGTCGAACAAAAATCCTTTTACGATCGCCGAGCCCCGTTTTCTTTCTCCCGTCACTGCCTTCGTTGCTTCCCGTTCGGGTTTCTCGGGTCGCTTTTTGCTTACGGTCAAACACGCGCACAAGCGATTGAAATGATTTCCCTTTCCCCCGGTCCAGTTGCATTGTGGCCAGCTTTTCAGCAGGACTCTCCGACAGAACGGAGCAGTAAGCCCGCAGCAACTGTAGTGGCGCAAAACATTGCAAAAGGATAACAACACAAATGCCGTACATTATGGTGTGCAACCGAGAACCGGTCGGTATCAGCTTTTGGTCGACGACTCTCCGGTTGAAACCTGGAAAGCAAAACGTTGTTCTGGTGTACCCGCAGTGCTACGGTAGAATGCATCGACGGTTATGAACGGTGGGTTTCGCCAAAAAGGACCTTTCTGGTGGAATAACACAGCGCCACAAGGAAGGAGCGAAGCGAGTTGCGGAGGAAAGGAGTGGTTTTTTTTCTTATTTTTTTTTGGTTCTTCAACCACCACGAAAGGGTATTGTTCTGGCGATGATGAAATGTAGTTCCCCGTGTTCCGAGTTTGCCGAACTGGAGAAAGTTTTTCCCTAGCCCTTTGGAAACATAATTCTGAGTTTGTAAGTGCAGTTAATATTCCCATCTGAGTACAAATACATTCGCTGAAGTTGGGCTTATTAAAATTGCATCATTTACAGTAAACATTTGTTAACTTCGAGTGGTTTTTTTTTTGTTTTCCTACTAGAATGTGCCTGAGGGCGAATTTCACCGGTAAAGTTTAGGCAAAAATTTGTTAGAAAGGTTTTGTTGTATTAAACTTTTCGAAACAAAAATCGCCAATCATTTTTAAAGCAAACTTTTCTTTCCATAAAATACGCGTCGTTGAATTTCGGAAGCGTTGATGGTTTCCCACCACCATCGAGGCAGGCGCAGGGCTGTAGCGTTTTTCCAACGCCAGCGATTCTCTTTTCGACCGATAGCTGCAGTTAAAAACGAAACTTATCGTACACCGTTACGAACAGAGCAACTCAGCGGAATCTGTGGCCCAACTCTACCAACCGAACACCATTCCGTCCGGAAGGTCGGGCTCTCGGTTTAGGACCGGATATTCGCCCGTGGAAAACCAGATACCGACGAGGAATCCTTTTCCCATTCCGGCCTTCTATCCATCGGCCGCTTTCACTCTCGCTCAGCGCTCGCAGCCATTTTATTTCCACTCTCTTTCACAAATAATTCAGTCCACGATGCATAAAGAACTGCTCATTGATATGCGTGTGGGGGAGTTTCACTTTCGCATGGCTTTTTTTCCTGCTCGGTTTCGTGCTCTCCTTTTCTTCACCTCGACTGCGGCGGTTTCGTTCGAAGGTCCTTTGCCTTTCCGTACTCGTTCTTCGGTTAAGGTTAAGGAAATATACACCCACCCACACACCGGCTGTAACCGGCGCTCAAGAAAGAAGGCCGGGTTGGGTGGAAAAGAATGGAAAACACATGTGGACCTCCCACAATGGACTCGAGCATCTAAAAACGGAACAAGGTCACAGGCAGGCAGGATGGCATGAAGATGGAGAAAAGGAGGTATCTCAGCACCAGAGACCTAAGCGGATTTTCCGATAAGCAACCCGGCAAGAAGTTAGCTCATCCTTTCGCTTTTTTTTTTTTGGTCCACGTTGGATGGTAACTGCAAGGCGCGAGTGACGAGAGCGAGCCCAAATGTGATGCTGACACAGGGAGAAATCACGCGGGGAAAGCAGGACAAGAAGCATCACTTACAGGCGAGAGATAGAGAAAGGGAGAAAGAGAAACACCAGAGGCGAATGGGCAACAAAAAAAGAATACTGCAAAAGGAAGCAAATTATAATCCTTTTGAATATAAATTGACTGATATCGACTTATCACGAAAATAATAAACGGAGACCGAGATGTCTTTTGTGCTCGCCGAGTCGTCCCTTGCGCACACCGGTGCAGTGCGGGCAAAGCGGACCACTTTTCCCAAACACGCTATACGAGTGGGGTAGATCGATGGAGGTGGGTCCTTGGTGGGTGTTTATGCGCCATCGAGACCAAAGAAACCCCATCGGTGGCGAGAAGGAATAAAGAAGAAAGAAAGAGAAAGCGAAGCTAAAAGGACGTAAACCGAACCACGGTTGGCAATAAAATCCGGTAAGAAGGGAGAACACGCCCGGCAAGGACATGTGCAAGGATAGCCAGTGCGAACGGCACTGTGTCCTTATCATCTGGTTGTTATTTTCAGACTCAGCAAACGCCGGAACGACACTTGCCGAACGGTTCTTCGAGCGATTTTTTGGATTTAGCTGTTCCAAGGAGTTTTCCCGTCTTACTTGCTTCACTTCCAGGACCGCAGGGTGGACGAAATCCCACACACGCACACACACGCAGCAGGTCAAATCTACACAATGGAGAGAGAAAGAGAGAGCGAGAGAGAGAAAGAGGGAGAAAATAAACGAAGGACTAAACGGCATCCACGAGGCCCCGGGAAGGGGAAGTAAAGGCAGAAAGCTATCATTTCGGCACCCGGGCAGGACAAATATGCTTGCACATCAAAACAGACAGCATGTGCGAAGGGGACCCGGCAAAAGGACACGAACACACGACAAACCGAAACACAATTGCTTTTGTGAACGGTTTATTTTTTGCTGCACTTTGTCCGTTTGTTTGAATTCTTTTTCTTTCTATCTGTCGTGTTCTCACAATGGGCGACAATGAATTCTCGAGGCTTCACCCATTGTCGCCGGATGTGAAGTCCTTCGCAAGGATCCATTTCGCAAACTTGCCTGCCGCAAGGAAGGGAAACCATCGGTGGGACATATAATTTGCTCAAATCAATGCCCTACACCCACCTACACGCCACCCCGCAAAAGCGAATGGAGAAGCGGTTCAACAGTCGGTCGGGGTGATCCACGTTTTCTGCATGCGTCCGTCGTCAGCGTTGACGGCAGACTTCGCCGCCTGTGACAAAGTGCTGAGGTGTGCAAGGACCATAATGCAAGAGGAAGAGGGGAAGCAATCCTTCCTATCGCAAAAATCACCTCCCGAGCAGCAGAAACGCTGCTCGCCTGATGCGGTATGCAAAGTGCCCCCGGCTGCTGCTGAAAATGACATGTTTACTCAGCACTTGCTCACACAAATTCACTTCCGGTTTTGGGGGCGACGGTACTCCTGCCGCCCGCCTGCCGCTAACGTTTCGCACATTTCCATGTACGATGTTTTATTTTATTATACACATCTCCTACATCCTGTTCGGCGTCAAATGGTGTGAGGATTTGCGCCCGGGATAAAAGGAACTCTCCTGCCAACTCCCGCCCTGGGGTGGGGTTCTCGTCTTCGTCGAAGAAAAAAGAGTATTTTCTTTGTTGCTTAGAAGGCGAATCCGCCTCAGAAGGTGAAACAAAAAGGCAGCAAAAATATGTGCGCAATTTATGTTGGGCAGCTTTTTCCCCACATTTTCTAACCATCAAGCACTCGCCTTTGGTTGCAGGCGATTTCGTTTTCCCCGGGTTTCCCGCTTCCAGGTCTTCGCAATGGCTC
>JAOEFI010000007.1:17226605-17310057 GCA_034621735.1 Anopheles plumbeus | reverse complement strand
CCATCAAGCACTCGCCTTTGGTTGCAGGCGATTTCGTTTTCCCCGGGTTTCCCGCTTCCAGGTCTTCGCAATGGCTCATAAATCGCAATACATGCTTTCAACTATACACACCCCCCATTTTTGCAACACTGCCCGCCGAATCCGTTCGAAGGCTCCTTTCGCTTGCACCTCGCCGCTTGTTTTTCCGGGTCCAACTTTCATGCGGCCCTCCCGGTGAAAGGCTATCATCGTAAACTTTTTCCATCGCTAGCAAACTAGCCACACTAGTTTAGTATCGGCGCGTCTCGCCCACCACACCCCTAGATAAGGATATTATGACCCACAGCCGAGCCGGGCGCACAAACACTGCCACTGTCATTGTCGTGCTCAGCTTTTGTTTTTGTTTTGCTCCCGAGAAAAGTCCGCAGGGTTGCCTCAGATGGGAGGAAGATATTGCAGGGAAAAAAAGTGGAATAATGCATGTGGGAAAAACAAGTGGGATTTTATCGGCCCGCTCGAAGTAAGGGATGGAGTGGATGAACAGGCTAGCAGCAGGGCGAAATGCTACTGAGTGCCGTTGCTCTTCTCCGGCGGCCTGGATGCGGCCTTATAGGAAAATTATCCAAAACGGATGATAAATTTGGTTCTGCTGCCGGTTCGTCTTTCGTACGACAAACGTACGCATTTGGAGGAATTTCCTACCAGTTCCTTTTTTTTGTTTTTGATCTAAAAGCGAAAAAGAAAACCGAGAAACGACAATGACGTTCCGTGAATGAGCAAACATTATCATAACAATAGTCGAGCTGAGATAAACGTAACGACTCCTTCCCGTGTTCTGCGGAAAAGAATGTGGAAAGAAGAGTGAATCCGGTAAAGGCCACACCGACGGAAAACCGGAAATTCGCTGGATTTATCACGATTGTTTGTAAGTATGATTGAGGTGTTATTATGTTTCCTTCGGGGCATGCCTGGCCGCCAGAGACCGCCGTTTGAAAAGGCATCTCTCATCGGCAGCTATCTGCAAGTCGTCGATGGAGATGCCCCGAAGGAAGCCCCGTGGAAAATTCCTCGCTGAAACGATGGCGACGACAGCGGTGAAAATTCCGATCGATTCGATTCCGATGCGATTGATCTTCGTCCCGGTTTTCCCGGCAGCGAAGCAATTCCAATAACACCGGCCGATCTCACGCAACCGTCGGTCGGTACGGAATGTTGATTCGATGGAATCCTTTAAGGGAAAGCTTCTCCGGTTTTTGGCAAGCACTCGCCACTTCTCCCACGGCGATGCATGAGGTTGAATTAATTTTCACTTCGACACCGCCGGCGGAAACGACGCTCCCAAGCCGGGTGGATTTGTGAATGCGATTGTAGGCGCTTCTTCAAGAACTCTTCAACACTCTTTCTTCACCCGCGGTGGGACAGAGGGGCGGGAGTTTGCACACTGTTTGCCGGCGGGGCGGAAAACGATTTCCTTCTCCTTATCTCGGTGGGAAATGTGTTTCCTTCTTCGACAAGGAAACGACGTCCGTTTCGGGATGATGTTTTATTCATGCTCATCACATACACGCCACTCAGCTGAAGGAGATTGATAGGAATTGATTGGATTATGAGAGGGCCAGAAATAGAAACGGAAAAACTTGCCAGAACTCTGCTCACGGATCCGTTGACGCGGGGCTGCTCTGAAGGTGTCTGGGATTTGCGGATGGGTGACACACCGGCGACGGCGGCCTTGGAGGGGCTGGAGCTTTTCCATTGAATCTGCTAAGCTTGGCTTTTGTATTTTGTAGTTGTACACAACGAATTTATGTTATCGATAGTAATGTGACAACGACCACAATAGCTATTCACGCAGGTCACGCTAAACCAATAGACACGCGATGAGTGCTTTTCGATTGGGAATCAATCATTTTTGAATCAAATGCAAATCTTATATCTGATTGCTTTGACGGCAAAATAAACTCCAACGGCTACGGAAAGCCTAACATTCGAACGAGTTGATTAAATTGCCTCGCAATCCAAATGCCGGAATAGTAAATATAGTTATTTTTCGAAAGCCTACTCTCCAACAGATCCTTCCAATCAACGATAGCCAAATTGGGTTTCGCTTACAGGCAGAATTCCAATACCAATCTCAAAGGAAAAAAATAAGAGCCCACTTTCGCCTAGGCTCCGGAACGAAATGTTGAACGATCCAATTTTTATCCTTTCCAATATTTGCACACACGCTTGCATGCGACTGTGGATCAATCCATCATTTTTTTCAGGCTATAGGAACCCGGACCCAAAAATACTACCACTATCACGGAAATTGACGCAACATTATTGGAGCGCGGCAGTAAACGGCAGTAACAATCGAAACCCCGACGATTGGTTGATGGAGCTGAAAGCTGCCGAAAAGCGGTGCTTAAAACCCCACCTGCCCGCCCAGTCGGTGGGTCGCGATTCCGGTAAGCCAATAATGAAATTTGCAGCTTGCACGCTGGATGAAGGAGTTATCGCGGAAAATTCGCATCCTATTTTGGGTGGAGGAATGATTGGCAAATGGAGAAAAAAATCCCCACACGCGATAGAGAAGAGTAAAAATCCATCAAATATAAGCTGATTGATTTTCAGCGCGTTGCCTGAAGGATTTTCTCTGAATTGAATCTTTCCCAATACTGCCACTATGATCGTTCCGGAATTTTCCCGGAACATTCCCCTCGACAGACATTCCGGAAAATGGAAGGAAGGAAAATCATTAAAATGCACATGGTGCAATGCGCCGCGCTCGTTTGGGATCGTCGCACGGTGTAACGCGTACATTTTCGATATCCAATACTTGCAAAAAAAAGGATCACGTCCTGGATGAAAAACAAATCGATTCGATATTGGTATGAAACTATAAACAGAATGAACTGTTGCTTGGCAGGTCTCGGTGCGGGCTCGGTGGAACCTGGAATAGGAAAACATTCATGAACCACCTGGCGCCTCCATCAAAGGTGCAACTATTGGTTGTACATTCGATTTTTGATCTTTTGATGCTCGAATACCATTCTTTTAACACAATTGCAATAATCAAGTATTATTTTAGTTAAAAAGAAAATCTTCAAGTGGAATCTATCAAATAGAATATCCTATGTATTCAGTGCGCCAATAGATAAAAGAGTCCCACGCAAACATTTATCTACTGCATATTTTACACCCAATATTCCTTATTGTTTGCTATTCGGGATGGAAAGATTCCTGGACTCCCCATTCCCTCAATCCAACTCTTTCAACACCAACAAAAGTGTCAAACTGTTCCAAGAACTCCGGTGTGAATGTGCGACCACCAACGAGCGCACGAGCTTAATTCAGAGATAGAAAGAGGGATAGAGAGAAAGAAAGAGAGAGAGAGAGAGAGATAGAGAGAGAGAGAGAGAGAGAGAGAGAGAGAGATATTACCGTGTCAAAGTTATGCGAATTAATTTCGTAACCAAATCAATACGCATCGCTGCCCATTTTCGGAGGCAGCACGTGAAGGTTCTTTACGATTTCCGCCGGCTAAATGGAAATGAGTGGTTACGAACGTGCCCGTCCCAGCGATAGGACGCTTTGGTTTTCCATCTGCAAAGTTGTTCAGCTGGGCTACGAATTGTTGCCATCAAAAAGTCAATATTCATGTCGGTACACTGCAGTCCACGAACCGGGCCACCCGCTAGTGATCCCTATCAGGGTCTGACGAAGACGCCTGGAATTGACTGCTTGCCTTCTGCTTAGGCCAACATGCGGTTCGAGTTTGGAGCCGCTCCGATTAATTGAATTAAATTAGTAAATCTCTTTGTTAACGTCGCGGCCAAGCACCTCGCAATGTAGATCCCAATGCCGGAGGGAGTAGGGGGGCGAGGTACCAGGCAAGATCATGCTCCGAATTTCCTCGGGCGTTCGGGTCAGAAAGTCGCCGCAAAACCGCAACTGAGTTATGCGATCCGGTGCTACTGAAATTAATGCCATTACTCTGTCAGCCGAAAGTCCTGTCCTCTCTTTCCCCCACTCCACCACGCTTCTTCTCCTTCCCTACTGGTAGGGGTGGTGAGGTGTGGTGAGAAAACCTCCGGATCGGAACGACAAAATTATACCGACAACCAGTTTTCCGCATGACACAAACGGGACACGCCTTTTGTCACGCTGGGTGGGACGGAGAGGAGGCGGGGGAGGATCGGAGTGTGATGATTTCCAAAAACCCAATCACTAGCAAACACGGCCCATTCTTCATCGCGTTTCATGCGATTCTTGTGGTGGTGGAAGGGAAATAGTAACCCGTTTTCCTTCCGAAACCAATCCGTAAACAAAAAGCTTTCCACGACGTCGGGCGGGCGGAAACGCCGCAACGGACGATAGCGGCCTTTTCAACATATTGTTGTTCAATTATAATGTTCAACTCAACGACGCCTATAGCACCTTTTCCCGAGTGGCCTCTTTTCGATCCTGGAGGGTGCAAATGTTGTCCAATGAGCTACGGAAGCCCACTTTCAACTCGCCTCAAGAAAGAGGTCAAGAAAGGTCAACTCGCATACAACGCCGTGATTAAGAGAGCGGTTATGGAAATCTACTTTTCCCTTTAATCAATGTTAAAGGTTTGCCGGGACACGGCGAAAGGATAGTTTGCCCTGAAGGCATCAACCAGCTGACACATTCATCCCTAAAACTTGGCCCCTTCGCGGTGGTTCCTATCCAAAAAACCCTAAGACGGTTCGGCAAATTACTGTAAGTAGTAGAGTTTGGGAGGAAAATTACCTTGCCTCCGACACGTGCTGACACGAAGGGAGGATAGCTGTGGGAAAATTAAAAAGTTTTAAACGCCCCTCATTCCCACTGACTGCCGCTGATATCATGTCGGATTACGTCGTATGAGAACGATCGGGCGAAAGTTGATTCTTCCCTGCCATGCTGTTGGGCAACACTTCGTTCTGCAGCCGTCTGGGAAAGGAAGTGATAGGCCTCATCTGTGCCTAAAGGGATTACAGTTGTGGGTGAATGTGGGAAGAATTTAAATCACATCACATCACACTTGTAACGGCAGGCATGGATATTCGTTACGATAAGAGACAGTCAAACATTTGCCAGGTCTTAAGTAATTAGGCGAGTAAAATATATTTGGGACGGATTAGGCAATTCAAAAATGGAAAAACCTCAACGTCGGTGATGTATTTTTAATACGCAACATGTGGTAAAAACCTTTCCAGTTCCAACATACAAAAATTCAGTTTGGTGAATATGAATGGAGGCTTGAGGAGTTCTTGCAAACTCTATTTTCTTAATAAACATTTCGTTTTTCTTTCTTCTTCCTTATTCTACTATACAAAAGTTGTATATAACGTTTATATACGTGATACATTTAAATTAGGGTACGTTTCTTCAATAGAATGTTTGACGCCTTGAAGCTTTCCACATTAAAATGCGGAGCGATAACACAATATTTGTACTTAATAAATAGTCCTTCAGCAATGACCGACACGAAAAATAGACAAACGATACATACCCATAGTATATATTTATTTGGCGAGTATTCATTAAGCAAACTAATCAACGAAACTCCATTACAGGAAAACGCAATTGAAAAGTTGTGGAACAGTATTGAACCGGAGTCCTCCAGCGGAAATAAATTGCAAATCAACCGACGCACCTACAACCGGAGTTCGGCTTCGGAAGATCCTTAGCGACTATTGCAAATATAGACTATCGTTCACGGGAAAAGCAACAGACCGGTTTTCAGAAGAAAAAGACGAGAAAAGCGAAATTGAATTATAAAAAAACAACCACAGAATGGCCCGCGGGAAAGCAGCGAGAAATATTTGCATAGAGTCGTAGAATTCTCGTTCATTTATATCAATTCGCTCTCCGCTTCTCGCATAATCGAATTCCGCAGGCACTTCGGCTAATGTACTTTTTCGAGACAAACCTGTCTCGGCCCCGGATCCACCTGTGGTATTAATAACGAAGAAGAAACGAGACTGCAGATGGAACTTAGTACCAATACCGACACTAACCCGCAGATTGGGGATGTAGAATGCTCGAAGATGTAAAATTTCCTTTTCTTCTCTTCTGGCGACCGCTTCTCCAATTTCCGAACGCCGATCACTGCTCTCATTGTGCATTTTATCTGTTTTCATTCAATTTTGCACTTTCAACCATCCCGTTCATTATTATTGTAATTCCGAACAGTATGCCAAGGACCTTAATATTGTTCTGTTGGATTTTATGAAAAGAAAAACATAAAGCGCAAAAAAACGCAGGTCGGGGAACTGGCAACTGGAAAGTGGGGTTTTTCCAGATAGGAAAACTACTATCATTTGGAATCGATCTAATTTAACATTCAGTATAATAAACAAGTTGGGGTCATGCTTCGCAAGAAAAACTTATTTCCTAATGCACTGAAATAAACAAGATTGAATTTTCTTCCCTTTCAAAATAAAAAGCGATTATTAAATACGGTTCCCGAACTAGACATCTGCTACGTCAGTGACAAATGTCTCAATAGGTATATTTCCCCTTATGAACAAGTATATTATTAAACAGTGTAAAGTGCACAAAGTTGAACAGTAATCATTTTTCCATACGGAATTCAATCGGTTGCCGAAAGTTTTTGATGAAAATGAACGAGTTACACATTTTCTCCCCTTCGGGAAATACGTCCTATCAGTTCTTTCACCCCCAGCGGATCGATTTTTCCATCTCAATTTTGTTCCCTTCCGTCCGATGGAAGGTAATAGTGAGGCAAATTCCTTCCCCTCGGCGAAAAAAGGAACGCCTTTCCAATCCGCGCGCAAAAAGAAAACCGTTATCGACGAAGCAATTTCGCGTTTCCAATCGTTCGTGTTTTTGGAAGGAAGCGCTAGGGAAAGCAGAATAAATCCACATAAAACCGCTCGGAAATGACGTGTTTGTCTCCTTAACCCCGACGCAGGGCGGCGCAGTGAAGTCCTACTTCGGTGAGAGAGAGAGAGAATGCCGGATCCACAGAAAGTAAACTTATTTATGAAGAGATTACTGTGCCAAAAGTATCGACACTTTTATTCATTCACTATGTCCAATCGCTGGAAGTGGCTGGAAAATGTGGCGAAGAAAGAAGGGAAATGTGACGCTAAGGTATCGAAACGGAAACCTCACCGATACGTTGTAGCCACTGCTGATGGTGAAGTGAAGCCATTGAATAGTTATTTCACCAGAAAACAGATTGCGACTTGCCGGGGGATTTTTCGCCCTTTTCGCCAGCACTGACATACTACACACAACTTTAGCACACGTCCTTTCGATCGATGTTCGATCGTATCTAGTTCCTGCGAAAGAACGAACGGAAAAATGGGTATCCGGGAAGCTCGAAAGAAGCGAATAAACATCATCAAAACTGGATGATTGCGATGAATTTTTATTGGTTTTTTTTCCTTCAAAACTTGCTACGGATTCATTCTCTTTTTGCAAGAACGTGGTGAATCCAATAATTGAGTTTCTTTGTAGATACCTGCTGCCCTGTTGCTCACGGCAACGATATAACTCGATGAATAGAGCCACTAACTTCCAACACAACAAAACAGAAAACAGAAAACCAACAAAACGGGGTAGGCCTTGCCTGTAAACCATATTGTTGAATCCTTTCGTGATTTTTCATGACGGAAAAATTGTGCATTTCCGAAACTGGCAAAAGAGAGGATAAAATCCCAATTTCTATGTATTTCACAAGAGTGGATCAATGTCAATATTTATCATTTTTTACCAACCGTGAAAGCGCCCTGCGTAAAGGCACAAAAGGGATCGGGCCACATCTTAATAAAATTCTCTTTTTTTTCCTTTCAATTCCTTTTTTCGTTTGTCTATCTCGTAGCTCCGGAAATTAACTATAGCTCTACAAATCGAGGCACCCTTATAAGTTTCCAGAGCGCCTGAAAATAGCGCCCTGAGGTTGTTTACTGCTGACCTCTCAATCCGCCGGCCAGCGCTTCTCGTGCTTCTCGGTTAGGATAAGCAAAAGGCCGCAATGAATATGGGATCCCATAGATCGGCACAGTCAGGCACTCCGAACAGCGCCGAACTCCGGCGAGACAAAGGAACTTCCTGGCGGATGGGAGTCGGAGGGTGAACAATCTTAATTGAAACCGAATCGAACTGCGGGTGGAAGATAAACAAAGAACACACACGGAATCAGAATCACGGGTTTGGCCTTCGCTTCGGGCCTTGGGTGCCTACGATGGATGTTGGCCGCGGCATCGTGACCAGGGACTGGGACGACCAGGGACGACCAATATAAACTGTTAATTTAGACGTTTTAAGATGCAAAAGTGAACCGAAGCTGCAACCCATACATCCCGGATCCCTTTGCGAGCAGCAGAGAGTCAATGTTTGTTAACGATTATGAGCTGATCATCTGTAATCAAGAATGATCGTCTGCATGCGTGTGTGTGTGTGTGTGTGTGTGTGTGTGTCTAGTTGTACGTTGATGTGGTAATTGCGATCATCGCCATAGGGCCCGGGGCTCGAAGAAGGAGTCGGATCTTGATTACATTGAGAAGTAATTTTTTATCACTTATAAACATCCAGAAATGAAGCTATTTAAGTTCATCGTTCTCACCTATTGGTTGTTTTCGGCGTGTGTGCGTGCGTGCGTGCGTGTGGCTACTGGTATGCTGGGTAGCTAGCTAATGGATGAAAATCGCGTTTGATCTACTTAATGGAAAACTTCACCCAGATGGACCCAAGAGAGGGAAAATTGAACCAAACCCAGTATCCACCATCCGCCCACCAGCGTGCAAAACCCCAAAATGTAATAAGAAGACAGCCTAATCACTTTGATCAACTTTCAACATCCGAACGGAATCAAGGATTCATCCGTGACCAAACAAACGAAAACACTCCGGTCAAGCCAGCGTGGTTTTGCCCGTGTAGTGCCCTGTTATCCTCGGCCCGCGTTTTGTTTTGATCCCCTTTTCCGTTCGGTCGGTCGGGTCGTTGCCAGAACTCTAGTGGAAGGATGACGTTTGGGTAAATAAACGGGCAAAGCAATTTTATTTCCGGGATCTTGTGCCCGTGGTGTTGGTTGGGTTTTTTTTCCATTTTTTTTCTTTTTCCTTTTTGCAATCTCGCAAACGATGGCTTCCTTCTCGCCATACACTTAAAGCAGGCTGCTGTTTCACTCCAGCTTGGTTTTGCTCATTTTTTTTCAATACTTTTCCATCCGGCTTCAGAACGGTGTTGATGTTACATGCTGTGTTTTCCGCCTTGGGTATTCCGCCTCCTCCTTCTTCCCTCGATAACTCGAGAGCTGGCCTCCATCCAGCTGCATGTCCTATGCCCCCTCGAATATGTCCTCTCGCACAAGGAAGCAGAGTGCTTCGGCTGCTGTGAGCAAAATTGTTTCGTAAATTGTAAGATTTCGTAGATTCCCTATCCGGATAGCACCCTTGACCATATGGATATCACACATCGAGCAAGTTTCATCAGGGAGGATTTCCCAGCCCCTTCTTCCCTCCTAGGCATGGTACGCTCACCATCATCATCATCTGGGGCTTCTCGTGGGCTCTTCACTGCAGGAACACAGTTGGAGAATAGCGCCACCCCGTGAGTTCTATTCACTTCATCAAACTAGTCTTCCATTCCCGGCCCATTGGCCTTTGTCCAGCGCCTACAGATCTTATTGCTGGTGGAAAAAAATTTCGGTAACTTATCTATATACAGCCTGAAAGTGTCGAACTCACTCAACGTTGAAGCTTGACTCTCCTTTTCTCGATCGATTTCTCGTTTCTATCGCAAAACCAATCCCATGGCAGTCCACGCGTTTGCGAAATTCGCCAAACTATAATTGATTTTTGCAGTTATCCTTACCCACCGACGAAGGCACCGAAGCGACCGAGTGTGTGTTCATTTAAGCCCTGGGCAAACTCGCCCTCAGTTCAGAGATAGAAGGAGGGTGCATGTGTGTTTTTACATGTGCGACCGGGATTGACAGGACGACGCAGACCATCATGGCCGGAATGATTTGCTAATCTGCCAACATCCTACCGGTCAGTTCTGGTGGGCTACAGACGTCAACAAAATTTGGCTGATTTCCGGTTCCTTCAGGGTGGGCGCGTTCAACATAGCTACTGCACTGAAGAAGTGAATGGTGGACATGCATGTTTGCGAATTACAGATTTTCGAAGGATATCATTGCAGGAGCTCAAAAATAATGTCATTGGGGAAACAATATATTCGACAGTGATATCTGACTTTATTCGATGTACCGCATATCTAGTCTCTCAAAAGCACATTTCGTCCTCGTCTACTGCTTGACGTATGACTGATTCTTTCTGACCACCTCACCTCGAGTTCCATAGTGGACTAAGATCGACTCGATTCATCTGTCGAAGATATTAGATTAACCTGCAATCTCTGCCATCGACTGCACCGTACGTACTTCTCCTCTGTTCACTGAGCTGGCCAGAGGAAGTAGCCTCCGATGTTTGGTTTTACGTGCAGACAACCTGAGTACCACGGCAGCAGCTGAGAACATACTTTTAATTCCATCAACGCAAGGACCAAGGCGATTTTCGGCCAACCTCTCGATCGATCCGATTGGGCGCAACGGCGAGCCGGCCCGAGAGATACAAAGTCCAAACAAGATAAACATTTCGTGAAACCAATTACTTCGCGTTCCTCACCCCCATTTCGCCACGCGCCACGCACGTCCTTCGGTGGTTGCCCCAGAGAAAACACTTCGCTGGGACTCAACCCGACTAGCCTCGTTGGCCCCTATGCGGTTCGTTAGGTTTAACTTGAAAATTAAATAAAATCAGTCCCGCTGAAAGCTTCGACGGTAAGTCCTGGAACTTCTGCCGGGTGGAAGTAACTCCCAAAAAGAGAGGAGGGGGCTGTGTACGGAGGAGTGTGGGGCAAATCCTTCACCTAGAACGGCCAAAGTTAATTAATGATCTAATTGAAAAAGACTCCCTCCTGTCGAACGTCGAAGACGGTCCCGGGGACCTGCTCGACCCGACTTTCGCCGACTACCCCAGGGGAAAAGCCTAGCACTCCCACCTTGGACGACACGGTACTTTCCAGCAACCCGTCATACCGGCACACCACACTTCCCGTGCGCGGTCGTATGTTGTTGCTTCGCTGGTGAAAGTTTTGCAGTCATTAAAATAAATTAAATTTTCTTCCAACTAACCAAACGCCGCTACTGCTAGTGCTACTGAGAATTGCTACCGCTGGAAAACACGTACACCGCCCCAGACACACACAGACATTGTATCCTTTTTGACGGAACACAGCGACCCCTGAATTGCCCCAGAACGGTGAACCATCAGTTTGCTGGAGAGTCACCCCTTTTGAAAAGAGGTTTTCCTCACAGCCTACTGTGCGTATCTGTATGTTCTCCATACGGGTGGGTATCTCGTACGACTGCTACAGGCGCAATAAATAGTCAAACTTTTCCACCGGTCACCGGGCATCCGATATCGATGGAAAGCAAGTTGATGCTTCGGGGGTTGTTGCGGGGGGAAACCCGTCAGAAAGCTACCCAAAGACCGGCATAGTTTTGACCGGGAAAATCCCCCGCGGAATCGGTGGCTCGAGTTTTGCCACAAACGACTTTCGAAAACTTTCGCTGGATGTCCCAACAGACTTCGGGGAAAAAGGAAGCATGGCAAAACTCGAACCCGCTTCGGTTTGGTGAAATTGCGTATCGGTCAAAAGGTCACATCACATCAACGCCTCTTTTTCATTTTCCGTCGAAAAAGGAGGGCCGTGTTTGCTTTCCACGTCCCGACGGCAAAACTTTCAACCCTTCTGCCTTGGTTCACCTTGTCAGCACATTCCTCTTTGGCCACAGCGGAACCAAGGACTCGAAGGCTGGATTCTCCAGGAGTCGCGCCGGCGGGATCCTTTTCGATATCGGGATGACCAGCATTATCGCACCTCGAGATCATGGAGAAACAGCCCGTCCTCCGTTCACGGGCGGGAAAAGCGATAAGCATCCACACTTTTTGGCCCATTCTGGTTCACCATTAGTCAACCACATTGGGTTTTCCTCCGCTCGCCAGGATGCTGTGAGTGAGATATGAATGAAAAATGATACCCTCATAATTTCAAAGTTTTCTAATGAAAAGAGCGGCTGCGAGTGGGCGGTGGAGCTGGCGCAGGGAAACAGAATAAAATGTGGTTAATTTTGATTGCGACATTTTGGGAAAATCTGTCGCACCCGCTAATCAGGATAAACAAAGGACATTAACGACCTTCTGATGTCAATAATGTAATGTTGATAACTGTTGAGGTGGTGTGAAATTATGATTTAAGAAGCCATTGCTTTTCTCTACAACATACATTTTGCATAATTTATGTGCCAATATTAATGTACAGATTTATGTTTAAATAAATCAAATAAAAAGCTACAATTTTTTCTCCCAAACAATCGATGCCCAAAATTTATATTTGCAGGAAATTAGTTTGTCCTAATCGCCACCGACTCACGTGCAATAAATTATCGATTATTACGTCGACCAATCGAGCGGCATAATCTTCGGAACGAAAAGCGGCAGTTTCTGTCCGGAGCGGCAAAAGTAGTAGTTGCTTATCAAAGGGCCCGATTCAAACCCTCGCCGGAAACAACCGGCCGGAAGCTCTTTGGGCCGGCCAGCCGGCTCGAGAAATTGTCCATAAAATCCATGCCGCACGGCACACTGTCACTAAAATCGGCCGGACCATCCCACCGTGCCCCGCAACCCATCTCTTGCATCTCGATAAAAGTTTCCTTTCCGTTGCGCCGCTTTTACTACTTTCGTCACTGCTTCGTCACCGAAAGGGATGAAAAAGGACTGAAAGGGCTGTGGCGAAGATGACCACAACCCATCTCTTGAGTGCGTGCCGGCTATGTCGAGCGCACCGAGAGGATGTTTAGAAAGACACCCCAACTGAAAGGGGTAGTATCCTGCCATCAGCTTCCACGAGACCTACCGACGCTGCTTTTACGACTCTCGGAAGTGATTGCGCCCGGCGTAGAGATCGAGAGTAACACGTGTTACTCCCATTATCATCCCAACCGGGCTGCGATGGGCTGTCGTTGCCCATCGCTCGGGCCAGTTTTCACGATTTATATTTTTTTGTTCCCTCCCGTGGCGATAGGGAAGCAGATTTGAAGGGTTGGTTCCGCTCAACTTTTTTTCGTTGCTCGGTTGGAAATTCTGCTACAAACCAGCACCAATTTTACAATAAAAATAATCCTCTTAAGAATAGCTAGAGGACACCCTGCGGGTATCATCCGCCCGTCGGTAGATATAGCAACGGCAAACGGGTTGATGGCAAGTTTGGCCAGCTTACGAGTGACTCAATGGTCCAGTTTGCAGCAGGAAACGGATCATCGTAAAACACACTTTATACGCTCTGAGCGATGACTATTTCGGCTGGCATTAAGGGGTCCATTTGCAATAATCTCCACTGGGCCATTTAGTTACTGTCTTGTTCCACCTGCCTGTTTTCCCCTGCCCAGCCCCAAGATGGAAACACTGGCTTTTAGTTTGATTTTAGAAATAGTCTCTCCAGTCATCGATTCTTGTTTCTGGTCGTAGAAGCAGATAACCACATTGATTCCACTCTAGATTATTCTACGAAACTGAAACAAAGAAAAAACATCAATGCAAATTTGCCGCACTGGTCTATGTGTAATCCTCTCTCTACCTGGAAATACTATTTTTGTTTTGATGTAGAATAACATTGCGGAGCAAACACAAAACGACTTCTAGCGACACGCGCCATTCCCCTAGGGGATCGTGGCAGCGTTTGCGCCAACGGAGTTGTCGCCACCGAGAGGCTGTAAAACAAATGAAATTATCCTCGTCACAATAAAATCCCATTCATCCCTACGACGCCGAACACAAGGATCCTGATCCTTGACGATGCACTCCGAAGCACCTCCCCGCTGCTGATTCATGGAAATTGAATGGAGTTTTGGTTTTTATTCTACAGCTGTATCGTTTTATGTTTCAATGCTCGAGTTTTACATTTCCTCGCAACTGTCAGTATGTGCGTGTTGCTTTTACGAGCGTTTCCATTCGCTTTTTATTCGGGGACCGAGTTCCCCTACCGGTGGGGCCAATTTCCAATTTCCTATCGAACCGGTAAGAAATTGGCAGATGATTTGATGATTGTTTATTGGAGAGGGTAATTTATACTTCTTCCCCCAGAATCCATTTCCACGCGGATGGTTTCCTTTTTGACAACCCGCGCAATAAGTCGAACGATATTCGCTTTGACATATTTGCAACAGTTTTTGGAAGGTGTCCTGTTTCTTCCTGTAGTAAAGAGCAGCCATCGCGTGATAGATTGGAACGCAACCGATAACTGAAGGGAGTGAAGGTTTTATCTTTGGCCGTAAATCGGGCAGGTTGTAGTTGCACCCGGACAAAGAAGACTCTTTATCCATTGATAAAAATAACGTTTATACGCCTATCAAACGGTACGTTCCCTCTATTTCTGTCATCCTGCCTTTTGTAGCCAATTTTGGTGTGAAACTTTTGATGGGCCGTTCCGCTCCGTAGCTGCACAGTGTGGCGAGCGCATAAAAATGGAAAGTATTTATTGCTGGTGAGTAAAATTGGAACATGTCCTGCAGAGAGCGACAGCAAAGAGTTAAACTTTCATACATAATTCAAAAGAATCGATCCCCGCCATAGGACGAGTGGAATAAAACTTTAAACTCGTTCGCCACTTCATAAAACAAAACCATGGAAAGGTGATTCCAGTCCCCCACAACGAGGGGTCCCCCGAGGGCGAGTCACGTTTATCCGCCTTTCAGTCGAAAGTAGCTACTTTGTCTAAGCATTTCGCATTAAATTGTTCATCCTTTCAGAGTGGAAGGAGAAAGGATTCGCTTTCCGGGTGAATCCATCCAATTCGTCTTCTCCCGGGCGAAGGATGGACGCTTTACAAAATTACTTTGCATCCGGGCGTTTAGCAGGCCTAGCCTCTAATCATCCTCCACGGAGACCGGGGCAGAAAAGTAATCAAATAAAAGAAGATAAACGATTTTCCCCTGGCCCGAGCACAGGCGGAACACGGCACGCTGACGAGGAACCATCGTTCTGACTTTCTTCGTCCTTCGACCGGTCCATAATTCCCTCCGACACGATGGAAAGCACATGGGTCTCGTCTATGCTACGTGATCCACTTGGACGAAAATCGAGCATGTTTCCCCGTTTTGTCGTAGGTTTTCTATCGAACGAACCCATTTCCCAATGTGAGGAGGCAAGGAGGCGAACAAAGTCTGGTGCTGGTAGTAGAAACACTGGAAACCAGCGGAATAGGGAAGCAAGATTCCCTGCACGACATCCGACAAAATCCTGCCGGTGGGCTGGCGGCGAGGACTCCAGGACATGTCCAGGAAGTTTTCGGCACATCGGAAGAAACCGAGATAGACACGGAGCGATGGCAATATTGGATGGGAAGATAAATTAAAGATATGTAATTCGTACGATTTCTCCAGCATTGTCCCGGAACATAAGAGGAAGGCCTTCGGGCGCACCATCCCCGGAACTCGAAAGCCTACAAGTGTGTGTGCGTGATTGTATGTGCGCCCCTGTGCGCTTTTGTCTTGTTTTCCTCCAGTGACGGGAGGCATCTGTGGGCGCCATGGAAGGGAAACCACAGGATCTATCAATGCGCCTGAAGGTCGCCTTCCAAGCATTAACACACCCTGCAAGGAAGCCAACGCTGCAAGTAGCAATCGGAAACGCTGGCAGGAACACAGGATCCACTTTTTATCGGTGTCTCTTTGCTCGTCGTCGCTCCAAGGCCAGCCCCTAACCGTAGAGAGTTCGCTCGCAGGCGAACGATTCTGCCCCAATTTATGCTCTCAAGTTTAATCCCGAGCTCCATTAAACTTCGCCAGAGATATCGGTGTGTATGTGTGCACGCTCTCGAGGACGTGCTCCAGGCGTGTGCGTATGTTCGGGATGATTACTTCCGAATGCTTGTTGTATCAACCATTAATTTGTTCAATCCTTTTAATACGACTTGTTTTCCACCCGCCTCCTTGCGGCCACAGATCCTTTCCTGGATCTTCTCAACAGTCGCTCCGTATGTAAGGAATTTAATTTTCCACCATCCCTTTCTTACTTCCAGCGCTCTTCAGGCATTGTTTTCCCGACAGGATGTAGGAATACGGAATGTATCGTGTTTTTTAACCACATGCTTAGACGACAAGGAGTATGTGTGCTGCGACTATATCCTACGCATGTTGGGGTTTGTTTTCCCACCTTCATCCAGCGTAACACCACTTTGGAAGTACGTTGATCCTGTCTTTTCTTACAAGGGAGAAAAAAATCCGAATGAGCTATGGGTGAAGGAGAACGAAATCTCGATTGTAATTTACAGCATTCTTTTCCCATTACTGGCCAAAAAGGGTCCAAAATGGAGTCGCGCAGAATAATTCCAGGGACCGGGAGGACATTTATTACTCTCCTTTCGTCTGAGGAGGTGGTGGTGATGCTGGAGTCACTCAAAATGGCATCCAGAGCCGGAAGCGTATTTTAAAATGTTTAATTGCATTCTTGATTGGATGGTTTTCGCAGGAAACTTAAGCTAAGCTGGAAGGCAGGTAAGGCCGAGGATAATTCGACAGAACCACTTAACGGTCATTACAAACCGATCGGGTGTGTTGGGTTCTCAGGATGGCTTGTAATGAACCTGCAAGTATTTAATTCTAAGCGGAATAATTGCAGCCGGTTGTTACTGCCGGTGCAAATACTTCCAGTCACTCTCGGTAGCATTTCCATACCTTCGCATTGGCGGGGCGTAAAGCTAGCCGTAATTATTTTAATGGTCAGTAGCAACTCGGCTGCCTTCCAAATTGAAAATTTCGAGAACGTTAAATTCCGACCATCCATTCGATCGATTTTTCAATCTATAGACAAAGAAAGTAGCTGACTCGGAGACGCAAAACGGGCACACAAGAGATCCCGACTTCAGGCATTGTCGGGTTGCGTCTGATCTGTTGTAGGAAAAGGGCAAGATTCTTATTAGCATCACTTTCGACGGAATAAAACTTTTTGCAAAAGTGCATTGTAAGCCCATCCCCTTAACGACACCCGGAGCCCTGCAATGCCCCCCGAAATATACTAGCAGAACAAGGCGTCCCGTAGATAATTGAACAGGGATGAAAAACCGAAACAAGTACATGGAAGCAAAAAGGGCCGACATGAGCACGAGACACGAAAAGTTTCATTTACTTTCAATTAATTTATCGCCATCGGGCTGCTCGCTTTCCCGGAAAAGGGGCGCGGGTTGCGATAGACAAAGACGGCCGGCCGACGCGCTCGGAGGTGGGGTGTTTTTTTTTTTTTGATTTCTAGCACCAGTCGACTTCTGGGAGAACATGACGAGCAAGAAACGACGACGGTGAGCATGGCGCTGCGGAGGCGAAAAGGTACCGAACTCGATATTGCGTTGTGGTTTCGTTTCCAACCCTACCGCCTCCGATATTTCCCCGACCCCCGGTGGCTCCATAAAAGTTTCCATAATGACCGACGAGCGAAGCGCACCTTGCCACTACTGGGTTGTTGCCGAGCGCCGCCGAAATTAATACCGCCGTGTCGCCCCAGCATCGTGTCCCAGCTGGATGTCGAATGGCTCTCGGTAAAATTAATATCAGGCAAAGACCAAATGACCAGTGCCTGGGACCGCTGCCTGGGAAAGGAACGATAAGGACAAGCGACACAAAAAATGTACATCCCGATAAAGTGAACCCGCACCACACCGTGTCACCATAAAAAGGACACTTCCTGGGACCCGGAACACCGACCTCGCCAGGAAAAAGAGCGGTCTTCATAAAGCAGGGCGGAAAAAAAACCCAAAACTGTGGTACATAAAAAAGCCAGGAAGTGGAGGAAAAGCGGCCGCAATGGGGAACGGGCGGAAACGATGAACATTTTCATTATACAGCTCGCGAGATTATTTTTTGCCCCATTTTTGCACGGCACGGTCACCGGTGTGCGTCCAGATGTCCTTCGAATCTGCTCGCGGAAGTGCACGGATGCTCTCGCTTCTCGCTCTTGATAGCGGGCGGCTACTAAATATGGATATGGAGAAAGTGGAATGGACGATAACAACGGTGGAAAAAAGACGCAGAGCAAAGGAACATAACCCACGCTGACCCGTACTACCCGTTTAGGTCGACGTGGTGTGGTTGACCGTTCGCGTAAAAATTCCGAGATGGAACCATTCAGAGCCACTGACCAGAAGTTACTCTGGATACATAGAATCCGCCCACTGCCCGGTGTGTTGTCATGGAATTTAGAGGAAATCTACACCATCTGCAAAGCGAACGACATCGGACGGAAATTGTTCCATAGGTTACCTGCGTCAGTGGAATCGAAGGGAAAAGAACAGGAATAGTAGATGAATCGAAGGATGAAAAGCCCCAGCAAACTGTTACTTCTCTTGAAACTCTTGAATACTTTTCCAATTAAAAGGTTTCTAAAAAGAAAAGAAAACCCGGCTCTCGATTCCCTCTACAATCTGCGCAACTTCCCCGGTGGACGAAGTGGCAGTTTTCTAATTTTTGGAAATGTTGAACATTTCCAACTAATTGCCACATGAGTTGCGAAGCGGAAGAGAGGCGCTTAAAAGGGACTCGGTGGCGCTTCGTTGCGATATCGAACGGCATGAACGCCGGCTGCTTATCACCCTCGCCCTCAGAGCCCAGTTGGAGGGAGGTATTTTTAAATCGATAAAATTTACATATATTAAGCCGCAGTGCCGTGGAAGGGGGAGGAAAAAGGGTTGCATGATCACAGCTGGAAAAAAATACAATCTAAACGGAAAACACGAGCCCTCTATTTGTTTGGGGGAAGGCTCGTTGGATGCTCGTTGCCGCACTGTGTTCCTTTCGATTCAACCTCACCATCCAAACGCGTACAAGATGGAGGAGACACATTAATGGTGGAAGACCTGCCCGAGGCAAATTGAACACCACCCCGGAATGGTGCCACACGGGGTTGCTCGCTTGCTAACGTGTTAATTTTGTACCCATTTGCCCAGGGTTTTAACGAGAAGTGTTACACTTAGAGTAAACAAGGTCATGCCTAGCCGCCAGGATTCTTGTTCGCCACTCCACCTGTTTGGAAATTTCTTCCGCGGATACCGTTTTTACAAATTCATATTAAATTCAACCGATTTTGGGAAGGGGCGGAACGGTTGGGTGGGGTTTCTCCTGTTTTCCTACATCATTACACATTCAGCCCTAGGTAGGGGGTTCAATCTAATAATAATCTTGCACGGCCATGAATGTGCCCAATTGTGTTCAACTATTTAAAAATCCTTTTGCAAACAACAACAACAACCTACGGTTCGGGGAAACAAGCTCCGCCCATTGTGCATACCTACATAAATCGATAAAGGCCACCGGCGTTTGTGGGACCTGAGCTTTAAAGCGGGCTTACGCCATGGACTTATCTCCGTAGTCCGGACGGGCGGCCATAAACACTGAAGAACCTTTTCATTTTGAAGGTGCCAAATAAAATCACTTCTGCTTCAGATCCGCCGTCAGATCACAGCACAATACGCGAGGTTTTTTTTTTACTTTTCTTCTTACGTTCTTTCCACCCAGTATTGAATGCTCCTTTTTACGATTTCCATACCGATCTTGATCCCCACTCGCAGGAAGCATCAAAAGCAGCCGGGGAAATAAACCGACTTGGCAAAGGAGCATCGGACATCTTTTACAAATCATCAAAAGAAGCGCAATGTGTTCGGATTTCCCGCTGGCCGGGGTATCGCGGGCGGGGTGGGAGCTGCAGGACAATCTTGAAAACCACCCTCTCATAAGAACGAACATTATACGAGCTACGTACGTACTTACTTAGCCCGCATGAGTTCCTCGAAATTAAAAGTGGTGAAAAACTGAAAAACCACCCCCCAGAACGGGTACGATAGGTACGATCTGACCCATCAAAGGGCAGTCAAACTCTTCGGGCAAAACGCCGCAGCCCAGCCCCGACGAGTGGGTCGAGATTGTTGGAGCATAAAAACTTTATGCTATAGTCATATAAAGCCATGCAAGCGAGCGAAATGGATCATGTTCATTTTTTTTGCCTGCTTTTTACTCACCGATTCTCCGCTGTCAGTGTTTCGGTGTGTGTGTGTGTGTGTGTGTAAGTGGGTGCGGGCATGCGAAAAGAAAGCAGAACTTCTGATAAGTCCATTCCGTTCCGGTTCGGAAAAGTTCAGCAATTCGCATGCCGGTGTGGGAACCGACGACGACTTGGCGAGGGTTGAGCGGCGGAAGGATTTTCGAGAGGAATCAGAACTTCCGGATCTACATCTTTTACGGGTTTGTTAGTGGGTAGTTGGCGAACTTGGTTCTTGGTTTTTATTTTTCGTTTCTGCTCCCTTCCGGAAGGCAGCCCTCTTGACTCTTGACAAAAAACCAAGCAGTCTCTGCGGACTGCCGAATGTGCTGTACTACTTCATAAACTGACGAACGTGAACAGCCCCACTAACCACACATTGTACTCCGTTTTTCCGATTGTCCTGTTATCGAGCTGGGTAGTAATTTTTACTGCTTCCAACAACTTGTTCTGCTGGCCGATCATGGTCCTGAAAGGAGAAACAGAATACGTGCACTTGAGTGCGCTAAAAACAATGAAATGTATTGACTAACCTCAGCACATACTACCCTACTATGTTCCTTTTGTTACAAATGGTTGACAATGTTTTGAGGAAGAGTTCCTTTTTCACAAAACAAAAAAATAAAGCCTGAACGCGAACGCCCATTACAAAGCTTAAGCGGTTCGTTCAGTGCACCGGGAAGCTTTCCAATCCTCCCTAATTTAGCCACTGGAGTATGTGAAGAGAAGATAAACGCACATCCTCATCCACATCCACCTTTCGCACTTCAAACGAATAGCATAAACTGCGGTGGACAGCGGAAGAGACAGGTACATTGCGGAATGGGGGCATGTGGCAATATAGCAAGATTGCAGACTTCGTCGAATATAGCCGGTTTCGGAGATGAGAAAGCACTCAATTTCGTTTCCCGTTCCATTGAGCGGATGCCAGGAGTGAAAGCCACCGACTGCTGCTAGCTTTTGGACCTGCCCACCGAAGGACCCTGCTGGAAGCTGATCCTGTAGGCACGCAGGATTAAACCACCTTCTCTGCACACGAAACGCTCATACGCAAACGGGCGAAATCGAGCTAACCTGTGCGAATCCCAATGTCACCGAGTGCTCTGGTACGGGGCAGGATTTTCCCCGGACCAAGGACATCCACCGGACGAACCGGCACGTCGAAGGATCATCGGCGGCGGTGGTGGTGGTGGTCGTGACGCTATCGCGCTTACACAGTTGGATACTTCCTGATGTAAATGTAAATCAGCCACCATTACCCGTTTACGAGCGTTTAAGATTTTATGGCTCTGGAAATTTATGTCCTTCCTTCGCTGCTCAACACCCCTCCACCGACCCGACCCCGTTCGGTGGCGTTTCCGTTGCCCGCTGCCACGGAACGGTTTGTCAGGATTATGCGTTCCCCTTTTTTTTGGCACCCGTTCCGAACGGAGCCGGCTGGAATTCACTCCTCTTTTGCTTGCCTTCGGTGACGGTTTTTCCAGCTGGATCCTGGGACCCGTAGTACAGCGAGCTCCTGGTGCGCGTATGTGCGTCCGTTCGTCGTGTGTGTGTGCAATGGATTTTCATTTCCGGATTGACCCTTGCCGTTTGTGGCTTCCGGGGTTGCCTTCCAACTGAACGCTACGCTGAGGCCCGACCACCGTCGCCGAGGCACAGAGTTTCCGGCTCTACTGAGGGTTGACAAACACACATACACACATGCAGGCACTAGGCTATGTAAAAAAACAAGGCGAATAAAAATCGCACACGCTTACACCGAACGCGTACGCATTTGAATGTAATTGAGATTTGTGCGCTTCCGGTGTGCTTCGATGGTTCCGTTTTACCCCTTTGTCGGATTGGGTTGGGTTTTGGCAGCCCTCTCTTCTGTTTTTTTTTTTTGCTGTCCCGGATGGTCCCGATTTCGCAGTAAGCCCTTTGCATTGGGTTTGGGTTGGGTTGCAAGTGCAGCAACAGGGCAGGGCAGGATAGTGCTACGGATCCAGGATTAGGGAAGGATTTTCCAGGGACGGCGACGGCAATCAATGCTCGCCGCTCGTAAGCTAATAGACAGCGACATAAACTCTATTTGGAGCACCGATTTTTTTTTTAATCGAGCCAAGCCGCGAGAACGCTAGGGAAAGGAAATTAGCATAGACTTACTATCGCGCCACCGCCAGCACAGGTCGAGCGAGGACGTGGGATTTTACTCCCATTTTTATCAGGTTTACAGAATGATTAACTTCACTGTGGAAGTGGTTTAAGGCCGGCGCAATGAAGGTAGAATATTCTTACATGTTACTTACTTCCTGCCAAACAAACTGGTTTGGAGAACATTTTAAATATTTTGGAAGATCAGAACAAAAACACGTTAGTTTACTTTTATCGTCTAAAGTAATTAAACTAATCGCCGTAAACATTATTATTTCCCCCAAAATATTACATCTTCTGTTCGGGATCCGAAGGGATCCATGACTCACAAACGCGACCGAGGTAAGAGGGCCTCGGAAAATGTGGGGGATATTGATTACTTTACGCTTTCTCCGCTCGGTTGTTGTCAATATTTGCTCATCTCTCAACGGTGCCATAAAAAAATTATCCCATTATCACAAAAAAAAACATACTGCGCACCAGCAGCAGCAGATTAGGCGTCTCTCATTTCCAGCACTTCATTTGTTCGCCCGACGAAGAAAGGCACTTGAGAAAAGCCCTCTCGAAACGGTCACCCACACCGCCGCCGTGCGACGTTCCATCTGTTGATGGTGCTGTGTCTTGCCTCCCGAACGTTTGCGCTGCCCGGTCGGTACACGGCACCGCGGAAAAGAACGCTTTTTTCGCGTGTCGAACCCGGGCGCTTGCTTGCTTTCACTTTTAATTAAGTTAATGGTACTAATGATATTAAATTTAATTAATCGCCCATTCGCCTGATGCCTTTAGATGCACTTTATCCCTCGCAAGAGGAAGCCCCGAACGGAAGACGATGACGACGGCAACGACGTTGACAATGATGGAAAAGTGTCCCTCCGCGCAACAGGAACGACGAGACGGGACGGCGTATTCGAGTCACAAACTATCGATTCCGGAGCAAAGGGAGATAAATTATGGCTTTCCCTCTTCTTTTTTTTTCTCGCCCACCATGGGTCAATCTTTTTCCCCATTTCCCTTCGACGAGGGAGCCACCGGCAGCAGTTGCTTTGCGAGCATCGGAGTGGATTGCAATAAAATCAATCAAACTGCTGAAACACAGCTTCGAAGCTTTCCCCCGCTCCAAGAGTTACGCCAGAGCGAGCTATTCCCGTTCGACTATTTCCCGATGATTTGTTTCACCATTCCGTGGAAACTTACGCCTTCCCCCCCAATGCCAGACATTTGTCACGGTGCGTCAAATTGACAAACTTCTCCGAGCGCGAGCATCCTCGAACCAATTTCCTCTGGCCTTCCTGTGGAGTCGAATCCTGGCGGGGGCGCGCTAACGTCTGGTTCGAATTGGGAGAGAATTGATTGCACCAAAATCCATTCGGGGCCACTCGGCAGATATCAACCATAGAGTGTGAATGGAAACGGAATCCTTCTGAACCGAAGGACGATAAAAGGTTGTTGGAGAGGTGGGGTGGTGGGGATAGCTTTAGTGCCGATTCCCGAACCGGGAACGAGTCCCTTTCATTGAATCATAGTTCGTGTAGCTCACCGTTCCCGTTCAGCCGAGATGAATCTTTCCCCGCTCTGTGGTCTAAGATGAATAGAAGAGAGCAAAGATCGATGGGTGCCTTTAATTAACTGCGACGATGTGTCATTTCACGTTAATGATTCGCCCTCAGCCTCCCACCCCCCAGAAGAGACTCACCGAACAAGCAGAAGAAAGTGTCACTTCGTGGAAGTACCAGACGAAAGATGGGTACGGATGTGGCGAGGGACATCCTCAACATGAATGGGGGCGCAAAAAATTATCCCTTTTTCCGTGGTGTGATTCGCGGAAATTAGGCTCGTCTGTTCAACCACTCAGTTTGGGGCGCCTTCTTCAGTCGCCGCGTAATGTAGTCTACGATCTAAATTCGACGGGTTTGCTCCAGCGATGGACCCACTTTGATGAATTTTTCCGTGAAATATTTTATCAATTTGATGGTTGCTATGTTTAAAAATATATTCACCTCGCTACCATCTAGGGGATGGGGCGCCGTACGGGTGATTAATGTATCCTTTATCGCGGGAGCAATCAGTGAGATTACCCATCAAAGCATTCCTGGAATCAATTCCATTTTCGCATTGGGTTTCATCTCTGTTGTGGGGTTTTTTTTTTTATCCTTTTTTTTCATCTTGCTGCTGGGGAATTTTCGACGACTCTTGTAAATTTCTCGGAAAATGAACACTCGTTCACATCGTCTGGTATAGCTTTGGGCAAGACAATCTTTCAGTAGGATCCAATTCCACGTATGGTCAGTTACATAATGTCTATCCGTACGGTGTCGCGTGGAGACCGTTGGTTGGTAAAAGGACAAAAGTGGCCAGGTCGGAAAATGTAGGAAGGTGAACGCGAAAACCCTCAGAAGTGACAGCGAATAAAGGGACAGCAAATCCGGTACCCGTTTCGGAGAAATAATGTTTTGTGAGTAGGACGTTCCGGTGGGCAGGACTATGCCGCCTGTGTCCCTCGGGCCCGCCTGCCGCACACCATCCACCGGTGCTGGAATTGAACCGGAACAAACACAGAGATGAGCAGGAAATGGACATAAATATCTGCCGTCAGTCAGTTCACGTTTTTGCCGCCCGTGCCTTTTCAACGACCCCGATGATGAAGATGATGATGTTGCTTCTGCTGTTGCTGCTACTGTTGCCGTATCCGCATGGTTCCAAATCCCTTCCGAAACCCGGGGAAACGTGGCGCCCGGCTTTGGAAATGACGCAATACGCGAGGGTGAAGCTATTGCGTATTACTTCCCGGGGGTAAACTGCTCAGAACATCCCACCGTGCCAGGCGCCGTTCGCACACATACACAAGGATTGAGGGATGGAACGAAGGATACAAACGGTGCCAGTGGGTGATTTTGTGAAGCAGTCGTGAAAAGTTCTACCGAATGTTCTGGAAGCAAATCATACCCTAAATTGTTCTAACATTCTAACATTTAGGTGCAGTTGAAGTTCATTTTGAGAGTTGGATTAATTTTCTGTTGGAGCAACACGGACCCTTTCTTGGACGAATGCTTCTGCAAGGAACTTAATATGTTCCTTTGAAAAATGTACAAAGATAACCAAACTTTATCGCTTCAAACTTCTTTCTAGTAAATGGAAATGCCCTAATTGGTTACTTGAATGGTGATACATGCATGCACTTTTGCATTGAGGATGCAGATATCGACGCATGAAAAATGAAGAAGAATCCGAACGTGCAGCATAAATAATTAATTAACAAGGAATCCCTCGAACGTTTCCAGACGTATTTTATGAATTCCTTAGTTTCTTCTATAAAAGATATACTTCATAATAGCTTCGCAGAAAATTCTTATGCAAAATTTTTAAACAGCACTTGAACTAAAATTTATTATTCATTTACCCTCCATCCGGATCGATGCTCCCATAGGTTCGACACCGGCTAGAAACAAAGGAGCGTACGGTCCATCGGGCTTCCGTTAATTTGGCATCGAGGATCAGACCCGGGATGTACATTGGACGAGAGCAATGTTGCAATGCTGCATCGCCGAACGGGCTCGCACTACCTCCGAAGCATACTGTCGAGGATTCGGGTGATGATTTCGGTGGGTGTTGCTTTGTGTGTACTGATTTGAGTAGATTTTGTAGTGGCGCATTAGAGGATGCTTTTTGCTGGTGGTTTCCGGTTCTCGGGCGAATTTCCACGATGGCTGCACTTGGCTAGCAAAAAACCCTTCCGGACTATTTTGTTACTCACTCCCACCACCGAACAACCCACCAGTCATCGGAAGGTAAGAGAGAAGTTTGGTAAAAGGACGCACAAACGAATACGACGCAATTGATTCCACCCAAGCCAAGCCGACCCGCACCGGAGGGTTAGTTGATCCAGCGCCAGCAATGAAAGGGGTGGGCGAATTGATCCTGCAGTGAAGTACAGCCTCTTCGCGGCATACTACGACCGGTACGCACACAAAGCAACGTGATGGAAAGACGCACCAACACAAACGAGGGTGAACGCTGCAAGCAACAGGGTTGAGAGGCTGTTGCGTGCAGGTTCCCGGCTTGTGACTGTGCGTCGTCCCCTTTGCACCACAGGACGCTCGTTATCCTTGTCGTCGTCGTCGTTGTCGCCAGGCGGCTTCGCAGCATGGCTGGCGTCCTTTTGGCATCCCTTCCCAGATCCTCCCAGATGCCTCTTCAACTCCACTCTCGGGAAGCATTTTATTCGCGCGCGTTAAAATAGGGACATTTTAGGGCACAAGGACAAAGAAAAATCTCGTACGCACCAAACACACACACCCACCCAACTGGGGGTAAGGCCGCGGCGGGAGAATCCCTGCGTGTGCGCCGATATAAGAAACAGCCAAAAGGAAACGAACGTGTAATCAAATCGCATCAAAAATTTCATAATAATAAAAATAAAACGCAATACACCGTAATAATGGAGTGGTTGCTTACGGTACCACGACCCCCGGTACTATCTTCCTCCTCACGCGTTCCCCGCCCCTGAAAAGGGCAAAGGTTTGAAGGAAGCCAGGCCCTTCGGTGGGCTTGGCCACCAAAAACCGGTGGGCCCGGGAAGCGGTCTGTGTGCGTTCGTTGTGGTTTTTTCTTTGTCATGCAGTGAAGCTGCGAGGGCTGCGAACTGCGTCATCGAACAACGGCGCAATCGGCCGAGATCCGAAGGGGATGATGCCCTGGCGCCAATGGGGATTTAAACTTCACCGAACACTCGAGTGCGTTTACGGGTTGCGTTTAACGTTTTCGGAGCGCCGAGTTCTTCGAGCCGGTGTCGAGGCAATCGGTTGCAGGCCACGTTGTAAACCCGGCACAGGCGACAAAGTGCGCCTGAGCCGAACAGAAGCACCGGCGGAGGGATGATGACATTGGCAACAACACCCCGAAGCAATGTGACCCAACGTGCCCTCGCTGTTGCTTACTGTAGTATTAGTTCCTGCAGGAGGCGAACACATTCAATCGGATGGAAAAATTACGATAAGACACTTTGCGGAACAGAAAAGATAACTCCAGAGAGAAAGAGGGAGAGGGAGTAAGAGAGGCCTTTTAAGGCAAGGAAAAAGCACCATCTCTCGTACGAGTGCACTAAAGAAGGAAAGTTTTCCCATTACCTGACGTTCGGAGGCTTCCGATAAGCTGCACCAAATCGAATCTCATAAAAATTGCAAAACGCTTAGAAGCTGTTTTATAAAACCGTTCAAAACTGGCGTTGGAGGAAAAAAGAGGAAAAAGCAGATAGAAAAGAAAAAAATCCTTACGTTTACAGTGCCGTATGCTAACGTAAAGGCAGTGGAAAGCTGGTGTAAATAATGGGTTACTTCAAAAACAACGCTAGTAAAATATATCGCACATCCTGGGAGTGTGTCACCCCCAACATGAACCTTTACCTTGCTTCTACATATCATATTTATCATCATAATTCAAATTTATTATCTTATTCATCATAAACGGAGAACAATTATCGTAAAATTCATTCGCCTTCTCCTCCCAGGGCAGGCAAAAAATATGTGTTTGCTGCATCATTAACAAATCAGTGTAATTTCGGTGTGATAAGGCGCATGAAGAATCTGCACAGACGTTTACCTCGTCCGGCGAGGATCTATATGAATCGTGGAAAACCGTGCTGCTGATAAACGGAGGTGATGTTGCAAAAATTATGCCCGAGATGGCATTGAAAGGGAGGAACCGGTGCACATTAGGACCGCGCGTAATCTATTGTCCACATTTCTTGTTGTTGCTCGTTGTTGCAGCAAACATTTAAATTTACTGTGGAATAATTTCAACGAAGGCAAACGAAGGAACGTTCCGTGTGCCGAGCATGCACGTGAGCCGAGACTAAGGGGCCAGTCAGAGGTGGAAGAAAACTGTAAACATGGGCCGTACATGGGACTTATCGAACAGAACGCGAGCCCATTGTTGTACGCGTACGCGAGTTTGCCATTTTACGCCCGTTTCTTGTCGCCGATAGTGCTTCGTGTTGCGATATCGCGGCACGATGTTACTTTATCAGTTCGGGCCACGACCGCGGAAGGCTAAAAGGGGCTAAAAATAAACAATATATTTTGTGGACGAGCCGATGTTGTTTGTTTGCCGTTCTTATCGTGCAGATGGACCCGGCTTGCAACGTCAAGGACGTCAATTTTCGGCACACGGGATAAGTAGCCACCGATCGAGTCTGGTTGGAACTTGTTTTCTCTTCCTTTTGCTAAATACCCGAGTGGAATTTTCTTCAGGGTCACGGAAGTAGCTGTTTTTATAAATGATAGAGGGTCCCTCTAAGACACTTATTACTGCTTCGACGACGTACTTGGTTCTGGTGCGTAAAAATCTATTCGTTCGATTCTGATTGCCGGAAAAGGTACTGAGCTGAGGGACTGCATTGACAGCTTCTATCTCTTCCATGCAAAATTTGCACTTGTAAAAAACCAAACCGGAGCTTTCTTATCAATCGCTCGAACGCTTCATTTAGCAGCCGAGCCGCCGTTGTCGTCAAACATAGACCACTGATTCCACGACGGCCTTCAGAATGGCTCGGAGCTGTTTTTCAATTTTGCCAAACAGACCCTACGTCAATACGGTAGGGGAATTAGTTAAAGTGCTTTATTTGATAACGAACGAAACAAACAACAACCTAATCGCGTTTCTGTTTTGTTTTGCTTGGCATTGCTTCCTAGTGTCATCCGGCAGCAATCATCGATCCATGAAGGGATGGAAGGTATCGAATTTCGGACCCTCGAGGCCTTTAATGCTTCTTAGGCCTCTGGCTTTTCCGATTCCGTTGCAACCCCCTGCCGCAGATCCGCCGTGAACTCGGGAGAAATGGTGAAAAGATAGAAATCTTAGAGGTCCCAGTTCGAGGTGCCCAGGTTCGCGGTGTCCTGCGTTGTTGTCGTTCCTGCGCACAGTTCAGGTCATCCCCGGAGTCGGCGGATCATTACGACGTTGTTGCACGAACTCGGAACGACACTGCAGCGAACCCTCGCCAAAAGGCACAGGGTCTGGGACCCGATACCATGTGATGTGTGTTGCCCCTGCTTGTGAGGAAAAACGTAAAGCTATCCGAGAGGGTTACCGTTTTCGGAGCTACTCGCCCCGTTTTCTGTTTCCCTTTCTCTTTAATCCTCATGCCGGCCTGATCATCGTTCGATACATCTCCCGAGGGCAGCATCCAATTCCAGCTGGGCGAGGGCGGACACAAGTAGGACCCGCGGTTGAGTCGGGAAGAGTCCGATTCCCCCGTGCACTCCCGTGGCTCGTGGATTGAAACCGAACCCCGAGGGCAAACCGCAGGCCACTAACACCATACGCCAGGGAGAGCCGTCCCTCCCCTCCACGCTCAAGACACTCCACGAAACAAGGGAATCGAACCAACGGGCTCCAATCTTGGGTGGACCTCGGCGAGTCTACCGGGTCAGTGCTGCCAGGTAAACGAATAATAAAAAGTCGTAAACGTGATCAAGGTATAACATAAATTAGAGGTAAAAAATCGAGAAAAGGAAAAAATGGCCTTTACCACTCCGCTGCTGCTAGCCGCTCCTGAAGCCTTTCACCCGGTTGCTTGCTTGCTGCCCCTTTGGCAGAAATGGTGGCAGAAGAAGTTGTGCGAAGCAAAGCGAAGCAGACACCGACACCAAATGGGACCAGAGCAGGCGAACGGTGAAGCTTCGAGGCACGATCTCCACTGCGATCAACATCCAGCATCAAAACACAAAACGACGACAGTCACATACGTATGCTTCTACCATGGCTAACCCACGTCTTCGATCTTCGGGGTGGTGGAAGTGAAGAGTGCGGGGAATCGAAACGATAAACAGAAGCCAACATCAAGCCCGTGGAACTGTACGTAGTGAGGGCGGAGGCAGTAATGGCACCACCAGCATCATAAACACACTATAAGAAACTCCAACAAAACAGCATAAAACATATGAGAGACGTTGAGCATGGGGCAACGAGAGACGCAAACGCAGATCGTAGACGCGAGAAGCAGAAAGATCGTCTGCGAACGCAGCAAAAAGGAAAGAAACGAAAAGAGAGCACTTTCAGAATGATGGGAGAGAAGAAAAAACCGAAAACTAATTTCAAAACATAAATCAGCTGATTTAATTGCAGCCCCGAACCCACACGGGAGGAGCTCGGGAGTGTTGGAAAAATAGAAGGGAACTCCGAGGAAGCGGACGCTGTCTCGCCATTTCTTGCTACTTCTTCTTCTTCGCTCGATCGTGTTTCGTTTCGACCCGTTTTAGTTTCGTTTCGTTTTCGTTAGCACCAAACGATCGGGCGCTGAAGAAAAGCGGGTTAGGCGCGTACGGGATCAAGGAAAAAACGGTTTCCTACTCGCAGCAAACCGTAAGCAGAAAAAATTGCCGAACGCACGTGATCGGACGAGCCGATCGTGATGTTTTCCCTGATCACCCACACCCTACCCGGTCTCCTTTAAATGGAACCGTATCGAAATCCGCCGCGAGTCCGCGATGGCCGAAGAACAGCGATTTTTCATCGCGGCCCTTTTGCAGCTACCTCAGTTAGTGGCCAACATTGCAAGCGAAGGCCCGTGCTTCGATCCACCATCAGCACACCTCGGCTGCTACCGTTGCTTCGGGGTAGGTGATATTTGTCTTCCCATTTCCCCGGCACACGTCGTGAGTAATAAGTTTCTATGCTTCTTTGCTCCCAACTCGATCGTACGACATGGATGGCCAACATTGCACCCGAGGGTTCGTTTTTCGCCTGGTTCTAACAATTTAGTGGAGAAGTAACCACCCCACAAAGGTACAGGAGTTCAATCTCGCTCAAACAACCCCTCCAAATTACATACGACGAGGAACTCGAAAAAAACTCCTTCCGAACTCCACCGAGTAGCAACTAGTTTAACATGTTCAGTTCATTTCTCCATCCTTCCCGGGGGGGGCGGGGGGTTTCCATGCTGGACTTGCCGTGGCTGACAACTTCGGTCCATATGTACCGTTGTGTGTAGTCGCTGCTGACTTTTATTAGCATGTCTTCGGGAGCATGTGCTTTCTTTCGGCCGTAACCGTTTCACATACACGGGTTTGACGACAGGGAACTAGGGTTTTAATAGTTGGGAGAAATGAAACTTTTCCGTCCCCGGTTTCATCTCTTCCTCATGGTTCACACACACACGAGGATTTTGTGTCGTCCTTCGCCACAACGCTGGGAAAAAACTAGAGAAGCTAGAGCAACACGAAAAGGATACAGAGGAGAAAACTGTTTCATTCCGAACACAACACTGGGTTAGTATGCAATTCTTCTTTCGGTCCTTTTTTGTCGTTTAATTTTGCCAATCGTGTTGGACGGTACGGTACGAGGAAGTTTTAATTGCAGCAGACGATCTCACCTTTACTTTTTTCTTTCTTGTTAATTTTTGTTCGGCTACACAGGAGCGCAGAAGCTAGTGACACGTCCGAATGGATTTTCCCGGACCTTCAATCACAGGAAGAATCGTTCCGTATATTCCCGATACAGGAAAGTACACACTGAATACTATAACAGTTTCCTGATTTGGTAAACTAAACGAAAAAAAGATAAAACAAACGAATTCTCCCTCAGAAAAACACTGTAAACAAATCCACGTCTAAGATATACAAAAACCTAAATGATTCTTTACTATCTCTCATTTATTAATTTTATATATGATGTTAGTCTTGTTTCACAATTAAAATCCATTCGTTTCCTCTATAGCGTCTTTAGTTTGTCTGGAAAGAAAAATACCTAGAAACAAACTAAACTTCTTGTAACTTCCCTAGGTTTGATGTGCTCTCTTTCTGAACTTATGCGTGAACTCGATCTTGTATAGCTTCGACTCGACATTTCCCCTGCTCTGACGAAGGTACTAGATTAATTTTGGAAAAGATGAGAGTAAGTTTTCCCCCTTTTTCTCCTTCCTTCCAAAACACCACCATCCTGATTGAAGCGAGCGAAGAAGCGTGTGTAGTTATTAGTTTGCTTAGTAAACGTCACACACACGCACACACGGAACTAGCGTCGGAAACGGTGTGTGAGTTGTTGATTCAAATTTTATCTCCATTTTCCATGCTGCTTGCCCATGGCCAACTGCAACCGCACTCATAGTCACCCGGTAGGATGTCTTCATTCTGGAGTTAGCTTGGACCCTTTGGATGTTATTTGTCCAGAGAAAAAAAGAGTGGTTTTCAGACACTTTTTTTTTATTCTCCTTCGAAAAACGAAATGTACATTTGACCGTAAGACGCACAAACTTTTGGCAGAGGAAGCGAATTGATGATCCTTACGAAAACACGTCCACGACCCGGGCCTCTCGATCCCATGGAGCCAAAGGAGTGAATTCTTTGTTGAATTGGATTTGATAGAAAAAGTCATTAATTATGTCGTTTTCTGGTTTCGGAGGAAGGATTGAAACGCTTTTCCCTGCCATCGTCGCTCCCGGGGCGTAATCTTGACAAGCTGCGGCATAGACTGGCCAGATTGTCTTCGTGCCATGTTTGTGTGTGTGTGTGTGTACGTGTGCTTGTGTATGCTTATTTTTTCTTCGTGCCTTTCATTATTCTTATTTGCTGCTGGTCTGACGATTTTTTTTCTTTGTCCATCCCAAGACACACCAGAGAGAAATTCGTTGGCAGCGACTGCCACGACCATGGATGGATTGATGGAAGCCTAATGATTTTTCGGGGAAAAATCAGTCT
This sequence comes from Anopheles plumbeus, assembly GCA_034621735.1. NCBI lineage: Eukaryota > Metazoa > Arthropoda > Insecta > Diptera > Culicidae > Anopheles > Anopheles plumbeus. The sequence continues at coordinate 17,277,146 of JAOEFI010000007.1, read as the reverse complement.
CGTCCCGGCCCGACCGGATCCGTTCGTCCTGGCCGAGGGGGAGAAGGGACTTCGGCTGACGATGAAAAATGATTCGCCTGGCAGGACTTCGCGCTGCACGAGCACGAGTTGGAGCCAGCAGGCTGCCACGGCTGGCTGGAACTGCAACCTACCGAAAAAAAGGCGAACCATCCTGGGACCGGCGGACAAGGACGAACGAAACGAACGGCGAATCATTTGCCAGCACTCGATGACACGATGTCTTTTTGCGGGTTTCGGTGCAGGTTCATTTACGCTTTTCGGTGCTTTTAATTGTTTGCTCTGAGAAATTGACAGATGTGTAGCAGCTTTGACAGCTGATCGTTACTAAAATAAATGTTTTGATGACCACCACCGTGTCGGGAGAGGGAAGTTTGGCCGGAGCTAAATGAACTACTCGGCGTGTTGTTCGTTTCCCTCGTCCGTCCGTCCGTTGGCGACTTTCATTGCACGCGATCGGTCCGTCCGGCAGTACCGTTTTTCCATCGAAAATGAGTGCTGTTTTCCTTTCCGTGCAGGAAACGAATTCACTTCGATTGCCGTTCGGAACCGTTCCAGCTGGGGTTCTTCTGCGAAAGATTAATGAAAGAAAGTTCAATTTTCGATCCAGTTGAAAACATGTTGCCGAGGCTTAAGGACAACTATGAAATTGGAAGATAGAACGGCGGGCAGGCAGGAGGTTGCGGGGCTTCAAACGACACTGGCCAAAAACGGATCCCAGAAGCGCACGAAAATGCTCGAAAAGAGTTGTCTTCGTTCGATGGTCCTGTTTTGGCATTGCCTTTTGGAAATGTTGGAAAAACTATCGTCCTTTCTCCACCTTGTGCTACTGTTTACGAGTGGGTTGATTGCGTGAGTGTTATTGTCATATTCTTCTGGCAGGCAATACTATTTTTCTCTTCCATCGATGGCACGTGGCGTCGTGTTACGTCATTGCGAATATGATTTGTTTGGCGCTGACATTGTGTGACCTGGCGTGTGGTATATTTTTCCATGCGACCCACCCTGTTTCCACGAAGTGCGGATACCTATGCCGCTCGGGTAAGTGACGCATTTTCACATCGACCGCGTCTCCTTCCCACCCATCGTTCAAAAATAATATCGAAAAGTGTCCGTTGAAAGGCAGTCAGCTGTAACGTTTGTGTTCCGACGGAGCTGTTCCTTTTCTCCTGTTCCAAAAAAGATCAACGTGGACGAGGCGTTCAAGGACATTCAAGACAGTTTTCGGCTATTATGCTTTCCGAGTAATAAAAAAGGAAGAAATTAACATAACAGAATGTGTTCAAACCGTACGAGACGACACCATGAAAACGAAAGTTCCAAATTGGGAGCCTCATGAAAATCGGTATAATTATAACCAACACTGTGAAGCGATGAACGTTGGCGTTCGGGTAAGGGCTATAAACAGCTAGCGGGTTGGAGAATCGCGGGATGTTAATGTCACGATCATAATGTGAGGTTTTGTTCGCATGTACTCGTCTAAACTGAATCGAACTCTTCCAAACAACTCGCTTCCATCGCAATCCCTGGAGAACATGAAAATATGGAAAACAAGCGGTTCCGTTCAAGGCGTCGAAACGTTTATGTTATCCTTTTTGCACAACACCAAGTTTCATTCAGCATTCCCCATACTATGCGAGGGGGCCGAGAGGAGTTCGTCCTTTTACCACTGGGTCGACACAGAGCGAACTCCTGCAAAAATCTACCGGCCTTCCGTCCTCCATGGTCGTTCGTCGGAGTTCTAGCTCCAGATACGGAGTCCTGTGCCAAGAAGCTAGAAAACTCACCCTTTTCTAGCACACAGATACAGCCATCGCACCGGCCGGCTCTTCTCGCTGTGGTTGTGAGTTTTCGCTCCTACGATTTTCTATTTATTTTCCAGCCCATTTCATGCAGCGAACCACAACGGGCGACTCCATGGCAACCGAAACAGCACCCAAAGCAGGCGCAGCCCGGCACCAAGTGAGGAAAACAACTTTTCATATTCAAAAATGAAAAATGAGATAATAAATTCAATTTGTACGCCATTTTCCACATTCCCGAACTAAGATCCAAATGCCTATCCCGAGCCGCGGGTCGGTATTTGGGGCCATTTCAGCTGGCGACCGTCGCGCCGCATTCACCAGAACGCGTCACATCATCTTCGTCACCCATTTTTCTCGCCTTGCAAGGGGCCGGGAGAAGGAGGTTGGAAAACGCGCACACTGACTTCATTATTCAACCATCCAGCCGGCGAAGCTAATGGCGAAGAGTAGAGAGCGAGGAAAACACCAGCGACACCGCTGATGAACGTCCCCGAAACAGGTGCACCGAATTACTCGAATATGTCATACACACATTCTTGCGCCGCGTGTCCTTACCGGTGCCGGCCGGCGGGCACATTCCCACTTTACATCTTCCGAACGGAGCGGAAATTGGTAACGCGATGCCGAACGCACATTAAATCCGGAGAATAAAGGAAAAGCGACCGCTTTCTGGTTGGGGTGAGCTGGGTGGAAAATAAAATAAATCAAACTACGAAAATGAATCGTCGCCGGAAAGGAACCGACGGACGGAACGCGACGCGATGCGAAGAAACACGTCAAGTAGATAAGTGCACATTTTGCTTTACGACTCGTTTGTGGCAGTCGGGTTTTAACGGGAAGATTAGGGTGTCGCAGGTTTACTCCAAATAAATTCATCGAAACAACATTAATCTTTCCTCGGACTGCCATCCGTTCTTAGCAATTCCATTTTAAGACAGCGTAAATCTTTCGTAAGTATATACATTACATGTTCAAATTATGACGCGCTAATGATCAGAAAAGCTTGACTTTTTTCACTGTTAAATGTTCAACTCATCAATATCGATGCTGCAAGCACTTTTGCTAAATATATTATTTTTAAACGCTATGTATAACATAAATCCACAATTAGAACTGACTAGATTAGTTCACTTTCGAATTCATTCAACTTCAATTGAAATCATCATTAGTGCTGTTATAATCAAATTTATTGTCGTTTCTCAGGATTCATTATCATTATGTGTGGAATGTATAAGAAAATCAGACGCATTACTCCTAACATCCGAGCATTTTTTTTTTTTTTGCTAGCCCGAAGGCGGAAATCGCTAGCGTTTCGAAGACATCTGGTGGCAGTTTTCATCACCTCTGTTTCGTTAACATTGGGCGGCCTGAAAATATAGCAACAGCCGAGGCAACGTGTTTCAATTTTATTGACACAAGAAAGCGTTCGGGGAAGGACGGGACCAAATCGAAGAAAAACAATTCATCATTGCAACGATCAATAGGGCGTCTCACCAGGAGGGGCAAGGACATAATGCACGGACTGTCAAATATTTCAATCCAAAATGATTGAAGCCTATTGAAACGGAAGCAGGAACTTTCTTGCGTGTGTTGAAGAGCGAATTTCCAAACCTTTCACCCCACATGGATAATCTTTGAAAACCCGTCTCCCACCCCCAACTGGTTCGTGGGCTGCATTCTCCTGATGAATGAAAAACCCATTACATCCCGTTTTTCATCACACAGCACAAATATAACTGTAGAAGACAAGAAGGCAGCGAAAAGAACGGGGAAAACACATCTTGTGCTGTCGAGTGGGAAAAGAAAAATACCGTAGGCCGTCTTTGGGCTCCTTGAATGGAAACCCTGGCGATATGGAGGGTTGCACACAGGGAAAGTTTCTTTAAAAATTTCAAACCCGGAAAAACAAGCATCCTTTTCCTCCACTCACTCGAGAAGGGATGATATTTTGGGCAGGGTAGAACAAAAGAGCGGGCGAACTCGAGAGGCAAAAGCCAGCTAGAATGAGAAACAAAATCTGCAATAGAACGACAAACCATCAGTCGCGAGTGCCTTCTCGGTGGAAAACTCATCGAGTCAAAAGAAAAACGGTAACGATTTTTTTTTTTAACATGAGGAAGTAATGGTTCTTGACGTTTGCTCGCCTTAGCAGTAGGCTGTGTTTCATTTTTCCTCTGATTTTTCCAGCAGGTCGTTCTTATCCCTTTTTTGAGCTTCCAAGAGCTTTTGAGGCTCTTGAAATCCTTTGCAACATTTTACGGTTTTAATTTTTGAGCTGGGGTAACGCGTAGCTGGTACGGATTGCAAGAAAAAAAGTGATAAAAAAAACCATTACAAACAATCTTCAGCCCCGCCAGACCTGCTTCGCTTTGATCCCTCGGGCCGTATTTTCCAACGCTCTCCTGCTGCTGCTTGCATCTCCACTGTCATTCATTCCCGTGACGAATTTTCCACATTTTTCGCAAGAGCTTCTCACAATATTCAGCTCAGCTCTACTCCGGCCTCGATCGTGCCAGCGCCTAAACATAGCATAAGAGCCTAGGGAATGGACATCAGAATTATCTTCATCTCCAAGCGCCTAATCCTAAACAATACGGACGGCAACATATGGAAAGTCGCGTAAAGTCCTCGATGCCGTCTCCGCACGGCCGGGAAAAATCAATTATTAAAAGTCAATTCCCGGGATATGGAAATTGTTTTTTTTTCTAAGCCACACAATCGTCCTTATATACGTCTGTTCCCTGCAGGACGTACTCTGTACTTGTCAGGTGAACTCGTCAAAACGACGAAGCGTGGTATTTTTCCCTGAAAATATCCATCATACAAGTCGGGGAATGTCGCATGTCGTGAGGACGGGCCGCTTTCCTCGGGACAGTGACATCCTGCTCCGTTTAGTTTTTTTTTACTTTTATTTTTTCAATAATCAGTCGGTCGGTCGGTCTGTTGGTCGGTTCTAGCCATCCCAATTTGGGGCTCCACATTCTGTTGGCAATCGTTTTCGCTTGTTTTTACCTGGGCTCGGGTCGCATATCCTTGTATGGATGAGAAAAGGACGGAACAAGCGGATGAGAACCAAAAAAAAAAGTCATCTGCGAGAGAGAAAAATAAAGCGAACGAAGAATGCATAATTTATCGCACCGAAAATGATGGCACCATTATTCATCCGACAACGTGGGCCATATTGATCCACATTTCTGCATATGTTTGGGCATTGGTGAAGACACAATGTTAAGGTGTATGTATGAAGTATGGAGTGAGGGGCAGCGTGGTTCGCCCCTGGCATGGTTGTGTATAAAATGACAGTTAAGCTTACACACTATGCGCATTAAATCAATTCCTATTACATAATTAAGTATAAATAAAGCAAGCGGTTGAAAAATACGTCTTCATACACCAAAAAGCTCCTTAAAACTTTCAGTCCTTCCTAAAGGCAAACGCTTAAGGAAGTTGTTTAATTCATGAAAGTTTCAGAATGTGCCTCAAATGTGCCTGCCTTGTGCGGCTGGATGCAGCGTTAGTGAATAAATCATCTCGTACCGGGGAGCCCACTCGCACCCATACGTGTACATGTGCGAATAGCTAGTGCGCGCCCCCACAACGCGAGCGCCATCGCGTAAGCTGATAATCAAGATTATGTAACGGCCGACGGCCGTGCGGTGAGCGATAGTCGCGAGCAGTTGATAAACATCGTCTTCCTCATCACACGGTGGCCACGTTTATCTTCCCTTCTGCAGAACCGGATACATGGCTCTGCCGCGAAACCGAGCAACGGGAACCCCCCGCCCCAAGGGAAGGAATACGGGAGACAACCCGAGACTATCCGCGTTGGCAGCACAGCACAAAATGCACCGACGTTCGCCCCGAGAGTGCAGGAGTGACATTAAATAATAAGCTCATCGGTGCGTTCACACACTGTATCGTATTCTCGTGTCGCCGCTCGGGTGGAAACTATTTTTCCACCTTATAAAACACACGGGACACCACTACGCTGGCGCTTGCGAGCTCCGCGAGTTGGGCCCGGCCGTAACCGTACTCGCCTCGCGCGCTGGAACCAATTCGCAGGTGACATGTCAGGGGGGCGGATGCTGACGACGAGTGGCCGGTGGAGCTGGGGCCAAGTACCAGTTCCTTCCAGCTCCATTGTTACACTTGATATCTCGACTCGACATGACTAGACAAAGTGTCTACATAAATCTATTATATTCCATATCATGCCTGACATATTCTATTCATGTCCTCCCCAAAGACCACCATCATCTCCCTTTCTCTCTCTAAGAATAGAGCTCCGTGTGCTCTACTCCCTTTTTTTTTTATCCAACGTGTCATTTTAAGGCCCGCTCCGCTATCTCATCTTCCGTCTAAAGTCCTCTGGATACCCACCCCTCCGTCCTGTTGGAAACCGTAAAACCGTGAAGTGAATAAGACCTCGCCAGGTCTTCGGACCTCCCGCCGTCATCCTCTACTTTCAAGAGGAAAGTAAAAGAAGCGGCCTTAAACCCGGTCTGCCCGATGCTCACCGTTCGGTTTGGGCGTTCGGAAAGCCTATGGAAAAAAAGTCAGGATAAAAAGCGTTCAAACCCGAACGAATATGAAGAACTACGAGTAAAACTGATCCGCTGCAGAACATACCATATAGCCGATGAGTAGAACGACGCTATAGACCCCTTCTCGGGAGCAAAAGTGAAGATAGGAAAGGTTCATCTTGTTCAACTGCAAGTGCACCATCGTTTGGTTGGGAAGGCGTTCAAGGAACGGTTTGATGGAATGTGGAGTATGGAGTAGGCGGCGGCCGGTATGACGGCAGACACACCAGATGAAGATGAAAACGAAGCCGAGAATTATAGCTAGAGCAATCATCTTCGCCGTCGTCGTATCCCGGAGATGGAATGTTTGGATGTGGAAAAGAGAAAACGGGACTCTTGACTTAAATGTGAACAGCTTCAGCGCTCGGTGCAAGGCCAAAGCAACCCGCAGCGGTAATACAGCGAAGGTGTCGCGACTGACTAAACTCTACCGAAATGAAACCATGCACCTACACCAACGAGCAGTATCACTTACCGCGGGGACGGCCATTCCTGCATCTGTACGCATTTCGGCTCAGAGATGAAAAAAATGCTCAAATGACGATGAATAGAACCGAGAGCTTTATATCATTGTGGGATTCACTGGTGTTTGCGCAGGAGATGGAGTTCCTGACGAAAATGTGCATATCTCATCGCGCGGGTAGAATCATACATCATGTTTGGGGAGTTGTTTTTCCTAGCGTGCCGTCCCTTTCTCCTCTGTTCTGTCTCCGTTCTTTTCATGTCATCCATTATATCAACCTTCGCTAAAGTTGATGTCACGACCGCGGGACGACGATGAATCCTTCGTGGTACATACATGGAGCGTTATGATGGAATTTTGTTTTTTCAATTTTCTATGATGACAGTGACTCTTTCAAACAACAAAACGGGAATGGATCTTGTGCAATTTTCCTTCTCCGTCCACTAGTAACTGTTTTTAGTTTTTAACGAGAGTTTTGAAAAGTTCAAAATACAAATAATCTCGTAATGCTTGGACAAAACGCCAGAGCATTCCCGCACCATGAAACTAAGGATTTCAATAATACGACACATGGTTTGAGGACAGCAAACATGCAAAACCTAACCCATAGTTCCACCAATTTATTCGCATAAAGGTTTCACTTTCAAAACCGACTGCCGCGACTCCCGCTTTCCGCTAAGCCGGATGGAAACAAGTGCAAATTTTGCAGCAGCGTGGAGCATCAAACACTGAAGCGTAACAGAAAACTGGATGAAAGCAAAAACTTTTCCAAGGACGATGCAGGGGAGATGACTCGAGTGAGCCCGAGTGCTGATGGAGTGACGCAATGGTGTGCGCGATTGAAGGGACCCACGATGGTTGTTGGCTCGGATTGTTTTCTGCTGTTGCCATGCAGCTGTATCCTGCTTCTCCAGCACGCAGGCGGCACAGGACGAACTGGAGGCATGCTTGTAAGTGCACACAAGTACTGTTCAAGATGTCTGTGTGTTTATGAATACATGCGGTACATACGAGCTGAAATGACCAGCAGCACGTGCAGTTGTGCAAAAAAAAATTTCCGTGTTTTACCACCTACGGGTATCCTTCCTGTGCAGAAGATTCTGTATTCTGGCCATAGCCACAAAAATGAAGAAGCAAACAATTATCCAGCGCGGAGCGAGTGAGAAAGGCATATATAGAATGATAGAAGAAGACAGATAAAAAATGGAATTTTATCTTGTAGGGTGATGTGCATCGATGCCGGTCCTCTCCTGCAGCAGGCAATGGCGGTGTGCATGCTGGTTTGTCCCTGTGAGTATTTCTGTGATGATAAACATGCATCACACATGCCTGTCCGCCGAGAGTGTAATTAAAAGTATGGAATGTCAGATTTCAGATAGCTTTCAATTATCCGGAATGGAAGTGCATGTGAGCCGGGAAGGGGAAACAATGTGTGAAAAAAGAAAAGAAACATTTTCCCGAAGCAACACATCGTGGGTTGCTATGCAAAAACCCCCGAAACTAAAATGGGGGAAACGGAAGCACCGATGGGTGGCACTGAAAATAGCACCAGCAGGCGGGACCTCCTGTGACTGTGCGTCCTTCAAATCCCTGGACGCCGTGCCGATGTATGGGTGAACTTGAAAATCGCATCCCCCGTAATAGGTTTTGATAATGAAAAATCGCGTCCCTCTCAACATTGTTCAAGTTCGAGGCCTGGTCAGAGGGCAGCTGATACTAAAGGGCATTTGTTTCGCCCTGCTGTGTGGTCATTTGCCGCATATAAAAAGGGTACAGGGAGCAGATTATGTCCTCTGGCTAAGGGCGAGCGTGCAACTAAATCAACAAACCAACTGTCGTCAGCCGGGGACGATGGCGCGAAAATGCCAAAACGTTTTCAATGGAAGGGTAATGATGATGATGATGGGAGTTTCAAACGGACCAAATCGCGCCAGAAGCAATTATTTGTCTAAAATGGTTACACACTGCACCCGCTATGTGACCGGGTGGAACACGACATGATGGTCGAAATTTGTTGAATGAAATAAAGGTTACATATTGACCATTTAATAAATATATTTCTGAACAATTTGACAGATGTGCAATTGCATTTCTTGACCAGCAGGGTGTCAATGAATGGAAACTCAGCGGAAAATGAATGGAAAATATAAGCGGCAGGACTACATTGTATGCTGTTATATGAAAATGTCTGTTCAAATCATAGAAACATGAAATGATTTAACATAATCACCTGCTCCAGATAGCTTGAATGACTTCGATGCCACTATCAAAGACAAGGTACTTCAAGAGTATCATAAGCTACAATGTAACTCCCCAACGACGTGATCTAACTGGTTATTAAAAGTATGCATTCAAAAGAATTTAAATTAAACCAATGCCCTTTGTGCGACACCTTCCAATTAGTCCAAAATGACTACCATTAAGCGACTCCAGCCACCGCCAGACGATACCAGCAGGTCTTATTTATGACATAACCTCGCTTCGCTGCACCTAAATGCCATCGTCTGCGGCTGCGGCGTCTGCTCCTGGAGACACTTGAAGACAACTCAACCGCACACCGGAAGCCATAGAGACCATCAGAGTGTGCGACGGGCTGCGCTGAATTTTGATATTTGAACACTAGCTGGATGGATGGGTGGATGGATGGAATGCAAACAGCTCCCACTCCCGAAAAACCAGCCCCCGTTCATGTGGACCTCCCGCATGCGAGGATGCGCCCAGGAAGACGATGACTCTGAAGTAGCCCCCAACCTCCCGGGAGTCAATCACATAATTAGCCCTGTTGCTAATGAGGAGACATCGCATTCCGCACATCTCGAAACCGAACTCGGCCCAAGTGTCGCCGGGCGCATGAAGCCTCCCGATTTGATGGGGATGGCAGTGTGAGCACACGCTGGTACTTCAGCAGCATGCTCACGACGATGCACATGTTTGCCGACGTCATCCGTGCGCTCAACAATGTTGGCCCGGCGACTTTGCGGACTTCTTGAAAAGGCAAGTTCAGCCTGCCGCTAAGTTGCATAGAAGACGGTACGTGCTCCGTGAGTGTCGTGGGAATAGGTACCTCGGGTAGTAGTAAATCTAGCGGGCCACAGTCATACGGAATCGCTGCGTACGTAGTCCCAGTCTTGCGATTCACTATGGGACATATATGATAGACAGGTTATATTATCATCAGGAATTGGAGTGATATTAGTTTGCACCTATCAAAATCAAAGGATTAGTTTGAGATGCAGAAACATGGAGCACTAACGACTATAGTTTGGTTGAAGAGCTACAAAGAAAACAAAAATTTTGCCACATTTTCACTCCTACCGCCGTTCACGTCAACCACAGTGTATTGCCAGACCGTGCTGGCAGGTGACTTTCGCCGTTTGCTCGGCGATATTTGCATGCTCCCACACTTTCAGTTTTAATTAGAACCGCTCGCGTTCCAGCGCGTCATTCATCTCATCACAAGACGGCCGTGGCTCAGGACAAGAAGATAAGCCCCACGCCCTCGCTCAATCTTCTCGCTTGTCTCCCCACGCCTAACGTAGACCGAAAGACGTGGCATTCATCGTACTTAGCTAATTATAATCTCACTCTCTGGCGGCAAAGCCTGCCCCGGGACTGAGCCAGCTTCTCGAGGCCACCAGGAGGAACCGAGATTGTGCTGTGTGTGGGATAAAAAACCATCCCTTTTTTCCTCATTCTCCGCAGTCAGCATCTCGTCCGAGGGCATCCATCATGTGCCCAGCGTTATGAATCCCGAACCTGGCGGAGTTGATGAGCACGGATCCTTTTGAAAGGATCGTCGGGCGGGCGGGCGCGCTCGTACACCGTTGCCCGGCAATACGCATGTACGCATCCTCATTCATTCCAAGTGCACGAGACAAGGGCATAGCGAGTCAAAAACCTCTATAATCCCTTTCACGCGGCCAATGCGCCACCAAACCCAGTCAACCCTCGCAGATCGGCAGTCGGATCTGAGTGGCAGAACCTCCACCATCGCACCATCGCGGTGGAAAATTCCACCCCTCCCAGGGGCCCAACTCTTGTCGGATCAAGCGTTCGCTTATAATTAGAATTTTCTCTCCCCTACTGGGAAGGTTTTCCGAAGGGCGGATTTAACCGAAACGCGAATGGGTAGCGGGAAGGACCGGGTGTGTGTGAGAGGAGGAGAGGTGATGTAAAATTTAACTTTGACCTTGAAATCTCTCCTCCCCGGTGTATTCGATACGCCGTACACGGCCTCGAGAAGGGTGATGAAGTTTGACGGTCGCCTTTGACTGACAGCAGGACTGGATGACTGCGGTTGCTAGGTTCGTGCGTGTAAAAGGGCTGCTGCTGCTGCACTCCACCGACTGCTGTCAAACGCACGTACATGTTGGAGGGCTAAACGCATGCACGCATACACATTCACAGGAGAGAAAGAGAGCAATATGGCGCCTACTTCAGGTCTATCGTTCTCTCGTCCATTACTTGCTTCTCTCTCTATTTCTCTCTCTAGCTGTCACTTTCTTCCCCATTCAATCTTGCACCCTCCGCGAGGCGCCCTCAAAGTGCAAACTGCACTCGTCGAGCGAGAGAAATCCCATCGCCGGAGGCTCGATCGTTTCTCGATTGTTCTAGAAGCATTTTTCGGTACACGCACACGAACACACACACGCGGCTGCAGCCGGGCCGCTGCTGCGAAATGCATCGCCGTGCACATACATGCCCGCGATGCGTTCGTCCGCTGCCGTTGCAGCCGGGCCTCAAGGCCACTTCGGTGCCAAAATCGAGCGGAATCGAGCACAGCTGACGAAGAGGGACCGAGTTTGACGTAGGGATGGCCACGCGGCCCGTGGTTCGTGACAGCCTGCGAACATGTGCATGTGCATGCGCATGTAGAATGCACCTCTATATGGGGCGACCAATTCTAACGTGAATTTCGAACGCCCATATTAACCAATGGCCGTTGAAAACTTCAATTCATCCACAGCTCTTTGAATGGGTTTTTTTTGCGACCACAGTAAACTGTCAGCGAACTCGCTGCCCTTGGGACAAATTTGTTTCTCTTTTTTTTACGCTTCACCATTCCATCCGCAAGCCTACGGACAATTCGTGAAATGGGTACATTGTTACATTGTCCGGTGCATGTTCCGGAAAACGGGCCTTGTCGAAACGGGTCAATCGTTTGCCTGTGGCTGTGGCTTTCCCATCCCCGGTTTCCACGGTAGAATAGTTCCGAATGCTGCAAATTATTTTGAATTGCATCGGAAGTAATTGCATTTCCTGCAACATCGCATCACGATTCGATTCCAACCGTGCGTTCATCAAAGTGAAATGATTTTAATAGCATTGATTAGATAGCTTTTATTTTTTTATAACTTCCGATGCGATATTGCATTTGCATCAAATAAATTTCGGATTAGCATTTTCCAGAATCCTTTTCCAAATACTAAAAGCATTCTAACGGTAATGAATTTAATTTTTTAAAACAAGACGTATATAATGTTATAGTACTCTTTATGTCATGACGGGATTTAGCATCAAATGAGATCTGCCCAAAATTACAATGCAACGGTCTGCCGATGGGTTTCGATATTTGACGATCACCGGAGCACAGGCATCTAACTCCAGTCCTACCAGCCACCATCAACACGCAAACGCTTAAGGACGAGACTGGACGATGTTATATATCAAAACCAGCGTCCCTTTCCTCTGGTGACCCTTCCTTCCCCCATCCGCGGGTCCTTTTTCCCAGAGCCGGCGTTCGGTCAATGGCATTTCGAAGCCGGTGTGTCAGTAAATCCTCCTCGATGGACAGTGCGTTCTGTTGTCTAGTTTGCGATCCTCGACCAACGCTGTACGGCATCCTGGCCCGAGAAAGGATAATGTAGCTGTGGCCTTTTGCGGTTGACGTTTTCTAATTCCAGTCATGGTCTGTTTGACGCGTTTTCAGCTCCAGCAGGCAGGGAGCAAACTGTTTGCGTACGCTGGCGCTGTCCGACGTTCCGAGCTCAACCACACGACGATGTGCATGTGTTAGGCCACGGCCCCATATCGACCCATGTGTGTGAAGGTGTTCTTCATGCTGCTGTGGGGAGGATGAACGAACGAACAAAAGGAAGTGTATCACTCCACTGCAACCGGATGCGTAACGAATGCGATCGAGGGTTGGAAAGGACAACCACTAGACTAAGGACTCCTTTCGACGAAAGCGAGAGGGGGCTCCAGAGTTACTGAGTTTTCGAGTAGTTCAAAATATATATTATTTTCGATATGATAATGCCAGGGCAAGCTGGTGGACAGAGTGGGCGAACTCCGGGAAACCCCCAACCCACAGCACACACACGGGACAAACAAGCTCCGATAAATGGCAGCGACAGCAGCAGCAGTTCTGGAGGCGAACAACAACAAAAGCAACACAACGTCACCAATGATTGGGATTTATTACATAATATTATAACAGGAAAGAGTGTCATCGTTGTCGCCCGCTGTCCTCGTGCGTCCGGGCAATTCTGGTCCTCGGTTCTGGCGATTGCCTTGCTGTTGCCTTCGCAACAAACCACAGGCCCGAGCGCACGACCACAATCGTACCGGCGAACCAGACAGGCCCATCGATCGTGTAGGTCTTTCGCTGCCAATGCGGACGGAAGGACGCACACACAAACGGCGGTCCTGCCCCCGTCCTGGCGTGCTCTTCCTTATTCTCGTTGACATGCAGTGTGTGTGACAACACACACACACACACATACACACACGATAGTAACTCGGGCACATGCAACATTGTAAAGGAAGGATGGATCAGTGGCGGTTTCAGGATTCCGTGCCCGGGCTATCCATTATATCTAGCATGGAATATAAATTAATTTAGCGTGAATTCATTTATTATCACTGTTTTGTTGTTGGGCATTCGAGCCTGCGGCACCTTCCCACATCACACCCACCGGACAACGCACCGTACAACCCGCACGGCAAGGGCATGGGTTCATGAGGAGACCGCGGTTGCCCGTTCGTTGATCCCCGTTACCTTCGACCCGTCGTTTCTTCCACGAAGGGTTCGAGTGGAAACCTCCAAAAAGGACACCGAATCAAAGGGACACGAATGCGTACGCTTATCCCGGCTGACGAGTGTCCTTTTCCTATTGCTTGATGTGTTTGTTTCGGCCATGCAGCGGATTAATTTTCCTACCATCGACCTTCGAAGATAACCTCCTTTTTTTGGATCGTTGCTGGGAGAATGATTGGGATGGCAAAAAATACGGACATTTTTTTAAATGAAAACTTATTCTAAGGTCCCGACATGCTTCAAATGATGATTTTTATTGTATACTCCCGCTGAACAGTCGGATGACCCCGAACGATAAAGTCCTAATGTTTCATGTTACGCCCAGCGATCCTCGGCCTTCGGTAGTGTTTGGCAAGGAGCGAACGGGGAAATTATGCCGATAATGAAGTTTAATGAGCGTAAGATGGAAGTGTTTCAGGCATCTTGGTTCCCGTTCCTGGAAGATTTCCCCTACAGGCCATGCCTACTGTATTCGACGTTCGAGGAAAGTCACAATCCATTCGTTCCGTTTGCCAGACTTTTGCCGGTTCGCGTCTGTCGATAGCACAAATTGGCAATGATGCGAAGCGAGTTTTTCGTTTACACTATTTTCCCCCCCAAAAGAATAATAGGGCGGCGCAAATTGCGTGGCGGCAGCAAGTCGCCAAGATTGTCGCCGTATCGATGGCTTCCGATGACGATGACGTTTGGTTAACGTGGTCCTTTCTCCAACATGCCCCCCATTCCCCACTAAGGGGTCACGTGGAAGAAAAAAGGGTAGGCACGTCCAGGATATGAGATTTTTGAGCCTACAAATCAAGCCCCCTCCTCTGAGCTCAAGAGGCCCGGGAGTACAATAGCAGCGCTCCGAGGAGGACCTGAGTGCTAGAAGTGAAATCACCAAAGGTCATTCCAGCAAAAGGGCAAAAGGAAACCTATAAATCATCGTCAAACCGGGGGTCCCCATTCACCGGACCCTTTCATGAGTTTGTATCTCGCTCATTCTCTCCTTCTCTCTCCATCTCTTTCCCTTTCGACCGCACTCTCTTTCGCGCTCACTTCAGTGTGGATCCACTATAATCGAAATCCTTTTTTTCCGCTGCTTTATTCCATGCTGAAGTTTCTCGTCCACGCCTATAGTCCTCTTTGATTCGCTCGCCCGATTATGCTGCCAAGCCCTCGGGAGCCCTTGTAGCTTGCGCTAGTTTCTTCTCCGTCTCGGGCTCAACCTCTTCAAGAGAGCCCAAATGAACCGGTTTCGCCATCCATCCGTACTGCAATGACTGCTGAATGCGAAGAAAGGGCCAAGGGAACGGAAACGAGCTAAAAGCGAGGAAAACCTCCGCTGCTGGCTAGTAGGCAGGGAAAAGGCGAACGGCAATTGTGGCCAGCTATGGCGCTCGGAGGGTGGGGGTGTGGCACAGATCTAGGGCCGCCGATACACACTCTCAAACGCGAACACGGACGCTCACTAAACCTCCTCGCCGCAATCGGGATTTAATTGTGTCAGAGATAAGGCAGGTTCGATTGGTTCCGGCGCGAGCGCCCGCTCGTGGCCACCTTCCGCTAAAGGAGGAAAACTTGAGATGAAATCTGCACGCTTGAGGCTCGTTCGAAGCGTTTTTCCTTTGTCCAACAGCGCAACAACACATCGCCAGGCTTTGAATGTGATAATGAACTTCCGGAACCGGGAAAGGTTTTCTCTCTCCGGAAGCTATTGAGAGGACCGTCACTTCCGCGCCCCTGGGCGGCCGGTAGGATTATAAATTAAGCTAGCCAATTCCGTCGTCAAATTCCTTCATCAAATTCGCACCAAAGGCTGGAAATACATTCGCCAAACTCTCGTCATTCTGTTTCAGCACCTTTCGGTGGCTCGATGCCAGTTCTCGCCGTCCCAACCTTTAGATCCAGATAAGGCTGCCGACTTTCCCGGGTGAGATTAATGAGCAAAACATTCGCTTTAATCGATGGATTCAGAGACTCCAACAAACGCCTCCGACTTCTTATCGCGAACGGCCATTCTTTTCGAATTTTAAATTAACACTGAAACACATTCGGAGCGATTAGGAAAGAAAGTTTATCACACGGGTACATTAACGACGAAAAGACAGCAAACCTGCGGGCATCTGTTGTTCTGTAATCTTATATCAGTACTGTAAGTTTTATCCTTCCCAAAGGATTCCTCCTCGGATTTACTATAAATACTCACAATCTATAAATTGTCCTTTCAGCAAGTTTCCGTAAAAAGATTTGCGAAAAACAGATGTGAAACACAGTCCACCGTCCCCGGTCCGGGTATCGGACGAAAAAAGGACAAACCCTATGCCGGTTGTGGTGGGAGTGGGTCCAACTTCTAAATTTGAACACTCAGTATCATCGAGTGCTAGATGTGTTACTTTGCTAGCTGGTCCAAGCAAACTAACCCCACACGCCGTTTTCCGTGGAGTGGGTGGGGAGGGTGGACAAAAGCCAGAAGCAGTAGAAAAAAACGGCACACGATAAAACGGTTAACCACTCGGTAGCGCAGGCCACAAGTCCTATCCAATAAACTAAAACCACATCCAAACTCGCACACGACAAGCTTATCGATACTTTCAATCGACGATGCATAAATTTCCGGAGCAATCTTACGATTGAACTTTTCCACCGTTGATCGTTTCGAGGCTGCCTTCAACATTGCTCCGACTCGTCTGATTAGTGTGGAAGAAATGGGGTGGTAAAAAGGAGAAGGTGGGGAGGTAGTACGCTGGGCCCTTCTTTTCTTTCATCGTTTCCCGGAGGAAGCGTTACGGAATCCAACACTTTCACCCTTTTCGCTCTATTGGTTTGTTTTCGATCCGTGTGTGTGTGTGTGTGTGAATAGGAAGGGATGAGATGGTACGACGTGTCACAAGTTGTTTGTGACCACCCTCACCCTACGCGGGTGGTGGGTGTGGCGCATGTGTGCACTTTATTTGCTACCCCTTTTTATCCGCCTTCTTCACACTGTGTGTGTGTGCTTCTGTGCTGCGCCAGCAAAATTCACGACAAACTTTGATGGCGACAACGGCAACTACGACGACGACGATAGACCGGGAGTTCGGAGTCCCAACAAAGGACCATAACAAAGTCATCGAGACGAAAACTCGTTCCATTTTGGAAGCATAAATTTGTCTATGTTGTTGCGGTCCGGGGATGTGAGAGGCAAAAGGAGTTTGGGAGCGGTGTAGTTGGACATAGTTGACGGACGGAAATGGAAGACACTTCTTTCTTTGAAGTGTCCTGAACTACGCCGCTACAACCCATGTGTCTCTTGGCGTATCTGCTCCGCTTTTCCGCAAATTTCATCACCGCCGTTCGACAAACTCCTCTCATCCGAAGTCCCGTGGATCCGCGCTTTTCGCTTCCTCACCGGGGAACCTCTGGGTCTCAAACACGGTACCGCGACAGAACCGGATTTATTGCTCTGAATGTAACAAAGTAACAATCAGAAGTACGATTTTCCGTCTCGATGGAGCCTTCAGCCTTTCACGATGGGTTCTAGGGTTACGCTGGACTTGGGACACTGCCGTGCGGTCCCGAAGGCGTAGGCGCAACAGTGCGAATCAATCATCGACTCCTGCAGCAGTGATGCCGCTCCGTTCGAACCGTCCGGGGAACGCTGTAACGCGGCTACAGTCTTGTCAAGCTACAGGTGTGGCGTGTAACATGGCGGAAGGGCACAAAGGTTGGTGGTGGTGGTGATTGCAGCAAGACACGATGATAAACGATCCGACGCATGAATCTTGCTCGCTGTAAATGTGTGTAATTGAGTAACGGTGCAAGGGATGGGCGCTGCTTGTGGCACACACTGTTACCATCCGCCAGCTACGATGGGTCTAATGCCTGAACTTCTGAGGGAAGGTGAGTCGAAAAGTTGCCTCTACGCTGAACATGGAGCACATTGCGTAGATAATGCATATTGGACAACATCTTATGTCGAGATGTTCTAGCACTTCAACTTCATACGAAGCGGATGCCATGTTATGCCCTTCCTCGGTAACTGTTCGATGTACCGGCGGACACACCAAACCCCACATCGAGGTGGATGAACGGTGACTCGATAGAATCGATTATCGATTCTTTTCTTGAGGCTAAAGTAGCGGAGGCTAGCTCAGGAGCAGATTTTTTCTTTTCTCTCCTCCATCTTGTACTCAGTTCATTGTAACGATTGTTCCGGCTTGGGGGCGAGTGCGTGCCTGCGTGCGTGCGTGTGAGCACACTCACACACACACACGCACACACGTTTCCAATGCTGCTAAGGTAAATGCTGATCTCAGCATCGCCAGGCGGCAACATCGAGCCAAACAGCTGAGATTGCAAACCGGGGCTCCCGATGCTCGACGTGTGGAAAGGGACGGCCCACGAGGCGCACGGGGTGCGACTTCGGTGCGTGTCTAAATTTAATTGGAAGAAACGTGCCCGGCCGAAAGATGATGCCGCCGATGACGACGACGATGATGATGATGATGTGAGGAACACGGATCGTACTCCGTCGATGGGAGGAATAATATCGACGGAAACCGAACAGATAGTAGGCGGAAAGGAAGGAACAACCTGTGGGAAGGAAGCGGAAGGGCATGGCGGAAACGGTCTCTACACACGCCAGCAGCCCGATTGCGATAAGCGTGCTCCAGAAGCTGAGAAACATCAATCAAATTTAATGAAATTATCGAAAACAAAAATTATCTTCTTCCACCCAGAAAAGCCAAACGGTCCAACGCCTCGGGAATCGGCCATTCGTGCGTTGCTTTTCATGGGGAAGGAACAATCTAGCGGCATAGCGTGAGCATGTTTGTTGGGGGCTTCGATGGTGTTTTTTTTTGTTTATCGTTTTTCGAACAACATTTGCATACTGCCCTATCACTGTACGGGATCATTAAGATCTGTTTGCTTGTGCTTTAACTTCCTTCCCCGATGGTGATGATGATATGAGGAAATGGATTAATTCGCCTCCAACTTCGCAAGTTGGATGCCAGTCGGGGCGAATAGGTGTGTGGAAAAATTTATTCCGAATCAATCAAACGTCTCTGTCCAACATGGCCCGGGCCCGTGGAGGGTTTTCATTGGACCGGCGAAGAAGTGTTGACCTGAAACATTAACCGGCAACTAACTTCATTCGGACCCATTCTCGGACGAGACGATGCATCCGGCCATCATGTGCCGGGGGGATCATGTCTTAAATCTGTCGCCCAACCAGTCCGAGTCGTTTGACATCGATTTAGGAGCAGACAAGCGGAACCCGACGGATAATCAGAAGGTGTCTCCGTACCTGTGCAAACACGTTTCCCTTCCGACCAGCCAGCTGGTCACTCCGGTTCCGGGTGTGGTGACTGCGAGGAACACGCACCCCGCGCCCCAACGGCACCTTCATCTTCATCAGTACAATGCAATGATGCGGTGTGGTATGGAAGACGTGACCTCCTTTTTGTGCCCATCCCACTGTCGCGGCGTGACGATTTCCATACCGGACGAACGCCGGCGGTCCTCTTTGGGAAACTTGTTCAAGGGGCCGGTGGTTTCTTCTTGATCCGATTGAGAGTTTTCGTTAAACAAAACTTTGAATAATTGGACCTCTTGTTCATGGACCAGTTATCTCTATACATTGGATGTTGTTTGACAAACGGACCACAACATCATTATTGATTCCCATTACATCGGATCACTTTGGTGATTTACATTAGTCGGTGCTATTGAAAATTGAATAAATAAATTACAATAATTACTTCTCGGCTTCCAATCGCAGACATTTTTCAAACTTCAATTTTCCATAAATAAGTTTCATTCAAGCACTAAAAAGAAGGAACCGAAAACTAACGACAATGAAGCCACCTCGACGTAATTCGTGCGCTGCTCAGGCGAAAGGGGAGTGAAAAATGATGTCACCCGTAACCCGTAAAATATGACCTTTTTCCTCACAAAGTATAACTTAATTTAAACATCACTCCGGCCCGGGACATTAGTGACGAAAGCGAACATCGTTACGGTGGCCGCTTAATTACCTTCTACAATAAACAATTCCTTATCTTTCATCCGTTGGCCATTTTTCAGCCCGATAAAAACCGGCCCTCGGCTGGAGGCTGTTCTGAATAATGTGTTCGATTATTGTTTGCCCCTGGCCTCCCGGTCGCCGGCCGATCGGTTGCACGCCGGTTCGCTTTTCACCAGCGCGCGCACCGGGGCATTAGTTGCGCACCACACCGTTCCATGCGTCGCCCGCCAGCGTCTTGGCGACACCGCGGTGCGCCTACAGTTCAACGCGCGAGCGCCGCGCGGTAGCGGTCTAGCTTTCTTTTTGGCCGCGGGCCGCCACCGGCCAGCCACGTACAATCGCGATAAATTATCGCGATTAGAGCCGCCCAGTGCCCAGTGCATGAGACGCTTGTCGCTTGTCCCTTCGGAAAGGGCGGAACGGAGTACGTCCGAGGGGCCGTTGTTGTGCCACTCGCGCCACCGTTGATTAGTGCCTGAGGTGCGTCGCCTTTCGTCGTCTAGCCAACGAAGAAAGCGTCCGTCTTGTGTTGGACATCCAGCCTTTCTGCAACGGGGGCCCCCATTCGCCGCGCCCTTTCCCGGGGTTGCAGTTCCACTCCTACGACAGCGCTGCGGCTCGCTTCCATTTGCCTCTATCGCACGTGAAGGTAATAATGATTGGAGATGGAAGACGGGACACCGAATCCGGGCGGAGACTAATGACCGCCGGTCCCCGGGGGGGTGGGGGGAGCCACGGTGCGGTGTACCAACATGCGGTGTTTGACGATCGCGCGCCCCAGCTGAGCCCCGATGCATATATTAAAACGATGCAGTTCGCCGCAAACGGAACGGAGTGGTAGGAAACAAGTCCCGGGCCCGGTTGGTGCTATACCATAATGCTGCCGCCTGCGCGTCTTCTATTTGACACGATCACGACGGCTTAAAAACGACTTATTAACGGACGACTCAAATATTGACGCACGCTCGATGCCGCCGTTTTTGGGATATAATACTTTTTATTGATAATTCGGCGTCGACAGCTGCAGCCCCAACATTATGGGGAGTATGTTTACCTTTTGCTGACAGCGGCCATCGATTGCATTCAACGGCAGGGTGGTTGTGAAAGGGCGCGAAGGAATCCAACCTTCAACAGCATGCATTTACAAGTATATAACAATATAAAGCTATGAAGTGTGTGCTACTTTTAAAATATAGTATAATAAATAATTCCCTATCTTAAACTTCTTCCATGAACGGAATGTCATCGATATATTTATTGATAAATCTCGTAAAACAGTTCCACGGAAGTAGCATAAGCAAGACTCACATATACTCACTCAAGCAGGATCGACAAGGATGCAGGAGCTGTTAGATGTCTTTCAAATATTACCTCCTTCATTAGTGCAATGACCTGCGTGAAAGCTGAAGCTGATGCGTTGCGATCGAACGCAGCCCAAACCCCCGACGAGGCATGGAGCCCTGAGTTCCTACAATGCTTGGGATTTACATTTCAAATTTGCTTTTCGAGATTTGAATTTTACCGAAATCTGCTTCGGGCCATTATACGATGGGCTGGCCGGGACCCACCCCCATCGCCTGCGGTGGGGGCAGTATACTGTTGACACTGTCAAACTGTATATGAGCCCACTTTTTACTCTCTTCCTTCCCTTTTATCGTTGTTTCGCTGTGTGCGCTCAATTTTGGATCCACATGTCCACCGGTCCCTCGTCCCTCGAGCTCATGGCCTCCAATATCCAACTTTCTTGTAAATGTCCCGCACTCCCTTTCGCTTCTGCTTCCGTGGACACAACCATACACACACACACACACACACACACACTTCGCGGTACTCTCTTGACCCTTCGTGAAACTTTCTTTCTTCTTTCTAAGCGCACCATCGCACTTTCAACATCAATACCATCAACAGCAGCAGCAGCAACAACAACACGGGGCAGCAAAATAAAAATAAAAGATTCAACCCTCCGGGTTGTTTTCTTCGCGCCATCAGCTGAAGTTTCACCGCAGAGCTCCAAACCCGGACCGACGGAGGTGATTGAACCTCCCTGGGGGGTGGTGGTGAAGCTGCGTTTCGGGTGTGGTTCGAAAACGGAATCAACTTCACCCGGCAGACGGGTTCCACCCCCGTGCGGGCCAAATAATAATATTCGTACACAAGGGTTGCACCATCCATACCAAAAATGACATGGCCCCAAAGTGCCCGCAAGAAACAATGATACAAAAACAAAAACAAAAACTAGCCACAAGAAACACATCAAATCAATATTTCGAGGCGCTCGCTGGTGTTGATTTATCGTTTTCGTGAGTTCTTGTTCGCTCCCATCGCCGCGGTTTATTTTTTTTTAAGTTTGTTTTATTTGACTTTGTCGCTTTTGACAGTAGTTTCTTCTCTTTTCTCCTGTAAACAAGTGGTTGTCATATGTGCATACAAGATGGGGCACCCCGCGAATATTGAGCATTGATCCCACGTTGGCGAACGGCACGGTGCAAATGAAGCGACCGCACGCTGCACCTCTCATCCACCTGAGTCTCCGCGACTCTCTAGAAGGCACTAGAAGAGACCTCGCGGTTCGGAACCATGGGTTCGGAAATAATAATCGCAGCTTACTTTCTTCATCGCCATGCTGCCGTTTCAAAGAGTCCAACATAATTGGTCCAAAAACTGGTTCGATCCAATCGAGAGAGAATCCGGTCGTTTGCAATCTGTGGCTATTCGATGGACGGAACAGTTCAAGTTCCAAATCCGAAACGAACGAATGAGCCAACTAGTGGGGAGCATTCCACGCAACATGTAGTAGATGTCGGGTGCGTAATCACGTGCTCGGCCACACACACACACATCGACCACACACACACGGCGGAAGTGTGGTGCCCAGATTCGGGTGCACAGATTAGCGTGAATAAAACCGGTTCGGAAGGATTTGCGTTTAATTGGTTTCGCTTTTGCGAGTGGATGTGGAAGGATAGAAAATGGTTCCGGAACCTTGTGCAATGATTGGCCCACACACTATTGTGTGGCGTACTTCGGGAGGTTAGCTTGTGCCCCGGATTTTGGAGATTCCAATAGCTTCCCGTCATTTGTCCTTGATGAGTTCCATTTTCATGCCGCCGCTTTAGGCCTCCCGTGCGGTATCAACCTTTGCCCAACCTCTGTCTCTCTATCCCTCTATCTTTCTAATTCATTTTCAACCATTTGAACTCTCCCACAGTTCAACCATTTTGAACAAACAAAGGCAAATGTAGCAAAACACCAGAGTCGTCGAGGGCCGGTCCATTAAAACCCATTCTCATGACTGGCCGGATTAAGACTGAACAGTCGCATAAAAGGATTTTATGCCGGAATTTCATTCTATTTCGATTTTTTGGCAGCATCCGCTCGTTCACATCGGACGACGAATATCAGAAGAGGGCTGTGGCACTCTGAAGGAAAACGACCGGTTCGACCTGCTTATGCAAATAAAAACAAAACGAACGTTTGAAAGTGATAAAGATGTTCTGTTATCAGAAGTGAATTTGTAATGACTTTTTGTAATGAAAACAAACCATGTTCAGAACATATGGAACTAGGTAACCAGCATTTTGATGGTCCACTCATAGTTTTCTAGCTGAGAAACCGTTTCGACCTAGGACGGACCGTGTTTTGCATCGATGGAATTAAGTCTTCCATTAGTCTAATAATCCTTCGATCCTGGCGAATAAATAAACAAGAGAACGAACGGTCGAACCAGCTGGTCAAACTTTTCCATTCGCCAGAAAGGATTAGGGACTACCGAACGGCAGAGAGAGAAATATATAGATACATATATATAGAGATAGAAAGAGGCAGAGAGAAATAGAGAGAGAAAAATAGAGATAAAGGCGGAAAGAGAAGAGTGTATCAAATACAAGTGAAACAGTTAAAGTATGTTTTTTTGTTTCGTTTGGTTCCTCCTCAAACCAATACAATCAATGTCAATTAATCAAGGATTCCTAATACGGCCACCATCCGGTGTTTTTTTCTTTTACGATTGTTGAAACCACGCTCCATAAAACGTGACAACGGCACCGGCGAGGACAAAAGGGCGAAGGACCGGCAGGAAGGATACACAACGTGCCCGAAGCCCTCGAGCCTTCCCGCTGGTGGAGTCTAGGGTGAAAAGTGACCGAAAGGAAGTAGATGGAAATAAATTCAATTCACTCCACAATCCCCAATCAACCGATTGGCGTTGAAACAAAAACACAAAACAAAGCCCAAACCCCCGAAACCCTTCCCGACAGGGGCGGTAGGATTATGGGTCCTATACTTTCACCCACTTTCTACGATGCATGATGTAATCGCCTCGCCTTGGATAAGTGAGGTTCAGAGATGGGAGGGGAGTTTCTTCGGTTTACGGGTTGCGCTATAACTGTTTTCCTATGTCCCTCTACTTTTTGTTTCAGAATAGGCCCCAAACGCACACACACCTAAGAGAGGAAACACAAAGGACAATTTAATTTTCTACTTCCCATTTAAAGTTTTCCCTGCCCTGCCCAGTGTCACATCCTGCGGTATGGGATGGGATTTGTTTCATTTTCTTTACTCCTGTCGTCGATACCGTGTAGAAAATCTTACCAGAGTGCAACCGGAATTTGGATTGCTTTCTTTCTTTTTTACGCCAACAACTAGAAAGATAGAAGTGTTCTCTCCCGTTTTTAAATTGTTTTCCATAGAACAAGAGTTTTTTTTCTTAGTTCATCCAACTCTACGGGACACTCCTGTTCTTGAAAACATTTTTTCTGCTTGTCTCAAGACTCCCCAGGCCTAAGTTTAATAGTCCAGTGGCGACCCATTAGGGACAGTGGTCGTTGAAAGATATTTTAATATCGCATCATTTTGTTGGGAAACACGGCACAGAAAGGGGTCCGAGGGATGAAACGGACAAAACAAAGACAAAAAATCGGAGTGAAAACAAAATACAAGTTCGTAAATAAGCGCCTCGCTGTCCTTCGCCCTTCTGATACTTCGAGCGCCCCGGATACACACGACCACGCAGGATCGCCCTAGCGAGCGATTGGACCGTCCGATTGCCGGAGATGGTGAAAAGATTTGATGAAACCGTCTTCGATAGTTACCAGCGAACAGATCCACGAAGGACACAACTTTGAACCGAATCGAAAGGACACAGAGGAAAACTTACTCAACTGGAAGGATTTTAAGGAAACTTCGACGATTCCTTATTAGGGCCACTTGGATGGAAAAAACCCATCTCCAAACGCACCTTTTCCTGCTCTTTTTTTCCATCTCGAGGTAAGAATAGGAAGAGTATGTGAAGGAACCAGCCACCTCAAGGGAAGAGCATCAAATTAAAGGCTTCGGATGGGAAATTTCCTACCAGGCAAACTCACATTTTAGGAAGAGCCAAGCCTCAGCTAGGGCCAACCAACAACGTCGGCAGAGCTAACCGGGAACAAGTGCGAACGGAGTAGCAGCGGGAAATAACTTTCCAATGAGAAACACCTCAACCCGGCGACGAAAAGGTGTGTGAAGGAGGCAAAAGTGAAGATATCAATTAATTTTTCTCCTGTTCCATCATCAACAACATCAACGTCAGTGAGTTCGAGATATCCCAAAATCCTAATGCCCTCTTATCCTTGAACCGTCCGGATTGTGGCCCCTTTTCCCAGCCAAGGTATCCAAGGGTCTTTCTCAGGCAAAGGCAGGGTAGAATTTGAGCCGAAACTGCCAAAAAAGGATGTTCGTTGATAACAGCTCATTTGTCACGCTTAAAGTATAGCCTGGACAGTGTATTTCAATTTTTTTCTCTTCACACAGTAAAGAATCCTGTCGTATACCTGGTGGAGATGGAATTTTTTTTTCATTCCTGAAACTTCTACGAGTTCTGGCGATGATTTATTGAGTTGTCGAAGAGTGTGTCTTCCTTCGAGGCAACTCATTGCGATTTTAAAAAATGGAACAACTCCACTAATGCACCAAAAGAAAAGAAATTTGTCATTTCATTATCGCCAACATAAACAATACCACTCTAAAAACACCCAAACATAGAGAATTGTTTTTGTTGAATCTCTCTTAAAGAGTTTCTTTCTAAAAGTCTAACTTATTCAATTGCCAATCGAAACACTTTATCCACATTGTTTAACACTTGCTCCTCATCCGGAAACCCTTTCGCTTTACGTACGAATAGAGGCGCCTCGTTTTTTCGTAGGTAAATTCATTGAAACAACCCGTTAAGATAAACGTGAACTTGTAAGCAACACAAAAATGTCCCCCGATCAAGAATATCAACTGCTTGTTCCATATTGCTCCCGTTGGTAACATTCTTCACATTGCCTACCCTCATTGTTTACCGGGACGTAATCAATCCTTTCCCCCGGAGCGCCCAACACCCAGGACAACCGGTACCCTTCTGTTCGATATCGAAAGTACAACGTCATAACCGCTCAGAAAGATAGTTTTCCCTGATAGGGATTTATTCCTGAAGGCCGGGGAACGGTCTACTGCTACTGGAATGTTGCTTTCAAGCCCTTCCGGACGGAGGGTCGGGGAATTGTGGCGTGACGAATGACAGCTATCCGAATGTGGCCCGCTGCAAAACGTCCTGCATGCATCACCCGGCATTGTTCGTCAATCGCGTATCAAGGATTTTGTTGCCGTGCATAACGTCTACGATACGAAGAGCGATAGGTTTTTTTCGGTGGGGGTTTTAAGGGTTGTTTTTCCCGGCGTTACTTTTGCTTCACCACGCAGCTTAGTCGTTACTCCTCAGCCGTTGTTATCCTGCCTGAATTCCGGGAGTTTCCAGTTTAGGATAGGAAGAAAAAAAACATCGAAGGGCAGCAGCAATGGAGCATGCCTACGAAAAATTAGTGTGCTGGAAAATCGCAAGGAGATTTCCGGCAGCCTCTACCCCACGGTTTAAGCTTCCTTTTCTTCCTTTGGGGTCGCCCCATAAAACTCTCGCTCGCTCGATCGGACAACACACGACACGATTCAAGTTATTCCTTGTCCTTTCCTCGGTACCGTGTCTGGCTCAGAAAAACACTTTCAGCATGTCAGCCAGTGGTGTAAAAATAAAACACGGAAAGCAGAGAGGACATTCCAGTGGAACGGAAGCAAAAGAAAAGAAGCCTCCCAGTACGGCCAGGGAGCGATTTCGAAGGACTTTCGGTGGAGAGTGAAAATAGGCGAAAGCGAAGGCCCTCTCACCTCGGTTGATCCTTAAACATGTTTTTCGTGTTTTCGATTTGATTGTTTTGATATGTCACTGTGGAGGTTTTTCTTGCTTACTGCTCCTTGGAGCAAAACGTGAAGGCGCTCGACCTTTTTTTAGCCGCTTGACCAGAAGCAAGCGGATTGACGATTCGCAACCGGAAAACCATCCCAAAAAGCAACGAAGCGCACCGGGCTCCGGCACGGGATATGAACCCCGGCTTCTTCCCTCCAGCCCCCTCCCCAGCCACTCTTGCTTTTCTTTCGATTTTCTTTCCAAACGCCCGATGATCCGTCGCTTTTCTTCTGGCACTCCGGATCTCAGCTTGTCATCCTTTTACATGAAATAACGCTTAACGGTTGAAAGCCGTCCCCGATGATGGCGTACGACCGTCCGTGGTTCCCGGAAGGAGCTCGTGAGAGTAGCACAGGTATTGTTAAACTTTATCCGGCCAGACCCACCAGGTTATTCTGTGACAGAATAACGGAAGCGAGCAGGAACACAGAACACCCGATTTCTAAGAAATGGGGGCTTCCTAATTTTCCCTCTAACGCTAACAAACCCGCACTGTGTGCGGAGGAAAACCTGCCATTGACAGGGCAGATACGCATGTACCCAAACACATCGGGGGGGGGGGGGGGGGGGGCATGTACCCGTTTCCTAACAAACACATACACACTCACAACAACACATGCACGTGGCGAAGGGTTTTGAAATCTTTTTACCTTGCCCGCAGTTGGTCCCAGTAAACCCAGGGTGCTGGGACTAGGGACGCAACGTAAAGCGAAGCGATCGGAAAAGTCGTTGGAAAAGTTGAAGATAATCGTGCGTGCTGAAGCGCCCGAGATAAAGAAACCTACATGAAGGTGGGACGGGTAGGATGCGAAGGAAACTTCAAATCGATTCGTGAAAAACATACACACACACATACGAATCGAGGCACGTAGATGAAGTTTTAATTCGAACCAAACCTAAATCGGAAGTAGATACCCGTGTAGATTATTCTGACTGCAGTATGAAGAAACAACGCGTTCAAAGTAAAAACGAGAGGGGATAAAATTGATTTCTAGTTGAGGAAAGTTTCACATTTTAAATGTTTATGTTGGGAGCTAAGGGTCATAGCAAAAGTTCAAGATTCTACTATACAATTGTTTAGTAATTGATAGTAAACAAGTTTAAGAATACTTACTCCCTAGATTGAAGCGCAAAAATGGCAATTGTTATCACTGAGGCGAAATATTTGAATATGGTGTTTCCATTTTGGTTTTCTTTTTAGTATTACGTTTAATTTTTACCAACGAGGCTAGTAATAGCTCCCGTCCATTCCACGAGGGATGGTATTGCAGAGGATATTAATTTTCGATACCTCTCCATCAGGGTCACCTTTCTCCATTTTTCGCCCTCCCTGGAAAATGGGATCCAACCGAAAGCAATCATCAACTGATGAAACACATCTCGGCACGGCAAATGGCCGTTACTGAAAAGATAGTGGAGTCGAAGCGAAAACAACGCCATTCTTATCAACAAATGCTCTCGCGGGGGTGGGGGGAAAGCCCACAAGCCAATTCCTAAACTCGAGCCTCCCGTGAGCCTGACTGGCCCACCGTAATGACTTACTCGCATTTCGCGCTTGTGGCGGAATGGTATTAATTCTTTTTCTCACGTTACGTGTTCCGTCTGCTCGGCTGGGGGAATGGGGAACACCCACCGGGTGGCCTTCGATGGGGGAAACTTACAGCCTTTGTCCTGCAACAACACGACGAACTACCGGGAAAGTAACTACAACGCAGGGAATGGAAAACTGAAAGAAGGATGAATAGTTCTCTATCATGAAAGCCCCAAATGTTTGGTAAGCGCCGAAATTGAGAAATCACCCCCGGGTGGGGGTTGTATGAAGAGTGCCCGGAAGGAGGGTTCAGTATCAAAAACGTTGAAATATTCATGTCTTCCCGCGGAAATTTCCTCGGAAGTAATAAATATACCATACCGTGTGGGTCACCAAGTGGGCGTTTTTCTCTGTGCAACTTTGTATCTCTGAGTGCTTCGAAAGAGAACACCGTCCAAGAATACGATAGTTTCTACAATAATTCAGAATTAAAGTTATGCTAATGAGGCGCAACTAGTCGCCCGCTCCCGGAGGGTGGCCCATCATTTCAGGCCTCATTGAGTCCGGACTCAAGCTTTCGAAATGACCTCAAATGACCGAAAAGGAAAAAAATGGAAACACCCGGAAAAGGGTTGCGTACTTTCTCTTCAGGAACGTTTCTCCTTTGAGCAGCTTGTTCACCCTGTCCTTCGGTGGCGGCGCGAACTTTTTTCATTGTGTTCCTTTCACCGTCACAATGCCCCCAAAAAGTGGTTCACTATCAAATGACACGAAGGAAATCAATCGAAAGAATTAGGACTCGCACTCGGCCGAATTCCTAGTGCTCACGGCATGGCAGGCTGCCCATTTTCAACATCCTTTATTATTTTGTTTTTTTTTTTGTTTTTCCTCCTCCGGGCGCTAATAGAATAAAACTAGAGACCCAAGCCGTTCCACGCCGAGCCTGCCGGTGCGTTTTTCGAGCCATCATCATTAGGAAACAAACAAATGAAGCACGGCAGGGAGCACACCCCCAGAACACTGGCTTTTAGCAACCGTTCCCTCCTCGCATAGCCCCGCATCCGAACAACTCGTTTACAGAAGGTCCAGTTCGCATCGTAAAGGAGAAAATATGAACCTTCGCTGCTAATCGACGCTATTCACGCATATACGCGCGGCCGTAGTTTTAACGGAATTCTTTCGAAAAAGTGAATTTATTTACAACATAAAAAAAGACACGATCCTGCTGCTCATCACTCGTCCGGCCTACTGGGGCTTTGATGAATCAGTATCGTGTAGTTTCGGGCATTTTTCTCCCGTACTTTCTACCGAAACAAAAAAAACTGGGAAAATCATAAAACACACAACGGGATTACAACAACTACCGATCGGAGATAATAGCTCTACCCCTCTGGGACTTTGCCTAGGGACAGTTTTATCCAGCTTTTTTTTTCTCTTGCTCTACCCTTCTATTCCTCCGCCTACCGCCGGGTGGCGATTCCTAATTGACTGCGCCTCGATAATGCCAAACGACCGCAGAAAAGCATAAATCAACCTATGCCACACTCTCTCTCCCTCCGAGGAACAGGACCAACCGAGAATGTACAACATCCGACGCAAGGCAATTGCTACACAAAGAACGAACAAAGAGAAGGAGAAAAAGAGCGTCAGATTGCTTCCTGCTGGTACACCGGGACCGGGCCGTGGAAAGCCATTTAACCCTTCTTAATTTACTCCGGATAGATATTTGACGATACTTTGTGCTGCGGAAGTAAAAAAAAGTCCCATTCGGCCGTCCTGGTTCCATCCTGGTAACCCGGTGTTGGTAACCGTCAATTTGTAGGGTGTTGATGGCGAGCGCACAAATGGAGTTGACTTTTATTGCGTAATCCTTTCGACAGGGAGAGTGTTGGAAATGGCGGACGGATTAAGACTTTGTTAAATCAACGTTCAATATTTTCAACCCAATGCTTTGCTGTGTCTTTACCATCATTTTAACTTATTCTTTTTCATCCTGTAATATATTCCTGATATTTTTCTATGAAACACGAATGAAACGAATCACCAATGAAACTCCCAACATATTTTTGGAAGCAAAAACTCCACCCCGGGATAGACAAGGGCCGGATAGATAATTAAAACGAACATAAAAGTATCGAAATAACCCTTTCGTTTCAGACATTCATACTTCACTCCAACCTCAGTCGAGACATAATACGATTCCATGAAGAAATCCTTCATCATCGTCATCTTCGCCGTCGCCGTCGACGTCGTCTTCCGTCAGCACCATCCAGTCCAAGATGCGAATGATGGCTCGAAACATTACACTAATCCTTCCACCTGGTTGCCGACCCGCCTCCGGATAGCGAGCCTGATCGCAACAGACTTCAGTTCCCGAGACGCAAGTGTCGACGATGCGACCCTCGCTTAAGTTTGCTGCCACAAATGAATCGCTTGGCAACCGAGCGTAAAGTCGCTGATCCAAGACAATAAAGAACCATTGATTGCAGATGAAGAAGACCAGCTTCCCTAAAAACAAACGCTCTAACTGTAAAGGGCCATCCGGGTGTACGGCGACTCCTTTCACACCATTTTGCCAGACAGACAAGACTCCCTACCCTAGGAGCGTTACGCATCCCGGCCCGACTTGAACCGTCTTCCTGGAGCTTTCCCGGCAAACAAAGAACCGACTTTACAGCCTTCAACTTCAAGAATGATCAAAAGGAACGCATCTTCCCCAGTGGCTCCCGAACTGAACTGTGAGACAATGGAAACTGGTTCTGTGGTACGATTGTGGTATGGTTTGGTACAACAGATTTAGGTCTTCACGATGGGCTTCCCCTTTATCTATCTCCCCGTAGGAAACCGGTGCGTGGGTGTACCATTGGGTGGCGGGATTTTATGCACTTCCTCGATCCGAACTGGTTGTTGGCGATCATAAACACCCATTCAACAACCCACCTTCATGAAGATGGAACGCTGGAACTGATCTTCTTCCGCGTAGAGAATGTATGATTTCAATTCCAGCCCCACATGGAAGGCACATGACAAAAGCAATGAAGCGTGGCCATTCTCTTGCCACGCAGTGGCTGTGGATGAATCATGCATCCGATTGAAAGGAATCGTTCCGGTACGCTTCGGCCTTTTGTGAGTGATGCAACGCAAAGTGCAGGCCGCATCTTACCTTGCCTACGGCCAGTGCCCCGTAAGACGCCGACAGCGAAGAAAAAAAAGGAAGTATACAAAGAAACAGCGTAGCTGGGAAACGAAACACAAAAAACGGGTAGGCAGTAGGCTGCGTTGGCGAGCAGCTTAACACCTTGCGATAAAGAATAAACGATCTAAGCCCACGACGACTCCTTCAGGTAGTTCTTGTGAGAAAAGAGAAGGCGTAGGGGGTGCGTGGAAAAAACCGCCGAACGATTCAGCAATTTCCATACCAAACAAACTCTCCCCTACGCTGCAATGCTCCACACTCGCAGTCATTCGCGTACCGGCCATACCACTCGCGTACGTAATTCTTTGTCTCGAAGCGACTGCCTCGAAGCCTCGAAAACCCTCCGCGTGGAGTCGGAGTCGGTAGAAAACGAAGGGAGCGAGAAACGGGCCGGGGGCTAGAAAAATGCGTACGCAATCGCAATCGGCCTTTCCGTGCGCTAATGGGGCGCAAGAAGTGATTACGAGGCGCCCCAGCTGCTCAAGGTTACTTCCGTTCCGTTCCGCGGCGATTGCCGCGATCCAGCGAAGGCCAGCCCGGTGCCGGCCCGGTTCCTTCGCGAGCAACCGAAGCAGCAGTAGCAACAGCCAATCAACCAGTCAGCCCAGTATGGTTTCTGGGAATCAGAACAAACAGTTCCGAACACGAAGCAAAAAAGTACAATATTATCGAAACGAAGAAAAAATAGCAACAGTGCAGGTTCCTGAACTAGTTCCGCTGTGGAATTCAGTTGTTGCCACGGGGTTCTAGGAAATGAAGAAGCAGCATGAAAGGAAGTACGCTTTTCCCATTCTGATTGGGAATCCAAATGGAACCGCTTTTCTTTGCAGAAGCGGTCGAACAGACAGCAGTTTAGGCAACTCGGAAAACCTTTGTCCATCGGCGAGATTTTTGGGAAAGCTAAGGAAACAACATCAGTATTCAAACCCGTTTGAAATTACTCCCTCTGATTGTTCGTAAGTGAAGAGAGATAGAGTATCTCTATTGTCCACAGTAGCTTAGGAAAAAACAAGAACTTTTGGAACATTTTCAAACGCCAGTTGAGGACTGGAAACAAGTTGTTGTAAGTTGCTGTACCATTTTCTCCCATCCCTTTGTGGGCAAACGTGTTACATTTCTTAATTGTGAACAAATGTTTCTAGACACGATATCAGTTTTTTTTTTCTGTGACCACAAGCGAGGTCCCCCTTATGTCTGCCGATGTGGTGGTGGCGGTTGTATCCATTAGTACTGACGTAATCTATGGAATCTTAAGAACCGTCCGCCCATCGTGTCGGCTTTCCCACGGCGCGAGACTGGAAAGAAAATCCGACACACTATTAAACCAGTCAACAATCCCCCAAACACCGCCCCTACTCCTTTCTCTTGCGGGAATACAATCGACGCCAAGCCTGGGTGTGTATCTATTAAATTGAAATGTTTCACACATTTTCGAGACAATGTCCCAAAGAAGCGGAGGAACTGTCCCGAATGTTTCACATTTCCCGAACGCCTAGGAACACGTTCATAAATTAGTATATTGTGATGAGAAGCGTGGTGATCCACGGTCGGCAGGAACATGGATGGTGCGCCATGTGCATCGCCTCAGCCTTCCATAGTTTCTTTCTACGCAGGGGAGACTCATATCTCGAACGAATGTGCATTCCTCGAACCGCGGCGCAACCAATTCGTCAAACGTCGGATGTGGCTAAAGTAGCTCGGAAGACTTTCTCACAGCCGACAAGAGGATAGGAACCGACAAGAGGAAAAAAAGAAACGGAATCAACCCGCCCTCCGGTAGGGAGAAAACGAATGCCATCCGTTACGGTGTGACGACATCTGCCCGCACGGTGGGTTTTTTTCACGGGCGGATCCTTATTACCCAACGCGACGCGGCCCTGCTCTCCTAACTTCTAATGAGAAGCGGAACGGGGCCGTGAGGAAGAAAATGGGAGAAATAGGAGAAAGTAACGGCGGCAGCATGAAAGTGCACCCTGGACCAACTGTTACGGTCAGGATCGAGGCTCGTTCGACATCCTTAAAAGGATTAATCCGTCCGCAACCAGGAACCGGCCCTGATGTCCTGCCCACAGGCCATCGCCTCCAGCCCTTCAGCCGCAAACAGATGTGATGAGTAAGATTGATCGCTGCCTTTTGTCCCCTGCCGGTATCTCGGGGCTGTGGTCGAGCCTTCCACGAGCAGGACTGTTCTAAAGAATCCTTATCGTTTTCTGGTTATTTCACAGATTTGTAAAAATAAGATTACACGGCCTTTTTACAAGCGCGAGCCTTCCTCTCCATCCCTCTCACTCTCCCTCTCTATATTTCGCTTTGAGCAGAGTTCTACCTGTCGCACGGCTGTCATCGTGACACGTTTCACTTTCTTCCTGGTTCTGCTGCTGTTGCCGATGTTGCTGACGTTCGTCTGCTGCTCCTAAAACCACAGTCCGCACCTTTTAACCTTTTCGTTTTTCCAAGCTGCCAGCTTTTGGCAAAGTAACATTTGTTACGGTTCATAAATCATCCCGTGCCGCTCGGTGCCACTACACGTGAGCGACGTGATGGCGAAAGGTTTTTCGAAGGAGCCCCGGATGCCATCGAAGGCTTCCCGAAAGGTCGACGGCCAATGCTGTCTCTGTTTCCTTCTTGTCAGTGGATGCGTGAATCTTTCCGTATCGTTCTGTGGAAATTGGACGAAACAATTACCAACCGATTTGCTTCATGAACGAAATGCAGGTAGTCAACATTTCTGCTTCATTGGACATTTGTTTGCTTAAGTACTTTAACTTAAGGTTTCTGACACAAAAATAAACACCTTACACATCGGAACGAGACATATTTTGAAGAAAAGCTAGTACAACTGGGCCACACAAATGGAGGACGTTCAACAGACGAACTGTAAAATCGAGCACCTTACATCCGCCAAGGCGGCCTCATGAATTGTTCCATTTGCTGATGTCGCGATAATGACACCATAAATCATGGGAAAACATTTTCCTTCCGAATTGTCGTAGGTGCCAACTCGGGAGTGTCTCGCAGTGAACGCAATCATCTTGGTGGTGGATTTTTGAAACAAACCCGCTGTTTGAACCGTTTTTCACGAAAAACGGTCGGGAACAAGGACTAGACTATAGCCGCGCCTAGTATAAACGAGTCTAGCACGAATAGCCAACGGGCGCAAAAAAGTGCAGCCTAGCAACACGTGCAGTTTACGGCCGAACTGAATCTCATTTTCCACTTGTCTCGCTCTTCTGCGTCCGAACTGCTTGGGCCGGATTTTCGATGTCTTTTTTTCGAGGCAGACCCGGACAGGCCATTCACATCGGCTCATTGGTCCTCACTCAACCTGCTGAACCTATTATCCCAATTCCTTATCGTGTTGCTTGTGTCAAAGATCTTGATCCCTTTTCGCTCTTCGTTTTCGGTTCCCTTCCCGGGCCGAGTGTTCTTTTCTCGCTTCTTCTGAAGCCTGGACGTCAAAAATTTTCCACTCCTTTCCTCCCTTTCTCGAATGTTCGCGTACGGCCATTTCCGAAAGAATAGTGTCCTGATTTTGTAACCATCGTGGAAACTAAAAAATTCCCCTAGTGCACCGACCGGCCAGATAAACAAATATTCCTGTCTCCAGTAGGAATCCGAGGAAGTGGTTGGAAGAAGAGCAAACCCAACCGGAATGGCATCGTTGGGCCCGGCCACAGCGAGATAGGACGAGGAACAGAATTATGAAACAAGGACGAGGCGCAGCCTAGCTTCCTTACCTTCCTGTTGGCAGGGACAGTTGATTGAGGGTACGGAACGCAACAGAAAGCAATTCATATCCCTTACCGCAAAGTACCTGCCCATAATTTTATTATTTGTTTATTCTACTGTCTCCTCAGGATGAGAATCCCAAAAGGAACAACATAACAGCGGGCCCAGACGGGGCCCAGTGAAGAATAAGAGGATCGACTCTGCGGGTCGCGAAGGTCGGACCGAACTGGGAAAGGCCACGGTGGGAATTTGAGGAAAAAAAGAGGATCGTATCAATAGCCAAGAGCCGACAACTGAAGACGATAATTCGACGGCGACAGTGCAGTGCCTTGAAAGTGCAGCAGTCCCGTCTTTCGGAAGTTTTTTTGTCAAGTCCCCGCCAATGTGCCGCTTGGTTCGAGCGTTCGAGACTTAAAAAACAATTTTTTTGACGCCAGTCTATGTTCCTACGAAAATGCATGTGTTAATAGCCGCCGTCAGGATGTTGCACCAATGTGCAACTCCAGATGCAGAACTGTCGAGGTCCGGTGCGCTGTTTGTTACGCTGCTTCCGGCCCTGTAGGATGGCGAACGAATATTATTTCAAACGGATCCGACGGAGGCTATTTATGGGAAGGAGCAAATGCATACATGTTGGTACTAGAGATCCCTGTCACAGTTTGAACGAGTATGTCAACTTCCTCCAACCCAGTCCAAAGTAATGGAATTTTCCACCCACGGCCAAACACTCTATGGAGTCGGGTCAGGAACAGTTCCTAGGATCAATCATATTCATCGAAAGATCATTAACACAAGCAACGACGTTGGGGAATAAAATACCTCCATAATCAGGCAACACGTAGGCGAACAATCAAGTGAGATCATTAATTACACAAGTGTCCTATTTTACGCGCCTTGATAACACTGTTTAGTTACTAGTTCTACGCAAAATGTCATCATCCCCCGACCCAATTCATTCCGACTAACAGCATGAAACGGCAGCATGACAATGAATGTGTACACGATGTTGTGTTACTTCCACTGCTAATGTGATGTGAAAAATGAATCACTGGGTCGTTGCAAGCATTGCAAACTCCAGCGCTTAGCAACAGCTGCTACAGAAGGTATGATTGTTCCAGAACTCGCACCTTCGCAAGGGAATATTTATAATCTCGTCCGATTTCGAAGAATTGTATTCTGACTAACTACTATTTCAAAACGGCACGACATGTAGAAACCACACCATTCATTTTACATTATGCAAGTGAGGAATTTTTGAAAGAAAGATGAAAGTGAACCCAACTTTATTGCAAAATAACAACGTTTTAGATGGGTGATAAAGATGGTAGCTTTATATTTAATATTCAATTTTTCTGTGCACTATAGCAAATTGATTTTTAATTGAATGTAACCTGATCCAAGCGGATACATTTGGTAAAATGATACTGTTCAGATTACTAATAGTAATGAGTCACATTTGAGAAATCGGGTCATTTGAAAGCATCATACAAAAACCTGCATTTTAATTCTTCATCATGCTAGATCGTTTAGAATCGGCATCAACCGTTTCTGCTGCCGGATCGCCTAATGGTTCATTCGTTTAGCCAACGGCCAATTAGTTATCCGGAACACGCAGGCAGCAAGTTTAATTGCGCTTGCCGTTAACAAGTACTACGAGGCAGATAAGCAAGATGGACTTCCGCGCATCGGCGATCTCGCCCGAAACGAAAAAAAGGCCTCTTCCTGGATCGATCAACGACCAACCGAACCGAACCGAAGAAACCCAAAGCAGGAAGAGCCGGGGCATGTGGTATGTAAAACCGAATGGAAAAAAATATACATAGAAAGTTTCCAATTCCCTCTGCTCGTAAACCAGTAACAGCAGAAGCACCAGCAGCAGCAGCAACAGCAGCCTATGAGGGTCCGAACCAGCTGCTAGCAATCAGCTGCTTCTGCCGTGTAGTAACACACAGTTCTCCCGATGGGTACGGACGGGCGAGTTCGAGAACTGAAAAACCAGTCATTTCCGAAAGCCAATTTACATATCAAATGATGATGCAACGGAGGTCCAATAAATTTGACGCGCCTTATAGACATGAAGACCCAGATCCAGACCGATGGGATTAGGAAAGCGCTATTCCATGTGGATATGTCCGAAAAAGATGGTTCGATGGTTGTTTACGTACCTTTTGTACCTCGATACCAATGCGCGGATGAAAAATTGAAGTTAGCTGTCGAACCGTCAGAGCGAAACAACTACAAAGTCTACCCCTGTTTCGTATGGCTTGTGTCCGTGGCACCCTTCCGTACCCTCCTGCCAGCTAAGGTCAAGGAAGGGTCTCATGACAGGCTGCGACCGGCCCACGTAGTCACAAGCCACCACCGCTATTGTTCATTACTTCTCCGCGGAGCGACCTGTGAAGCTGCCCAGTAACAGCACACAACACACTGCGCCGCGTTGTACGTGCTATACAACTACACCCATGTAAGACGAAGTACGAAAGCCGAAAAAAAGTACTTGAACCAAATAAGAAGCCTGCAAAGTACTCGATCGCATACGGCTGATAATGACTCAAAGGTACATAGGTTCTTATCAGGGGGCGCGACACCAACTTCATCCGCGTGTGTACCGGTACGGCCAGCTGTACTAACAACCAC
This sequence comes from Anopheles plumbeus, assembly GCA_034621735.1. Taxonomy (NCBI): domain Eukaryota; kingdom Metazoa; phylum Arthropoda; class Insecta; order Diptera; family Culicidae; genus Anopheles; species Anopheles plumbeus. Next base: position 17,238,895 of record JAOEFI010000007.1, on the reverse strand, counting down.
CACTAGAACATTCGCCTGTTGAAAGCCGGCGTTCGTATGAGCATAATCGCAGCCTACTAGACTAGCGGCTATGACTAACGCGACATGCAGCTAATCAGCAACCGGTCGCACCAGGGCGTCTGACAGTTGTTCACTGCGAAACTGTTCGCAAGCTTCATTTGGCATTCCTGTTTATTAATAGCTCACACTGGCGACAGCTAAGCGACTCGCGTGTTGTCCACTTTTGTTCCCGAATTGATTTGAATGTGTTAGCACACAGTTTAATACGACCGCGAACATGCTGGATGTGGTTCGGTATCGTCATTGTATCAGTAACGATGATGGGGATGATTGTTTTTTCTTCTTTGGCTGACTGATTATATGTCGAACAAAACCCTGCAGTTCCTCGCCCTCCAACCCGTTCGGGCTCTAACCGTTCAAGGTCGCGAACAGGGTTCCGCTGAGTCAACCCAGCTATAAGACCACGCGGTTACGCTTCTAGAGTGTTCCTGTCTCTGCGAGAACGTGCGTGTTCTCATGACGAAGATTTGAGAGCCTTCTCGTTAGGTTTTTTGGCCTCTTCTTTAAAGACCACGAGGACTGCTGTTGCCATGCGAAGCCTCGCGTCTAGTTTTCGTGCTACCTTGCGTCAGTTTTTTTCTTCACTATTTGGCCAACGATAGCTGACGTAAGCTTGGTCGGTATAACATACCTCGGGGTAGCTAGGTGGACCCCTTTGGCTGGTGCAACATTTCCCCATAGCGACTACATCGACCCTGAACAAGGTGGCGGTTTTCCCCAACTAGCAATGGCATCCCAATCGTGGTCAATGTCACGTCATCCAGTGGTTCGCTCTTGATTTAGAACCGCGACGGCCAACCCCCGTGCCTTTAATTCTCGCTGCTAGATGATGCAACAAGGAAGCAAGCTTTCACCGTGCCATATGGGATTAGGACGTTCTCGTGTGTATGCTGGTTTTTTTTTCTACGGTTTCCCCTCCAACCACTTGATGATTGCACGAATTTCGTCACGATAATACACACTTGTTTGATGTATTTGTAAAACAGTTGCACTCGAGGGTTGTTTTCTTGCATCAGATTTTTTTTTAGCACGAGAAATTCCGGATGACGAAACACACGGTCGATTATTTTTGACATTTATCAGCAAGTTGCAATCACTGTATGACGGTTATACGCGGATGCAGGTTTACCACCGGTAGTGCGATAGTAGTACCAGATGACGGTTCGACGCTGATTATGAAAAACTCTGAACATGTTTTTGTCACGCTATTTTTGTAGCATTTGCACTATGTTGACGGATGGACTTGTTTGTTTCACCGACGCTTACGGTGCAAGTCTGGCGAGACGTCTTTGAGGCCGTCGTTTCAGGCAAAGCGCCATTGGAAAAGGTTACGCAGGGAAAGTGATAACGAAGCATGACCACGATGTAACTAGTTTTGCTCAATCGATTACTTTCCCATCGTAGCTGATTCCACAGCAACTTTTTGCGGCTTTTGGCGTACTTATTTCGTCGTACCCTAAAGATACAGCTTGTCGTGGCTGATAACAATTACGGCAGATGATAAAACGGCAAGTATTCCCCACGCAAACGAACTCATTGCGTCCAGTCGCTTAATGTGACCATCATAATCTGTATGAAAAAAGTTTTATGCCTGCTGGAGGGAAGATTTTGACTGCCTAAATAATGTCCTTTTCATGTACTTCCATTAAGTATCACCTTGGGCATTGTGTTCTCAACTCACTCAACCATCGTGCACCGTTTCGACTGAGAAGCGAATAAAGTCCTGCTCCTACAAGGATGTCTCGCAAAACCGCCAAACGGAATGGAAATAACAGCTCCCTCGTATTGCCCGTACCGCGGTTTGATTACATCCCGTCTTATGTCTGTGTCCACTCGGTTCCAATTTCCTTTCTGTTTCCACCGACACCCTCTCCAACAAACACTTCCAGCCAACCTGGTGCGAATGGAAGCGAATGAAACTAAGCCCCTCCCGGAGAGGGTACACACTTCCGTCCCAGGCAGTAACAGCAACTTTAGAGCCCTATTAAAGTCATGTCAAATCATCCAATTCGCCCGACCGTGTCGTTGTCATCGGCACCGTCACCATTATCATTCCAGCCAGCATCGAATCCTCCGGAGAAACCCGGTCTGCTGGTGTGCAGTCAATTGCTCGCCAAAATCAGGAACCGACCCCGGCGTCACGGTTCCTTCGTTTTTCGCCTTGTAGCGCGGTCGAGATAGCAGTGGGGGGCCCCGGAGGCGGAGTGGAAGACCTGTCAAAACTGAGTTCCGCAATCCGACAGGAACAACGGCAACTTCAGTGCCAAGAGCTTCAGCTGCAGCTACACTCTGTCGGGGAAAGAAGATTACGTTTCATCGTCGTCGCCGTCGGAGTTTTGGCAGTTTTAAAACCTGTCACTGTGTAGCGCTCGCCTCCGCTATCTGCAGGTCGGAGGCATCGCAGGCCTCACCGCTTTTTTTTCTTCTTGTAGGAAAACTTTCCTCGAAGCGACAAACTTTCCGAAGGCTGTAAAAGAAGCCTCTCTTTGCCGCTGCCATCTATGCGCCCTACCGGGTTCCTACTCTCCCCACACCTCTGGCGTCATTGTTGCCTTGTGTCGAAAAACTAACAACGCCCAAAGTAACTGAACTTGAAGGCGAGAGAGATGAAGTTTAATGTTCAATTGTTTTGCGATGGCTCAGGCACAGACCCTGCACCCGGCCCGACCGGCCTGTAACCGTTTTCTCCACCCTTCCCTAGCTCCATCCTCACCCATAGGAGGGAAATCTCTCCATTGCCACTTTACTGCCGCTTCTCGAACTGCTCCGGCCATCATCATCAGCTGATGATGGAACGATTTCTTCGCTGCCCCAGAAATCCGGTCCTGTCGTGCCTTCACGCGGGTGCAAAATATCTTATGCTGCGCGATTCATCGTGCTAAGCGAGAGCATAAAATGTTAGAGCGTTCCGGATTCAACATTGACTCCCTTGCGTCCACCCCACCGTGTGCACACCGATGATCCGAGTTCCTCTCCGCCGGCAACCTGACCTTATGTTTGTGAGATGAGATTGTTTAATTTAATTTTCCTTCTTCAAACCGATTGTATACATTTTCTCCCCTTCCCTCTCATTCCACTCCTTCCGAGATCTCTTGCTTCGTTTTCCACTCTATTTGTTCCTCTCTCTCTCCTTCTCTTCATTTTTATCTCTGTCTTGCACGCACTGCTTCTTTACTCCAAACGAGACCGTTTGCCGGAGCTGGTTTGAGCAGATCTTGGCAGAGGGCTGGATTTCTTCCATTCTATCGCTCCAGAAACGTTTGCATCGATGCTCTCGTGTCTTCCATCTTCACGTTTTTATGCTGGATGTTTTCTTCTTCTGAGAATGGACAACTTCAGGGCTTCAACAAATCCGCGTGCCTTTACCACCAACACAGCTTCAGCAGGAAAATAAAACGTACAATCGCATCTCTCGTTCTTGTGCTTCCCGTTCTGAGCCCCTTGCGCGGTGCTGCGGCAATAATGATGATCATCATCTTCATCATAATCTCGTTTTCCAATGGCCAATGGGGGACAGGGTTCGGCCATCTCTCTACCACACCCACGGATTTGGCCGCGGGTTGCGATCAGCTCGTTTTACACTTTGCCTCTCTGCTACGTGTTTTGTTTCTTACTTCATTTTCGCTTCATCACCGAGGCTCTAAAAGCCGGTACCTACCCTTTCTCGACCAGTCCACCTTTCGCTTCCCGATTCCCGAAAGCCCATAAAATCGGAAGGGACGTGCGTGGCGAGAGGGCAAAACAACAAAACACTTCTCACCCTGTACCCACTCCGGGGTCCAAGGGTCAGGGTGATGCAACGTCCCGGAAAGAAAAGCTACCGCGTGTCCGAGGGTCTGTACCACAGATAGCCGTGCCGCTGATGAACGTCTTCATGGCCAACTTCAACCCGGTCCGCGGCTACACGTTGGCCATTAGCCACCGGGCTTACACCCACCAGGCACCGCGGGCAGGAAAATGCAATCAGCAACGGTCCCAGCCGCCGCGGTTCCGGTTGTTTTCGAGTTACGTTTCCCCACCGTTTCCTCTTTCAGAAGCCCGATCGCGAAAAAAATTTCCCGAAAAATGAAGGCTCGTCAAGGCTTTGTTCTGGAGGAAAAATGGGTGGGACGGGTGGCCTTTCCACCGACGGAGCGAATGGCTGGAGGAAGGGCTCAAACAGTACTGTTAACCCCAGTACCCACCGAACGGGAGTTCTTCAAACCGTAAGGGATGCCATAGTGCCCCAAACTGGAACTATTGGTTGCTCGTTCATATTTAATCGCCGGCAGGCTGCTAGAAAAGCCGAATCCTGACCGAACACTCCAACGGACCTTTAAGGAGTGGATCCGGGCCCTATAATTGATCCAGGGCGAAAGAACAACCGGCAATCAAAGGCAACCTTTCAAGCACGCTACCGTGCCCAACAAACCATTGCCTCCGGGCGGCGTACGCTACTACAGTCACAGAAGGAAGCAGAGCCTTTGGAAATTTTCCATCCAGTTCTATTTCAACGAGACCCTTCAAGAACGATCCGATGAGGTCCCTGACTGTAGACGCAGTCAAGGACGGGGAAGGAATATCGATGCGTACGTGCGCAAACGCATATAAGCTGAGCGTCTACACTGCGTTGCTAGGCGATAATGATCCATCACGGGGATGGACGGGGAGTCCATCATTTCTCAGCGTCAATCGGCGGTTCTTGGGAATTTCGAGCGAGCCTGTGCCATACGAGTCTAAGATAGTAGGGGCGGGTGACTATTGCAAGCGTGCACACGTCAGGACGACGACGTCAACAGATCGGCAGGGATTTTTGTTGCGCCTAGAAGAGCAACTTCAATAATTAATTGTGTAATGTTGCAGAAGGTGCGAAGAACGTACATACGTACGAAGTACGTGAGCCATTCACAACGTGAGTGTGACTGCTTTGTATGAACCCATGAGGGTATCATCGGAACAGGAACGTAGGATTTAAAGCCCATCACAACCTTTCCTACCTACCTAATTTTCAAAAACTCAACCTAACTTAGAAGGTACCACCAGTTAACTTTACATCTCATCTTTCCTTGAATCCATGGGAAACATCATCAGACGCTATCGGGATACATGTGATTCGGAAGAATGTATGGCTCCACGCAACTGATTCCAATATCGGTTTTCCCTTAGCGATTCTTGGTCAGCTCAAATGCAAATTAAATGGTGATTAATTTACGTGCAAGCTGAAATAACAGTGTGCAACAGTCTCCTCCTCTCTCTCTCTCTCTCTCTCTCTCTCTCTCTCTATCTCTTTCTCTCTCTCTTACGCTCCCTCGGTGAAAAACTGTAACGGAGACATTACCGTTACCGCGGGCGAAGATGATTCATACCAAGACATTGCATCGCGCAGTCAAATGAAAAAGAGGAAAATACCCACGAGACCTAACAAAGACTCGCTCGGGTAAAATCGTGCGTTTGATGAGTAATGAGGGAGCCATTACCGTACGTTCTATGAGTGCGTTGCATTGTGCTGCAACAATTGGATTAACTTCTTTTTATTTTTACTTTCCTTCCGCGTTTCCGCAACATCAGCCTTTCTAACAGCAACTTCCCGTTGAAGGTGGTTTAGAGGTATTTTATTAATATAGTATACTCAATTGGGCGATATATTTAAGCCCGTATGCAAAGCTAACAACTCCATACAACAGAAGGATGTAGTTCAATGTGGAAAAAGCGCATCCGCAGTATCGCGGGATTCTATCCCACAACCCAGTCCAGTTAGTCCGACTTCATTACCCGGCTTTTCTCCAGCACTCCATTGTAATTAAATAAATTTTCCTACAGTCAGCTGGCTAAAGTATCTTGACACAAATGTGCGGATTCCCTACCAACGAAAGCATCGTCAACACCAAATGTACCGAAATGATCGCCGCTTTCCGGCTTTCATTTGGAAGGTTTTTCAAACCAGCTGTTAATGGTGGTAGTGGTGGTGATGATGGTGCTGTTACGTGGTGTAACCGATCCACGCTACTTTGGGCGACCCGTTTTAGGCTTCGACCCACCACCAGGGAATGGAGACGAAATTGAAGACATGTGACAAAAAATACGATGCGGCGGCGAAGAACAGTGGGAAAAATGCATTTGTTCCAGTTTTCCAACTGCAACTGACAACGCGGGCGACATCGACGAAGACGTGCGGATGCGGTGCGGACAGTTTTCGCGTTTTCTTCTCGACTTGCTGCGTGCGCCGTTTCCGTGTCAACGTTACATCCGTCAACGGCAAGAGGTGGATTTTTTTGTCTTCGTTTTTCCTTCGTTGCTTTTGGTTTGGCTGTTTTCCTCCCCACACCCATACATACTCCCATCATTATCGTCGTTATCTTCAGAGGCCGCGGTCAGGTTCGCCATCGGCCTCCCCGTCGAGAGGCGCATTCGTTTCGTTAAAACACTCCAACACAACATCGCGGATCGAGGCAGGCCGTGACTAGCAGCTCATTTCTTTTTCCGCCTCGCGCCGTTGTCTTTACACCTTTTTCCCGTTTCTTTATGCGCTTCCTCCCACATCTGTGCTTTGCGAGTGTACGAGTTGCCAGGCAGCGTTTCCTGGGCCCCACGAGCCAAAAAGAGGCGGAAAAACAGAGCGACAGAGAGAGAGAACGAATACGTGGAGGAGATGCCGGGGCGGATGGATCGAATTACTGAAAATCATATTTGCCTCCGCTTAAAAGTGTACGTTTTAGTTTAAGTTTCGCTTTTTCCTTCCCTCCCGGCTTTTTTTTCTCCTGCCGTTTTACTTCTGTAAGTTTTTTTCCCTTTCGGGGTTTGCTTCGGTATTCATCTCTTCTCGTGTTTTTTTTGTTTCTCTTCCATACTTCATCGATCGAAACCATGTTTTATGCTCGCTTGCTTATGCTTCACCCCGACGGTCCATTTGGGATCTTTTATTTGGTTTTTACTTTACATTTTTGTGCTTTTGGTATAGTTCGATCCGCTCAGCTTCGTCGCCGTCTAGCACTTTTACACAAAAATGCGTCTGTGGCCAAACCACCGGCGACATCACGATGATGATGGTGAGGATGATGTTGATGATGGCTTTTCGTTGCCACCGCTCCGTTCAGTTCCTCTCAGCTTGCTTCTTCCCCGGCCAGCGTTTCGTTTGCGTTTGTTGGCGAGCCGGTTTCGATTTTGACCGAACCGTTTAAGTTATATCGGGAACCGTATCTCGGGTGCCGTGTAATATGTGACCACACGAGACACGTACGGTCACGGCGGAAAACCGGGCTGCTCCCCAGGGTTCCATCTAGAACCCCGTCCAGAAGAGTCCAGCCGGAGGTCGTCCTCTTCATCCTCCGAACCTCTTCGGAGGGAACCGAACGAGGCGACTTCTGTTACACCAAAGGATCCCGGGACCAGTTTGCCGTTTACGAGATGTATGCAGGAGGAAAAAAAAGCAATAGCCAAGCAAGGCAGAACAGGAACAACTAAAAAATCGCAACGAGAGGCTCACACGCATTTACACAAAACGACCCTCGCAGAACGCACATCCTTTTCTCGGTTATGCGTCGATAATTGATGCAATTTCGAGTCGGCCCAAAAACAGCAAGAAGCAGAACTTGTTGGTTGATGCGTTAGGCCTCTCGCGGCCAGACGAGATGACGGTAGCTGGATCAAGGACTGACCGTCCAGAAGCGGGCAAAAGAAATCCCGGCAGCAGCAAATTATGGGGAAAAGACAGCCCTTTTTTGACAGGAAGCAGTAAAAATGCATCCCTTGAGTGGCGTCATCGATTTGGCGAAAAACCGGACAAGTCCGGGGCAACTTGCCTGTGTGAGATGCACCATTGGTCATTGTCACAGTCGCCAATCTGACAGACACGTTTGGGCGCAACGGAGGGAAATTGGCTCGGTGACATTGATCACCGGAATTGAAAGAAAAGCTTTCGAAATTATTATTTATGCAAATTGGATTGTGGTATTTAAGGGATACTAAAATACACCAGGATTCGTTAATTCTCGATAGTGAAGTATCTACCCTTTTCTTTTAATTACTGATATTAGTTCTTTAAAAAAACCTGTGTTAACGTATAGATGAGGTCTACAACATTTAAAATAACTTTCATTTCCATTCGCGAGAATTATATTTCTGAAATTGACAATCCTAGAATAATAATCATCTCACTTCAGCACCATCTTCCAACGAGAGATTCTGCTTCCTACCCTCTCGGGCACAGATCCGCTGCAACCGTTTCCTCCGCTTCCGAATGAGCGAACATCCGCGATAAGACATTCGCGAGATGTTCGAACGTGTTCCGGCACGTTCCATCATGCACACGCGGATGACGCGGACCTCGTACGAACGGGCCCTTCAGCCGTGGAGGAAAGCAAAAAATCCCCCAGCTCCTTCCTTCAACCCTCTTTCTGACGGTCGCAGAACGATTTGAGCGAAAAGCGAAACGCGAACGAGCCGAGGTCCTATTTTGATTCCCGGTTCCCTCTGAGCTTCGATTCATCCACCTCAGGAGATTCATTGCTGCGCCGATGGAAGGAAGGAAGATGATTTTTAACCGATCGTGCGCCCCCTACCCCACCTACCCCCCCACCTTTTTTCTTTGGTCCAGGCATGTGCGGCCTCTGCGGCCCCTGCGGCTTGCGATTTCTTCGCAGTTGTTTTAATTTTCACTGTAGTTCTTGCGTTTCACGTCGTGCGTCTCGCTCTGATGGTGGATGATGTGTGTGTTCCTGTATTTGTGTGTCTGTGAGCAGTACGGCTTACTGTAAACTTCTTCCTTTACTTCATCGGGAACCATCATTCCCGAAAGATTTCCACCCCCAATGAGCACACTCTTCACGGTTCCCTATATCCCCTTCCAGGCCCGTATGTGAGTTGTAGAACGTCCAAACTAACAACATGTCCATAGAGTCGACGTATACGGTGCCTTCCAAACACGAGAACAAAAAGTAAAGAAAACCCAAAACGACCTCGTCGCATTCTCATCCACCAAGAACCCCCACGGCCGCGTATGATCCTCGCGCTGCGATGCCAGCATCGCCAGCGAGTCGCAATGGATACGTATTCTCTCTCGCTTGCGGCCAGCAAAGGCTGCGTCCAGGCAACGGCCCCCGGGAACGGGGGTCGAATGCCAGCAGAAGCGTATAAGCCTAGGCGTAGCGCAAACGCGAAAGTGACATAAAGAGACAACCATTAAGGAGCGAGAGCCAAGAAGCAGCGCGAAGAAGCGTTGAGCTGTTGGAACTTAAGTCAAGCAAATTGAGAACGGCTCGAAACCGGTACGAGAAGAAGAAACCGACACTCTTCTGCTGGAAGCAGATAGAGAGAGGCGGCCGCGCGAAGGACCGGGACGGAGTGACGGATAAGTAGCAAGAAAGCAGCCAAGTGTTAATAAGAACACTGGAAACAGAAACTGCCACGCCGGCGAGGGCCGGGAGAAAAGTAACATGAGAAAACACGGCCGTCCTCTATAGGTCCCCTGCAGGAGTTGCGGCACTACGATGGCAACGGCATGGTCATGGCTCGTATGTGTCATCGGTGGATAATGGGCTGCAGAATGACACAGCGACGATTTCAGAGACCTTCTCTCCTTCCGAAGGCACATCTCTGTGTGTGTGTGCGTGCTTGTTTGCTCACGGGAAGACGTCAAGTAGCAAGGATAAAACCCGAAAGGCGACACTATCACTCTCGGTGCCCATGGCTTCACCTCACCTTCACCACGTTTTTCCACTATATACCAGCTAAGCGGCAACTGACCCAAGGAAGGAACCGGAGACGTGGTGTAAGCGCATCGTACATGGTACGGTCGTTTTATTCCTAGCTTGATGAGTCAATATTTGTGCAAGTTTCAACAGGTTTTTTTCTCCTTCCCGTTCCCAACCCTTTCCCAACCCTTTCCCTTCAGCCGGGGGCGTTCCACAGCTCAGCACCCCCTGCGCGCTCTTCGCGCGACCTCGAAGGCTTCTTTGAGAAACTGCGCTCGTTGCCACGATCAGCAACTTCCCGATGTCTCCAAGTCCGGGATGAGCTGATTTGGACTTTGCCTCGAAGATTTTTTCTTTCGTCTTCGTTATTGGGGACCTCCTGCCTCCTCCCAGCTTAACTTTGAACCCCACATTTACGTTTGAAAAACAAAGCCTCCGTTTTATGTCAGAAAGCCTTTTTTTGTAGTGTGTTCGTGCGGCGACACATTTCGACAGATCAAAACGCGGTGGAAAACAGGAATGTAAAATCGGCTGCCTGCACTGCTCATCCGCTACTCGCCCCGGGCTCGGGGGGCTCGACCCCTGTAGACCTTTCCGAAAACCCATAAAGCCAGGGAAGATACGAAAACTTTGGAGCATAGCGGGGGAAACGATCGTCCGCTGGTCTGAGGGTGCCGCGAGGCTGCGCCTATGGGTGCGACCTACCTTGTGTAACTTGGAAAAGGTCGCTGGACAGAGTTGCGACGTTCTAACGAAGGAAAAAGAGGCCCGCATAGGTCCGGTAGACGGCGTAGTGGGGAAGTAAGATCACTTCTTGAGCGCTTCAACAGCGGAGGCTCGCTAAAGCGACGACAAAGTAGGGGACGGTAAAGTGTTCCCTCGTTTGCTCGTACCTTTTCGCGAAGCGCGACTCGAACAGTTTGTTCGCTTGCTGGACGGTCGCCGGAGGGGCAAATGACTTCGAGTTACGTAAGCCTCTGCCGAAACGCCTATGGCCGCAGCAGCCTCTGCCTTGGAGCGCTGGCGCACCGCGAGATACATGTACGGGCGAGCCTGTGGCATGAGATGGAGAACGCATACACTGGCGCCTCAGTGTGCTATGCGCCGAACGCGCTCGCTACCCAGCGAACGGCCACTGCATGCATAATAATATGCTCAATCATTTTTCTTAATTTATTATTCACAATCTGGATTCAATCTTTACGTGCGCCTGCCCCCGAAGTGGGGGTCGCGTCCATCCCATCCCTTCCGAACACCCTCGGTACCTAGCTCTCGTCAGCGGTTCTTGCACACAGCTGGGGCTATCCGGGGCTTCTGGGACCGGAGAAATCAGGACCAAAAACGCCAGGGCGAAAGAAAAGAAAATGCCAAATGTAGCCACATGAGCCCTACTACACGAGCACGAGCACACAGTGCGGCCACGGACTATGGCCGCTGTCGTTCTATTAATTTTGCGTCGACTCTAAGTGGCTCAATAGTACGCTCCCCATTTGTGGAATAATAAAGTACTCGGTCCAAGCGCTGCTCGCTGACAGCGGGCTGCGGTCGCAGTTGGTCAAAATTCAATAAAACATGCCGTCCAGTGGGCAGTAAATATCATAGATGTTCTAACTATTAATTTATTTAAAAAGTGTCACATTGAAAGTTAGAACATCCTAAACTCAAAATGTTACGGTCTTTATATCATTATCACTTCTTGTTTTCGTTCAGTTTCATCATGTACATTCAACCCTTTCTTTCTGATCCACTGATCCTTCTACGGATTATGTGGCTAGGTTTTAAAAATACTTTAGGGATATATCTCTTTTAACCGACTCTGCTCCCACTGTGCCACACACTATGTTCCAAAACAGCACCAAGAGAACCGGAGCATGTTCCCGGGTTCTCGGGCCCGAGCGTACGCTGTCGATGCTATATTTATGAATATAGCCATTTCTGATTGCTCCGTACTCTTCAATTAAAGCAATGTAGTCTTTATTATTTCTCCATTTTTTGTTCTCCGATGCTGTTCGCTTCGCGCAATCGTGTGGAATCGAACCGGAGGAGTCCCACGGAGTTGTGGTCAGCCCGATGTTGGCTTGGGGCATCACAGCCGTGTGCGGCGAGGCGCGAGGGCGATGTTGCGGTTTTACATACAAAGCAACACACTGTTCAGCTGATGGCCGCCGGCGTGGATGTGGGATGCGCGAAATGTGCGGACAACACACTGGCAGGAGAAAGAAAACCAGCAGCAAACTATTAAAGAAAAAAAAATCCACGGGCGGGCGAAAAAACTCCGAGAAACATCGTGGATTGAAAGATGAGCAGACCGGCAGACACACTGACGGAATGGCAATTGGCAGCCGAGTGGTTGGTTCTTGGTGTTGGTTTTTTTTTTTTTCAACGTTTTTCTTTCGTTTTCCTTCTCTCGGTATCGAAGACCCGTTAAAACAACATCACCATCTGAGCGGAGTTTGGCGTGGCAGAACACGTACGGACGAGAAATCGGCCGTAGGCCGTCCGAGAGCCGCGAGTTTCACAAATACTGTGTGGAGCCGTAGATTGAAATGGAAGATATCCCGG
>JAOEFI010000007.1:17206621-17223099 GCA_034621735.1 Anopheles plumbeus | reverse complement strand
GTGGTGTTTTTCTGCCTCTTGCGTTTTCGTCCATCGGAACAAACAAAGCGAAAACAAGAACCTGCAAGAAAAATAAAACCCGACGCCTTCATCACGCGATAAGACATTATACGACGAAAAAGCGTCCGGCCAGCGAGGGCTCGCCGGTCAGACGATCGGTTGTTTTTGGTCATTTTTAGAACAACGTCCACACCAGCAGCGACCCGCGCTGGTACCTCTTTCTCTATCGCACGATTATACCCGCGGACGTGTTTGTTGGTCCGTTGTTTACGACATTTCGTGCGGATCGTACACCAGCAGCAGCAGGACGGTGCTGACGCAGGGCTGCAAAATAAAACACAAAAAGCCGGACCGAGCAAACAGCACCACAAACATTATCGCGCATAGTCGACCTCTCCAATAATTAATTTTGACGTTTTTGTTCACGTTTGAAATCGCGCAACAGGGAAAAGAAAAGGAAAACAAAGTAACGTCAAACGAATACAGGTACACAACAAAATCCTATCGGAATCGGCCGATCTTCTATCGATGGTGTGTGTCAAATGGACGCGTCGCGTTTCACTACGATTTTTAATGCACCATGTTTTTTGTTGCCCCTGGCCCTTTTCCTGCATTCGTGCCATGCTTAGTCTTGCCCACATCATGGACTACAACAAGGCCCGTGGCCGTTATCTGCCTTGTGCTCGGGAATATGACAAGATCCATAGGGAGAGTGGAGGAAATTGACAACGTTTAAAAAGCAACCAATGTCGGGTGATAAGAAAAAATATGGTAGATCGAAACTGGACCCAACAACCTCCTAGGGGGCAAAAGGGACACAGCTGACCGCACAGGCCGCGAACGGTTTGGAACCGGTTCGGCTCCGGAGGAAGCTCTTCCGGTCCATTTTTGGCGAACGAGAACGAAGCATGCAAAAGCACAAAACGATGTCGCAAAAGACAGACAGAGGAAGGAAGAGGGCGCGGGCACAACCTGTCCGTCTTCCGTTGGTCATGCTCTGGTGCTGCGCTGCATCTGTATACTGCACGTATTGCAATTGCACTTTCCCACCAGGCAACGGACTGACTGCGGCGTGTCGCTGCGCCAGCCAGCAACAAACAAGTGTCTCCTTTTTTCTCACAAATAAATGGAAAGAAATAAAACAAACGGAGGAGTTTTCTCGCCGTTGGGGGAGCAATAATCGAACACAGAAAAACATACAACGGTCGGGCGGAAAAATATAATTCATCCAATTTATATATGAGTGTTTTTACAACCGATATTAGCTTTCGTTATTTGTCCGCTGTCTGCTTAGTGTTGGGACTTTGCAGACACGTTCAGTGTCCAAGTTCCAAGTGCACCACTCTTTCTGCTGCTTTTTGGGCAGTTTGCCGAAGCCTGCAATTAGCTCATGCAGCCTACTTCCTTTCCTGCAACCCGAACGGCTGCAAAAGGGTTACCACGGATAACACACACATAAAGATACACACACAGTGGAGTGAAGGCATTCGGCTTCGGGTACTGAGGGGGTGAAGTGCATGTACCGGCTGCTTTTTACAACCGCAGCCAAGGAACCGGCCGGCTAGTAGCTGCTTTGGAGATGCTTGGCGGCGGGCGCTTGGTTTGACCGAGACCATTTTACAACCGGCACTGCACCGGAACACACCCCTTTCGCACTCGGCGTTGGGATATTTTTCCTGCTCCGTGTCTCGCCTTCTGCTGGTGGAAGTGTGGACACAGAGCGGGGTTCCAGCTGAATGCCGCTCACCTTCAGCTCTTCGAGTGCACAAAACGGCTGTCAATGTAAAGTCATACGAGACTAACAGCTCACGGAATGACTGCACACACCGGTACGGGCCCGATATTCCCCCCTGATCTTTCCGATTTCCCGGCCTGCAGTCACCTGGAGGGTCTGGGAACTGCGTGGAGTTTATTGCACATTCCTTCCGTTGTCCTGGGTCGCCAACCCGCACCCTGAGAGAAGCGCGCAATTGTCGTATGGAAAAACAGTTTTACTATCGAGCAGCCAAAGTTTTATAGGTGAAATAATAAAATAATTTCGAACTCGGGACCTCCACCGGCGGATCAGTCGGCACAGTTTGGGGAAATGGGCGAAGCCTCTGTTTAATTCTAGTCGATCCGGTCATTACGATGTCTCGACGATGGTCGCCGATTAGTTCTAATAGCTTTCGTCATTAGCAAGCGGGCGCATCGGCGACGGTTTTCATTCGGAGCCATTGTGTTTCGGGTGTTTGACGATTCTCGGAAATAAGATGCAAGATTTGTTGCGCATAGGCAAGGTGGTGGTCGGGTCGGTCGGATGAGTTCCGAAAGTACACAAACACATTTTATAGCACCTTCTTTTTTTACGAGTGGGCTCTAACAAAGCGGCTTCATTTATTGGTTCGGAAAGTAAAAACATTGTCTGGCGATCCCGGGCCCGGAGAGTTGTTAAAACGTTTGTCGTGTTCAGTCTCGTTTAAATTATGATAACTTCACAGCACGACAGAACACATTCATGACGCTGGAGCGATGTAAAACCCTTCAATAAAAATTATCTTAATTTATGCTGAGCAAATATTGTACCATACCTTTGGGATTGGTTTTTTAGGTGTTGCGAAGAATTGATAAATCTTCTTTAATGACCTTCTTCATCCGAACGGTGTTGATACCGTAGAATAGGACAACATATACACGACCAATATGCTCGTTGTTGCGTTCCCGATAACTTTGAAAACATGTTTGAATAAAAATTTATAATAAACATTTTCCTTATTTTATTGATGGTTTTATTTTATGTTACCTATTTTTTCAACGGGCCGTTTCTATAATTTATAAGCTTACGCACACAAATCAAAGCATGCAAGAAACTGCTTTAAAATATTTCACCAGAATCGTAGATTTACAGCGTTCAGAGCATGAATGATGCACTCGCGTGACGACTAGGTGGCCACTTGTGAATAAACCATACTGAACACGAAACTGAATTATTCAACAGCTTGTTCGTGAGGAAAAAGAAAAAAAATTATCATACGACGTTATAAGGTACGATAAACTTTAATTTTGGACCTTCTGATCGGCTCCGGTGGAAATTTTGGGAGAAAGTCTTCAAATTTCGTTCACCGGTAAACTGGAAAGATAGCGTTTATCTCGCACCGTTCTAAGGGCACTCGGGATGTCTTGCGCCACCGGCGAAGATGCCACCAGTGAGTCATCCAGTTCGACAGATGGGGAGCATCATCACGATGGGTGTTATGGCACTCGCCGGTTGCTCCGTTTCCCTTCAGCTGTGTTTGGCCATTTGCTACGGTAGTATCCGCCGGCTTGGTGTGTTGGCGCTGCTTCTTCTTTTCCGAAACGTCAAAGCGCGGTGTCTCCTTACTCGTGCGTTACGGTCACGTAGCGACGAGCAGCGCGTTTTCCACGTCAAGCCAACAATCCGGAACGGCAGCCGAATGGAAAAATAGCAATACGGCCGGCATAAGAAAACGTCCGACCACCAGGCAGACCAGGCAGGGGTTCGCCACCGCATTTCAATTGCAGGAAGCACAGTTTTGGAAGTAGAAAAACAGTTACACTACACGCACAAAACGCTTGTCAAATGGCTCATGATGGAGCACATCGTAGTAGAGGATGTGGACTATAGTCGTTGGGAAGAGGGAGAAAAAAACTAGGCGCATTGCGTAAGCGCGGAAAAGAAGTCGCTCGCAACTAAGAAGACAAAACAAACGGGCGATAAACACACAAATAAAACAAACAGACTTATATCGGACGATCGGGTAGAATGAGTCACAGTACGTATCAAGCCGAAACCGGCACGAATCATTAATCACGAGAAGCATTCCGAAACCCGTAGCAGCGAACTGCAACAAGTGCATAAATCCACATACGAATAGAAACTTCTTGAAGGTGGCAGGCTTCTAGCGGCAGTGAAGCTTTGTTGAACAAACTCCTGCCCCTGTAATTAGTATAAAATCTGTGAAAGAACCCTGTGGAACAACATCTTGCGGGGCATACATGTCATAAGGCGTTCATCGCTGTGGCTAGCTGTGGAGAGAGAAGTATGACGGAATATTCTATCGAGCGATGTCTCTGCTGAACGTTATCGCAGCGGAAGAAAATAGTTGCATCAGAAATCGCGAAGCAGGACGTCACAGGAACACCTTCTCCGTTTGAGCACTTCACTTTTTATTCGCTGATCTTCCTTCAAGTTCTTATTCGAATGTGTTGGAGGATGTCCCAAACGAGAAGTAACTATCCATTCCCGTCCCTTCATGCGTCTTTTTTCACAAAACTGTCCTTCTATTTCCCGGCCATCGAGGTTGGCTTTAAGATTCCGAAATGAGTTGTTCCTCCGACCAATTATTTATGTCATTAAGTTTGTGGGCTATATTTCCGCCGACCTAAACCAGGGTGCTGCTGGAGCCGCGAAATCGCACAGACACTCTAACTCGCCCGAATATTTCTGTTTCGGTTTTGTTACGTGGAATCATTAAAAAAAGGCACACTGTGTCCGTCCCACAAATGGTGGGCTATAAAAATCCTTCTCAAGCGCTGTTATAAAAACCACCAGAGAGACGAACGAACGGACAAACAATCAACCATCGAGGGGCAAAAGTAATAAGTTGGCAACAGCGATCGAGAGAATAAAACGGGAGAACGGCGGTCTGTGCGTATCTTCTCCTCCTCTTCTTCGTTTTCATGTGGGGCGAAGATGGATGATAAAGCAAAAAAAAACACAAAATTTAAGTCTAGTCGTCCCCGGGGTGCGCTTGTATGGCTTTCCGGTCAAACTTTCGAATAGACGAACGGCCCACATGTGACCGGTTAAGATTTGGCGACCCACCCAAGCCAGAATTGAGAGGAAAAAAACCCACAACGAAAAGCAATCTGTCTCTTCCATCCGGTTTTCCAAAGTTGTCATCTGGTGGAACTGTTGCCTAGCAGATCAGCCAGCTAAGATTTTGCAAGTCCTTGTCTAGGAACTACCTATACGGGTACGGAAAGGTACGGACGGGCACTATCACATCACTTTCAATGAAATTTGTTTAATCTTCTCTCGTGTTCCTTGTCCCGCTGCAGGGTCTAACCGCCCTTTTTCATTTTGGTCATCCCTTTCTGTCGCCCGTGGCACATCCGACATCAGCATATTACAAATTTATTGCAGGGGCGCCAGGAAACAGAGATCTTCGGCCCGTTAGAGGACCAAGCCTAAATTATTGCCCTCATCATGATCATCGATATCATCAGCGTTTTTTTTTTCTGAGTCGACGCCTAAAGTGTATAGATTCGTTAAGTGACTTGGGATCGCTACTTGCTTTCTACATTTTCCGTTTTCAACTCTTTATTGCCAAATATTATCTTTTGGTGATAAAATTTGCAAATGAAATGTTTAACTTCCCATCCGGCTACCTCTACCAATGTCGAATTTTTTACGCTGTCCTTTTGTTTTCTACCCACAAAAGAGGGTAAAGGAAAATGATTTTTATTTGCAAGTACGGTCCGGTAAATTTCCAGTCCAAAATTTATTCTCTTTTGCACATCAACGGAGGTACAACATGACGTTTGTTGAAAGCACCAATGGAAATTTTCCATAACTCAACACCCATCGATTGGGAAAACTTTCCACTCCCTAACTGAGCAGCAGTTCAGTGCTACAACCTTCCGAACGGGCCACGGCGTGTGTGACTCAAGAAACGTGTAACTGGAAACGTGCACTGGATCGGAATTAGGTTCAACTAATGTTGGGGGACACAAAAAATCACCCTATTACGGTCACAAATCGTACGATGGTTGTGCGAGGGGCCATAAAGCACTTTCCATTCTGCCTGATAAAGTAAATGCCTAAGCTCCAGTCAAGGGGGGAGATAAAGGACGGAAACGAATGAATATCTCCAGGATAAGATTAGATCTTGCAAGGTCATAGAGCTATCGCGTACAACTTTTTTTTTCAGTCAAATCAGTGGAAGACAAACATCGAACATAATTGCACAATTTGTGCATGCTGAAAATTTTCTCTTGCAAAAAATTACCTTTTTTTACAAAAACCTGCACATTTCAAGGACGACACTAAGTAGCAGGAAATACTTCCTTTTCGACATAAAAATCGATTGCGTAGTTTTGAAATGAATGTTATTGTCCTTAAAATTTACAAACCGAACGAAAATCGTATGATATGTTTGCACCAATCACTAAGCTCAAACAACCATTTGTGTTGGATTTCTATGCCCCAAATTTCATGATGGCGGTATCGAAAATCTATTTTGAGCATTATACTGCATTCAAAAAAGAGATCGAACACTACCGCAAAAAACTCATATAGGTGCTTCTTTGGAACACAAACTGCGTCCCAGAGTAAAAACAAACAAATTTGGACATTCCTACATTCCAAACAATTAGTACGAAAAAATGAGTATGTCTAGTTGTACGGCCAATCAGGTATTGGCGAACAGTTTTTATTCTCACGTTAACTCTACAAAAGCCAGAATTTCCATTATTGAATTATGAGGTAATTAGCTTGACACTGGCGCTTTAAGACACAAAGAGACGAGCAAAAAAAAACGCTGCCGAAAACGATTAAAGTTTACCGACTTTCTTTCGCCAGAAAAAATCTATTTATGAGTGACAAAATTAAACCAATTAAAGCCTTTTCGAACTCCTAAGTACGATTCCAGACCGAGCTCTTATTTAAAATCGGGACCTAATTCGGTAGCAGGAATTTCCCCCCTATGGCAGAAGTCACATTGTTCACTAAAAACCGGTCACTTTTTTCACTCGAAGAATTGCCTCCGATTGCGTTGTGCAAAACGGCCGATCACCTTTTCGCTCTCCCTTCACTCGACCCCTCCTGCGTTTGCATTTCTTTCGTCAGCCACGGTCGGCGAATGGTGTTCCTGCGGATTTTCTGATGCAACCAGCTCGATTTTTCTTTCCGTGCCTGTTAAGCGCAGCAGAGCTCACTCGACAAAATACTAATCACACTTTCTGCTCACTTTGACTAGCCGCTTGCTCCAGTAGTGATGCTGCTGATGAGAAGACAGGGAAATTGCTGAATTTCGGAAATAAACCGGATACACACACTGGCAGTTTTTTGGAGATATTTTACAGAACTCTGTTGTTTTCCGACCACGCTTCCGACCCAGGCGAAGAACGAAGGCTTGAACTTGCGAGTGGGACGAGAAGCAGCGGCCTGGGAAAATTCTCGATTTTTCTCTTACTGTTCACATCGATCGCTTCGCTTCTGCGGCCGGTTGGGGATGCGGAAAAATTATTTTTTGGTGAAAACGACAAAAAGGACGTTGGAAACTTGGAAAGGAAACTTTGTGCAGAAAGCCTGATCAAAGAGGACGGGCAAAAAAGAATAGGCAGCTTCCAATTGTCGTGAGGATGTAGGATCCAAAAGGAAATCCTTGCCTAGTAGGCTGCCTCTAGTCCTGGTTTACTAGGAAGCAAAAAAATTGCCACTCCAGGCTCGCGGTGCAGGAACCAGGATAAAAAACTCTACTCGGAAGAAGAACACTAAGCACTGCACACCGGAGAAAAAAGAAGCAGCGAGAGCGAGAACGGGCGAGGTGAACAAAGGAGAATCGACAGAACTCGAATGAGAAGAAGATGCCGATGATTGCCATCGCTATCCCACCGAGCCGGGTTTGCAGCGCACATCGGGTGCGCTTCGGGTCGCACGTACGCACGCACACTGGCAGCCTCGGTGGTATATAACTTGCGTACGAACAGCCGGTTTGGAAGTGGTGTGTGTGCTCACTGCTCGCACAGGCTATGTATGCACACCTCCTGCACCCCACACGCACCCTTTTGCTTTTTCCAACGTTATGTAGAGTGAGAGAGAGAGGGACGGGAGATACGGGCGAACGAAACGAACAAAAAAAACAGGCGCACGAGAGCCACAGTGTGAGCAGAAAGGCGATAAGTGTACATAGCAGAAGCAGGCGACGGTAGTGGCCGGGAGTGCTCATCGCTACTGGAATTGCCTTGTATATTGTTATACTAGAGGCGGAAGAATAGTGTGAAATGTGCAAAGGGTGTGCCAGTGGCCAGGATGCAGGGGCAGCGAGCAGAGAAGGGTCCAGTATATTTAGCTGCTATGTAGCATGGTATGGATTTCTGGATTGTACATGGCATCTCTGTTGCCCTTCGCATCGGCGCGCGCGCCCCTTTCTCGTTCACTCGCACGCTTCAAGGGGGAGTGTGTGCCTCCATCGATCAACTGTTCGCACCGGTTCTGTTGCTCGTCGGTAGCGATGTGTGTGCGATGCGTTGGAGTGTCCAGCCCGGTGGTCCAGTGCGGTGGGGACTCTGTGAAGGCTCCCCGTACGTGCAGCCACTCCACATTGTATCTACCGATCAGACTCAACCTCCGCGCTGGTGTTCGTGTTCTTTGTTCAAGTAATCGCTTCGAAGCCGGCTAACCGGCAACCCGAGCCGGAAAGTGGCCCCCCGGTACGGTTGGACCGCTGACGCAAGGTACCGTGTGTGTGGCGCGAGGGCCTGTTTCAAGGGGGCGCGCGTGTGTGTGCGCACACGTGCATGCTGGTGTTGGAGCGATGGACTTTGCATAGCAGCATCGGTCCGGCAGGGGCGGAAACTCAAAAGGGGAACGAAAGAGAGGCGCGCCGGTGTGCATACTGTTGTAAAGTCACGTAACCACTTTTGCACTGTGCGTTCGGTCGGGCTAGTATACACGGGGTAAACACCACACCGTTCGTTCGCTTTTCTCGCTCCCACAGTCACCCTTGTTCCATCTGTTCCATCCAGTACTGCACGCGCCACGGCAGTGTGCGTGGAGCGAAAAGCAGCGCTGTCACTGTGTGTGGTATGTACGGTCGTTCGTTTCGTGTTCGGTCACCGCTTCGCCGAGTGTGCGGCCGGCGCTGCGTGTGTGTTGGTCTAGATTATAAATAGCGGCTCGGTTGCCGGCCGGGTTAGTTAGGTTCTTTCAATTGATCAAGCAACATCTCGTTACATGCAAAGCGCAAGGAAACGGTCGCAGCAAGTGGCACACTACTAGCAACCGTAGAACAAAATCAGAAGTAACAGACAGAGACAGCGAGATAGGGAGAGAACGAGTATACAAGTAGTACAGAAGCAGCGAGCACAGAGTGTGCAGCGCAAACGCCCAGCTTGACGTTCGAGAAAAGGGAAAAGGTCCCACACTGTGGAATCAAGTCCGTCAAAGCCTTCGAAGAGAGCCTTCGAAAACTACAGGGCAGAAGCAGCGCAAGAGCGAGTTTTTCGAACGTGTTACTATATTAGTATCCGGAGGAAAAAATCGAGAGCAGCAGCCAGTTTGTCGGGAGGTTGTGTTCGACCGGCTTCGAATTGAAAAAAAGACTTACACTTGAACTGAAGCCTTGGCGTGATTCGCAAGGATTCACCATCGAGCACAAGTCGCTGGTTGATGTTTGACGTTCGCCAGGTACAAGGACACACGGTACAGAAGCGTAAGCGCAAACGGGCGAGGTAGTTAGTGGTGCTTGGAAAATCGTGCATCCGGCAGTGTGTGAAAAGTTTTCGTTCCGGTATTATTTTCCAACTGGTGCGACGTTTCGCGAGTGTCAATCTCTCCCCCCACGGGAAAACGGTACTAGCGGAAAATGAGCGTATGGAAAACCAGCTGAGACGAAGCTCCCGTATACTGCTGCAGAAACGCCACACCGATGCGAAAAGCGTACATTTAACGTCGCGAACAGTTACATCCGCCGCAACTGGAAACCGACTAAAACAGGCGAAGAAGCTATAGTAATCGAAAAAGGCGGCGGCGACGGTCAAAAGTGATAATCAAGTGCTGTGAAATTACAAATAATACATTTTAATCAATAAGAAGCATCATCCGCATCGAGCCGGCCGGAAAGCGAAGGAAGGCAGAGTCGAAAATCGTCTCCGAATGCTACACAAAGTATAAAATCACCCTAATCACACGCTAAGAAGCATCTTAAGATAACACGAAAGCTACGCTAAGATTACTCGTAAGGAAAAACAAAGCCACAAGAGCAAAGCTGAAAAGTTCAAATAAGATAAAATAAACCCGCATCGAAAGAGTCTATACTCCGCGGACACTCCAGAAGAGTTTCAACCCAGTGTGTTTGAAAAAACAAAAAAAATCAACTATAGTTGAAGTGAGTTTTCCTCTCGGAAACACCACGACGAACCAGCGGTAATAAACTTGCGCGTCGCGTTTTCTTACGATTCTCGTGCGTAGAGTTGAAAATCGGCCAGAAGTTTAGTTAGTTTGTGCGTTAAGAGTTTACACTCCGAGTTGCGATTTATGAGTGCGAATTTGGCTGCAATTGACGAATTGGTCGAAGAGTTTCGGAAAATGGAACTCATTTCCGTGCCGCCGTATCCGGGCCAGCTGGGTTATCTAGGATCGACAAAAGTCAACGGTAAGTAATCGATAAATGGTTCTTTTTTTTCTTATTTTTCGTCACCCCTCTGTGGTGTTTATCTCTGCGATGAGATTTGTTTTTGTTTTGTTGAAAAAACGAAAATATTCCCCATCATGGCAACAACACTCCCGAAAGGTTTTTTTAAATTTTTGACAGTTCTGTCCCTGAACGGGAGTGAAGTGCCAACTCTTGCAGGTCGTAGAAGATTCTTCTCATTGAGGCTAGTTCGTTTATCTCGTTAAGAATTATTTATTGTCCTTTTATCTCCCCTATTCGGGCTCTTGATCATGGCTCCCCATCGACCCTTCGGATTGAAGTTTCCGTACAAAGATGCCGGAGAGAATGATTTTTTTGACAGTTCGCTGTTTTCGCCATTTCGAAAGGGGAGATCGATCCAATTCGAATTTGCTCACAGAAGAATGTTTTTTTTTTCGTTGTTCCAAATCACGGTAAATTGTGTGAGCAGGGCCCATTAGTGCATTTTTTGTTTTCTTGCTTGCCGGAAAAAACGGCACGTGCAAAAACGTGAATTTAATCGTACGCATCGTCGCGTGCACAACATCTTTTTTTGTTGGCCAAGCAGGATAGATAGAAGGGTATGTGGCAATGCGAAAACGCGAGTTTTGTAACGCGAACGCCTTAACTCGCGGACGGGCGAAAAGAAGTATCGAATTTGATATTTGCTGTTGCTAGGCGAACTTTCTCGAAGCGCTATAGCGCTTGAGCGTGAGAGGGAAAAGGCGATACAGGGCGAGAGTAGAGAAGCGCAAGCGAACACAGCAGTCACGTCAACCGGCAAACTCACAGCTGGTCGATAGGCAGTCGTTGTGTGTGTGCCACCCGATCCCTCTCCCACCCACTGCGTGCGAAACGGAGATATATGCTGCTGCTTGTGTCTCTCGTTTGCACGGAACAGGAAGCACGGCACCGTCATCATCGACCCGGTTCAGAACCGGTCGACGTAGGAAGGAGTGCGAGATAGTGCGAACACGAGCATGAGCGAGACCCAAAGCCACGGCCCCACCGATCATCTGTGGTCGCGGTGCCGCATCTCACGTACACACTCTCACCGATTTCACCCGTCCGCACGCTTGCCCCCTCTCTGTTCCTTCTCATGCACGAGATGCTATGTAAACGAACAGCTGATCGGAGCTGTTCCGTTACTTTGCTCTCTCTCGACCGCTCTTTCGTGCCTTCTCGCTCGCACTCGTGCTAGCACTGGTCCGCTGCTGCTGCGGCTCAGCACACTCTGCAGCTCGCGTCTGCCACTCGCTTTCGGACCGTCGAACGGGCAACATCAGCAGCTTCTCTCTCTGTTCCGGAGTTATAGTTTTTTTTCATCTAGTCTTTTCTTCCTTTCTCTATGCCCTGTGGTGGCTTCGGCTTTGGTGTGGAGCCCGGGCGCAGCATAGCAGTGGAACTTGCGGGAGTGCTTCGAAGCTTTCCAACCAGCCTCACCAGCAGCTTTGGGGTTTCCGTATTCGTTACGAAGAGCGAAGAAGCATTCCGTTGTGGAAATAGTCATAGTTAAAAGTAGCGTTCGGAAAAACTTATCTGTTCAATTCATCTACCAAAATCCTGGGAAGAGACCTTGGATACTTCTTCCACTGTTACAAAAATTTTGCCACTAAGCTGTTGTGTGTTGTTCGTTCGATTGTTCCCTGTTGGTTCTAGTTGGTTAGCTGTTGTTGTTTTATTGGAACTATTCCATGCCTCGTTGAACGCGAGGACTGAAGCCAAAGTATCCGCACGAATGTACATAAGTAGGTATCGAGTTTTCGGTTGATTTTCTTCTACATTTATCCTGTTGCTTTTTCCTTCCTAGAAACCATGCTACGCTTAGTAGTGTCGACTTTGCCAAGTCGCCAAGAAACCCGCTGGAATCTCGGTTTCAGCAACTTTTGGAACTTCATATCCCACCTTCATATACGGTCGATTTTCCGTGGTTGGTTTAGTTCCTCTTTGGACATTTTTCTTATTCTGCCAGTTTTCGCATTGGAATCGATTTTCCACGCTGCTCGTGGACATGGAATCCAAGAGCAAGGGAAGGGAAAAAGATGGAACTTGCGAAGGGAAAAAACGAAACCGAGAACAGCTGTTCGTTCCACTTTTTTCCTCCGATCGATAAAATGGTTTCGTTTTCACTTCACCATCTCTCCATCTCGTTTGGAGCGAGAGGGTGAAAGAGAGCGAGAACCATCGGCTGGGGAGCTCGAGAGCTTGAACATCGGAAGAGCATATTTCTCGTTGCTATATAGCGTTTATCTTTCTCTCGCTCGTGGTTTTCCATTCGCTCTGTCTCACTTTGTCCCTGTCAGCTTTTCCGGTGTGTGCGAATGTATTGCGCTCCAGCTGAGCGTTAAGGCTGTGTGCGCGCGGGAGTGTATGCTTGTGAAAATCGATGCTTTTTCGAGGATGAAAATGGTCGAGCGAGAGAGAAGGAGAGAGAGAAGAACTAGAGCGTGTGTGCGGCTGAAGGAAAATCGATTCTGACGTGGCCAATGTTGGATTGGAATTGTTTTTCTTTCCAAATCCACAAAATCGACATCTTCTGATGAAATGGTTTCCCCGTTTTTCTCATCCCCGCAGATTTCCGGACACCGTTGATGCCAATCCCGGCCAATAGTAACAAAAATTCTAATCAAAGCCAACGCCATCAGAGCCAGCAGCAGCAACAGCAGCAGCAGGCGCAGAGTCAGCTCTTGCTGCAGCAGCAGCAGCAACAGAATCAGCAGCAGCTGCAACACCAGCAGCAGCAGCAGCAGCGCAGTCATCACAATCACAGCATTAGCCATCATAACCATCACCATCACCACAACAATAGCGGCGGTGGCGGCCACATCAACGGGGGCGGCCACCACTACAACCACCACCAACATCAGTACTATCATCAGTACCAGCAGGCGAGCGAGAACCAGTACCCGCTGGAGCCGGCTACGATAGCGCTGACTGCGTCGCCGCACGAGGATGCCCTACAGAAGCTGACCCAGCGGCTGGAGAGCGAACTGCGGATCGCCAAGCGACAGCACCTGGCCTGCACGGAGGTGCTGCTGCCGGACGACCTCCTTCCGAGGATATCGTCCCAGATGTTCGAGCTGTCCGAGAAGGAGCCCTGCGGCATCCGCGGATGCACGATCTACATCGAGTTCGAAGACGAGCCCGATAATACTAGGTAGGTGTCCAAAAAAATTCTCCCAACACAGCTGCCCACCCTCCTCGAAGCAAGCAAGGCTTCATGAATGCCAGCATAGAAACTAACCCATGCTTTTTCTCGTCCATTTCTTCTCCTTGTAGGCGGATTGCGACCATGAAGACCGATCCCAACACGGTGTCGACGTTTGAGCTATACCTAACGCTCAAGCAGGATCGGCGGGGATGGACCTCGATTTTGCCACAATTTTTGAAGTAAGTACTCCCGAACATCCCGTAGTTCCTAGCTCTAGCTATCATTTGCTTATCTCCTCGACCTGACCTGGTCGACTCGTGCAATGGAAACCAGGAGGGGGCGCAAATGCAACCCCCCCCCCCCCTCCCCCCAGTTTTCTAATCCAATTGTTGACTGTTGATTGAACCATTTATTAATGCGTTTTGTCCCTTCCCTTCTCTCTTTCTCCCAATATAGAAACCTGGCACGTGGCAGTACAATCATGATCAGTCCCGAGTTTGTGCTGACAAAGAACAAGCTCTACCATGCCTACTCCGACTAAGTCCATTCGCTAAGTTTTCCCCGTCGTCTCGGGGAGCGGGACAGGTGTATTAGAGCCTCCCCCCATTTCCACTCTCCATTCCCTCTTCCGCCCACCAATACACCAATATATCACCCCCCAGAGTCCTGTGAATCCCATTCCACTCCCCCACCGTCTTGTACTCGAGATTTGGACCGCGGACGTCCGAGAGTGTGTGACGGCGTAGTCGTCACCTTTTTCTCGTGTCGATCAGCGGCCGTCTCAAGAGGAAAGACAAAACTCAAACGCTCATCAGGCGAGTGTGTTTCTCACCACCCACCGCACCCCCTCACACCGTTACGGGCACACCAAGGCAACACCAAGGCGCCGACCGCGGGAGCGGCGGCAACAAAGCGCGAACGACGAACGACGGCGGATCAAGAGTGTGCGCGACTATTCGATTGTGCCAGCGAACTATCACGAGAAAAAAGTGTGTGCGATGATATGGTGGTCGTTACTGGCGAGGAGGACGTGAAAAACCGAGGACCAAATGCAATCGAGGAATGCATTTGTAATCCGATCGCATCCGATTTCTGGGTGCACGCGCGTGTTTCTGTGGCCTCCACAGCGGAACTGTGATTATGTGATGATTGTTCGAACGGAGATGATAGAGTTTTGTGCAAGGCGCCAAAGGCAACGTTGTTGTTATGTATGTATGTGGTGGACACTCCTCCCCAGTTAAGCTTAGGCGAAAAAATGAACGTTTGCGCAGAGAAATAGGAAGCGACGACGATCGTATGTGCCGAAAAGTGCGTGCAATGGAGAATGCTATGGTGTGACAAGTTGTGTTTATGCTACGATCGTAATCGATTGGAAAAGTGTGCTCCGACAGAAAGAGAGAGATACGTCGAACACGGCATCAGCAGGAGAAGCTTCTGGTCCCATGGAATATCGTCTCTGGAGGCGGACGTCTGTGTACTTTTCGCGGAAGAGGACGGAGGAGTAGAACGATTTAGCTCAACATCAACGAAGTTGTCATATCGTCATCGCCGGCAGCGCAGCGCGTCACCATCATCATCATGTTCAGCAACATCATCTGGTTCCGGTTTCCGTCGTCTTCACACCACCAAACGACGACCACCACCCCAACACAGCGGCACTTCGCGGCACACACTCTGCTATCCAACCCCTCAGCTGTTGTGTTTGTGTCCCCGCGCCTGGTGTCCGGGTGCTCGTGCGTGTGCTTGCGTGCGTGAGTGTGTGTGCGTTTAGCAGCAAGGTAGGAAAAAGCGGATTGTCTTTTTTCACTTGTGTCCTACAAAATATTACAAAAGGATTTAAAGAAAACGATAAAAAATCAAGAAACAAAACAAATTACTATATTAACATATTAAAACCATGATGAAAGGCATCATACAAAAAAAAAATACAAAATTTTTGCAAACAACACTACTTTTTAAGTATTTTATAAATATTTAAAAGAACAAAAAACTCGACAAAAAAATACAAACATAACGATGGAAAAAGAAATCTAGCGATGGCACGACGAGCAGAAGCATAAAACGAGCAAACCCAAGTGATGATTGACAAAACTGAAATGCTATAAGTATGAACAACAAACTAGGAAGCGAGCGAGAGAGCGCGTACGAAGTAAAGAGATAAAGCAAAGCGCAGCGGAAAATAAACCGCGAACGAAAGGAGGAGAGGAAGGAGGAAAGCAAATCCTACACGTAAGAGCATACAAACACAATACAAACTAATATGTAGTAGACAGCAAACAAATTTTTACGGAAACGAAAGGAAAAAAGAGCAAACCAACAAGCAACACTTCACCGACAGTAACAGCACACGTACTCTCAGATAAAGAAACAACCCGACGACCGGAACGTTACGACGGAACCCTGGTGGTTGGAGCGGCGGCAGGGAGAGGAGGGTGGAGAGAAGGAGCAGCACGAGAGAAATGCGGTAAGAGAATCTTTTTGGTTAGGATTTTCCAACTGATTTAGACGTTTCTCCTGTGTTTAACCTTTTTCGTTTAATTTTTTTCTCGAAATTGATGCTAAGTTTTTTTTTGTGCTCGTCATTTGATTGACAGCTGCTTCCAAAACTCCATCTCGGAGAGTTGGTGATGATGTAGATCTTGAGTCAGCGTTATGTTATATCTGTTAATATTATTATTATGCAAAATATGACGAATCTTCGTTTTCCCCACTTTGAAAAAGAGAAGCAAAAGTCCATCTGATGGACGGTGGAAGGAGGAAAGGAAGAGAAGGATTCTCAAAAATCTGAGATTTAGTTTTGTTTTGGTTTATAAGGTTTTTTCGTCTTTCATGCTGGGACGAATAGCATTTTCATGCCCTCTCTCGCCCGCTGGACGAGCAGGTCGGGGTAATGCACGGAAGGAAGGGTTTGTTAGCATGAGAGAGAGAGA
>JAOEFI010000007.1:17191750-17206521 GCA_034621735.1 Anopheles plumbeus | reverse complement strand
TGCCCTCTCTCGCCCGCTGGACGAGCAGGTCGGGGTAATGCACGGAAGGAAGGGTTTGTTAGCATGAGAGAGAGAGAAAGAGAGAGAGAGAGAGGTGAAGGTATTGCGAATGTTGTTTGTTTGGTTCAATATATAGTTTTTAAACTCTTCTAATTGTGAACGATTTTGTGATGATTTCCTAGTGATTTTCTAATTTTCCCCTTACATTTCGACCGGAATCCATCAACCAGCGGTCAGTAGTGCGCGCGTCCATCATGAGACGTCCGTGGTGCTGCCACTGAGATGGCCATTTCCGGCCGGTAAGTGATCTCTCCCGTGAAGCCTTGGAGGAACAGGAGGAGTTGGTAGCGAAGGCAGAGGAGAAAATTCGTTAGGGAAGAGCAGCGAGGGAAGTTTCGTTAATTTTTAAATTGTAGCAAGTGTAACAAACAAATTGATGGACGCTGGATTTTGTTCATTTTCCGTTTGAACGCGAAAACCAGCGAGCGAAAAGGAGAGAGAGAAAGGAAGGGATCCAAAAGTATGAATTATGTGTGGAAGAATGGTCACGAGCATATGTATGAGCAGTGTGGGAAATCTGTCGCGTTTTTAGGATTTTCAAATTTTTTTACAATCCCACAAATATGAGAAAACCCGCTAGTGGTAGAATAGAGTATAAAACGACCGATAAAGAGAGAACAGGCGTGGAATGGCGAGAGGCAGAGAGAAGAGCATCGAAAGCGTTGCGTGTTGCAAAGCAAAAAGTAAAAATAAACGATAGCAAACTCAGCTTTGCTTGTTCTTGTGATTGACGAATACAAAACAAAGTATAAAAAAAAAAATGAAATTCGAATTCGCCTTGTGAGTACACTTTCTCCCGATTTGCGATTAGCGAAAGGAAAAAGTGATGCGCATTTTCATTCATTCAAAGGTAGCATTAAACCTACTATCGAATATTACAATACAAAAAGTAAAAACGAGAGAAAAAAATCGTAACGTAACAAAAAAGAATGGAAGCGATACAAACTAATTTTAAGGCAGACCGCAACATGTTGAGCGTGGTTGATGATGATGAACATGTTTTTTCCATCTTTTCGGATTTTTCTGTTATGTTTTGGCGCGCGCAACGTCAGAAAACGCGTATTTTTAAACCGAACGGTATTTTTGTAAGATTAGAATTTCCATTTTTGAGAACCTTGATTTACTTTTCCGTTTTCTTACCTACCCTTTTTTATTGGTTTGTCAAATGGTACTCGTGGATGATTCCCCCTTTTGGGTATCCTGTTGCTTGCCCTTGAAGCAAAACTCTGTTTCCCGTTTCTTCTTCAAAAAAGTTTTTCCCTTTGGTGATAAATATCGAGAAAAGATAAAAATTCTGGTTGGTTGGTTACGTTTGCTTTTCAAATTGGAATGATTGGACCTGGCAGTTCCTACTTTCGGTGGAAAAGAAACGACAACATAAACAAAAAACAGTATAATAATTCGTTAAGAACAACTTATGGTAATGTGACACAAGAGGACAAAAATCAAAATATCGAACGAGAAATGGAGAAGGTGTTGGAGCAGCGATGGAAATGAGAAGATGGAAAACAAAAAAGAAAGGTTGCAAAAGGCGCAAAAATTGGAGAAGATGAAACACAAAAAAAATAATATAACAGAAAATGAAGAAAGGTACGAATTAACATGATAAGGATTATGATAGTGCAGGCGACGGAAGAGAATGGCGGACGGAAGGAGGAGTTCTGAATATAGGTTAGCCGTGGAAGTCAGGAAGCCGATAATAAAGCATTTGTGAGTAAAGGGATGGAAAGGAGAACAAGCAGTCGGATGAGACACATACAAAACAAAACACATACTACACACACATAAACACACACACACATACACACGCACAGACACAACTCACACTTCTACATTCACAGACATTCACACGATACACTGAACCCAAACGTAGTGCCGATTCCTTCTGGCGAGGTAGCTCTTTTCCTCCTGTTCGTTTGTTTTTGAAACAAGAAAACAAATCATTGATCTTAAGCTTAAGCATTGAAGGGAAATATTTTTTGAAAATGTTTTTCCTTTTTCTTTTTGTCAACAATTGTCTCTTTGTATAAATTATTCGATAGATCCCGGCGCAAGGAGAGGAAATCACGCAAAAGAGATGCAACAAGAAAAAAAAAGAACGAATAAGATAAAAACGAATACAAAAGAAGGCAGATAAAATTGTGCTGATGGAAGAAGAAGGAATGAAAGGGAACAGATTTGCAGGAAAAGGCAAAGGATCGAAAAGGAAAGTAAAATGCAGTGCATGAAAAAACAAATGCATTCAGAAGTGCGGACCTGTGTTGGCGCAGGCTAGGAATGAAGAACTTGCAGGATGGATGATGAGAAAGGAAAAGGATAAAACCGTTTCATTTGTGATATTTGAATTTACGAATTAAGGATAAAAATATCTTTCTCCTTTTTACTACTACTGCTACTATATTATTATTATAATTTTTTTAACTTATGTGTAGTAACCTTTCCTTTTCTTCTGCAAGTTTTTTTCTGTTTTTTTTTATTATTTGTGATCTCACTGTCTTTTGTTTTTAAGACATCAATAGTCGTAGAAGTTGTTTTTTTGAAGAAAAAATAAAACCCACATCAAATGAAAAATATTAAATTCCCGTTTTGTTTGTTTTACTCCGCAACACTCCTGCGTATATACACCGAAAAAAATGGCATGATCAATTGATTTCTTTCTGTTCACCTTGGTTGATATTTCTGTTCTGTGTACGTTGGTGGTTGTTGGTTCGGTTCTCTTTCAGCTTTATTTTTCTGCTTCGGTTGAGTTCGTACTTTTCTCTTCACTTTAGTTGTAGCTCTGTTCTCAAGCATTCCTGCGTTTCCGAATGGAGGTAAATCGAACCGTTCTACGAAATTGGAAACATTCTAGCGGGATGAAGAGGCGGAAAACGTAAATGCACAAATACAACTGAAAATATCAAATAAAATATTATGCTGTGGAGAAAATATCAATTAGCGTGCCCTCCAGCCTGATTCAAATAGACACCCATACCATGCGCACCACCACCACACAATGCTGGCCACTTTTCACCACACAACAATTGTGGAAAACGGAGAGAAAATCACACAAAAACCCACACCACAAACACAAACCACCCATCTCCAGAAACAAAGGAAGGATTCACCCTCATGACAAAAAATCACTATATAAGCAGTCAAATAGATACAGTTTCAATGGTAAAACGAAAACGAACGTAATCAATGGCGTAAACAGCATGGCAAACCCGAATACTAAATTTCACATGATGTCGATTGTTTGAAAACCACTTATATATACACACAATGATAACTACACATACATACACCTTCAAATTCACCACAGGAATAACAAAGAAAATAAAAACCCAGTGAAAATCGCTCTCTCTGTAACGATGGACAACTAGAAGAAAGCGATGGTTAAAGCAGAAAACTCTAATTGTTTGTTATTGATATATCGGGAGGATGTCAAATCAAGTGAAAACAAAATAAAAAAGAGAAAAAAAGAACATAACTTAAAAACCCAAAAATACAAAAAGTATATGTATGTGTCTGTAGTAGTTATTAACAAATTATTCAATAAAACGTGACAAACAAAATAAAGCAACAAAAAAACCAAATCATATTTTACACACTTCTAACGTATTTGTCGGAAAACGGAGATCGAACTTGCTGAACTCTAACAGATCGTTAAACAAGAAAACGAATGGTGGTTGATGGTTAAAAAATAAATAAAACATGCGTAATTTCGTCTATTCCTCCCCCTTCCCCTCATCTTTTCTGTGGCAAACAGAAAATATAACGACCTGTGCAAGGTCTGTTTCCTCCTTCTTGTACCCTCCGTGGCGTTTATTGAGGCTGAACGAAGCAGATACGAAATCTAAATGTCTTTGTATTGAAAGGAAAAACTAACGAAAACCCACCAACCAACCAACGTGGAGTGTGCAATGGTTTGCGATCACCTTCCGAGCGCTTTGTGCATTTTGGAAGACGAATTGGTTTGTTTGAGAGACCCGTCCGTTGCCGGAAGGCCGACGTGGGCTAATGAAACACCCACCACAGGCTGCCTCTCGTTTTGTCCAAACCAAAAGCGAACTGAAATGCTACACATGCAAAATTGGCCATCAGAGTACTCATTTCTTATGCTGTACGCTCGTCTTGTCTCTTTTTTCGGGAGTGTTCGAATGCTAAGAAGGCGCTCGCTCCTCGCGGAAGCAAAAGCCTGACACTTGTTTGGATGTAAACAAAGCTGACATTCAGAAATAAAAAACCGAACCGAAAGGTACGGAATTACAGCACTCTGAGGTGAGGAAGCGGAAACATTAAAGGAGGAAATCAAAACAGGATAGGAAAGGAGTCGATGAGACGATCACGGAAGAAGCGGCAGAAAGTATTGTTGCTCCCTTGGAACGGTTGAGCAGAGGTAGAAAAGAAACGAAAACAAAACAAAAAACAAAAAGTACTGTGTGTGTGTTTTTCTATATTTATATACTATACATAAAAATATATATATACATATATCGATGGTAGGAGGTATGGCATATTAGAGAACGAAGAGCAAATCGAAGATGAGAAGCATTGAAGAAGAAATGGAAGGAGCTACAAAGGAGAAAAACAAAACAAAAACTAGGATTTTCAAATTTGATAAACTATTGATAATAAACGAAGCCCAACAAATTTTTACACGACAAACAAATCACCAATACACTACAAAAAAAAAACATACTTACAAATGTTAAAAACAAATCGAATAACAAATAACAAAATGGACCCCACCCGCCTACGGGCGTCCCTGCCTTTGCAAATGACAATTGGTTTTGCTGCTGTGTAACGGGTTGTTTGCGCCGTCGTTTTAAGCATGCTTGCTTGCGAGTGCTTGTTGCGATTAATATGTTGCATTTTCTGTTTGCGGTTTTGTGAGAGAGTGAGAGACAAGCGGAAGGAGGCAAGGTACTGGAGGAGGCTACTGTAAACGAGGGTTGTCTCAACAAATTTGGCTTCGCCTGAAAATGCATCCGATACGGATGGATTCGATAGCATGCTTGCCTGGTTTAGACGACATTTTCCGCGCATAATTTTGTTAAACTACTTCCATTGCTGCAAATCGTTTAGAATAACCAATTTTGCTTCTTATATTCACACATTGAATGGCCGAAAATTGCACTCCCTGGAATGGGGAAAAAAAAATCTTTTTCTGCTCCTTGTTCGTTTTTTAAAAGGCTTGTTCAGGTTAATTTTAGCATGCCAAGAACCGCTTAGAGCCGACGGGAGTGATCTCTTCGGCTTTCGTTGCTGCTTCTCGAACAACTAAGTCACGATGAGATGATGTTGCTTTGATTTTTGAAATAAACTAATGCACACAAACAAACGATAATACAATCCATATCCCGAGAGTAAAACCAGCATAACAAAGTAGTGGAAATTCGCAGAAAACACAACCGGCGTTCGCCGAATTGAACTGTATAGGAGGAAACATTTGCTAATCCAAACAAATTAGTAAAGCGTATAGTTGGGAACTAGAATCAAGAATACGAAGCCGGCAGATAGGCAAACAAATTAAAGTAAACCATCTCAATAATCTATATGTAATTGTAGTAGATTTTTTCCTTCAAAAAGTTAACTCAAACCAAAAGCAAACTAAGCAAAACAGCAACATCAAGAACAGAATAAATCTATGGTAATCAGTAATCAGTAAAACGATGCAAACCAGCAAACAAACAAAGAAACAAACTCTAACCAATAATTTAGTAGCGGAAACACAACATTTTTGTCACAAACTTGTACTGTTCTGTTCGTTTGCTCTTATCCAGCTCGTATAGCTTCTACCGTCAACTAAGCACAAAGGTGATCCACAGAAAATAATCACACATGGCATCAATACGAAAGCATACAGACAGAAAAAAAAATAGCATGCAGCTAGTAGGAGAAGTTATTCTCAATGGTCAATGAAATCATTATAAAAATGGCAAACCTAAAACCATACAAATACTTATTAACTATATGTGTACATGTATAATCAGAGCAAGTGGTGAGCGGAACACACATTTTTTGAGTGGAGATTAGTCGGAGCAAATGGATAGTGTTATATGGCGCATGGGAACGCAGGCAAACACAGGCGCATTGCGAGGCGACACTCGATACGAGCAGGGTAGGAAAGGAAGCAAATCGGATAAATGTTTTCCCGGACGGGAAGGCTGTAGATTGCGGGTTTTCTCGTTTTTTTTCTGCATCGTGCGATCACTCGCTAGGCGCAAAGGAATGTACGTCCGGATCGATCAGACGATGGAACGAAGCCTCTCTCCCCTCTGCACAGGCAACAATGGGCAAAGCGGAACGCGTTCTAAAATCGCATGTTCACAGCGTGATAGAATATGTTTTAAACGGCAAACGGGAACAATAATCATTTAACTTTAGTTCTGACGTTGCAATCACCAACATTACGCCATGGTTTCGATGGAGGCGCCCGGTCGTTCACAGAGCTGATGCTGGGTGCATCTTGCTTTAATGTTGCCCGGAACGCGTTGACGAAAAACGTTCGGTACTCGGCGATCGGGAAGGTATGGTTGCCAGGGTGTTGCCATGGGCAACCCGAGTAACAGTTAAACGAATCGAAACTTGTCTCATACCAATCGATGTACAAATTTATTGATAAATTGTTTACGGAAATACCTAGTAGATAGATTTAGCGAGTAAGTATTGTTTACTGCGGTGTATTAGTCCTAGCTCCAAGTTCAATTGCTGACAATATAACAACTTTCATCAGTTTTTTTTCGTCTGTACTATTACTTCTACTAGTACTAGTCTAGTGTTCGATAAATTCAATAACGATGTATAAGCATCCATTTCTGGTCATTTCTTGGAAAAGGTCGAACAATGTTTGCATTCGCTTTAAACTTTTCTTTTAATTGTTTTATTACTTTGTTATGCTTCCCGCTATTGCTGATTTTGTTCTAGGATAAAAAAAAATCCTTTAATCGTTAGAAAATAGATGATACCTCTTATCGTGATATTTGTAATTGAAACCTTAAAATCCCCACTCCCGTACAAAAAACGCCGAGCACCGATTGACTCCTAGCTGATAGAGGGATGCGCTCGAGCGTCAGAACTTCGATACAACACGTATCCCTTACCTTAAGTACAAACAAAATATCTCTGTGACTGACCAGGCGCCTCCACCGGGAATGTTGCGCGCTGAACGCACCCCGATCGAATGGGTATTTTAAATCAGTATTTTATAAGTTTCCACATCGTTGCGCACTATGGAGTTTGTGCACGATGTCTCGTAGATAGTCGAGCCAAAGTCCGCGAACTGAAATGGGTGTAAGGCTCTAGCATTTTTCCAATTCGACGTCCATGTTGGCTCCCCACCATCCTCCTCTTTCCAATAATACACCGGGGGGAGCTAAGTTATCACATTGCTAAACAATGCAACATTTAATGCCCGCTTCAAAACTCAATGACACAAGCGAACGAATCTTGACAAAGTGGGAGTGTTACACTCTTACAGTCGGACATCTCGTTCCAGCTGCATTCAATAAGGATGATTTTTTCTCGAACAACTGAACCGAAAGGGTATTGCATTTTCCTAAAAGAAGAACATCGCGCACCTGCGAAGATCGATTGTGAAACGAACGCGAAACGAAAAACAAAAGTGTGGAGCAACATAAACCAAATCTCTGAAACGTTGTGACAGGCTGAGCGAACCGGTTGAAATTGCGGTCTCAGATGACGGAAGAGAAAATACAACAAAAATTATAAGTGATAGTATCTAAAAGTGATAATAAGTAAGGCACACATGCGAACGAGCAAAACTAAGGAGAAAATAAAGGGCACACCGCCGAAATCTTAATGTGAAAACAAAGTAAAGGACGAAAATGAAACACAAGATCAAATAAACAAATTATGAATGTTACGACAAGGAATCATAACTCCGATGAATAACAAGACAAAAAACATCAATTGTAATCAAGATTAAGCAAAAGCGCGAGAGAGAAAGAGAGGGAGGGAGAGAGGACATGCAAGCATTTATAAAGAACTATGCAGAAGCAAAAGACGTACTATGTGGTGGACATTTAGCAGCAAAATAAATCCTACAATTTGAAAAACCCAGCCCCAAGTCTGTAGTTCGTAATTTTGTCATACGAGACTCGCCCTTAGGAAACGTGAAATTGAAAGAAATTTCGTCGTATGAAACATCTCATCTACCACCAGGCGTGGGATGGGGGCTTCTCGTAACTTTTGCTTGACAATTCCACCGTAATTTTGCCGTTTCGGACGGTCCTTTAAAAAAAAAAGATCTTGGAAGAGGATATCCGAAATCGTGTCTTTTTTACCGAATCATTTCTCCGGCTATCCACCACGCTCAACCTGTATCAAACGCAAAACATCCAACCTAGTGTCCTGCATCGCTTTAAAAACCTACACCTACACAGAAAGCGAAAACCAAGTGTCTGTATCGAATTTATCAATCATCCAAGTGCGTGTGCATAGTTGTTTACCAGTGAAACAAAAAGAGGGAAAACAGAAAACGAGAAGAACGAAAACAACCAAACACACATTTCCTTCCATCCGCTGGCACCATGGGGGGAGGCTAGAGTCCCCTGGAAAAGTTCAAATATCCAAACTCGGGCGGTGGCGCTTGCTGCCCCCGGAGTAGTCCCACTGTGGAAATCATGTGATCATGTGAGAGAGGAGTACATTGTGATAGAAAACCTTCTCCCACGGTTCCGGCGGAAGGGACAACAGTAGTGGAGGCCAACTTTGCTCGCAAGTCCGCACATGAAACTATCAACAAAAAACGCGAGAGCGCGTGAGTTATGCAAACAAAAAATATGCGTCACAAATGAAAATCAATAAACATGATACAAATTAGTGATGTAAGATTATTGACATGTAAGATTTAAACCGAGTAAATGCTATCAAATATACCAAGAAGAACATAACAATTAAACAACAAAATGTAGCGCTAGAAACGAACAAATTGTAATGAAAAGAATAAAACTGCTAATTGCGAAACGTGAAACAATTCTTCAAAATTTGTCGAAGCCCTTTCGAACAAGTTCCACAATTCCCTTTGACCCGCGAAATAAAAAAGGATGTCCACTTCAATGACTTCTCTTCAAGTACAGATCTCGTGGAAATTGCGCGACTACCGAATAGGCAATAAACCGAACGAAAGGAAGGGCGAAACACAAACAAACACAGCTGACTTCAACCGTATCTCCCACACCCGCACCGGCCGGGATCGCCGGGAAAACACTTAGGCTCTTCTAGGAAACTCAAATAATGATGAAAGCGGACGGTGATTGCGACACGCGCAA
This sequence comes from Anopheles plumbeus, assembly GCA_034621735.1. Classification (NCBI taxonomy): domain Eukaryota; kingdom Metazoa; phylum Arthropoda; class Insecta; order Diptera; family Culicidae; genus Anopheles; species Anopheles plumbeus. The sequence continues at coordinate 17,197,183 of JAOEFI010000007.1, read as the reverse complement.
AATTGTGTTACTATTGGGTTCTAAACTTCACTGTGGTTAGTGCTGCAAAGATCTAATGAAAAGCGGCTAATAGGAAGAAAAATCAACAAATTGAAATCGTTTTCTCTGAAATGAGACGAGTAAAAATACTGAAAAGACTTTGCAATAGGTGAATGTGAAAACATTTAAAAAACGAAGAAAAACTGACCGCCGTAAATGTTGGGCAGAGTGCGGTAACGAAAATGATGAAAAAAAAAGATTCGAAAAGAAATGTCTAACATCACTTGAGAGATGTGAAATTTAGAAAGCGAACACTCGGCGGGAGTGTCAATAAATTCTATGAATTTATGAACGCGCTATCACATAGTCTATAGAAATGTAAGAAACATTTTTCTGTCAGTGAAACTCACGCATGAACAACATTATAGAGTATTCAAATGAAATAAAGTACTATGTGGAATGAAATATACATAAAAGTGCGTCACCGGTCTTTTTGTGTGGAAAAGCGGCATCCGAAACGTGACTATAGGTCTTCTGGTGTTCCGGGATCTCAACTTTCCCACCGAACGGATGGTTGGACACAAGTGCAACTTGTCGATTTAATGCTTCGTTGCTCGAACTTATCTCGGAGGTATATCTTTAATCATTTCTAGCAATCGCTCGATCATTAGTGTGCATGTTAATTCGATTTCTAATGAAACTGTGCCCCCATCTCAGTGAAATCGAACTGTCGCCGCCGTGCAACGAACCAGGCAGGCAGGCCGGCCGCCCTTCCCAGAGGGCGATTTTGTGCAGTTTGTGTCAGGTTCCAGCTCAAAACGAGCGGCAAGAAGGTGATCAAGTCCCGGTTGGTGTTGGTACTCTGGTGGCCAGTGCCAAGACGGCACACTACTGCTGTGCCTACGTGATCTGCTTCTGCTGCTCGTTGGCGCGCACTTGGCTACGTTTTAGAAAACTAGAAATGATTGCATCGGTTCCGATCGCGGCACTGATACCGTTACGGCGGCCACTTGACAGCAGTTAGCTGTGGTGTATTATTTGCTCCGGAACGATTTATACGGAGGACATCGGCAAGAGAAGGAGGGTAGAGGGAAACGGTTTACATTAGTGTCATTGTATTCTGTGCTCAAACAGAAGGTCATCGATTCTATTACTGACCAGTTTTAGCTTATGTTTATTGCGATGATTTTGCTATGGTATGAACAGGAAACTCCACTGCATTTACATTTTCGCTTTTTCTTGGAGTTGATAAAGCGATTTGTTTTTGGACATATTTGACCGCTTTTGTATGATCTGTCTCTACTAACTATATAACTACTGCAAGTATTAATAAATAAAATCTTAGAGAAGAACTTCGCGGAAAACCTGACGAATAATGTGTTGGTTGGTCTTGCACAACACTCGCGCTAGTTGCTGCCGCAGGTTCGTTACCGGCTCCCACTTTTGTTTGCTGTCCGCTCGCGGAAAGTTGCAACCCATGCAGACGGCGTACAAACGTTGGTCGAACGTAAAACAAAACTCCACTAGATAGATCGAACCTGTCCGAGGGGCAGCTTTTCACCGAGCGCCGAGAGATCGAGATCGACACTCTAGAGGAGGCGGGTCCTTGTGGCGTGGGAGTGGGGAAGAGAACGGGGGACCTGATTTTCGAGATCGCTTCGAGCGGTTCCAGCGAACCAATATAGCCGACCCAACAGCCAGAGTCGTCGTCGTGATGATCATTAGTAGTGACTCTCCTCCACTGCCATTATTATGCCACTTTACAGTCGATCAGATCACGCTCCGGCGGCTAGGCTTGGCCTCTGCGGCGGCCTATGGACCTGGAGCGGGATGCGAAAGGAAAAAAAAAGGTAATCGCAGACACGTTAAACCCAACAACAGTGCACGGAAGGGGCCGGCAAATGGTGCTGGTTGCGGTGTGCCCTTTACGACGACTACAGAATAGAAAAAGAAAAGGCAAACCCTCGAAACAGTGAGGGCCTGCCTGAACGGCCGGCCGAACGTCGTCGGACCATCGTTTCCATCGTTTGTCTTTTCTTTCCGTTTCGCGTTTCGCGTTTCGTTGCAAGAAGGTTTGGAAAACTGGTCAATCCGCCGCCTGCCTGGCCCGGACCGGTTGGCCAGCTCTCCTCCGCATTCGAAAGGGCCCCGGTTCGGTGAGAAGGGATCGTGTTACGTGCCCCCGGCGGGGAGGGTATGTACTTCACGAGCCGCCGAGGAAATGGCCCCAGCAAGGCGAGCGAAAGAAAGAAACCGTTGGCAGCCTGTCCCCGAAAAACCGGTTCGCAGGGACCATTTTCCAGTCGCTATTTTAGAGGTGCTTAGTGCACACTGCTGCACTGCACCGCTCGTGCGATCGTGGGTCTGTGATAGTGGTCGTGGTCCGGCCCCGGCGGTGGCGTGCTGTAGGTAATCGCTGTAATGACGGCGACATAATTTTCCCCGGAACCCGGGACGAAAGTCGGACTGACCTTCCTTTTGCCAGGCGACAAGAAAAGAAAGCACACTTTGGATGTTAAAAACGAAATGATAGATGACGGAAGTCACGAAATCTGCAGCGTGTGCAACATTGCAAGATGCGCCGCGAAACGGACACGAGAAAAATGAAGAAAACTATAATACTTTATGAGTTTAACACTGATTTACGACTACCGACAAGGGTATGTCCTTTTCTTTAGATTTAAATCATCCTCGAGGAATAGATAGATTAGCTATCGATGTGGCATTTTTCTAGGATCTGGGATCTTTTAATTACTTTGAAAATCATTTTACAACTAAGATTCGTTTGGTCTCAAAACAAGATCGTACGATAGTTTGTGCTAAAGATTTCAGGGTTGTAGTACGTGTAAAATTTTTATTAAAATCTCCTTACATTGTGGTCTAATCGTATCTAATGTCTTCTATGACGTTAAATTACTTTGTTGTAATGGCACCGGTATAAGTCTACTACGATGTAAAGTATGCTTTGTTGCTATGTTGTCTCTTCTGTTTTCATGTTTTTGTTCTAGTGAATTTTATTTTGTAATACGATATCTTGTCCCTTTTGTTTTGTTATTAACGTCACGAAGCAGCCAAAACACTTTGGAACCACAGCATGAGTAGCAACAAGGCAGTGAGAAAAATGAACCGGCTCATCGTTCCAGCTCGGTTCAGGAAAAGAAAAACAGACAACAAAACGTGCTACATTATTCCATTCCATGCTTTAATCACTTCAAGAGCGGGCGAATAAATTGAAGAAAAAGACAAGCAGAGGGGAAGCGTTCCCAGTTAGGAAGGGAGAGTGCGGATCGTCGGTTGGTAATAACTTCCATAAACCAAGCCAATATGCTTCAATGTTGCGATGTTTTGAAGTCCGAAGCCCAAAGGCGGACTGTCCGCTTGGCCAGCTAACAGTCGCAGCGGCAGTACTACAGCATGAGCGTGTTCTATTTTTAGCTGAATTGGTTGATTGATGCGACAACCCTGGAGAGGGACGGCCTGAAGACTGAAGACTCGGATTCAGTTATGTCAACAAAACGGACGAGTCCTTCCTCAGGTTCGACTGCTGATAGAGTCCGCCATTTTGATCGGAAAGCGTAGTCGAACATGCATTGCCGAAAATCACCGGAAAATGGGAGAAAAAACCCACAAAAAAATAATAACAACAGGAAACCCCGCCCAGGGACGCCTAAACTATCAGTCTGGGTTGGATCTGGTTTATGTTCATTAGGTGAATTCGATCTATTCCATTCCGAGCGCTCCCTGGAGCTATTTTTCATCCCGCAACCCACGCTCTGGCTCACTCGCTCGGTTGGTGGGGTTAGATTAATTTTGTCCACTAGGCCTCCATTAAACCCAAACCCCGTATGGTCAATAATGGTTAACTTGGTCGTCTTTGGAAGTTCAATTTGATTTAGATGGATGCGTCCCTCACTCGTTCTTCCCCCCTCCGGCCGCAACCAGTTGGGGACAGTTTTGCTGGCGTCCGTTGTCCAATATTCGCTACAGCTACTGATAATGGATCGGGCATCGGGATGGTTTTATTTTTATCACTTCCACGATTCCTACGGCTGTCTCTTTCCATCGCCGGTTCCATCTGTGCCATCTGTCTATCGACAATGGGGGCAGGGGAAGAAGGAGAAATCGAATGAAACATCTCCACATCGGGACACCTATTCTGGTGTCGGGTTTTTCCCACTTTCTGTCCCATATCTCGGTGCGAAGGTTCAAGGTCTTCGATCGTTACTTCGTGACGCGCAGGACAATTTGGGGCGGCCGGGCTCGACACACAATACAACCGGGGCAGTGGCACCAACACAACCGGGAAAAAACGCAGACAGAACGCCAGGGAAGACGCGAGCTGGATTGATGTTGATTTTTTTCAATTGATTTTAACTAACCTTAATGTGCGCGACGACCAGCGTTTGAGGTTAACCGTTCTTTTTTTATACACCCCACTCCCACTCTACAGCATCACGGTTCCCTCTCCCTCTATCTCTTTTTTCCACTCCCCCTCTGTACGGTCCAACTGGAGTTCGAGTTTATCTTTCCAGCCCTCCACGGCGTGACTCTTGGACCTCTTTCCCTATCAGTGTGTCGTGCACTGTTTTACTTCACTTCCATTTCCAGTTACTCCCCGTCAACTTCTGGGGTGGCTGGGTGGTTATGGTGGAAAAGTAGGCGAAAGGTAGGTAGGGTTGTGTTTGGGTACGCACGTACGCAAGTGGGACCATCGTCGGTGTTACGCCAGTTGGACGTCTTCGGTGGGTTGTGCTGTTCAGTAGTTGTTGTACACCCCTCACCCTGGTCTTCCGATGCTCCAGTCCCTGCCACAGCGCACAACTTCGCTGGCAAAAACCAATCCTAACCCTTAGCTATACAGAATTTGGACAAGTTGAAACGAATCGTGTCAAAACGCTGTTTTTTTTTTCACTCCAGTAGAATAACAATTATCGGTTAGCTTCGGCTTTTCGTTGTTCCACCCAAATCAAAACGAGTCTGATGTATTTAATTATGGTTTTCTAATTTGTGAATTGAAATAAACGGACACATCGCAAGGCCTCGGCCCCCCGGCCAGTTTAAGGTTTGAGCTAGTGTTGTCCAACAGACTGGAGACCTTTCGTCGGGGCATAAGAAAGAAGGCTCGCCAAGAGAAGGTACGCTCCGTGTGACGCGCGTTTGTTTGTGGTTTTCTTTTTCACCTCCCTCCCTTTCTCTACCCACTTTCCCTGCATTATTTTCCCGGAGGCGCTTTATGCTTTCTTTTCAATGGAGGAATAACAAAACCCAAAGTAAAAACACCCTCTGCCAACCCGCATTGGTGCTGTTCGGCCGCGTTGGCCACACGATTAGACTTCATTTGCATGAGAATAGTAATCTTTCACTCGATGCTTCCACCGGGTTCGATCGTGCCGAGGCACATCGCTCGCATTGTTGGTTTCATTTTGCTTCTCCCGTAAAAGAAAATAGGACCGT
>JAOEFI010000007.1:17168703-17191650 GCA_034621735.1 Anopheles plumbeus | reverse complement strand
ACAAGAGATCGGTTGGTAGGTTTTTCTTCTCCGCGGTTCGTTTGTGAAATTTTCGTTATATTTCTGGCACGATTATAACCAAACGGTGATTTTTGTTTGCACACCACTAGGCCCTTCACACGAAAATCATCCCAAGAATAGGTACTGCCACTAGAACTTTGAAGCGGATGCTGTAAACCAAATTAAATTTAGGGTCATGTTAGAGAAAAGGTTTGAGGAGTTTTTCTTCCTACAGATTGTGGAAAACTCAACGACAAAGCCCCCTGGAAACTGTTTACTTCAGACACGTCAGAGGGCCTTACCGTTGATCCGTGAGACATACTACACACATGGTCAATGGTATGTTACCATCACACACCTTGTATAGGATGATCTGATTAGTCGGATTGTGGAAGGAAATCTGCACGCTTTCCACTAATGTGTTTTTCCGGCGGGCGGGTCTACTGATCGTGAAACAATAGACCCCGGAGTCTTTAAGGGCATTGTGTAGGTGAGTAGGAAAACAAGAAATAATGCAGCCTGCGCGCTGTTGCTTCCAAGAAAGCCTGGAAGAAATCTAACAATGGGAGGAGGAGTTCCATCAACACCGCAACAACCCGTTTTTGTGCCCAGTGTTAGCCCGTGATGGCTAGGTGGAACTATTTAAGTGCTGTCTCTGGTACTCCCTCGTCTTCCGCAGTAGATTCATTCCTCGGAATCTGGACCGTGGTGTGAACGAGTGAAGGTCACAATCTATTGACTAATCAGGTGGCCTCGTTGTCTGCGGGTTTGTTAGACAGTTTTATTCCACTGCTCCCTTGCAATGTTTTGGCAGGATTCAAAAAGCATAGTTTGCCATTGTACACCAAACGGGAAATGTACCGAATGTTAAGACCCATGTTTGGTGTGTTTTTTTTTTTGGCATTGCGTTTGCTGACTTCCATCCCCTGCCAGCTTATTTGTAAGTCAGCTGCGAAATGTAACAGAAACACGCCACATCCGTGTCGGTAATCGGGACGTAGGAAAAGATTCCACGATCCGCAGCCGATCGTTTCCGGAGGTGCCATTTTCGAAGGGATACGATCGCTAATCCTTTTTCGAACCCCTAACGAGGTTTACTGCCCGATTTGGGCCAACGTTTTCTTTCTTCCTGCCTGCAAAGCCTAGTGCTGCTGAAATCTTTCGCCAAGTTTACGATTATGGTCGCCCGTGTCCGCCAATTAGTTTATGAGCTATCAATACGGGTTCTTTCGTATTTTTTTCTGGTTGTCCGAAGCGTAAACCGGTAGCGCAGGAAAACTGACGAAAAACCGGCCCCTGGCCAAAAGGGTAAGAGAGCGAGAGAGTTAGAGATTGATAGTGATTTGGAAGGTTCGAACGTGCGATTGAATGAGTGCTGGGAAGGGGTTGTTCGTGGTGGTGGTGAAAGTGGTGGAGGTGAGATTAGCGACGCACCCACAGAACACCAAACGTGTGTGCTTGAGAAATGTGAATATCATTCATTTTATTGATTTGTTTACCGACCGGCCATCGGCCGTTTGCTCCGTTTCAGAGCCCTCGGAGATCGATCGTCTTACCGCCCCAAGAAAAGACCCTCGCCGGTCTGACGGGCAATGCTGCGAAGGATGAGGGGGCCTGGAGGAGAAGGCAAGCGAAAAACAAAATCGCCCGCATTAGTCATAGGCGCGTCGGTGCACGACGGACGGAAGGTTTCTGCTCGAGGCGAGGCTTTCACAGACCCAAGACGCGAGAGCCACGACGAAGCTGCAAAACCGGACGCTCCGTAGTGGCTTGATTTTTTCTTTCTGCCCTTCCTCTTCTCTCGCAGCGCAGCGCGCCGCTCGCATCATGAATAAATTATTTATTCATGAAACACCCTGCGAGCGAGACGACACCTCCTCCTCCCACGCTCCCTGTACCTGTCCGATAGAAGATCCTCTAGGTGGAGAGCTACGCGGACTTTACGGGCTGCGGGCTTCGAGAGATTAAATTTATACCACCTCGGCTTCGGGTCGGGTTTCGGAGTTGGAGCGGTGCGGAAGTGGGGCAGACCGGGCGGCCTGGGCCTGGGTGGCTCAGGGACTGCGGACTCGATCGTCATCCATAAAGTGTGGTGTTAGGTGAGGTCTTTAATGCCTCGAGTGGTGGCAAAAAATTGCCTCCACCACCCATCCAACCCTCCTTCCCCAACCACCACTCCATCCAACACAAAAAAATATGCGGGTGGGTGGCGTTTAATTTTAAGTTTGTCCTTGAAAATCGCCTCAGTTCGGGTGTTTTATTTATTTATTTATTTTTTTCGCTTCAAGTGCGTTTAGTTCTCCTTCTTTTTATAGTGTGATGAACCGGTGGCGGAACGGAAGGAACGAAGGGGTACACGGTCACACACACAGTTTGCGGGTCGTCGGATGCGACGGAGCGGCGGCGGCACACCCAGGGCGACGCGTTTTCGGAAAAACTTCTTATCGCCGGCCGTACATCTTTCCGCCGCAACCGGCGGGCGCTTAAGCGTGCCGCGCAGCATGTGTCCAGTTGGAGGTGGGTTTGTGGTTGGCTGGAAACGGTTTAACATTCAAAGAGGGAATTGGAACTTCGGCTTCAGCTGTTCATCTTTCTTGCACCCACGGCCCTACCCCAAATGTCCAACCACGGACGGTTCCTGTGGCTGAACTTTGCTGAAATGGTTCAAAAGTAACTCCGTATTGGCCGCGATTAAAAGAAGAGGTTTGTTTGCCACAAGGAAGCCACCCATCGCCAGACGAATACATTTTCCGACCACCAAAACCCCAGGTGTGATCGGAAGATCGTTTAACTCGACCGGAAAACGAACGCGGCTGATTATTTATTCGGCGTGCGGCGGCGATCAGTGAATCTGATAAAAATAGTTTAATGTGGTTATAATTTTTTGGGAGGAGACGAAACAAAAGCGTTAAATGTTGCTGGGCGGAAACTTGGATATACATATTTAGTAGGTTTTTCCGTAGTTCGTCATTCTATTCATAGACTCGAAATGGGGCCGAAGTGTGAAGTGGAGACTGGAAAAAGGGTAGACGTTTATGTTTATGGAACTGTTTGCTTCTAAAAATAATGTTTTTGCCGAATTGAGTTTAATTGAATTCAGAGTTAAAAACAGGATCTAGCGATGAATTAAACATCGAACGAATTTTCTAATCGTGTACTCTATTTGTAGCATCAGCGAGATTGAGTGTTTTCCCGGGTTTCTGCTTTTCTCGCCGTAACCCCGAATGAACTCCATGCACAATCGTAGCGCACTCGCTGATGAAGCAAACATTGTGTTCTTCTGGCTAAAGTAGAACAATGGAAGATGCGTCTAGCACTCGTAATTTCGCTTTCGCTCTATTAGTCGATGCTACCAATTTTCCTCGAATCGTCCTCAACCAGCGCCCAGTTTTCCCGCAGTAGAAACATCCCCCGGGGACACTGTTGCCGCGCCAGTTGTCTGCCGAAGCTCGCCGAAAACGGAAATTGCTTCACTATTGGGCAAAGTGGTTCGGCTCGCTTGCCTTGCCCTTCCCATTGCTTCATCCTGGCTGATGAGGTTTTCCTTCGAACGAATTTCCCATCGCACGAAATGAACGTCATTCAATCAATTTGTTTGTACCCGTATCGGTCTCCCTCTCTTTCGCTCACTCCCTCTCGCTCTGGCTACAGAAAACTCCTCCGCGCCCGATGTCTTCATGTCGATTACACTCCCCCGTCACGTGTCACTCGGTGGCCGTCCTTTCGTCCTCGTCCCGAAGCTCCATTTCTTATCTGTGTTTGTTTGAAAAACCTTCAAAAGTGCGACCCGGCGAAAGACTTTAATCCATCGGTCGTGGATCCTTCTTCTCGTTCTTCCTTCACACATTCTCCCACACCCTCTCTCACACACACCAACACATACACACACATTACGATCACTTTTTCCCACTTCGTCCCGGGGAAACGATGATGTCCTGGAAATTGGTGCCGGTGATGCGTTAGCGAAAACAACGACAAAATAAATTACCCACCTCCGATAGCGTCCCTTCCTGGGACCATATCCCCGTGTCCATATCATCCTCCACCACATTTCCATCCCCGTCCCCACGGATGAGATCGATCAGAGGGAAAGAAATACTGTTAAGACTTTCGGCGAAGGAAAAAATAAACTTTTCTTTTATCGATGGGTTGGAGGTGGGCTTGTAGGTGATATGTTTCGGATAAAGGCCACCCACGCGGTGCCGTTTGGGCACAAGTTTCCACACATCTACACCCACATACACACCGCGGCACGGCAGCACAAACATCGTAATCGATTGGCGCCACCGAAAGCGTCAATAAAAATTTATTCATTATTTGTCTCATTGTAAGACGCTACGCCGAACGTAGCTTCCGTAAGACCGGGTGACCGGTGACGGGGAGTGAGAAGACATCCCGCCCCGGCTATGCTGGCCACATACGAACTGCGTACGTAGTGTGTGGAGGTACTATAACTTACCTCTTCTCCTCCTGCGGGACTCCTCTGGGGATTGTCTTTTCGCCTGCTCCTTCCGAGCGAAGGTCCCGAAGCGCCATTTTGCCGTTTCTCTTACGCAAGCATCCAGCAAGCCATGAACCGAGATGCTCCATCCTTCATTCTCTCGCTGGCCAGGAGCATCCACTCGCTTTCTCTTTCTCTCTCTCTCTCGGTCTCAAGCAACCCCTTTTTCACTGGCACGTCGTCGGGGAGTGCGGAACACTCATTTTTCCTCCGCTCAATCACTATCATCAGATCGCGCTGCTTCCCCGGGCGGTGCTCCCGTCGGGAGGCAGGATTAGTGTCGCCAGAAAATCTATCTCCCCCTCTCGCTTTACTCCTCCAAAACGTGATCCCTTTTCCCTTCAATCAGTATATCCCACTCCTTCATCCATCCATCGACATCGCGCGCCCATCGGTTTCATCAAACTCTCGATCACTGTTTTCCTCCTCGGGCGTTCAACCACCACCACCAGCCGTTTAGTTTTCTCGCCCTTTTTTCCTGCTTTTCCCCCACTGTGCTCCACTTAGGCGAAGCAAGTAAAAAAAATCCATGGCGCCGGGGAAATTGGCGCTGTCCGGACGCGGTAGCGCGTCCAGTTCCATTGAGCCGCTCAATGTTTCCTCAATTTTCATAAACAAAACATAATCATTAGCATTACTCACAGTGATGGGTGCGAGCGGGGCTGGGCTTGGAGGGCCGAAATGAGGGGGAAAGCGGAGCGGGCTCGGGGCAGAAACTGAAAGTTTATCACTGAGTAGTAATGGAGTTTCTTCACTTTTTCGTCAGTGCGAATCAGTGATCTGGTTCGAGGGTTGTTTTTTCCTTCTCTTCCGTTCGGTTGCTTCTCTCCCTTTTTTTGTTTGTGCTGACGGTCGAAGCAAAATTTCGTTAGCATCGCGGGAGGGCCCTTTCCTTCGAAGCATCGAGTATATCTGTGTTTTGCATGACTTAAAAACACTTTCTAACCCTATCCTCCTGGACGGGCTGGTATACCGCGGCGGGTTCTATTTTTAGCCTGGCCTTTTACCCGAGAGCATTTCCCGAGCACGATAAATCATGGGAGAGGAAGAGCGAACAGAACGGTGGTAGGAGGCTGGCTGGTAGCGCCACGACGCAACGCAGCACGATGGCGATAAGGACGTCTTATCATAGGCGCCAAGGCGGGACCTTTCGCTCGCCTGCGCGTCTGGGGGGAAATTGAAGTGATTGAAGGCAAAATAATTGAAAGCCGGTCGCCGGCTAGAGCACGCGTTTCCAGTTCCTTCTGCCCAACCGAGGGTTGGCTTTTCTGTTTGGACGGAGATTGTCGCAGTGATGCTACTGCGGCGGCCGTTATAGGTTGCGGTCGGGTCGCACAGAACATGGGAACATGGAAACGGGTTTTTTTTCAACCTCCCCCAACTGCAGCTGAATGGGCGGAAGGAGCTTCGGGATGGAAAGCAGACAAGCATAAACATTACCTCACGTGAAGGCGGGCTGTCTCGGGACAACACCAGGAGAAGGTGTTTCCGTTTGCTTTCCGTTTTTCCTCGGCTTCTGGTTTGACACGGTTTATTAGTAAACTCCGGATCGCAGAAACCGGAGCAAACCAGATCGTGTCGCAGTTGGAGGGTGGATGGGGGAGGTGGTCGGGGCATCGTTGCATTAATGGCAACTCTTAAGCCTCAACTCCGTGGCCTTCCCGTACGCACGCAGGACGGCGATCTGGTGTAAAATAGCCATTACTTATACCGATCACCGCAAGCGATACGCGGAGAAATCCTGCAATTTAAGGCCGGTCAAGCCTAGTGGCAGTTAAATCCACCCCACACCCATTGCTATTCGCCGGATGCATTGTAATTAGGTTTTATCGTTTTGAAATTAATATGCAATCACGGCGAATTTGTGGCGCGAGGTTGACACCGAACCAGGCCGCCGTACAAATGCGTTTTCTAATTCCTTCCACTGACAAACGTTCTCCACTTCGAAAAAGCATTAAACCGTGGGCTAACTTTCAGAGACAGAGTTTCCTTCTGAGAAACAGTCGTCCTCCTGTTTGGCTGGATGTTCTGGAAACCAGCTACTTCTGCTTGTCGAACTGCGTCATAACTTGTCTACTGTCTTTAGCTCTTCCTGCCGGAAACTTCTTCCCAACACATTCTTCCGTTGCATGTGAGTGCTTTCTTTCTCTACAAATGCACCACAATTGTCTTTGGCTGCAGTTTCTTCCTTACCGAAGAAAACCGGCAGCAGGCTCCCGGAACGTTATCCCATTTTGTTTTCCACACTTTCGTGGCAGATTTTGGTTCCCCTATAGCAGTAACTAATGTTGAACAATTTCTACAGGCGGCATATTTTCTTTTTCTGCACACTGCTGCACTTTTTGCCTCAGGCCACAACCGAAAAAAAAACAAACAAACAAAAGCAAACGATCTTGCCAAAGCCAAAGTAATAGATAGAACCGGGAAGGTTCGCCCGGAGCAAAAACAAACGGCCGTCTGGCCGGTTTCTTCGGCGGAAAAGACAAACCAAAAACTGCGCGAGAGGACAAATGGGTGGAAAAGTGGGTGGCAGCGGCGGAAAAACAAACGTGCAATAACGCGATCCAAGAGTCGGGAGTGCGATAATAGTGCTCCAGCGTGCCGAGCCGAAGGGAGCAGCAAAATGTCGCAGGGCGAAGATCGTAAAGTAGGCAAAAGTTGCTAAACTTCTCGTCCCCCCCTCCCCACAGGAAGAAAAAAAGCGGCGGGAGGTCGGAAGCAATTTTCCTTAGCCCTGTCCCGCACAGTAACGGAGTAGATTGTGCCCGAACAAGGCTAACGGGCGAGAGAAGAAACAAGAAACAGAACCACGAGTCAGAAAACTCCAAAACGGACGGAATAGTGGGCCTGCGGCGGGGCCGAAAATAGAGCTTCCAGTGCCAAAGCGTTTTAAATGTCAAATTCAAACTTTCCTACGGATTTTATCCCGTCGAGCCGCAGCACTCTGCTTGGTCGGTGGTTTTCTTTTCTTCTGCTGCATCTACTGCTGCTACTGGCCGGCATCAAGTTAACCCAATCGACGCGGTCGAAGGGATTCACAGGATGCGGATTATGGCCCATCGTCCGTTTCGACATTTACTGGACCCCTTCTCTTGGTGGGAGGAAGCACGTTTGGCCAACGACAGTAAACTGGTTGACTTGCTTCTTTTTTGCTGTTGGGCCAACCGCCAGCTTATTGGATGATGGCATTACTTCATTCAAGTACACTTTCGGTGGCGTTGTCTAGCGGTTAGCAGCGTCTCGCGATCGGGATCGGGCAGTGCAGGCGGAAGTAATAGACCGGACTAGCCATCGTCCCGGTCCGCTCTCAGGCCTTTGCCGGTTTTGTGTGACTTGCGAAAGGAAGCCGCTTTTGGCGGTGTTTCTTTTTTTTCTGTCGGTTTTCCGCAGTAAACACCCGCATTGTCGGCTCGGAAACGTTGTGCCCTTTGGAAGCTTATAATTTTTAGTTTAAGTTTTCCTGCATTTTGACTTATCTTTCTTCATACGGATAAGAAACAGAAGGGTTTCTACAGTGCCTGGATGTTTCTGAAACTTTGATTGAATTTGTTTTCAACATAATTCGTTCTAGCTCTTCATCCGTGTCATGTACTGTAAAATTGACAATATGCCCTCCAAACACCGGAAGAAAATGAAAACGAACAGAACTCGTCCAACGTCAAAAGATCTACAACGAAAAGAGAAAAGAAAACAAACACGAGAAATGGCAGACCATGAAGTGCTAAACTTTTCCGCATCGAATTAAGTAAGTTTTGCGAGGAGATTTAAAATTGAAAGAAAGTAAGCGCCAAGAATGGAATGAAACAATTTCGCCAAGTTAACTACGCTTATCTTCCCGCATCGACCACCTCTCACCCTTCCCTTTCCCATGCTTTTCTCTGGCAAACGATGTTGTTTTTCCCGGTTTTCGGTCCCGGCCAGCCGTTGAGACCATTTGCGATACACTAACTTTTACTGTCTGCCCGTCAGCATTCCTATCGCATCCACCCACCGCCCATCGGCGGCCGTGGAGTCGTCTTGCTGTTGGAAGGAAGGCCCGCGTGGATCGAAAATAAACGTCCACCACATGGTCCCTCTTTTCGCATTCGGCGCTCGGGCAACTCGGGCGGCAATCGATATCGCCTGTCCCCCGTACCGTTCCGTAACATTTCTGTCATCAAATTAATATTCGTCCAGTTAGTTGGTTCGTTAGTGGCCGCATAACGATGAGCCGCTGCTCCCACACACACACACACACACACACGAGCGTACGGCGGTGGCGGCGGCAGGCCCCGTTCTGCGGGTGCGAGTTGCTTGACATGCCGCGCAGTAGCATAAATTTTTTGTTTTTTCGGGAGGTTCAACACCGAAAACTCGCCTCGGTTCGCCAGAGGCCCCGGAAGAGTTTAATGTTTCCATGTGTGCAGTTGGAGAATAGTTCTCATGTATCTGTTTGTGCGACGTTTTGTGTGTTTCTTTCTTGCTTCACTTCACGTTCAGCTTTTGCGGGGAGTGTATTTCAACAAGATCATAACAGTAAAAAGATACTGCCGAAAATGCTGCGACCAAAAGACGGACGATGGCGACGGCGACGACGACGATGACGACGACTTTCAAAGTCGTCATTTGGAATCGAGTGGTGAAAAAAAAAACAACATACACATCCGAGAACGAAAGAGAAGCACGGGTTTACGGAGTAGGGCGGCAGCGAGAAAAGGGGCACAGGGATTATGAAGTGCCGTGTAAAATTAGACGCGTAGGAGTGAGCGACACAATCGACGGGCGACGATCAACGCCGAACGTAGAGGCCGATCGACGTCTTCACCCGATTGCCTCCAGGACGACGTCTTTGGGCCGGTTTCTTATTTTTTCCTGTTCTCCTGCACTCGTCGATGATGGACCTATTCTTAACTTGCTTTTGCCGGGCGGTGAAGTAGGATTTTACTGCTTCGAAAAATGTGATCTTGCGATCGCGAACCGTCGCAACGGAACGACACGCCCCCTATAGTCGTCCTGCACCGCCAGGCGGTTCCTGCGGGAGATTTACGAACACACATCGCGGCCATCATGGGGTTGTTGTTTTGCGTGTTAGCTTTGTAAGTTTTGACGTTTAGTTTTATCGGTCTCTGTGGCGTAAATTTGTGTGAGTCTTACTTCTCCTTTCATGTTTTCTTTCCGTTCTCTGTCATCTTGGTCTGCTTAGTTCCCTTCCATTCCACCACGCACGGCTTATAAGAGCTGCGGCAGTTATCTCCCACGCGGGTTTTATTGGCTCCGCAGTGAATCCCTTCACACTTGATCACTTGCTTCAGCAGTCGATAGTTGGGTTGAAATGGAGATAGCTTCAATAGGATAGGAATAGATTGGTCGGAAATGTATATTGATGGAATTTAAGAATGATGATGATTACACAGCACCATACCAAACGTCTATTTTTAAGGAACACTAATTTAAAAAACTTTCCTGAAATGTGATTTTTCTAGCCCGGAATGGAGCTGCACGACGACAGCTTCAATGAATATTGATGTAAATCTTGGTAAGGCGAGATAATTTTGTCTAAATAAATTCCATAAAACGATGACACGAATTGATGCTGGGTTTAGTTGGGAAAGAAGATAAGCATAACTAAGACAACCTGAATTTTGGATTCTGTTACCACCCAGCGAGAGCAAATAACCAAATCGAATCCCACCCGAACAAAAACATGGTTCTTTCGGTTTTTACAACTTTTTAACGAGCGCATTCAGTTTTTACGATCTTTTGATAGTTATTTAAATCGGAGACAAACCTTACCGCTGGAAACGAAAGGGGTTTTTTTCCTGAACGGCTTATCGTTACGATGCCATACGATGCAATCCTTACGGCTTTTGGGAGGAAATGGGTATTATAAAAAAAAACTAAGATTGGCCCAAAGCCTAGTTGATCTTTCTCGATCCGCGCCGACTGTAAAATAGTCGCCTGTTCGAGTTTCAGGGCGATGTTTCATTTTATATAGGTAAGCTTTTTTGTAATAAAGGGGTCTATATTCGGTTTGAATAATCATCCATTAGTGCGGTGTGACCTTTTCCCCAAAAATCATGTTGCGCGATCGAGCGATAAACCAAAATCCGTCCCGTGAGTTTTATGGTTTATTGTGTTAAACCGACTCATGCAGGAACCGAGCGAACGGTTTGGTGGGGTTTCACACACCTCGCCTGTGTGTGTTCGTTTTGAGTTTTCTGTTTGTTTTTACTTAAGCCGAAATTAGAATGGAAAAACATTCTCCTGGTGAAGGGGTAAACATGGGCTGTTCAAAAACAATTGGAAAGCGATCTAATGTAGCTCATGCTGATTCCAATGTTGGGCAGGAAAGGAAAGTTCATCTCCACAACGTAATTGCAGCAGATCTCGCCATGGGAGGTGCGATTTGAACCGAAAACAAACACAGCCCCGGTACACAACAATGTGGCGATCTTGTGCTTCTTTTTCTCTCCGGAAGGTACCTTATGTCCGCCCATTCTATTAGGGTTGCTGTGGAGACGAAATCCGGCCAGCAGCAGCAGGGGTCCCTTGGGTTCGGTTTTTGGGAAAAACTGGAAAACTACTCCAAGTATTCTTGTGGATCAAGATATCACATCTGTCCGCTCGGTTGTTGTAGCTTCAAGGGAAACAGTCCTATGAAGCACGATCGATGTGCAAAGTACGCTCTGGCCTGACACTAATTGCCAACACCAGCGAATAGAACTAGTACGAAATGGGCAAAACAGTTTTCCTCACTATCCGTCGGTAAACAACGACGTTGAAAACGGCAACAAACAACGCTTCGCCCTTTGGCGGGGTGTGGCGCACGCCTGGATTTGCGTCGCGTCGCAAAAACGTATGTTAGCCGGGCCCAACAATGCGTTCCAAGGAGAAGGGAAGACCGGTCGGGGAAGTGCGTTAGTTCCAGGGGCGGGGAGGTTTTATGAAATCGAAAACATTTTGCCATTTGCCATTTCATGCGGCCGGACGTTATTTCTATCCCCCGGAGGGGCACGTCCTGCGTTTATTTTTTTATGATATGTTCCCTCCGCTACCACCGTGTGCGTGTTCCTGCGCTCGCACCATCCCCGTGCTGTGACGAGTTGGGGGGTTGTTTTCCATTTTTTTCCTAACTGATAGTGATGCTTTTCCTAGACGACTCTTGTTATTATATTTAGCATTCGGAAATACAACATTCCAAACGGCCGCACGACATTTTTATAGGATTTGCGCGTCGTTTCGTGCATGCGTCAGCGCCATAGAACGTTCTCTGGTATGTGTAATTAATCTGCCGGCGTGGAACATGAAAACACAAAACATCACGCGTTATTCGAACACCTGCTTTTCAGTTTGGCGCATCCGGTCATAGTACGCAATTTTGGGAAAGAGAAACAAGTTTGAATGGTTTCTCAAAACATAACATCGGAAAAGTCGTTTTACAATTGAGAAAACATTATGTGCGAACGAGTGAGCGAGCAGTCTAGATACATAGAATAAGTAACAAATCTACTTTATGTACCTCATTAACTAATATTAGAAAACAAAAAAAAGGAGCGAGCGGGGAAACTTCGGCCCCAAGGGCCCGACGGACGCACAAAACCACCACGACCGCCACTTTCCGATGGTTTATGGAGAGAATTTAGTTTTATTGCGCACATTTGGCACAGTTCGGCCTTAAGCCTTCCGGCACCAGAGGAACCGGGATCGTAAAGGGATGGATGGCGTGGCCGGTCAGTAACGCGCGCGAGGGCGCATAAACAAGGGAGGGGCCCTCGCCGAGATTTGTGAGCTGGCTGGCGCTAGCTGTGCTCGGGTGCGTGTTCCGGAGGCCAGTGAAGCGCGACCCGGAACATGTGACTACCGGAATTTATTGAACCATTAAACCCACCGCCGTAGCCGCCATCGGCGGGCTAAGTGATTTGCCAAACCATTTTACGACCAGAATGGGGGCACGAATTTTTTCTCCTCGCTACCTCATCGTTCCATCGTCGATCGCGTCGAGAGCTTGGAAAGCGATCGTATGTGAGAATGAATTTGTTTTCCGACGGTCCATGGACGGAGATGTTTGTCGCAATGAAAAATGTGAGACTTTGACTGGAAGATGCCGATGCAGAGTTCTCTTGCAGAACTCTATGGCATCGGAAGGACGAATAATAAGATCAAAATAAGCAGATAATCTAACGCAGGATTGGCAACGCTTCTGTTTTTCTTTGATTCGCTTGAAACCAATCCTACGGGCGTGAATAAATACGAATCGTTTCCGGTGAGCGCTCCCAGAGATCCCCCTAATTTCGGACATTCGGTCGTACCATCAGTCGAACTAGCAGGAGGCCACAACCCACAAACCTAACCACCCGAAAACGTGACCACAATGTGATACAAACAGCTCGCGAGCACGCACCACCAGCGTGCCGGTCGCGTTTGACCTTCGCTGTGCGTTTAGGTCGGGCGTTTTTTTTTTCGCCAGGAGGTGCGATTTTCAGACCACGTTTTTCGCGGCAATTGGCCTTTGTTGTGGCTGGTTTTGTTTTTCGCTTTTCGCCATTTTCCGCCGAGCGATTTGTGAAACGGTCCGAACATTTTCCAACCAATTGCGGCCCGCTGAGTCTACCGGGCGAAGAGGCGTGCAGGGGGCGGGGAGAAACCGGGCGCGATCGCCCCTAACTAACTAGGTCAGATCGTTGTGTGTTGATACTTCCTAGCATCGCGCATCTCCATCTCGAAAACATCGCCAACCAATCTCCAACCGAAACCCAGCCGTGCATGATGACGATGATCGTTTACTCCGCCTGTTGTTTTCGTCGATTTGCTAAAAACGAAAACCACCCCGTTTTTCCTACCCCCGGCGGACCACTTCCTGGGGAACGCCCGGGTGGGTGTGTGTATACGGATGGATCACACTCGGTGTTTTTTGGTGTGGACTTGTTTTGCTTCTCAAGACCGGGAAGTGGAAGACCAGTGTGTGCATGCGCCGTTGGAAAAGGCTCATAAAACTTCTAAAAACAAATTCAATTCCAACTCCACCGAACGTGCCGAGTGATGGTGTTTATGGTTTCCTCGTCGGAGCGCGCCTCTGGCGGGACGTACGGCTAAGCGCACGATAGTGAGGTACAGGGTGGAATTGCGGGCAGTGGGGAGTCAGTTCCTTGGCGTTCCCGCAGTTGTAGGTAACAACACTTATCTAATCAGTCTGTGAGAAAAATGTTAAAAAGAAACCATTTCGAGTAGAATCAACATCGTGGTTCACATTCTATTTTTCTTTTAAACGAAACTTGAATAAGGAAGACGGGGATAAAGAATATAACCAAATAAGTGGGAACCATCGTCAGGTCCCTTAAGGTCGGCTGTTGGAGCTCTTGCAATACTCATATTATAGATGTCAGATATAGATCAATCATTGTTGCCCTGCTAAGCGCTACTGGAATAAAATATATCAACCTCAACCTAGTCCGCTCCATAACGAATACCACCCCCATTCAAGGAGGCGCTGAAGGTTAGGATTCGTTTCCCAGTTCCGATTTCCGAGCTAGACACAGACCAATTAAAGTGCAATATGCACCAGAATCGTCTCGAGTCGCACCTTGAGCGCACGGCTCTAATTCAACGGATTGCTGCTACAAATAGAGAAGCAAGTTCCACTGTTGCCATGCGCTCGCAGCCGGAAGAACCTTACTCCGAACAAGATAGAGCGAAAAGGAGAGACAGAGAGGAGAGAGAGGAGAGAGAGAGAGAAAAAGAGAGAAAGAGAGAGAGAGAGAGAGAGAGAAGGAGAGATACTGGCGATAGCTGTCCAAGGCGGGTGTGGGGAGCACGCCGAACACGCGCTCCAATGACTAATGACAGCAGCGCGCACAGGTGATCGCGTATCCGACCGTGCGTCAAACGTCAAACGTCATCAGCGGGCTGTCATCGAGCCGACGGTCTTCCCCCTGCACCAGTCGGGCTATCTGCTTCAGTTATCAGCTACCTTTGTGAGGCCGAGAGATAGGCCAGCCCTCCAGGCTAGAGATTTATTTTTCTTTCTCCAGCGAGGTTGCTTCGCTCGGACGAGATCGAACCGGTTTGGGCTGGTTTCTGCGGTCGGTTCGAGTGCGCCTACACGATGTAAACAATCTCCGTCCTTTGGCAATTCCCCCACCCCCTTTGGCAGTGCGCTGTAAGACCAACACACCTGCGGAGAAACCAGCGTCCGAACCCGGTGCGCTCGTACCGTGGCGTAGAGAACGGATTAAATTAGCACATTTTCACTCGCCCAAGGTGTGACAGGATGTTTTTCAGCCGTCCGCGCGGATCCACGCCCGGTTGCCCGTTACGTTATTTTTGGCACCCTTCCATATGCTCGAGCCTCACAGCAGCCAAAATCGGGTGCGCAGTATCCCGGTACCAGCGGGCCACTCTTTATATTTTACCGAGCACTTCGTATTGGGATGTTAAAGCTAAAGATAAACAGCTGCGCACACAGGTCCCGCACGGATGGAACATGGAGTCGGTCTAGTGGGCCAATTGGTTAAGGGCCACCTTCCTTGTCCCATCGAGTGACACCAATCGATCCGGTTCAGGGTGGTTCTCGAAGGTGCTAACGAATCAGGAGTACTTGCATGTTCCATCTTCACAGTTCCCGTGAATGTAACGTGATCCCATTGACTCTTGACTAGGCGAGGAATGTCCACCACCAGCGGAGGGATGTTTTTCAAATCCAGAGCAGAAGCAGAGCCCGAAGGGAAAAAATCCACGTCTTCGGACAAACCATCCATAATTAACTGGTAATTACGACATAAACAACGACGCGGACAGAATAATCGCCATCGGAGTGGGTTATTTTTCTTTTGAGATTCCCTCAGGATCCGTGACTCCCTTTGTACGGTGGGGAGCCAATGTTGGCCAAAGCTACTTGCAAAAGTCCTTAAAAAGTTACTAGCTCGCTGAAAGGATAAGCGCAAAAAAAAAGTGAGCGAAAGCGAGAGCAGAAAATATGTACAGCACGTTTCATGAATTTTCCATCTTTCGCTAGAGGAACTCGCTAGGGATGGATAGAAATTTTCCAGCAATTTTCTTTCCCTTCTGCTCCATTTTCATCCACACGAACGCGTCCAGTGAGTCCAGCAGTGGCCAGCTGGGAGTACAAAACGAGAGGAATCGAGTTTCAACGTTCGGACTTCGCTTTCTTGAGGGTTCGTCCTATTTCTTCTCCACCGGAAGAAAATTCTCACGCAAAACTGGTGCCCACCGATCACGAAGGATAAAGAAGGGCACCTTGCGTCTACTTCCATTTATTTTTGTCATTCCATTCCGCAGGCTCGTTGTTCCTAGTTCCGCAAACCTTTCCTCTGTTTATGCGATGCTTTCTTTTTTTTATGGCCAAAGTGCCCAGCCTCGAGTTCCCGAGCGTCACGATGATCCTGTATTTAGTTACATGCTGTGGAAATTAGATTTTCCTAAATTGAAACAATCATTGCTCGCCATCGCACGGGCTGTCATCGTTCGTCCATGGGGGGACTTTTGTGCTCGGACCGCTTTCGTCGTTCGGTATCGCTCGTTTTGGGCTGCTGTTCTCATGTTCTTCTGGCTGTTCCCTTCAGTTGCTTCATGATTCCCTCCCCTGGTTTGTTCCTCACATCTTTGGCAAAATGAGTCCCAGGACCAGAGAATCAGTTCCTGTTCCACCACTCCCTCACTTTAACGGTACTCGAATGAGTTGACCCCCAGCGCTGATGGTATCCCTAGGGTGCAGCCATCAGCAGCCTCATCAGTGTCCATTAACTGACTCGACCAGAGCCCTGAGCGGAGGGCAAAGTGTAGGAGTTTAGCAATGAAAACAACGATCAGGAGAGTGTTGAATTAACATCGGTGGAAATCATGAAAATATCTATATCCTTGAAACATTAAACCTTCAGCTGATGGAAACCATTTCTTTATAATACACTCGCATAGTGAAGCAGAACTTGCATTACCATTCATGCTTCGCAAAACCTGAGCATTCCACGGACAAGCAGCAGGCTGCTCGAGTACATTTCTCTTCTTCGACATCCCACATGTTAATTGAGTTCGCTAAACAGCACTGTCAACTAGAAGGAGATGTAAAAAAGGTTCAGGTGTGACACTACATGCCCCTGTGGGGGTTCGTCAGTAATGCCATTATCGCTTCCCGGCACCACAAAGTTGCAAGATAACACCCGGACGAGATAGACAAACTACCACCGGAGTGTCTGGAGATCATGTTGCAAGGGAAGGGAAGAAAAAAAACGGATCGCTGAGAGAAACGAACCAAAGATGGCTGTGGAATGTATTGGATTTGGTTTATGTTGCCACCCGTCTAGAAGAGTGCTATATCCATTTGAAGGAGACACTTAGTGTGCAATACTTTACCTAATGCACTTCCTTTAGCTTATGCAGATGCCCCGTTGAAACCCCATTTGGCAAACACACTAATCATTTTCCTTCTAAATATACGCCGTGATGGTATGCCAACAAAGTGAATGCTAATTTGTGAACACAACCAATTAGATAAGGGTTTATTTTAGCACCACTGATTCGCACACACACTAGCGCCCCAATGAGGTTGCGGGATGGAGCAGGGAAGACAAAAAAGGCAGCCGAATCTTTAATAACCTTGTGGGAGGTATAATGACAAATGCCATCGTGGGTCGTTTTTTTGTGTGGTGGGTTGTGATGATCTAAATAATTAACATATGGCACAGGTGCAGACAATTGCTGGTCATAGGTACGAGAGAGAGGAAGAGGAACGTGTTGATTGAAGCCTTACTGGGAGGGCTTCCGAAACGGAGCACAACATACTGAGCATGGTTTATCAAGATTTGGTTGAATAATTGATACTGCGCCTTTGTGTTGACTGAGGGTAAACTAGATGTATGTACGAGTTTGCGTGTTACGTCAGGCGTTCCGGTACCTTTGCCAATCTATTTGAATTCCATTTTTTTAGCGAATACTTAGTCCGATGTCCTTCAAGTTTGAGACTATTCTCGCCAAGTCCAGATGAGCACAAGTGAAGCACTGTAGTAAAATATAAAGTGAAGATATGCATAGCACAGTTCAAACAATTCAAACTTGCGACATCCGCGGCACGAGGGCTCGCACTCTCCGTGAACATCCGGCGGACGTGATCTCTGCAACGTGATCCTTGAACGCGAACCTTTGTACGCCAGTTCACGAGTGCCTCGCGCTCTCGGAAGGCACAAGTAGTTGGGGAGGACGAAAATTCCATCATGCTTGTCGGATGGCGCGGAAAATGAGGTAATTAATTCTTTACGCCATTCCGGGAACCTGGGGTACCGGGGGTGGAGGCCCCTCCGTAGAAATAAGAACAACAAACCGGCAACAACACGTAACGACGTTTCACTAGGAAAAGCGTGGGTCAAAATGACCCAATGTGGTACGGGTGTGGGGGAATTTGGGCAAACCGAGTTAAGGGAGTGAATGGGTAGAAACCTCATCGCGGAAAAGCAGCGTTACACCGGTTTCCAAACTAGACCGCTCATTTGTCAACCAGAAGCTAATAGCATGTCAAATCGGTCGTTTTCGAGCGTTCGCTCTGAGACGTCATTTTCTTCACATGGAAAAGATTCACGTACAGTGGAGCCGGCACACGAACAAAGCAAACCCTCATCACTACTGTGGGGTGAGAAAAATGAGTAAACCCCAACCCCTGGTGTACGCCAAACGCCTCGCGAGGAAGGAGGCGAACCGTCGAGCTGTCATTTGCACATAAACTCACATTTTGTGACAAAAGCAAGTTCGGCCCGTCGTCCCATTGCCGCCTTTCCGGTGCAGAAGACTGTTGGGGTCCATTCCTAGGAACGTGACGCAAAGTGCAAAAAACACACCGAAAAGGGCAGGTGGGAAATGCGTAGCGTTTTCCCGTCAAAATTCTAGGAAATCTTTGCAATCGATAGCCAAAACTTTTCCCCATCCCCATTTCCCGATGAAGAGGGAGGGTGCTAGGAGACTCGCGGGTCAAAGTGCTCGAGAAGAGAGAGCTTGTTTTTTGGAGCTTGTTTACTAATTCAATCACATTTTGTCAGCTCACGGAGCGAGAGAGAGAGGTGCAGAATAGTGGTAATGTAATAGGGCTAGATTTCGATCATTTTCGCTTGGATTGCGTGAGCCGCATGTCAAAAACATGACCCCTCCCGAAAGGTCCCTTCTACGAAGGGCGAGTGCGTGTTTTGTTTTACCCTCATTTATGTACCAACAGCAGCTGAATAATGTTTCGTCACAATTGAATAAGAACTTAGTTCCCTTTGCTTCACGTTAAGGACTTCATCAGCACTGCAGTGACTTTCTGAGTCAGTGAGTCTTTCGCTCGTGTTGTCCTGGGTGGTGATATATTTGCATCGGGTACTTGGAAAACAACTACAACTGTACGTAGAAGCCCATATATTGGCCAAATTGGTAATAAGTTTACTAAAAGAGAGTGTAGCGAAAAGAAAAAATTCATCCTTATCTTTTGATATTCGTTGGAAAACCTGAAGGCGTCCACCAGATGGTTGCGCATTCGTTTCTTAAACATTATCCAACGTTCGAAGCGGGTTTTCGCATTTCCTAAATTTACTTGAACTGCTGCATATCATACCAATAATCAGAGTATGGTTTAAAAGAAGGTTGTTTTTTGCACATAAGTTTCACAACATTGCCCACAGTGAAAGGGCCCTACTTTGTTGCCCGACATGGTTGTTGGCTTTTCCTTCGGGGTTCGCTTCCATAAACTCCGCACTGACAGCCCCATTCTCTGCTTCCAAAGCATGCATTTGCACTGATTTATTCGCCCGATCCAGGAAGGTGATGCTATTTTGGGAAAGTCGTGCCTGGGCGCATTTTATTCCCGTATCCCGATTTTCTCGTTTTAAAAATACGACGCCTCGCACCACGCGCCACTACTGCCACTCCCTCTCGGACGGCGACTTATCGCCTGGCGCACACTAGTGGACAGGATGCTGCTTTTACGTTCACTTCTGCTTCTGCTTACCATTTCGCGATTTCCTGTCCATGCGATTTAAGGCTCGTTTTGTTGCCCCCGTCTTTCTCTTTCTTCTCTTTTGGTCGAATCTTGTTTTTTCGGTAATCAAATTAAGCACCCGAAACCGGTTGGTGATTCAGCGCTATTTTTATCCCAACGATCGAACGAGCCCTCGCCCCTGGCCGACATCATTGACAACATATTCGTCAATCCGGGGGTCGCTTCGGGAGGGGTGTGTTTTAAATTAAGAAAATACCAAACAACGACCGATAAGGGAAAAGGAACAGAATCTGCCACCACGGACCATTCGTCTCGGTGAGGTGTGTGCAATTAATTGGTCATTGCACTGCAGTTTTCGGGCACCGGTTGTTTTTCTGGCGAACTCTTTCGGACGGCATGATGAAACTGGTAGAACTCGTTCACTGACGCCTTTCATGGTCTGCATACTCCGAATTGCTTCGAACATTCACAGTGCGGTGGTGGCAACAATGGAATTAGTTGTAAGAAGCCACAGATAAGAGCAATGAAGTGTTTGTTGCGTATTTAATGTGAAGTAGCAATAAAAGGGATATTCGAAAAGAAAAGGTAAAGTAAGGGTTTCTTCACATACGGCACATGTTAAATGTATAGCCGACATAAATAAATTGGCTAATACTACAGATAATTTGGTCTCTGTCAAAATTGAGCGATCGGTACGAAAATTTTAAAAACTTACAGTTATTACAATAACAAAAAAAAAAACACAAAAGAATCACCGAAGAGCCGACCAAATCCACCAGATCCATATTTGTAACGCTGTCTTGCATTTCAACGCCGGAACAGTGGCACCAAAATTAGCAGCATCCATATTTGTCGTAAGCCGAGTCGTAATGGGACGGCTGCTGGCGTAAATAATAAAAGGAGAAAAAAAACACATTTATGATGCGTTGTGTGTCCCTAAAGTGAAGTGACGAAAAATTCACATCCCCCAGCATGGAACCGACACGATACTCACACAGAATTTCAAGAACATGCTCCATAGGAAGAGGAACATGTACACTCGTCTACCGAAGAAATAAATTGAACAAATATGGATTATTTGCTCGCGCTCTCTTGGTGTCTCTTGGTGTCATCCGTCGCTTGCTAATGAGGGGACAGTATTGGAACTTATTTCAAGATTGACAGGGCCATCATTTGCAAATGTACGGCAAAATTAATTGCCTTTAGAATACCCTCGCTACAATCGATGGTTCTCAAGCTCACGACGTCTGACAGGCGGAGATCTGCAGGTAATCCACTGCACGACTGAGTGTTTTGATCGGAAAATGTCAACTTAATTTCTTATCGGAGAAAAACGATTTTTGGGACTAGATAACGTTTCAACGCACCACCCCAGGTGCCATAAAGATATTCTTTGTTCAATCGCCATGGATAAGCTGAGCTTGATGGCTTCTTTCCTTCCGAGGGTTGCGTCGAACTTATCGTTCGAGGCTTTCAAAGGCGCTACGCCGCACGAATAGAAGAACCCTTTATTCATCCGTGGATGACGAGTTTTTCTTCCCTATCCAGTGTTATTTCGTCTTCTGTTACTCTAGCGCATCTGATTGATGGAGGTAATCCTGGTTCGATGCACTTGGGGCGAGGCGGTTGACTCTTTAGAAGGCCGACACACGGTGTCCGACGTGCGGTGAGACTACAATGAAATTAATTGATGGAACCGGAATGCCCCCCGTCGGTGCGGGAAATTTTTATCCCGGTATTTGTGGTATTTCCAAGTGGAACAGTGAGGGCATTTCTAGGAGGAAGCCTCGCCGAAAAGTTCATCATCCTGAAGCGGATTTCTTCTGTCCTGGAATCCGGTGTTCCCGCATCTAAGACGCTGTGACAACTGTGCACAGAACATTGCCTTTCTCCCGAGGGTGGATTAAAACGCAACACCTTGTGCATATGCTCTGTGTGGCCTGTCGCAAGGCTTGATGATCGATGACTGTCCTTTTCTCAACCGTACGTGAATCACTTCCACAAAGTCGAAGAAATGGTGCTAAAATAAATTAAAAAAAAATACCACTATCGAACGTGTAATGACGTGTATTCAACGAAGACAGGTCCTAAAACCCTGAAACCACGAACACGTTAATTAGGGCGTCCCGCTCGGTGTGACGTGTCGCGTGTTTCTGCAAGGAATCTCTCGGGCACATTTAGTTATGCGTGAGATATCAATAAACGGTCGCGTTGGGATAGTGGCGGTCTAAGAATAGACGCTGCATGTTTGTGTTCGATTTTAGCACTTATCAAGCAGCGCCACCAGAGGCCCAGGGCGACTTTTGTGTGTTTTGTCGTTTCGCGAGGTGTTACTATACTACGTAAAACAGCACACCCTCCACGTGGTGCTTTGTTTGACAGTGGAGTGTGACGTTTCCGTTTGCCGAAGCGTCAGCGGATTGCTTCGATCGAGGAAGGGCAGATGGAGGTAGAGTTGTCCAATTAGTGTTAGCTTCTTAGCACGTTTGTTTAACTGATACGGATTTACGGATTCTTCTTTTGCTTACTCCTGTGCTAATAATGCTTTAGTTAATATACTCTCATTTCATTAACATTCAATTGATACACGAGAATTTACTTCTCCTTGAAAACACATGTCTTCGAATGATATAAAACGCATGATTATCTTTCCCCTGTTTTTACGTAATGTGTTTCGGGGGTGTTCTAAGGCCTTTAAAAACTAGCCCACATAACTTTTTGATGCTGGCAAACAAGCGCGCGGAACTCTTCAACCACCGGGAAAATGGGACCATGTGTGCAAAGATGGTTGTTTGCTGGCTGAAGTTTTCTCCACTGCACACAACTTCTGCAACAAACGAAATGCATTCATGGACCCAAACCAGGGGTGGGGGAAACCCGTTGGTTTGCTGGTGACATTTCCCCGACCGTTTTTATCACATGTTTATGTTTTCTCTTAGGGCTAGGTTCGGTCCGTCGGCAAAGAATCGGGCGACAGATCAAGTTTTCATTGCACCACGCACGATCACGCGGCATGTTTGGAGAGAAGAAGGAAATTCCAGTTCGCGCCGGAACATATCCCGATTGCCCGAAGTCGACGGCGACGGTTTGTTTGCCCTAGTTCGTTGCGCCTTTGAACGCAACCAAAATATCGTCGCTTAGCGGCCAATGGGCGGCCATAAAGTGCTTCCAACGTTTGGGTCGGCATTGGTAAAGGGATATCAGCAGAAAAGGCACCGAAAGAGCAGACCCTTTCCCATTTCGGTCCGATTTCGAGTCACACACATGCCCAAGCTCTGTACCGCTATCGGAAAGTAAATATGCGGCCGTACGCCGCATTCGAAGCCGCGGGGGTCGCACGAAGCGCAAGCAATAATGAAATTATGCTCACAACCACCCCACCCCACCTCCCATAACATCTTCCTTCTCCATGGCGTCCCTTTCCTTGCGTGCCGCACCTCGCACCGATCTAGATGATGATGCGTGTGTGCACAATTGTGTAAATATTCATTTT
>JAOEFI010000007.1:17129330-17156705 GCA_034621735.1 Anopheles plumbeus | reverse complement strand
GGGAGCTCGTTCGCGGATAGCGGACAACCCTAACTGCCCGATCGCGACTAGGGCCGCGTTTCATTTCGTCGTTTCACATAGATTACGGGATGGGAGGGTAGACTTGGGACTGGGAGGACATTCCACACGAGCCAAAGGCGGGAGTGGGGCAGCGCGGAGGCCTCTGCCGTAGGGAGGTTCTGCATGCGAGGTAAATAAATCGACTCTAACAACTGAATCGGCCTGTGGCTGTGTGTTTGTTGTTGTGTGCTGTATGTTGTCATAAAAATGGATTTTATAGTAAACAAACGGGTCCGCCTTGGCTGCCATTCCGTGGCCACCATCATCATCATCATCATCATCTTCGCCGGCTACCAGCAGTAACAGCTAGCAGGCCGTCTGGTGTCGTCTTTATCGCATAAAACGCGGTTTCGCCCGGGAATGGGGAGCAGAGGAGGGGGGGACAAGACGCGATCGATTGTTGCAGCTGTTGGAAGCGGGTTCTCGGTTCTCGGCACCCACTCGAGCGTAACCCGACTGAACCCCTGGACGCCGTCGCGCGCACCGAAAACCAGGAAGTGTCGTGAGCCGGGTCCAGAACCGCATTCGTCGGGTGGACATTGTTGCATGCGATTTGACACGAGATGAGCTCGTGCGCGTGTCACTTGACTGTGTGAAATGAAAATTGTTGTGGAAACGAAGCAAAAAAAAAAAACCGAAAACGTCATGCTTGAATGGTTCGCGTACGGAAGATCTCACAATGCGGGTATTTTATGAACTAGGGGTAATTTGATGGTTTGTGTATGACACTAAAAAGTTTTCTTTCTATGTATTTAGTATTTCGAAATACAGTGTTAGTGCGTCTCTAAATTTTACATTAAAACACTAAATGAAGAAAAAGATAAATTGTTGTGTTGCAGAATGTGAAGTAGTAAAAATGTGAGAAAAATCACAATTGGTCAAATTAAGACACTGCTATAGAAAACTTGGAATGATTATGTTCAAGTGCATGCCCATAAAGATAACGATTTCAGAACATTATAAACATACAGCACGAAACATACAAAAACGGAACAGTCTGCTCTCGAATCGTTTGATTCTATAATTAGACATCGATTAGCCATCGAGGGGAAGGCCACCATCTCGTGCAAATGCCATCTCGTCGAATGCTTTGTATGCTGCCGGGCAACGTACCGGTTAATCATAACATGTTGTGCGCCATTTGCATGCACGCTGCGAGAGCGGCCCATTATGCCCGTTCCGATATTGCTGTCGGACACCTCGCGAAAGGGTGTGTTTTCGGATGACAGTTTTCATTTCGGTGTGCGTGCCGAAGCGCAAGCACAACAGAGCGAGGAATACATGAGTAATTAGCCGCATCGAGATGTCGTTCGATGGATGCAACGATTGCCGTCGGTTGCTGCTACTGCGTAAAATAATTATTATGCTGCCAACGAAACATAACTGTCTCTCACTCTCTCTCTCGCTCTTTATCTAACTCTCGTTCAGTCATGCGGCGATCCGCTTGAACGAAAGGTTGATAACGAAGACGCGTGGTCATAGAAACGTTCGACTGGGCGGAGAACGGGGCGGAGAGTGGCGTCTTTTGCACATTAACTTCCAACAGGCCGTGGCCACCATTTCGTGCCCTTTGCACAACCAAGTGCAACATTGTTTGCGTACAGCCTAGACACATAGGAGGCGGTGAACGTGCCTCCCCCGTCGTCGGATGCAATCAATTCCCTAAAAAGGGCTGCACGAAAGAGGCCTACTCGGAGACGTTCAAGTCGAGAGGGAGATATTGTTTTGTGGCGATTAATAACACACCACATAAGTGGCGATTCTCATCATAAACAGTTGCACTTTGCTTTGATCTGGGAATAAAAACTCAGCGCTGAAATAAATACTAGTAGTTATAGTTTTTCAAGTTGCACCGAAATTGCATTGGAAAAATATACTAAAGACAATACATAAGCTTAAAATGTGTCCACTACTGTGAAAAGGATTTAATGAATGTATCATTTAATGTCTGCCGCACCTACCACGCTACAGAAGGGATGACTGGCTTGCCTGTGAAGGGCGAGCGGTGGGGGGGTGGGGGGGGCAGATTGTTGCCTCTTATCATCTTCCTCCCTGGTGGGTGTTAATCGCTGTGTTTGAAGATTTGCTGCCAGTACAAAGAATAATGTGGAGGAAAGGAGGAAGAATGAAAGATAGAGGAAGAGAAACGGCGTACTGGTGGTGGCGAGGTGGCAAGGGCTTTGATAGGAATATGGAGATTGGCTTACTTTTGTGTCATGATAATTATATACGGCCGGCTACATCGACACGCGGCTTGAGTTGGTTTGAGACAAACAGGTTACCGCTAACGGGCGTCCAATGACGTACGTAGTTGGAATTGATTTACTGGATTGAACAACACCAGCAGCAGCCTTCCTTTTGAAGGCGATGTCCCTTCGCACATCCACCTGCCGCTGTTCCCCTCCTGTGGAGGGAAGTGCAGTCAAGTGTTCTCCGGGTGTCGTAGAGCAGTGAGACACTTTTGCGCGAATCATTTTCTACCAGGATGAAGATGACTTTCGGTCGCGCCGCCCTTCGGACAGTCAACAGTTTGTTGTGTTCTAGAACCTTTGGTTTACATGTGCATGTTTTCTTCTCGGAACGGACACCTAGCACAACCTTCCGATGTTGTTGACGACATCTGGTTCGATCTGGAATATTCCTGTGCAGTTTGTGTGCCGTTTGTTGTTGGCTTGTTAATCATCCATAGATGGTCGTCGATTTGCATAAATTTATTGGTTTTGTTGCATAATGAATAATTTTGATACGACTTTACTAATCTTTACTATATATTCTGAAGGTTAACGGATTTCTGTTTTAATGTTGGGGTGTTTGTGAAATATGTATCTGCAAATTGTATTGCATAATTTTATATTAAAACATTTTCTGTGTTCGTTTCAGGAATTAAATGAATACAGTCAGAGTGGCTGTAACAAATCCCTCTGAAATGGATAATGAATGAAACACAATTTTCACTCTTTTGAAACCGTATAAAACACCCTTTTTTTACTTTAGATTGGGAAGCGAAAAGGGTTGCGCTAGCGCAATATTCAATTAATGAGTTAAGACGCGAATCATTATCGCCGGCCAGTATTATCTAGGCCCTAAATGATGCCTTCCGGGAGGAGAGAGTGTTGATTGGCTTTCCTTGTTCCAAAGCCGCCGCCGCCCCGACCCCGCCCGCCATGCATTAGGATTCCCTTCAGTTCAAAGGAAACTTCGTTTTTCGTTCGGCAGCCGCTCATTGAACAAATTTGAATTTTTGCTTGAAGCGCGAAAAATCCTCGCAATCTACGGCCCGCCGGACATGGTCAGGGCTCGTTTGTGAAAAAAATCCGTCGAAAAGAACCAGTCTACCGGAAGTAACTTTTAGAGAAGAACCCTTTTTTCGACCAAGCAACGCCAAACGGTGGGTGGAAAACGTTGGGGATTGCGGGCCGGGCTCGTTTAAGGACAATTTAATAATTGCTTTCCGTTCAGCCAACCTAGCCGGGGGACGGGGGAGCTATTGGTTGCCGTTCCTTGTTTGTTACGACAAGTCAAAGGAAAAATCCCTTCATTTGGACGACGATTGGAGGGCGAACCGGGTGGCAAGCTGTGGTGGTAGTCAAGAGATGGACTTCAAATGAAGCCAACAAACATTAAAGCGCCCATTGAAGGTCTGTGAGAACAGCAACGGAAGGTAAGGTGGCACGTAATGCTGGCGATTTACATTTTACAGCAATCCACTGAGCCGCGACGGCTTCGGAGAAGTAGGCACTGTGACCCGGTTCGTTCTGTCAAACTAAACTCTCCCGAAATGGGGGCGTTCGACAGTTGACAACCGGACGCCGGTCCGACGCTGGGCCAGTATTAGTATGCGAAACCATTTTCCCCCCAGACCCACGCGGGTCTGAGTTGCATGAAGCAGTCGCAAAGATCTTCGCCGGCGCCGGAGTGCGCGGAATGACGGGGCCACCGGCCGGCCGCGTTTCGCCGAGGTGGAACCACGCAGGAAAGTGAAAAACAACAATGATAATTGTCGAAAGTAAAAATAATTACCCCCATTGTCGCCGGTGCAGAGCAGCGTCGGCCGTCGCGAAAAAACATCAACCCACGAAGGTGCAGAAGATGACATAAAAGATTCCATCAACGTCCAACTTCGCCATCGAGGAGGTCTTCTCCGAGTTTCAAGAAAAGGCGCTCAGGGCCTTGGCGTTCGTCGCGACCCTCTCAGTCGCATCGCCCTACCGTCGTTCCTCATCCTCATCCACAGACCCAACTCTTTCACCGGAACGAGCCAAAGGCGCGGCGACGGCGACGTATTTTCAATTTTCCTCCGCTGTCACTTTCTTTCTGTGACTCTCCGCTGCTGAGAAGCTTTTCCGTTCCTCCGTTGCGCGCCGCTGGGTTGACGTTCCGAATCGATTAAACGCAGGTGGAGTGTCGGCGGGGGGTGGAAAAAGGCCGGTGGCAGGGAAGGTGTGAGGGGCTTGAGTTCATTCGATCCGCTTCGGTCAGCTGGTAGCTAAAGAGACCGGCCGGCCGGCCGGTCGGAGCCCGATGGGAACAATGTCTCGGCGTCTTGAACGCGATCGACTGAACGAATAACCGGTCGATTGACGGCCGTGCTTTTCCGGACGTCCCTTTCCTCCGCCACAAGCTTACTTTTCCGATCGCGTTCGAGGCGGAAATGAAGTGCGACGTGAAGGCACACGAAGGCCACCGTAATTGTTTCAGAAAGCCGGTGTGCCCAAGTCCCGCTTCAAATTGTCTCGCGTTCTTAGAATCGCCGCTTATTTTCTCAACCCTTCTCCCCATTGGAGGGTTTTGTGTTCTTTTTTTGTGACATGGGCTTGCCCTTTCAATTTCTGTGTGTGTGTGTCCGTGTTTCTAAGGGTAGCGTAGTTAGGGTACGGGCACAATTTTCCAGCCGAGAAGTTCTGGTTCTGTCGTTTCGGCCCCATTTATTTCTCATCTGTTTCTTGCGTATTTCTTCACGCTCTGTCTCAGCTGATTGAGCGCGGGATGGTGGGAAAAAAACACAATGCCGAGTCGTTATTACTTTGTTCTTATTGTTGGCAGTAAAGTAAGCTTAAACATTGTAGTTTCATGTTCGGATTTTATGTTCTAGAGTAAATAAAATTGAAATTCATATAACAAAATTCAACCCATCGAATGGATGGCATGGATTGAAACGATTTTATATCATTTTGCCATACCCTCTAGAAAAACGCTTTACGTGTAACGCCTTCGATGAACAACTGTGCTTCTTGTTCAGTAGTACGTCCAATTTAAGTCAAGCCCCCTACGAACCGGTGCATGCAAAGAAGGAAGCCCCGTGTGTCTTGGCGATCCCGTTGCAAACTGACAACACGAAAACAAAATCAAAACCAGGCGGTTGCGGAAAAAGCAGCCCATATCTACAGGGAAAATAACAACATAGAAAAGACACCGCAGCGCCATGTTTTCTCCCCTCCAACCCGCAGCTACGTTGAGGCAAACATCGCCGAGTGCCCGAAAACAAAGGATGGAAGAATAATGCCCAACAAACAATAAACAGCTAAACAACAACAACAACAACAACAATAACAACATAGGCTAAGACGGGGTGGCGGCGGCACAGCACACTCGAGCACTCTACACACCTGCCGCTTCTTCCATCCACCCCCATACGATTGGTGGGCGATTTGAAACGTTTAGATATCAAAAGCGCGACACGACACTGGAACACCTTCTGAATGCTGATCAGCTCAATCGTGCGAGAAATCAGAAATTGGCCTTCCATTCCGTATCGCTCGAGGACTCTCCGGTGGTGCTGTTTCCCTCTCGCCAGAGCTAGCGTTGCTTGGCTTGGCCCCTTCTAAAGCTACTCTAGCCTGGCCTATCCCAACGATGAAGCGTGTGACTCCAAAGACAGGAGGCCAGAAGCGAGTAGCATCGGATCGGAGCGCGGATAAAATCGACCCGAAGCGTACGAATTGAATACGAATGGATCTAACAATGCACACCACCCAATAAGGACAAGGGTGGTTGTTAGCGTGGAAGGCGCAAGAGGGCGAATTCGAATTATTTTTGCCGCTCAGCGCGTATTCCTTCTCCGACGCGAGGTAAACAAAATCCGATCCTTTGCAGCGTCCGGAGGCATCGGAATCGCCGGCCGCACCCAGCACCCCGCGTACGAGTTCCTGTACGTCCAGCGAGGGGCCTGTACCGTTGTTACGGTGGCAGCGAAAAACAGGGCCTCAGTTGGACCCTCACGATTCGGCACGTTTTGGCCATAGCCATAATCAGTGGAACGCTTTACCGTCCGTGTCCGAGCGCGGGAGGGGGCAGCATACGCGCACCGAGTCTCCCGAAAGCGGCAATCGGGAGAAATTGATACCGAACTCTCGTGCCGCGGTCGCGTGGAGCGAGTATGGTTTTGCATAGGAGACGGGGAGACCCTTTTGGGGCGCGCAACGGTGTGTGTGAGCGTGTGTTTGACTTGTTTCATTTCTTGAGGAAATTTTACCTTTTCGGAACTTTTGTTGATCGATCGAACGGCCGAAAAGGGCGACTACTACTGTTACGCAAGTTTTTTTGGTGAACCTTTGTGTCTTGCCGTGTTAGTCTTGAACCCTAGATTGGGGAGTTGTGCGGGATGGAGCCCCCGCCGGTGCGGGGCGAGAGGTAATCTCTGTCCGCTGTAATTAGCATCGGAGGTTCCGTCCGTTTCTTGGCCGAAGACCATACATCAATATTAAAGCACAATGCGTTCGTTTATGTCCAATGGGCACGAGGCCCCGTAATGAGGAACGCAATGTACATATTGCTGGAGTCTGAATGTCTCTTTGGATTGAGAGTGCAAAGTAGACGGTAGACTTCGTTTGCTGCAGAGAAGCGGTTCCCTACTGCCCAGCAGCTTGCACGGATATTTATTTGCCTTTGTGCAAGCTCCCAAGAAATGAGACATTAATTACGCTCCTCATGGCCGTGACTGCAAACTTTCTTCTCTGATAGACGATCCTTCTTTGTGTGCCTTCGATGCCCTTCCTTTCCTTGAGCAGTCCGTTGCATTCGGTGGATGGTGCAGCTTGCGAGAAGCATTTACTTTGAATCACTTCGGTGCAATGAAAATGGTAAACATTTACACACAATTATTGCTTTAATCACGTTGATGGAATATGCTGATCAACAATGGGCCCCGGGGCTGAGGGATCCCATCACCGCAAAGGTGGGATTTAAAACAAATAAATCCTCTGGACGGGCACGGGTAATGTATCCCTCCCAAAGGGAGCCTTCGGACAGCTCGCAGCTAGAGCGTGTGTGCAATTTGCACCGTAGTAAAGTATAATTAACCCCAATCAAAAGGCTTTTGCAACCCGGGCGTCTCCGTCAGCTGTCCCGGAGATTGCGGATGCTTGCGTACATACCCGTATGTACGAACGTCTTAACTCACCTCGTCCCCCGGAACTGGGGGCACGGGTCTTCGCCTTCACGGAGAAAGGCCGGAAACGCCTGCTTCGTGCTCGTAAGTCATGATGTTTGCTGGCATCGTCATACGTAACAAGTTGCCAGGATCTGCAGGAACTCGTTGTACGGGGTGTCGTGCGGGAGTTGGAGTGTACGTTCGCACGTAATCTTGCGTCCGTCCGTTCGCTGACTTAAACAGATTAAAAACCCATTTGAGAGACATCATTCACTTAGCTTTTGGCTCGGTTCGGACATCGCCCCGGCACGGCGGAAAAGAAGAAGTTGACGAGGGGGAAGTCGTGGAGAAATAACCAATTTCTCGCCCAACAAGCTAGCCGAGCTTGCCGCTTCGCTTGAGGTGGACCCGGATCTCCAAACGCGCTGGGAGCTTTCCCATCGTAAGGTGCTGTTAAAATACATTTTCATTATTATTTATTTTTCCCTGTGCCATCTTTCCCCTGTCGGGCGTAAAACATGCCTCGACTACGAGTGGTGAATCGCTGTTGAGGCTCGGGCATCCTTGCAGGTACAACTGGCCAGGTATCCTTTCCACACACGCTGTTCAGAAGATAAATTTCTTAGAACTAGTGTAAAGTCCTGGCAGAAGGGATTAGCCCCATACCCTGGAGATCCTTGGCCCAGGGCGAACCGACTATCGTCTAGGAGTCCTCATTTCTCAAAAAATGACCTCATCCATCGTAACGCTTTCGGGGATGCTTCTTGAGTGGGATCCCTTGACCGGGAGGGTTTGCTTTTTCATCAACGCTCTAGAATGTAGAGCGCTGAAGCAGTACCTCCGGCAACCCAATTCTCCAGGATTTCTCCATGCCGCTTCTCACAGCGTCCCGCTTCCCATGATCCGGAAGATAGAGTTATGATTATTTATTTATTTTATCTACACCCTTTTCCCGAGGCATTGGCGCCCTAGAATTCCAGGACGGGATGGGTTTCGCAACGCCGTAAGACCGAACATTCGTTGGCTCGTTGGTCCGGAAGTTCTCAATTTGTTCAACACTTTCACCGGCTTCGTCCCGTCCATTCGGTTGTTCTTTCGGGAGACTAGAAAACACGTTGGCCTTCTTTTGTGGAACCTACTCCATTCGTTTAGGAATACTAGGAAGGGACTGGACCCGTATCTTGTTTGCCGGGCGTAACCAGGCGCCAATGAAGTGAAGACCGAAAGAAAAGAAGACGATCCCTTCCATCAGTTGCAACGCGCGCGGGGTTGTTTATACGCACTAGTGCATCGTGTTGTGTTTGGGATGCAACAAATACAGCCGTGGCTAGGCTGCCCAAACACCCCGGTTCCGGTTGACTGGCTTGGCCGCACGAAACCCGGGGTAAACGCAACGCAGCAACCTCGAAAGGTCGTAAATCATGCCCTCTTCTGCCGGTTCTGTGCGGCGAGTTTGGGAATTGAAAACGGGGTAACCTGGAACTAGCTCTCATTTCTTGAGTGCATGTGCATCAGAAGTCGCAATTCCACACACACACACACACACACTCAGAATATGGTGTTTATCACAAGCCCATCCGGAACTGTATGTGGTTACGATCCCCGTACCGAACTTTCGGCTGCCTTTCGGGATGGAACCTACAATTCTAGTTTCCATTCGGGTGGAACTTTGGGAACCACAGGAGGCAAACCACAGTCACTCCCTTCACCATTTGCCTTCTATTCCACCGGGCTCATTTCACTCCCGGGATAGCGATGGATGTTTTGTAACTACCTACCGTTGGAAAGTAGTTTCCACCTCCGGAGTGAGATGGAGCGATTGGCAAAACTTGGCGAAGACAAGTCCGAACCGCATCCGGGACTGGGTCGGTGGATTCTCGACTCTCCACTCCGGGTTTGCGGTTCGCCTCGGGCGCGCGTGTGTGTGTACATGTGATGATGATGAGTTATAAGCAAGTTTTTAATAATTCATCGAGTTGTAATTACGGTCGGGTTTTCGGGGGTGGCCGAAGCTTCGTTGGCGCGGCTCCACGGGGTCCCTGTCGTGCAACAATCTCAGGTCGTTCCTAGGTCGAGCCCAAGCCCAGGCAGCAGTCAGAGTTGATGATGATGATGAAGCTGGGTCTGCGCGTGGCGACAAAGTTGTATAAGGTGCTGATGCGGTTGCTGTCGCTTGACGTCATCGTGTCTAGGGTTATCTTTCCGAAGGGAACGTGTGGACGGACACAACGGAAAAAAAATGTAAACACGTGGAACGTCTCGAGTAAACGCGGAATATGAACTGCTGCACGTCAATAATTAACCAACGATTCGTGCGGAAGTAGTAGACAAGAAAAGCACAGCCAGGAAGGAGGGGGAAGAAAAGGGTCAGCTTGTTGAAATAAATGCGAGATTTTATCATTTCACACCTACTAAGCGACATTTTGCTCCTGTTGATAACTTTCAATTGTATCATAACTCATATTAATCAATAGAATAAATTTATGCATCTGTAGTTCACTCACTAGCTTTCAACTTGTTTGAGTGATTCATTTTTTTTAAAAACATTTAGGCACATAGCTTCATCAACCAGATTTACATTCTTTGCTGCCATCTTTGTCATTCGCTAAAATGACGACCATCGTTCTCCTTCGCACGGGCCGCTTATTCGTCAACATAGCAACCATGTTCGGGAGCGCTCGTTGCTAGGCTGAAAACTGTTGCTGTCTAGGGCCGCCAAACCTTTTTCGTTCAACTGTATCTATAATTTCGAACCATTATAAAACATGCCACACGGTCCTAAAGAGGTTAGTGCTGCTACCATTGGGCACGACCCGATACCATCGCCATCGGATTCCCGATTCCAATCTCGTTCCATTAGAGGCTGCGCGATGCGAGAAGCCTAGGAAACGTGAAAAATACCAAAATGGTATAGGTGGACACATATTACGGTAGTTTTCACGCATGCCCTGCACGGAAAAACACCCTGGGTGTAGGGAAAGCATACGGAGAAGGGGGAGTTGGGGTATCGTGATTCAGCACGCTCGACGTGAAACACAAATTTATTGTGCTGAAAGATGGAAGAGTGCTGATTGGGAAACGAATTTTTTAATGCTTCACGGCCTTCCGGACAGTGGAAAATCTGCTTTTAAGGAACGGCGAATGCCGGCGGTCTGCCGGGGTTCTGTTTGGATTGTTTTCACGTTTCGATGCCCGATATGCACGGTTTTTTCTCTTCTTTTTAGGACGAACCCCAATTCGGAAAGCCCCCACATCTTATCGCCGAATCGGTTCAGCTCGCTGGACTTTGCAGGCACAGGAGCTGCGAAGAAACGCATCAAATAAATATGACGATAACTAAACCACATGGGTAGGAGAAGCCAACGAAAAAGATGTATTAAAATGAATTTGATATAATAAAATTGTTTTCCACCATTCCAGGGCCAGCCAACGGCGGGGGGGAATTTAGGGTCCAATAAAAAGAAAATATATTTAACCGTACCGAACACACCTCCGCTACGCCGACGGCAAACAAGATATCCCACACGCATCGGTACGCAAGTGCGCAATTGAAGGGGCAGTTTTCCGTCTCTAGCTGATTTCATGCCGTATTTTCAAGACCTGCCACAACAAAGGGAAGCCACCGTCATTCGCTGGCTGCCTCTGTTTCTGCCATGGTGGCCCGGTTTCTAATTGAAACTGTAAAACCTATGTTTTACTCTCTAAGCTGTCTACCTGCTGGGAGTTTTTTCCCCATTTGCCTCTTCGCCCCTCGTTCGAGTTCGGTACAAGCCACCATGCGAAGCGGAATGGAGTGATTTATTGGGAATATCAAAAGCCTCACCGGACATAAATCTAATTGCTCCACCTTTTGCGGCGCACACACAGTTCGAACTGCCAAAGAAAAGCCACTTGTTACTCTCCGATTGGGTCTCGTCCGCTCCAGCGCACTTCAGCACGTTCTTTGTTCGCCCTGCTCCGTGCATTCCCAGGAGCGTTTCCTTCCGATCCGCGGGCCATAAACGAACTGGAATGGTGGAAATTATCAAAAACCGTTTATCTTTCGACGCGACCTGCGCCATTCCGACGGAAGCGGCTCCACAGGAAGCTCGGCTTCGCACTGCCAAGTCTTTCTCTCTTTCTCTCTCTTTTTTTCTCTGTCTCTTTCTCTCTCTCTCTCTTTCTTTCTCGAGGGCAATTGCGATCGTAATCGCAAGTGGAAAAACACCGTGAAACATATGTAATAAAGCAATAGGTTGGTCACTATAAATGTATATTGATCGGAGGACCGGTTCTGAGAGGCAGGAAACCGGATCGAACTGGACTCAGGCTGGCAGGCCGCAGTAAGGCTTTCTTCGCGCCGGAGGCTTTCGCTTGCGATCATTTATCTCCGGGTCGACGTATCCAACGATCGGTATATCCAGTTCTTCCATTCTGCCACACTAATGGTGCTCTTTGTGCACCTAGGATAGGACGAGCACATAATAGAAGGGAACATGAACGATTCAAGTAGTTTATGCTTATCAGATGGGAGGTAAATTACTAAAACCGATTCCCGGAAATTGATTCCTGTGAGAAGAATTTAAAGATGAAGCTCCTCGCAATATTAATGTTGCGTTTACACCACACCAGCCGTGCCACAACACCAGCTTTGTCTACAAAGATATCCTCTCTTACCTGAAACAAATCTAATCGACATGAATCCTTTTAGTTGAAAGCAGCTTGAACTCTGCTATGGATACCTTTCCCATTTTAGCTTCCGGCAGGCTTCAACGAGGGGATCAACTTACATTACTCCACCAGAGAGCTCCCGATGTGCTGGGGATCTTGATTCGGAATGTAGGAAATGCGTTGTTCTTAGGCTCGGGAACTCCGACCCGTTCCGAAACGGACCATTCTGCCATTCATCCACGGTGAACCTCTAGTAAATGTTGTGCATCTTGTAAATTAATTTGTAATTTCTACCAGAGACAGTGCGAGCGAGTAATTAAGGAAGTTAGCAGCGGAAGACCCTCAGCCATTCCTTTCCGAAGGTCTAGCCATGATGGCGTTGTTGTGCCTTGGCTAGGGACTCTCAAACGTCAATCATGCGGGCTGTTGCTGATGATCTTGGTTGTTAAATCCCTCGAAGCTGTGTGTGTTCGCTTTATCTACAAATCTCCCGCGTGACACACTCCTCGCTTCATGTAAGTGACGTCCGTGTACAACCAAAAATTAGATTTAATTCTTACACTTCCGAATGTCAATTGGTTCCATCGACGCACTCCACTCCCGAAGGGCACTATCCGTTGGCACACTCGACCACACAGTTTTGAGGCCAGAGCGTGTTCCCGCCTGATCCATGGCAGACGACGCATCCGGATCCAAACGAAGTCTCCCCCCGGGGGGACTGGACTCGGCCCTTAGCAGGCGGCAGACGAACTTGCCTGTTCTGTCAGTGGAAATTTAGCGGCCGACGAGAAATTGATATTAATGACTGTGGATTTGTGGAAGGGAACAGTCAAAACCCGACTGCAAGGCGAGGTTCTCGAGTTCTCTGGTTTGCACCGTGGAATCCCCTTCCGTATTCCCCCTTCCCCAGGAAGGGACTGTTGCCAGCATGTTCACACCAATAAATGTCATCGCACTCAACAGGGGAAGAGAGAAAGAGACGGCGCGTTACGCGTGTTCCCATGCTCCCAACATTGCAACGCAAATTGTGAACGCTTGGGTAAAGGTTCAGGGAATGTATTTAATTTTTCTTGCACTAGAATCAACTTTAAAGTGAATGATGGAAGATGTGCACAGTGCCGGCTGGCTGAACGGAGTCGTGCAATACATTGTTTCAGTTACTTGCCTCCTCAAGTCAGTTTCGTTTGAGTTGGTATGCAAAGATGAAAGGATAAAACCATATTTTAGCTTTCCACCTCCTCGAAATATTACAAACTTAATTGACAACATTAATCAGCAGACGAATTGTGAGTTTGTGCGCAATAGATTACTGCGACCGTTAGTGGTCCTGCTTTCGTGAGCTTACTCTGTACACTTCTACATGATGAACAATTTGAATATCTAGTGCTGTGCAAGGTCACCATCCTGTTTCATTACGCCTGGCTTTCTGCCAACGTTCAGCATGAATATGTTTTCTACGGAGCAAAAAGTCACTCCAGTTAGCTATCCTCATCTTGTGCTATGCTCCGAAGAAAAAAACACAAATAACGATACACACCTTCCACTAGCTCACCAAAACCAGGGAAGCAAACGCAAGAATTGAAAGTAGCAAAAAATAAATTATGCAATTCATTCGTTAGTCCTAATTCGAGCACCCACAGAACCACTCCCGCAATAAATCCACAACCGACCCTAGAGGCGGCCCCCTTGAAGACAAAATATAAATTAAAACTTCTATTTGTACATCTCCTGGCGTAACCGGGCGTCTTTGACGTCTTTTGCCTCTGATAGGAGAAACCTGCAAGGCAACGCCACGTGGAAACTACGGTCATCATGCAACCCAAGGCGGGAAAACTCTTCCCTTCACCCATACTATGAAGCTGCTGAATGCGGGCATGGTGACAGCGACCCAAAGAAATCGGGAATTATTCTTGGGAAACGCTGTAGAGCTTCCGGGAGCAACCCTGAGCCGCTGGATTGAGTTGGGAAACGGGCGAGAAAATTGGAAACTAAACTAAACCGCACACGGTGACATAAAGCGGAAAACTGCAGAGAAAAGGCAAATGGACATCGTCACGCAGAGGCGGCTTTCCCCGGGAAAATCGCCTCACCACTTCGCCACAGTGAAACAAAAGCGCACACATACACAAAACCCCGGGCCCTGGGGCACCGGGCGCCGGGAGATGAATGTGGAAAATGCATTAAATATTTATGCAAATCTCGGCGACTCGTCGGGTTCAT
Source organism: Anopheles plumbeus (assembly GCA_034621735.1). Classification (NCBI taxonomy): domain Eukaryota; kingdom Metazoa; phylum Arthropoda; class Insecta; order Diptera; family Culicidae; genus Anopheles; species Anopheles plumbeus. Next base: position 17,142,406 of record JAOEFI010000007.1, on the reverse strand, counting down.
ATCGTCTGCAGATGGATTTTGCCGGTACGCTCCTTCCTACGTGGGCCAAGGAGAAAGGACGTTCCGGGATTGAACGAACTTCCGTTCATCCCGTCCTGTGCTCGTTCTCAACAGCCTGCCTCTCGAATGTCCTGTCCTGCCGCTCGAACGAAAAGAGAACCTGTGTCCTGTGCTCCTGTCGGACGGCTGGTGTTATTTTCATTTTCATTTTAATTTTTTCCATGCATTTTATTTTTGTTTTGTCCTATCCAGGAAGCTGTCTCTCGGTTTTGTGGCGAGTTTTACTGCGCCCCGTGCCCCAGGGCAGAGCGGCGTCCGACCGAACGATTCGGCCAGCGAACAAATAAGCCTAATTTAAATTTAAAGTGCATACACTTAATGTGTCCTTTCCGTTTTGGTTTGGCCATTTCTTCCCGGTGGCCTTACTGCGGGGCGGGGCCGCTTGTGGAGCCAAAGGAGCAAGGGCCCCTTTTTTCCTTGTTCCGGTTTTTTCCTGATGACGAAGGCTATCTGCATTTTTGAAGGCAAAAGTCGAAAAGGCGTCGGCAAGGACGGAGCTTCCTGGTCTCGCCAGGGAGCTGGAACGGCAGCTAGAGGTTCATTTATATTTTTCTCTACTTTTTTCGAAATCAAACAATCCTCCGGAGCAAACGGACACGCTGGCCGCCTGTCGGCGGGCGCCAAACGGTAGCTGGCAACCGAGAGGAAGCCGTCTCGAAATGTTTATGGTAAATGACAAATTCGGATCCGGCTGTCGGACTGCCCTGTCAGCAAGCTCTGCATGGAACGAACGAAGTGCAGTACGCGGGATGTCGTCGTTGGAGGAAACTCGCGGAGGGAACTAGAGCGACTCTACGGGACTCGATGAAGTGGAAAACCACCGGTGAAGCAGAAGGAAACAGCTCGGCATAAGAAAAGCGACCATAAATGACAGCCGTCTTTCTGTGCCAAAAAGGGCCTTCAAACCGTCTGAAATAAGAACGAACTAGCTAGTTAGGGGTGAATAGATTAGTGTTCGATGTGTTTTAACATAAACAGCAGGGATTTTAGAGAACTGAAACCACTAACCAAAAATCCAACAAATGAGCAGAACTTTTAAATTTGTATCGTTTAACAATACTTTTACAAGTCTCGTTTTGAAGGGGAAAATTTCAATTCAGGACAAATTTTCAACGGGTAAAGTTTTCGGTTCAACCCAAAGTTTATTCTAATTCTGTGCGGTTCGACACTTTTCTATTTGTTTTTCATTTACCTACCTACCATTTTCTCGCTTTGTTTTCGTAGAAATGGTGTCCAAACATTTGATGCTGGTTAGGGCGCAACCCATCCCAACCTCCACCGACTACCCCACCGCCTCCACCCGTTGCGCCATCCCCGGCCGTTCTCAACTTTCAAACGCTCATTTAATAAGGCTGCCGGGTCAAACTCGATTGTTTATCGAAACAATTGAAGTCACGAAGCGACATGGAAGTGAGAAAACAAGGCGACGCCTTGAATGTGAAATAAAAACGAAATAGGAAGAAAGATAAAAAGCGCCCCAATCCGAAAAAAATGAACCCGTTGAAGAAAGAACTGACTCGAGGAACAATCGGTAAGAACACTCGGTAAGAAGATAGAGGCAAACAAACAAACCATGAGCGAAACACCGAACGGAAATACCGATTGTTCGTCGGCCTGGAACGGGAAAATCGTGCGCCATCGCGGGGCGTTCGGGCGCTGTGTTGATTTTAAATCAACGGTACACATACACACACACATATACATTCATGCATCAAATATTCAAATTTAATAATACCTATTGCATAATTTCGACCCACCGATGAGGCGCCGGGCGGAAAATGGGGCCCGGCTGCCTGTTGGCGAGTCAAATTGATTGTATTGTTAGAAATCGACCCCGCAGAGAGACACGTTCCTCGATTTCTTGACGGTGTGGCGGAACTTGCTTCCGTGGAGTAATTATTCTGGTGTGCTCGGTGTGTGCATGGGTGTGATGGAGTTCGCCCCAGAGGACTGCCGAGAAAGTTCATAAGTATTCATGGGTTAGGTCGAGCGATAAATCAGTTTAAAGTGGGATTTGTTGTGTTGCTCTGTACATGGATGTTGCATGATTTAGAAAAAAGGAGGCGACAAACAATTGGTGCTACAATTGTGCGTGTTTTTAAACGATGGCAACATATCGATACAAAAAGAAATTAGAGGTTTCTTTATTCAAATGGAAGTTGTGATTGAAATTAAAGTCTCAACATTTAATGCGGTTCCAAGTCATGTGTAATTTCAATAAATGCAACGAGGGTTTAAGATCCGAAACTAATGATAATAAAGTTCAAACGATCGTATAGGAATAAATAAATACTAATACAAATCAAATGTACAAAAAAATTATAATTGGTAGATAATTTGATGGTAAATCTCCATCTCAATTGTTGTAATACCTTTAAAGGTTGTGAGTGTCCGAGCTTGACGAATTTCCATTCCGAATGCGAAGTGTATTAGAGCAGCAAAAGCTTCCACGCTGTTTGGTTGAGGTGTTTTAGATAAGCGACAAAGTTAGGCTTGAAATTGTTAGTACGTTTCTTTACGGCGAGTGAAATGTGCCACGAACCAAGAGCACCCAAACCCCACCGTACGGAAAAGTTATGTTTCTGCTGATTAGATTTACTGGCAACTGGCACAACGTCAGGGCCTGAAGTGCTGGAACCTTCTACTGAGCTGGTAGCATTTGCATTTTATGTCGCGTTCGCTGAAAGTATTTCGAGAATTAAGCATAAAGTTTATTGCTTTTGACCCACACAAATTCGCGGTGGGAACAAACGGATTTTTTTTCCTATGAAGATGTTCGATTTCCCCAAAACACACTTTCACATTCCCTGGAAAAGGAAACCCGTGCCCGAAAGTTACTGCTTTTATGCTTATATTCGTTTTGCTAACAGCCTATACAGTTTGCTTAACATTGTTTGAGGTAATCAACTGGAATCTGTATGACACTACAAAGGATTGCTAAACTTCGAACTTTATTTAAAGCGAAGTACAAACGAAAAGGCCTGTTTTCAAACAATATCCAAAACATTCAAATAATGTGCGAAATACTATCAGGACATTTACATAGTTTAATATCATACCGAATATCAGCAGATTAATTGATCTGGGCTGCTGTTGAGTAAAAGAGAACTTAATAAAAAAAAAAGAATGAAAAAATGAGTGATACATCTATTCTGGAGTTGTATTGTAACGTGATATCGAAAATGTAATTAGAGCTACCGGCTATTTGCAGCAGCCTATCCTAGGGGCTTTCCAGCACAGAAAAGCCATATCTACAACAAGTTTCATTCCATTCCAGCTACATATAGCCTATCCTGGTTCATTCGCAGGACGGCTCAACTCGCCGCTGATAATCAATCTCGACGAGAGTCCTGTAGCGAGTAGTGAAATGGAACTTGCCCATCATTTCTAATTAAATTTCTCGGAAAACTTCAATCATACAACGGATTCATGCCAGCCCTCGCACTTCATCCACCCGCTAGAGGGATTCTTTTCAGTCGCGTTCGGCCCAGCCCGCACCTCACCCGTCTCCCGGGGAGGGCGTTGCGTTGTAATAAATTCTTTCATTTTCCGGGCAGCCCTGAGCGGCTCTCAGGATTCATTTTTTTTTGTTGAGGCCCTACCGATACCGATAAACAGAGGAATGGTTGTTGAAATCCACGTTCAACCGATCGAAGATCGTCCAAATATATTTCATTCCCTTGTGCTTGCCGGAGTTTTCCCTTCTGCGCACCGAAGAGAATTGCGAACGCTTCCGGCCAAATTCGTTTCTGTCCATCAACCTATCAATTATCACACCTCCCACGGCCTGTGGAAGAAAGGAAAAACCCGAAACAAAGTGGAAAGGGCCGATATGTTCTAGATGCTTCGATGCTGTCGATCTGTTCTTCCACTTTTCCCAATTCGCGTTTCCAAATGTAGCCGTGAATCGTAGAACCGTTTGGAAAGTTGCAAATTGGTCGACGGTCGTCCTGTAGTTCTTTCGTGATGGGCTGATAGAGAATTGGGAACATTTTTTTTGTGTGCCATCCCTTTCCTCAAGAACAGAACCATGGAAGAAAAAAAAACAGTCTCCTATCGCAATGTCGGCCCTGCAGCCGACTAGATAAAAACAATGTGGAAAATTTCAGCTTTTTTTTCATCGGAGAATTTAATCACGTTACCATCGTATCGGATGGTTTCTGATTCATTTATTTGGTTTGTGATATTGCGTCCCGATATTGATACCATGGGGTGATATAAATGGAAAAAAAACAATTTTGTAGTTGCTAACAAAACATTCGATTGATTGGAGAATTCTAAAAAATTGACTTTTCCGTCGAATGGAACCAAAAACCCCTTCTAACAGCTGTTGTATAATTTAAATGCATTTTCCATCCATGCGTTTGCCCATACTGTATAGTCTAAAGAACTGGTGAAGGGACTATCTCTCGCGAGGAAACTGTCTAGCGAAAGCGATGATGAACGATTTCCTTATTATTCTGCTTGGTTTTCTCGATTAGAACATTTTCACTCCCGCTTCCTCTCTGCCAGAGGCTCCATTTATGGCTGCTGTCAAAAATAGCACAGAAGTTGGAATGTGAAATTCCCGACCGGAAGTCGAAGGTGAGTGGAAAATGGCGTCCGAATAAAGGAATGTGTAAGTGGTGTAACTATGTGTAACTAAGAGTGGTAGTCGGCCGAAGTTGGACTTCTCTTTTGAAGGGACGCGTTTTCCCTTCTCCTCGCACCGGTGAATTTTCTAGATGATACGATTCCATGGGATCACCAAATACCATGGTGGCCCATTTGCAGACCACCCTCCAACAAACCTTAAGCAGGAAAAATCGAAAAACGTAGAACCATCGGCATCGACGAGAGAAAATCGGAATTCGTGCCTCGATGGAAGTTACCGTACAGTCGCTTTCCGGTCGTGGCAGTCGTCGTTGACGACTTTGCATATTCAGCGCGCATAATATGCGGAACGATTCTTGCTTCAAGAAGAGCAAACGAACTGTAGGCCCGATGAGAGGAAATTCGCCAAATCGCAAGCACGCCAGCAAGGACCGACCAGCCGGATAAAGTCCGTCTCGGGACCGAGCCGTTGAACGCGACGCAACGGAGACGTAATTGAGTTGTCGAACATTCGTGGAACACATTCCGCATTTTCTCCGTCCGGTGGAGGCTGGAAGGAAACTTCCGCATAGGCGCTGCGTCGATTCAGCGTCTTCACTTCCGCATTTGATTGTCGCCAGTGTGAAAATGTAACAAAAGCTTCCGCGGTGGTGAGGAGGACCGCTTGCAAGGACGCGAGTGGAAAATGACAATTATCCTGCAAACAATCGAAAGAGTTGTAAGTACGATCTCTTCCGCCGGACGGGGGTGGCGGCAGGAACTGGAAGGAAAATCTCTTTCAGAATGCCCAACACTCAAAACGGGTCCAAGGATGCTGCGGCGGATGGGAAGTTTTCGCCGTTTCCTGTAAGGACGTGGCAGACAGACAGAACGATCTAACGGCATTCAGGTCGAAGAAAAGGAAAAGGAGAATCCGCTGACGGTTAACAGCAAGCATGAAGATGAGCATAATGATGCAAAGATTGCAAAACGGTTATTAAATCAAGTAATAACGTTGAATGAATAGTTGCTCGCATTCGTCGCCTCCGAACCGGTTTTTCGGTTCCAGCGTCCTGAGCAGAATCGTGGAAAGCGGACGAATATCGAAGCCAGCCAGCGATGGATCCGTAATCACTGGCACGGAAGTCCCATCTGTGCCGTGGAAGACAATTTCTACTTCATTTGAAATGGCGATTGTTGGGAGCACCATTACATCCCGCCCCCCGGTTGGGGATTATGGAGCATTCTGTGGAAGAAAAAGATAATGCACTTAACGGAAGACATTATGTGCTGCCTAATGCAAAAGGAATTGCACTCGAGCAGCGAACGGCCGCACGCTTAGGCAGAGTGCATTCTGCTTGCTGGGTAGGATAATGACGGTGTTTTCCACGGTCCAGTGGACTCGGATCGAAGAAGCATTCACAGTTCGGTCTTAGTGCCGATGATGTGTGCTGGCTTAAGCCGATTGTTTGCAGAAACGCTTAAATTACTCTGGTTGATTTCTGCCAGCAAATACGTTCTTCCCTCACTGGCTGCAAACTCTTCAGAAGTATTCGTAAAATAATCCTTTTACATACAATTTGTACGTTTGTAAACACGATTATATTTCTCTTCTTGCTTCTTGATCGAAGCTCATTATTCAAATGATCGTGGATAAGAAATGTTTAAAGAGTTGTCTTTAATTATTAATTGAAACAAACCCATCTTTAAAACTGCTACTATTATTACAGCAGAAATGTCTGTTTATGTAAGCGGTTTTTTCTATTTTCGTTAAAACAAACAATCATTTTGCGTTTGCTCACTGGCGATAGATGGAAAGCCGATACCGAGACACCGGGTCTGACGCAGTTGCGACAATGTGCAGGCAAACCAAGGTGCATTCGATCGCCATGCACAATCGCTTCGCTGTTCCCCGGGCACCTCAGAAGCGATCGGGTATCTTTATTCCCACTGGCATCATCTGTACAGCACAAACACAGAAGAAGAAAAAAAAACTAACAAAGTGTAACACTTCCCATCGATACATGGGGTGAATATGTTTGCTGTTGATGTTGCGAATCGCGCCTTGTCGTAGCGGATTTTTTGCCGGTTTCGATGCCACATTCCTGCTACAGCAGCGGCTCATCGAACGTCCGGAACATGCCGCCGGTTGCTCCTATAAGCAGCCACAATTCGATAACGATCGGCACCGAGAATAGAGTGGAGAAAAAACACGGTTGCTATTAACAAATATTTACCATACATTAGCTAAAGCGCTACGTAAACGCAGCCCCCGGGTGTCGGTTCAGTTTTTCCGCGGCCACGGACCCGTGCGAGCGGGATAATAACTAATTACCGTCACCGATACCGATCGCGGCGGGAGCGGGAAATGAAAAATGACCCTTCGAACTCGACCGAGGTTGAAAAGTAAACCAAGAAAAAATAAAACCCCATTTTATAAAATACCTCCCATCAGATAACATTGGAACATCGCGCCGAGCTCCACTACTCTCGCGAGTCTAACCGAGCAAACATTAGCATACAAACATCGCGGTGTACCCAACCGGCACTGAATCGATCGCGGTTAGGGTAATTTTCCGGCAAACATTTGGGTTCAATCGATCAACAGCCGGGGTAAACATTCTTCCCGGTGCACACACACGGTGAGGTTGCATTCATTGTTGCAACGCACCTGCAACAACTCGCCCAAGTGTATTGGTGATTGATATCGTGCGCTTATCGAGATCGCAGAATAATGATAATGGAGACAGTGATTAAAAGCAAGTTTACATCAATTGCATTTTATCACCACCTACGGCACCATTGAAACTTGGTTCAAGTAGCAAGCAGTAATTAAATAATCATACTTTTATTAAACTACTCTAATCAAATCAATGCTAGAATCATCGAAAACGTTATGCTTATCACAGAAGGAAGCAGTTCTTCCAGTATCTCATGTTAACACTGTAACAAATTATGTTTCCCATTACAGTTGCATGCTGGTCATACAAACCGGTCGGTCCGTTGTAAATGTCCATTACAACGGTCACTTTTCGATCGTGAGAATCATTAAAATTGAACATTTTTTGCTCCCTCTTCAACGGAGTCCGTTTTCTTGGCCTGAGAAAAAAACAAAAAAAAGGAGATTCTAATCAAGCGGGCTGCGTCAACAACTGGCCGCGCAAGCCGAGGTGATAAACTTTAACACTGATAAAAACGCAGGATAAAATGTAAGCAGCTGCTAGGCCGCGGATCGCCCGTATTTGTTGGCGCGCATCCGCGTATGCACCGCGCCAAACAAGCGCGTTGCATCTGGAAAAGTGCACCGCGCATTAGAACGTTAGTGAAAGGACGAACGAAAAAAAAAATTCAACCCTCGCGAGATACGCACAACAGCTGCGCGATGCGTAAAAGTCCGCGGTTCGCGTGAATGTCTTCCCTCTGGGCAGTCCTGCGACCCGCGGGGTTTTTCTTCTCGATTGGTGCTCGTTTTCTCACCATAAACCACGCAGAACCAAATTCGGCCCCTCGCCGTTAGTCCACGAACGGTTGTTTTGTTGTTTTTTATCTTTTTGATTTAATGATTGTCTGTTACGGGCTGGATAGGAACCACGGGAAACGACGCTAAGGATGGTACGGGTACAACCGGTCGAAAAATGTAAATTATTTTAGGTACGATAAAGATAAAGGAATTAGGAATGGAATGCCAGGGAATTTTTGAGCGAATTCTTACTACGACCAGACTGACAACAAACTCACGAAACATTTCTTCAAGTTTTCAAACAAACTATCAAGACCTCATCAATACATTGAGAAAGATTACAAACTGTTCCTTGATGTTGGTGAAAATTGCGCGGGTTTAAAATCTGTTCAAGGGAAAAACAGAACAACTAGAAACCATCAACAAGAAACACTGTTCTCCGGTTCCGAAATCAAAAACAAACCTTTCTCGAAATCTGTTGAATGAATTGTTATACGATGCAGGATCACAAAGGACTCCTTACATTACTGCTCTCTTTTCCGTTCGTTGAACTAATTCCAATTCACAGTAAGCTGCCGGTCTTCAGCACATGGGGCCAAGCTGTCGTCGTTCCGAAGGCGATTTCCTGTTCCTTGAATTTTTTCCTCCCATCCCTCCGTTTGCTAAGCATTTTCCCGACCGATTGCACACAACAATGCAACCTCGCCGATCGCGCACCGCTCAAGGGTTTGACCGATAAGGCTGTACGGCCCCCCTACTCGCGGAACGGTCGGCTATCGCGTTCCCGGACTTATTTCGTCCGGTTTCGTAAAGGAGTAGTGAAAGCGCACATTCAAATGCTGGCCGCCGGTGTGTTGTGTGTTGTGACCAACGCGCGACACGTCACTACGACCGCGGGAACCGCGCAAACAACCGCGAGGCTTTGCTCCCCCCTGGCTTCTCCCAGCCGCTCCTACCGCGAGGGTTTCCGCCCGGAAGGTACAATCACCTTCTCCCGAGTAGGTACGTTCAAGCGCGCCGAGGATATTCGCCGCAGATTCCCGCGCGTTCCTGCGTGCTTCGTAGGAATTTCGTTCCGAAGCGAAGAAAGGCCATTGTCCTTTCTACCTTTCTTCTCTGGCAGCTTTCCCTTCACTTTCAATCAGTCACACGCGTCGAGTGTCTTGCGGGGAAAAGGATCAAAAGGCCTCCTTGAGATGCGTTCATCTTTATTTTTTACCCTCTTTCGTTCTCTCCCCGGCCACAGTCGCGCTGTTGTTAGATCGAGGAGATTTTCATTTCAATCAAACAATCAAACACAAACGGTCCAGGACGAATTGACGGTCCGTTGCTATGCGTTACGCACAATGCTTCGCGGCTCCTCGTACGGGGAAGGGTATATACACTTTTATTTCCTTCTACCATTTGCCTCCTTTCAAGTTGCCATTTCTTTCGAGCGTTTTCTTATCATCATCAGCATCATCGTCGGGATCGCCGGGAGTATTGTAGGGATTTGCAGCAGATCCCATGACTATTTCCTTTTATCAAAACTCTTTTTTATTGCACTCCATTCAATTGTGAAAGATTTATACAACCCTCTTTTTTTCTCGATAATCACGCTTTGCCATGTTGGCTAGCATGCTTGGATGAAAGCATTTCACTTCCTCTCGCAAGAGAATGGAAAATTGTATAGAAAAAAAAAATATTGCGAACATAAAAAAAACACATAAAACCTGCTTTGTTGAATTTTTTTCCAGAAGGTGGTTTTAGGTAATAGTTTACTTATTTTAGCAATAGTTTTTTTGTTATAAATTTATGTGAAGTTCGCCAAATTTATTGTAATTAGGAAGTTTATTGGATAATATCAGCGTTTTCTATAAGATTGAGAATGAATAAGATGAAACATGATGATTCATATTTATGATTGCAATCATAAAAATTGCAAAAAAAAAATCCAACATTTTCTCTCGTTTTGCTTCTCCGTCGTAAACAGAAAAGAAGAGAAGCATAAGAAACATGAGAACTAAGCTTCATGACAGGCAAATGCAAGCCAGTATTTCAATCCGTCCGCGATCGTGTTCGGGTCTTGAAACCTGATGATGCAGAACAGCCATTTAAAGCAAGCAAACATTGGAAGAATAAAAAACTAAAGCCGCTCATACATTCCACTCCAAAGAAATGACTGACTGAGCGAATGCATGAATGGAAGCATGAATTGTTCAACAACTAGTTTATGCTAAATTTATGATTCTGGGAAGAAAGTAGGGTCGAAGTGAATGACCGTAGCCTGGTCGCGATGGTGGCTTTACTAAAAGAAGGTAGTTCAGATCCGAAACACATGCATACTTTCACATTGCCCGGACTCGTCCCTTCCCCTAGTAACCGACCTTCTTACAAGGCGGTCCTCGCAGCAGTAGTGGCAGCGAGAAGCATTTGCATCAGAATGCAATTCAATTGTTTCCTGTGGATTTATAGAATGATATACAACACCCGGATCGAAAGGATCGACCCGAAGGACTGCAAGGACGTAGGGGACGTCTCGGGTAGAAAGCATTTCACGATGGTGTCCGCCCATCATGAAGCAGAACCGGGGTGCTGAAAAGAAAACCCATTTTCTTCCGAGGAGAAAGTTGTATGATTTGTATTTCGGCGTAGAAAACGGTAATTTGAATTTAGTGACGGGGAAATGCTAACTACTTGCCAACTTGCGACCGGGCTAGAATTCATTGCAATTAGGTTAAAGTGAGCCCTTTCGACATCCTTCCGAATGCAACTGGTTGTTCTGTGCAGTGGAACACCCCTTCTAGCGCCGCATGGCCTATTCATGGCCGGAGAGTGCAGAATACTGTGGCGTAGCAGCGGCGGCTTAGGGAAAAAGGACATGCGACCAGCGCTTTTCATCATTTTACGGCTTGGGAAAAGCGAAGCGCGAGGTAACCCCTTCGAGTGATGAATCGCATCGGCGATGTTGCTTTTGTTAATTTGTTTGCTTTCTTTTCCCGGCGAAGTCCTTCGGAAATCAACACAATGCCATGGATTACATAATTCGGCGTTGCAAATGGAGAAAGCGAGGTTGAATAGAAGGAAGAAAGGAAAAAAATAACACCGTAACAGCAGCTTGTGTTCCCAGAACCCGTTCCGGCTAGAACGAATCCTTGCAAACTAGAAAATCCTCATTCCGCAGATTCCATCACGATCCGGAGTGCGGATACTCATTACGGAGGCTTGTCTCATTAGACGCCACCTCAGACGGCCGCTGGTGGATGGCCCCAAACGGGGAGTCGGGATCTCACTGCCTTCGGCTAATGGAAAAGCCCCGGACGCCAGTATCGTACCGGGCTCACTATGGAGAGGTTTTATTTATTGTTTCTACAAAGATTTACGACAACAAACCGGTCGGTTTTTTCTTTTGTGTGTTCGCCCTCCCCAGTGATGAACCGATTGTTCGATGGTGAAAATTGGAAAAATCGGAAAAGAGACTTGATTTTCCATTTCGGGACCATCGGGAGGACAAGTATCCTTTTGTTCTACGGCCCAGCGAAACGTGCCCCGAAAAACCTTCCGCCGTTAATTCGGGCTGGCATTCGGGTCGCTCTCGCTTGTCCTCATTAATCAAGCCAGTTTCAAGTTTTCCAAAAACCGACGCTCTGATGAACTGAAAATTCGGGGCAGCTTCAGAGGCTTAACTGAAGGCCAACTTTACGCAGGCTGCTGGAAGGCTTACGAGATAGGCTTCCGTTTTTGGGCGTGACAGTGGTGTATTCTAAATTAACCACCGCGCCTCCAGGGGTGGCGGGAGGATGGTGGCTTTGGGCACGGTAGGCAATCGAATGCAAAGTCCGCTCGCGCTAAAATGTCGTCCGGGCGAAAAAGGGAGCTCATTAAAAATTAATCTGCTGCCGTGAGCGAAAAATGGGAAAACGCTGGCAGGAAAAATGCGATCCCCGTACTTTCTCCCCCCATGAAGTCGGGTAGAGAGTTCGGGGTAGAGAAATTCCAACCATTGCTTGCTCAACTTACCGGAAAAAAACTAATTGATAAGCGTTCGCAAACAACGAGCTTGCACAAACAACGCCCGTGCTGGAGTGAATCGAGTTCGAACGCGCCGGCTTCAAACGGTTGCCAAGTGAGAAATAATAAGATACCGGGATCAAAGGATTAGCAGGGACCGGGCAGGGTGCTGGCGCTGCGAGATTTTCCCCACGAGGCAGCATCGGGGGAAAGTTTTCAGGATGCGCCACAAGCGCCACGCCTCCGACTCTCCCATCGAAAAATTGATGAACAGATTCTGTATAGTAAAATAATTAAATCATTAATAACAGAATTTTGGACTACCATTAGCAACTCATGGAAATGGGCAAATAATGTCTGAATTTAAATGAAACGCGCCACCTGACATGATCCTTGCTAGGACCCACCAACCGGTGAATTCAATAGTGCAGAAATAAAAGCAGGAAATAACTTCCTTTTTCTGTCGCTGGCGCGATTTTGTTGTTTCTAAAGGACGGGAAGAACTGAAATGCGTTCGAGAAATTGTGTTCATAAGACTTCCCTCAACAGTGTGGAACTTAAGCAATATTCCCCAAAAGCTGCCTGCAAGAAGAAGCCATTCCGTTTGATGGTGTGAGTTAGCTGGAAACAGAAAGCAGAACACGAGTTTCGAAATTTCTTCATATATTCAAACGATTTCCTTCCGTGCTTGCTGGCTTCCTGTCCTCCGTTATTGCTTTCTCGTACCGCCACGAGGGGGGTTGTGAGAGAGGAACAAGGACCTTTCGTTATGTGCTTTTCATTAAAAAAAAACACATCGACGGCACTATCGCGATCGCGAGGAGAGGATGAGCTGTCATCGCCATCGTTTCGCAACATAAACTAAACAGAATATGTCAATTTAATCAAAGCCAGCCCGAGCTCCCTTTCGGCGCACACTCCAGGCGACGGGGAACATGACGACGACGACGACGACGACGACGACGACGACGACGACGACGACGACGACGACGAC
>JAOEFI010000007.1:17106155-17116742 GCA_034621735.1 Anopheles plumbeus | reverse complement strand
TTTCCATAATCTGGCTTATCTGGAGGGTTTTGCAAAACCTGGATTTTCTGCAATCGTTCGTCGCTCGGGAATAAATCCCTCGAAGTGGAAGACAACCTTCCGACAGGCTCGTTACATCGACATCCGGAAGCGTTTATCTTACAATCCTAATACTCTGTCGATGACGTGGATTATTGTTGTCGATGATTTTGTAACACTGTTTTTCTTTCCCTCTCGTTCGTGGCAATCATAAGACGACAGCCGTCGAAAGTGAGGCTGATTGCGCACGTGTCTCCACGCGAAAAAAGGTGGATGAGATTGAATTTCGCTTCCCGCTTCCGGCTTCCTTCGCCAGTGCTCCCGTTCCATACACCTTGGGTCGCCACCTTAGATTGAGTGCTGATTCATTAGCATTGAAATGAGCCAAGAAGTTGCAGAAACGTGTGGCGGATCATAGCTTCACCTCTTCTTGTTTTTCACCGCATCGGATCGGATCCGCACCTCCAGGACCTCCAGGACCTCGAACCTGTGTCGTTCGTTTTATTCGCCCTGGCTTCATTTGACGAAATCACGAATCCCATAAGATGACAATCACTTGCCGGTTCGGTTCACCTTCGCCTCGACGCAGGAGACAAAGAAGTCCTACTTCGTGCCGGGGAAAGAAAAAAACTTAAATTGTACCGGGGCCGTAATCTTCGTAACACCGGATCACAAAGGCGTGCGGGAAAAAAAAAAAAGGGAAACCCACTCTAATCAGCAGGTTGCGCCCATTCGATGGCGCGCGCATTTCGATAGGAAGTTTATTTCACGACCCGAAGGTTGGCTTACGAAATACTCCCGGCCCCTCGGCTGCAAGGCATCCTGCCTCGGTTTTCCCTCGGAGGGGTTGTAAATGTGGAAGTTTTACGGTACACCGACGGGCGCCCGGTGTTGGAGAGTGTTCTCGCACACTCCACGCTACGAACCATGTTGCTGCAGTGCTCTTAGCAAGGGATTTTCTCCATCTTTTGACAGCTGTCATTTTCTCTATGCTAATCGAACAATCGGAGGCAAACGAAACGGAACATCTTTATGGGCCATTGTTCCTATTTTTCCCCCCAACTGCGCCAATCGCACCCCGCTGGCGGACATGAAAACACAAGGACACCGGCAAGTATATAAGAGCGTGGCGGAGAAGATCGAATAGCCCGGATGCGCTATAAAGCACCGAGGGATTTAGAGCAGAATTTTACGATTATTACTAATTTAGATTTTATACACCCTTGCGCAGCGGAACCGGCACAGATTGACAGGGTTGGGTCGCCAGTCTGAGCAGACAGGCAGCCTTGCGTCAGTGTTGTCCTTGCGAAGTGAAAGCGAAATCCTGGTATGAGCTGCATGAAGAGGCAAACTTTCCGACACTCCTTCCCTTTGGTTCTGTGCTGCGATTCGCTCCAATCCACCATCATCAAGAAGTACATCTTCTTTATCGCATCCATCAGGGCAGGAGTTTTTTTGCTCCAGGACTGTAGGATTGCAGCGTGGATGATTTGACGAATGAACTAGTAGATGGGCCCGCTAGTGGAAGTGGATCCTTTTCCCCCTTAGAGCTGGGGGGAGACTAAAAGTGGCCGGACTTTCGCCATAAAAGCTGCGCCTTGCGATGAAATGGACTTTCGACACTCCGTCCGTCCGGGTTCCGCCCCGTGTTTCCGGCCGAAGACTTGTGGTCCATTTTGTTGAAATCTTTTAATTGATCCAAAGTCTGTGAGAAAAAGGAAACGGCAGAGATAAGGCCGGCGCGAACTTGGTCCAACGCTAGCCCATCCATCACACACTACGCCTTGCGTCATCGGCGCTAGTGGAGGCTGAACCCGGGGTGATTGTTTTCACTTTCTTCCATGGTGCCGGCGTTTTCTTTTCCTTTTTCTTGTTCTCCTTTTCATTCATGTGGCTTAGCTGGGCAGGATTTGGCGAACAGCATCGCCGACCGTCTCCTCCAGCGGACCGACTGGATGGGTGGGGATGGTTTCGTCAGTTTCACGGATCGGCAACGGTGCTAATGAATCTTTTCTGTTCAGCCCACCCGGTGCCTGCAGTCCGTTGAGTACCGAGAGTCTGCAGCCGAAGGACCGCCTCTGATGAAGAATCTTAATTATTTCTTCTTTCATTTTCATGCCAGGAAGAACGACGATGAGGGCACGGGATGATCGCCATTCGGAATGGGTAAGTGAGAGTGCATAAAACGCCCTTGATAGTTCGGTACAGTTTGTGGTTTGATGTAGGCTACAGGTCAGCATGGACTATTTTTGTATAGTTTTGCTCTTCGGCCTGTTTTCCTTGTCTTATATTAAAATAAGACTATCAAAGTTGAAATATATTACTTAGCGAAAGACTACACGTACCACGAGATAATGTATGAACCGTAACAAACATTACGGGCCTTCAGATGATTGAATATACTCACTGTTTGGTAGGTAGTACAGCTATGAGGCCCAACAAAACACTGAAGCAAACTTAGCAGCGTACTGTCCGTTCGTGATTAAATGGAAATTCTTCGTTCAAACCTCGGTGACGCCTCGCTGTGTCGTAGGATTCGAAAAACAAAACCATTTCTCATTTCCCTCGTCGCAATTTTGACGGCGTAGTTTAGTTGGCGAAGGGATACCGGGCGAGGTACACGAGTGTGTGTGTGTGCATTGTGGAACGGATGTGAGCACCGAGAAGTGATGATTATTTTTCGCTTGTTTCCCCAGTGGCCGGAGGACGCCCGAACCCATTACCGTTTCCATCTTGAGAGTCCCCCAGTTGACCAGGCCAGCCGGTGGGTGGGAGGAAGTCTGCAGACTTGCCGTTTTTCCCTTTTAATGGAACACTAGTTCGGAAGCGAGTCTTCGGAAGGAGTCGTGAGGAAGAGAAAGAGTCAGCACTTTTCTTCATCAACGCTCGCTCAACACCTCATTCATTTTCCGCCCATTGTTGCATCGCCCATGGTGCAGGGCTCGCTGAAAAGGCTCGCCATTTTCCCGAGACGATACTTTTCACTTTCTGTCCTCCCAACGCCCCGTGGAGGTGGTTAGATAATACGTGGTTGCATGATTTCTCTATTCGTCCCGAGGAAGCAGAAGCGATCCGCTGTTCGGAGGTCCCCATCTGTCTCTAGGGTGAGTCAAGCCGCCCACAAGTAAATGGTTCGAAAAAGCGGAGAGAAAGTGATTACTGGACTGGAAAGCTTCTCCCGTACCGCACAGCTCAGCGCTTATGCTGTCTTAAATTAACCATCGCCTAACAAGTCGCAGGATGTGTGCGCTTGTGAGAAGTAATGTATTTCTTTTTCGGTGGCTGGCACTTTTTCTTGAGTGAATGATGAATTTCCCACCGTCCAGCGCACGTTCCTTCCAAGATTTACGTATAAATTAACGATTAACTTGCCTTTCTATGTTCCTATTTCCCGCCTATTGCACGAAGCAGTAAATGGCGTCGATGAACACCCAGGGGGTGGAAAAAGGAAGAATGACGGATTTTTCAAAGGAGAAAAATTATCACGGACCCTGCGTAGCATGGCTACCCGGGAGGAAAGAAATATGGCCCGTCATTTATGGCTTAAGCGGACGCTTGCCTGCTGCCGGGGATGCTAAATTGCAGCGTAATCGAAAAATTGAAAAATAAGCAACATTGTGCTACATTGTAACGCGAACCGGGCGAAGAGGCCCTTTCCCTAGAAGGATGCTGCGTTCCCGTCTCTCCGGTGTAGCGAAGATGGTTTTCCCTACAGCGTGCCTCCTCCTAGACGAGCCGCCAGGAATATTTATAGCTCTCGGTTAAGCCGAAAGTTGCACGGCTAGCGATAAATAGTTCTGAAGGAATGGACGAATAATGCTTGTAATGTGTAATTAATAATGGAGCTTCATCTTCGCTCGGACTGGCCTGGAAGGAGTGTGCAGCGAAAGGGAATTACTGTGCGAAATTCATATGATTTATTTTATGGGTCATTATTATGACGGCTAAATTTAAAATGTGCCCTCGTTCCCGCGGTCCCGCTTCGGACGGGGAAAGGTAAACTAATTATCTTTGGATTATTGTTTTGCATTTATTTTTACTGATGGTAATGGAACGGGGAGTAAACTAATTATGTTTTTGTGTGCCACGGAGAATAACTTCTCGGTTCATTGATGCGCTTCCCCGGAGAAAAGGAGATTAAAAACAAAAAACCTAATGGCGCCAGCATGGTTTGGCATGGCCAGGTTATTTTCTAATGCTGGTCTAAATTTGCTTTCGATCGCACATGCTACGAGGGATTCGTTCGAGCAATTTGTCGTTAACTCACTTCCACCAACCGATCATTTCCGGTTCTGTCTGTAGTTCGTTTTTTAAGTCCAAAAACAAGAAGGAAAAAAAATTATGCCACGTTGCACAAGGATTCGAAAAGTATTCGGTTCAATTACTGCAATAGAGTCACTTGTCGAAAAGGCATTCGCTTCACCGCTTCACCGAAACCCTTTTTTTCCGGAAAGGACGATGGAAAACCGCATATAGAGGCGGAAGGGAAAACAAAAAATAAAAATAAAACACACTCACTCTCGTGTCCGGAAGTGTCGGCTCAATTCACAAACCCATAACCGGAACAAGTTGCATTGTCGTCGTAGAGCAGTGGCACAAACAAAGATCATCCTTTCGGACGCCACGGGCAATCGTTTAACTTATAGGACCTTCCCCGTTTTTCCATCCAATACGGTCGCGGCCTGGGCAGCCCAGGTACGGGAGGTGGCGAGCGTTTCCTGAAAATTACTTGTGAGTACCTTAGGAATCTACAATCAACCGGCTTTTTTGGCAACAGATGCCGGTAACGACTTTTGCGAAAAACGACAGTTGATGACCTTTTTCCTTAACGATTTTCCGGGAAAGTTTCACTCCCAGTACCTGTACTGCCGACCGACCGGAAGATGGAAGGTGTATCGGGTCCGTACTTTAATGATGTGTTCGCCTTTAAAAAGAATGCCAGAGACAAAAATAAATAGAGAAAGAGAAAGATAGATAGAGAGAGAGAAAGAGAGAAAGAGAGAGAGAGAGAGAGAGAGGAAGAGAGAAATAAATTAAGAGAGAGAACAGGAGATTGGTGGGTATTTCGCTTCGCTTGGGCTCGGATGCCAATTTGCTTAGTGAAGCACTATTTCCTGGTTTGCTTTGGCGACTTCTTTCTCCGGATCGTCGCGGCTTCTGCTGCCAATGGTCAATCGAGGTTTTTCTTGATGCCTGCCCAGTACGAAGCTTCAGTAAGTTCGTTGAAGTCCCGCTTACCAGCAACCAGGTTTCTTGCCCCATGTTTGAAATGAACGTTCCGTTGCTGCTTACACCGGGAAAGCAGAGGGAAAAAGGTCGTTCAGGACCATCGCCACTACGGTACCGATAAAAGGGAAGCAAAGAAGAAAACCGGATGTCGAATGGAAAATGAAAGTTATCCCCCGACCGCCAACCCCATCCATCTATTTTCACTCTCTCGGGCGCATGCTGTGCCGGAGGCGCTCTTTTTCTTCCATCCCGACCGGCACACCGATTTCCGGCGCAAATACATTCAACCGATCCCGGCGGATCCTTGGCGAACAATGGTGTTGGATTCGAAGATGAAGGCGCCTTTCCTACCTGTGTACGATTGCAACCGGGGCCCGGTTCGGTTGACCGGAAGCTGCATCAGCTGCTCCTCCAGATGAATTTATCCTTCGTGGGTTGCTGGCGCTCCACACGCGAAGAACAACCGGTCGCGGGGCAAGGTCACCACACACCGACACACTCACAAACTCCAACGAGGGAGTTTTCCGTGGCTCTGGAATCCCTCGCAGTGGCGAGACGAGTAGCGGCGGTGAAAATATGTCACGGTGGGACGGTCCCCCGGCGAAGGAAAGTCGTTCGGCAAGTGGCGCGGGTAGGGCTTGCCGTTTTCGGTGCCTGCCAGCGGGAAAAGCAAATCACTTTTCGCCCCGCTCCCACCTACCCTATAAGGCAAGGCAAGCAAATGACCACGGTTTTCGTGATATATGGTCGAACTAATTGGGTTTCTTGTTCCACTGTGCCTCCTTTATCCGTTGGAATCTGGATCCGCTTTTTGGCCAGATGAAAACGAGAGAGAGGGAGAGAGCGGTAGAGAGAAAAGGAATGAAATTGGACGTCAAATATCTTCGGGGAACTATCCGGTATTAGATGCTGGGGACACACCAAGCTCAGTGAGATTTATTTTGTGGATGACATTCCGACCGAGCTGACGTTTATTGTGGAAATCGAAATCTCGTCCAAGAAGAAACGAGTTCAAAGCGGAATTGGTTTCCATATATCGGAAAAGAAGCACGGTACCACAAAATCCCTGGCCCAATTTTGGGATTTGGTGGCGAAAAAGGGCGAGGAAATTCCTCGGTCACCTTTTTCTGTTTTGCGTCTTTGAATCTCATCCGATCGAAGGTTTTTTTTCCCCCCCTCAGGGACGTAGTTATCCCACTCTTCTCCGCATGCTTCTATGCTGGCCCGAGGGTCGAAAAAGTTTTCACAAATATTTGGCCCCAACCCTCCACCCCACTCCCCACACTCGCACACACGGGGTGATTGATTTGGCTGCGAGGTGTGTTTTGGGGGCGTCGGTTGCCAGAGGCTGGCCCGAAGGTTGGCCCGTATCCCTTTTGTTCGATTTTGGGGCCGGGAGAAAATTGCGAAGAAAACGTCACCCTCTGCTGACCAACCCGGGCGCAGGCTCGTGTGTGATTCACGATTTTTTCGGGAATCGACCGATTGGAATGCTATTATTTTCCGAACCGGCCGCCCGGTGCCCGGTGGGTCATTATTGGAATTTGTCGTCTCGGGAAAATGGTGCAATAATGAAGGATGGAATTATTCACCCGAAGGCACAACCACACACGGAAGAATTTGTGGGAAAAAAGTTCGGACGGACGGGGAAGGATTTCTGATTCCGCTTCAGCATTTTCAATTGCATAAATCTTTTCCCTATTCTTCTCCCATTCAACACCTTTTGTTGGTCCGTTCGATGAAATATTTAAATTTGGGCAAACAATCGCTTGATTTAGTACCTCCAGAGAAAAGAAAACTCCATCAATAATCATTTGCGAAAGACTTTCACCCTTTCTCATCTGCTGTGAAGCTTTTTTCGATCCATTTTCCCATCAACATTTTCCCAATAGCTAGATGGGAAAATAAACGAAACACAGGCTCCTATGGCATGGATAAGCACCCGTTATTAATCATTAGATTAGCTCAGAAAGAGCATTATTATTTCGTCGGTGACAACAAGGCTCCGGCTTCGGAAGTTGAGAGTATGTGTTTTTCCGATTGTTCTTTTCGCAGCAGAAAATTGATGGGTATATGACCACTCTGTCGTGTAGCTCTCTCGTGCTGGTGCGGCATGAGAGATGGCTTCTACTATCAGACGACATTGTTGTGCCTTCTTTCTCCTACCCCAGTCCTGCAGAAAGCGGACTTTTCTCTTCGCTACTCCCCGCGGCAGGAATGCGAAGAAAACAATTATCCTAAACAAGGGACACAAACTACGCCATCTCTGGGATCGCCTCGGGACAAAGTTGGGCCGCTCTTTTGTTCGCTCCATTTGCTGTTAATGGTCCTGGAGTGCTCAGGTGTAATTTATGGTTTTGGGTTACGCAAAAACTTTTCCAACAGAACTTTTTCTGTTTTTTGTTTTCTGTTGTTTTTCTCTTTCTCTCGATGTATCGTGTCGAGATACACTGTTGCTACCGTGGTAGCAACTCCATGCGCACGTTTTCAGAGGGTTCCCTTGGAAGCAACCAGTGTTCGGGTTGCGAATGTGATACCTCAATAGCCTCGCGTACGTGCTGGTGTAAGTTCCAAAGTGGGATGCGCGTGAAAACTCCTTGGGCTGGGAGGAACAATTGGGAGAACAAGCACACACGCACATAACAGTTCCCGCAAACTCTCGGAAGTCCCCGAACCAGTCCTGTTGGAGGGATTAAACCTTCCAAGTTAATGACATTTTAAATATCTACAAGAAGGACGTCATTTATCACTCTTCCTGTCGCGATCCTTCGCCCGAGCCCAATCCTGTCCGGATACTTTCTTCTCCCCCTGATCCTGATTGAACAAATAGTTGCCGTATGTGGAGAAAGTATGCACATTCGTTATCAATTGGAATCAGCCGGTCGTTCTTTAATGAATTATTCAACTCCGATCCCCCCTCCCGCAAATGAGTTGAAATGCATGAATTGAACCATGTTTCCCAGTGGCTCAAATCACCCGCCAAAGGATCAGCTGGAACCGCTGGCTGGAATTTCCACGCGACAATGGGAGAAAAAACAAGAAATGGGGAGAACCGAAACGGAAAGCCACACGTAAAAAAACAGTGACACAAAAGGACTCGTCAAGCATCCGTACCGAATTGGGCACGAGAGAAAACCATGGTGAGAAACAGAGCGAGTGGGAATGCTTTGATAGAAATCCTTTTTTTTCTTTGCTTTGGCAGGGGCCGTAATTGAAATTCGATACAGTTCATTTGGAATCCATGAAAAAGCCATCTGGTATTACAGTGACTACAGTCGAAGCCAAGGCTGACGTTAAGACCGAGCTCAACCGCGCGAGAGCTCCTTTGTTCATGGTGCTTGTGATTCGAGCTGGTGGTGGATGGGTGGTCCATAGGGTTGATGGAAGGAAAGGAAATGTTATCAATTCTGTTTTGTTTTAATACGCCTAAGTGCATGCAAGCATGTTATGTCGACAACTTTAGTCAAATGTTTCGTTAAGAAACTCCCACGACAGTTTCTCAGAAAGCCTGGGCTAGAATCTTGTAAAATATTTAACCATGTTCTTTGTTTGTGCCGGAGAAACTTTGAGCTAGAAACTTCTATTTTCCCGCCATACTTGCTTTGTTCCAGCATGGCTTCCCGTTGAGAGAAAGGAGCAGTAATTGTACAATTACTGTCGATATCCTACGGATAGGAAACATTTTAATAAAAAGTTACATTGTAGCTACACCGGTGTTTGAACGCTCTAGGATATGGCGGCGAGAATCGAGCCGGAATAGAATGTCAAGACACTGCAGGATAAACGAACGCGTCCTTCTGCGCCATTTGTGTCGACATTGTAATCAACAGAACACAATTAGCTACACCCCGGGGGGGACAATTAAAATCGAACATTTCCGTCAAACAGCTCCCTGTCCGGTAAGATGATTTCCTTTTCAATGTGTGCTTACTTTTTTTCCACTTCGTTGAGAAAAACGGAAATTCCGCGCAAACATTATTTTAGAAGTTCCTTCCAGGAGCAAAGCAAATGGAAGATCGCTACAAAAATTTATCCCTCGGGCCCGGTGCACAGCAACAATATGTCCTTGCAGGCGGTCACCTAGAACCCCAGATTCCGTTTGACATATGTACCTACAACTGTTCGACGCGCTCAGGCAGCTTGCACGAGTACTTAGCAGTTTGTCAATCTCTCGTCAAACACCCCGGGTCCTGCACGCCGGGCCGGTTACGGTGTGGAAATTAATTGTCTTATAGCCAAAAAGCTGACACGTAAGCCGATACCCGAAGGCACATTCGTTACGGTTCTGAAGGTCCTTGTTGCTACGTCCCCAGGAGCGCCCTTGCGCAGTGCATCCTTAGCGAATGCTTGATTAATGCTGTTTTGATTTTCTGTTGCGCAGAAAAACGGTTTTGGGCAATAGAAACGTGTGCCGGTCCTTGTACAGGTCGTCCTAGCGGAAGGACCAATCTCGGAGGCTTCAGAAAGTGCATCCATCTTTATCATCAGTCGGTAAAACGGGTTCGAGCGTTCCGTTTGTCCTTCGAATGATGGGTAATTCTTCCGGCGCGAATAGTCATTTGTTGTGTCTCTCGAAAATTGGTAATAAATGAACAGGACACGCACACGAAAACAGCAAAAAAGTGAGAGAGAAAGCGACACTCGACCGAGACCTCTGGGCCTAAATTATCGGGAGGTACGGTCGGCGTTTATGAGCTCGTGTAACGAGAACTGTCAGGAGCTGCTTTTAAGTTTGAGAAATGATCAACACTTGGAAGATGGATCGAATGAAATGGTAAAAAGCAACGCAACACACTAAAGTTCCGATCCCGGGAAAGCTTAAATGAATTTTCACATGGGCTAATTGTTTGCCTGTGGACTAAGGCTGACGGTTTGCTAAACGGATGTCGCTGCATTGCTGTCGGGTGAGATTGTTGTAAAGCATTATTAATGATTTGTCAAAATCTTCGGCACAACATGATCCTTCGAAGCGTCGTGTATCCGTTACGAACCGACCATCATTTTTCGAAGGCTGGAATGATTCAGGTTGGAATAGACTTGTATGAGTAGTATGTATGTATGTATGTATGTGTATAAAAATGTATAGAAAAGTCATTTCTAATTTGAAAAACGGTATGCTTGATACCAACGAACAATGTACGATATGAAATTCAAATGATGAATATGAACATCGACCGGAAATAGTAAATTAACACGTTAAAATGTATGATTTGATTTTGTTGAAGAGAGAAAATAAAACGTTTCCATGATTTATTATGCAGAGGTGTCTTGCAGTAATAATTGTGAATGGCTCATTGTATAAAACATTGCATAAAAAACATTGCATAACATTGATTTGTA
>JAOEFI010000007.1:17096155-17101155 GCA_034621735.1 Anopheles plumbeus | reverse complement strand
TAGCGGTATCTAACGGTCTTCGGAATCGATCGAGCTGCGAAAGCAAACCAACTGTGGCCAACTGTCAGTCACTTTCACTCGCGTCGAAGTGCAAACGGACACAGGGGCAGCCAGCAAGAAGATGCGAAAAAGATTATGACAATAAAGTGGAATGTCTAACGTAGTGGGAGGATGTCCTTTCGCCCTTGTCCGTTCGAGGGGTGAGAAAGAAAAGGCATGAGGGGGCGGAAGGCTATGTTGGTATATTTCGGTTCACGCTACCGGCCAACTAGTATCTGCAGGGGACATCTACGAAACCGGAGAGTTACGACGACTTTCCGCTGGCTTCCGGCTTCGGGTCGGCTTGGCTTCCTTCCGGCACTGGTCAGGATGAACAAATGGGCATAAAACGACCCTCCGCCGGGCGAAATGAAACGGACGCACGTACGACGCAACATGACCGACTCCGAGTCCGGTTAAGGATGCGAAGAATTTCTTTCTCCGTTTTCCGTCCCCATGTCCTGCCGTGCCACAGAAGCGAATCCTCCGATCGTCCGTCACCTATTCCACGAGCGGGGCGAGAGGGATGGAACCGTAATGAAAAGAAGGAAGCAAAACGACAGCTCGAAGGATTCGTCGAATGTTCTCGCCGGGCGATTTGTTTCGATCATAACTCTTCCTCCGGCGCGAGGGGAAGGCCGCCGAGAACGAGCAATGAGCTCCCATCGAGAGAAAGGACGCCGGGATCGGAAGGTCCTTGAGTGGCCGGTGATGGATGGGCGGATGGATGGCTGAGGGTTCGGGGCCGGTGTCGGTGCCCCAAAGCGACAAATGTCAACCGGAATGGCCCCCAGGGAAAGTTCAGCTGTCATCTAACGAATTGTCCCCGAATAGAAAACGAGATAGAGATGGAAAGCGATAGAAAGAGAGTGATAGAGAGAGAGAGAGAGAGAGAGTGAGAGAGAGAGAGAGAGAGAGAGAGAGAGAGAGAGAGAGAGAAAAACGGTGTTTCAGGAGCAGCGTGTTGTAGGCGCAATGGAGAAAGGATACGGGAAGGCACACGAGGTGATCCTTGGTGGAAATGACTGAAAAGGAAATAAAATTTTATTGCATATTTTTATTGCCTTCCTTCTCTCCACACACTGCGGCTGGGAGGTTCTGGTTCTCGTATCGGAGTCTGATTTTCTCGCCGTAAATATTTTCGCTCCCGTTCGGTTCCTGCTTCGCAAGGAAGTTCAAGGAAGTCCGGTTCCGTCCAACGAGAAGGCAGCGTATCTGGCGGTCGACGGTTACGACGGAGATAAGTTGTTTTTCGATCAATTCAATTGTCGCCGAACATGGAAGAGGCGGTTCCTCGCAGTCGATCCTAACGGGAAAAGAGTGCGGGAACTGGTGGGGGTGGAAAAGTAAATGCTGGTCGGGGTTTCTTTTCTTTCCATTCGGGGTCCTGTGGGTCGAACGGGTTTTTCCTTCCACGTCCCGAACGAAGCATGTTGGCATTCGGTCGGGTTGATTTCCTTGGCCTCGGAAAAACGGCCGGAGGGAAGCGATTTTTATTGCCCCCCAAACGTCATCGATGCAGCCGTCCTGGAGCAGTATAGTTCCACCGTTGGCAGTTCCCTGACCGACACAGGCAAACACACATCTTGGCAAGTGTCCTTTTTCCCTCCCACTTTCATGGAAAACAGTTCTTGCCACCCGTCAAGCGACAGTTAGTTGCCATAAAAAGTAATGAATTTCCTGATTTTAATTGAAATTCCCCCCCTTGAAGTCGATGGGTATGTGTATGTGTGTGTGTGTGAGAAAGAAAGAGAAAGAGAGAGAGAGATAGAGAAGGAGAAGGGTGGTGAATAGACGAATTTATTGCAGCCCCCTCCTACGGTCGGTCGACCGAGCCTGTGTGGATAACAACATGGATTGGAAAATCGATCACCTAATCGATCGATGGACTGATCGAAGTGATTAATGCCGAGTTTTCCTTCCTGAAGGGAGCACGGTTTTTGGGGGCGTTTTCCCCGGCGTTGGTGTTTGTTTTAGCGTATCTATTTTCATCAATCACCAGCAGCTATTGGAAGCATATGCGCATTCAGGAGCTAATACTGATTGGTTCGGCAGAGTTCATGTTTGGTTGTGTAGCTTTTCATCCCATCCCAACAACCTTATGATGGTAGTGGGAAAAAATCCTTTCATTCACAATGGTAAGTTCTATTGTAATGCGACGACGCTCGCTTGTGCGCTGCTCGTGCCGGAAACAAACTCAAAATGGTTTCAATATCATTTGAAAATGTTTAAACTCAATGGGGGAGTTTTTCAATCAATACGGATTGGTTGCGTTTGTTTCATTTCCCTCCCCGTTTGATGCAACGTTCGGCAGTTTTGTGAATAGTTACACATTTATCCATTAGCTAGATTCGGATTTTTTCTATGTTCAGGTTACAGGAAACAACGGGAATTTATCTACTAATTGGTGTGTCGTTGTATATAGTTCTACCGTTTCCTTATACTGTGTTAAAATAACAGTTAAGTAAAGGCTGTACAAAAATGTCTCATTCGCTTTCTTCTGGAAGGCGAATGCCTAGTTCACGCGTAAATTCCACTACTTTACCACTGCTTTTACCGAGCGTCCACCGCTTCGATCGTTACTTTCAACATTTAAACTGCTGGCGCTGAAAGTTTTCGTCTTACTTTATGGGACTCATTTTATCCACAAGGTTTTTAACCGAGGGCCAGAAAGAAGAAAGTATCGAAATCGGTAAAAATTGGTCGAAAACGTCCTCGCTCTGGCTGGCAGGACGGCGGCAAAGGACAAGATATAGTAGTCGTAAAAACTGAAACTTCTCACCGAAACGGGAAGCAGAACAAACGGGCGCGTTCAATCGTTCTTGTACTTTCAACATTATTATTATTGTTATTATAGTCATCATCATCTAGGACGCCCTGGCCCGCCTGCCTTCGACTCGAGGCGACTTTTAAAAGTGTGGGGGCAACCGACCGATCGGTCCGCTTTTGTGAACCGTGAACGAAGAAACGGGAGGAAGATGTTGCCTACCGCACAGCGCATTTAAATTGTCTTAAAAGCTTTTAAAGATGCCACGTCGCCATTGCTTGAGAGGAGGCTTAACTTTAAGGGGATTCAATTCCACCAATGCTATCAGCGAGAAAGCGGATCCTCCGCACTCGGCGGCTCTCAGCGACTCGGGGCAGGAAGTGAATGTTTGGTTGTCTCAAACATAAAAAAATCGTTGCGATCGGCGGAAATGTGCTCGAAACAAAACCGAACGACTTGTGCATCACTGTGCGGCAGATCTGACGACCAACGACTCCAGCGGAATACGCCCCTAATCCTGCCCGGTGTCAGATCGTAGCTTCTCACGAAATTCTACCGAGAAGATTCTACCGCAGGAAACCTAAATTTTCCACCTCCTCTTTACGAAAATACGTACTGGGAAAACGTTTATTTATTCTCCAATTACGCTCTCCACTTGCGAGTAAAAGAAGTGTTTTACTTCTTATCAATTATTCACTTCCTTCGCCAGAATCCTTGGCAGACTTCCTAGGTGGCCAGGTTCCATTTACCCAATTTTCTAGCCTAGAACAACCGGGCTAGCAGAGGAGTTTTGTGACCGGTTTCAGTGTTGATTGGAAGGGCTCGAATGTTGGTCAATTCGGGGAAAACCAACCTCACGAAGTCCCCCTCGGATCCAGAAGATTTGCCACGCCCGGGCCCAACATACCGATCTCAAAATCGACATGCTCCAGGGAGGATGCGCCCACTCACGTCTGTCGTTCGTCTGCCAGTTCCGCCATTCCATTCCTTCACACTTCCCAAAAGGATTCACAAAGGGGTTATGGATGAAATAAGGGTTCGTTTCATCGTTTTCTCGCGTTAGCCCTTTTGCAAAAATAAATGCTTTTAAATAAGATCCCCACAGCCCACGCGGATTATCGCTCGAAATCCGTTTTCCCGGAGAATTCGGATGCTCCTCAATGGTGATTATTGTCGGAATCGAAAAGCGCATAAAAACCAAAAGTCAAAGGAAAACCTACAATGGAAAAAAAAGATTCTAGTGTGCCTCGGAATGCGATGGAGATTGATTGGATTCTTGGAGGTGATTTTTTAATTGATTTTCCCGCGAGTCCGCTTCCGCTTTTTAGAAAATATTATGTAAGAATTCTGAATATTAGGTTGACGGGGAAAACAGACACTCGAAACGAGTACTTGGCCACGTAAACAATGTAGCAACACTAAGCCCGCAATCGGGAAACGCCACATTGCCACAAAAAACATCCAGCTATCAAATTTGTGCCAACTCCATTGATTGTCTTATTTAGCATCATAATCAATTTAATTCCCATTCTTAACACCCACGGAGTGACAGTAAATCTCCCATCCAACTGTGGAGGCCGCGTAAAATCATCACGAATTCGCTCAATTATTCAATTTCATATTTTCCATTTCCAAACTAAGCACCGATGCGAATTTGTCAACCGTTTCGCCTGCAAGCGGGCCTTTTCCATTTCTTATTGAGTGTAAAAAGGAAAAAGAATTTTACATGAGATCACTTCATTGTTGGACTGTTATCGAGTAAGTGTGTGATCCTCCGGCGGTAGTGAAAGTTGTTTACAATTTTCCTCCCCAGCTTCCCAGCAGGAGCAGCTCTTTGGATTTAAATATTTATTGAAAGAAAAAGCCAACAAGCAAAATTCAAATACCATCGTGCGCACGTGCCAGCATTCCCTCGGCGGCTTACGCGGCGTTTGCGAAGGAAACCGGGCCGGGTATCCTTTGAGTGGCACTTTACGCGGACGCACGACTCTCGGGAGGGGACACACACACACTTTTCGAAAGCTTCCCAAAATCCCTTTTTAAAACTGCGGAACTGTGGAATTTCTGAACAATTTCTCTGTCGAATTGTGTGATTCGGTTTTCGCTGTTTTTCCACTTTCCACCGGCCATCGTTCCAATTTGACCGTTAAGCGATGCCATTTATAATTCATTTTTGAAAATCAATTGTTTACTG
>JAOEFI010000007.1:17080165-17092956 GCA_034621735.1 Anopheles plumbeus | reverse complement strand
CCGAAGCGTTACATTGGGAACATTGAATTTCCAGAACTGCCGTTGGCATTCCCGACGTTCGCTTGTTTGGCAGCTTTCCGTTTCCGATGAATCCCAAACCGCGGCATCGTCCGGCGATGAAGTGGCCTTTGCATCACGAAAAAATAGTCCTATTTCCTCGAATTTGCGCCGGAGCACTTTGAAGGAAAATTCTTGCCAAATCCTCACCAAACAATGACGAACATAACGATGGCGTAGGGTTCCGGAATGGTAATAATGATGGCCAATAAAATCCCGAAAGCTATCAAGCCATCATCCTGCTAATCAAGCCCCGGGAAACGGGAATCGAAAGTATTCGCCCGTTTTTTTAATGCCCACAAAACCCTCCCTAACGAATATCGTCCACCGAAGGTTCTGTCCAGTAATCCCACTATCAGGCTAATATGATCAGACAGAGCAACGCAAAGCTGCCCATAAATGTTGAGCCTTTGCCAGGAGCAACGAAGCATAGGCGTTTCTCCTTTTCCCCTTTTTTTTGTTTTTTACTTCGAGACTTCGACATCATACTGCCTAATTACCCGCATGGCGATGCAATAGTGCAGTGTTTCCCGAGTATCAGCGTGAAAGTTTCATCGAAAGATCATAATCCAGTGCCACCAGCGACGAAAAATGCTCTTTTTGTTTTGTTTAAATAGTGACCATCCGTCGTTGCATAAAAAAGTGCGTTGAAGGGAGGGAATTTTGATTGGAAAATAAATAATAAATAATCACATCCATGACACGACCGAACGGAAATGGCCAAATGTGAGAAGCCAGCCAATAAAAATCGATCATAAATTGGCACCGAAAAATGAGAATTTCTTTTGTTGCTTTCAGTATGTCTCCTTTTCGCCAAACTCTGTGTGTGCCTGATATGTTTTTTAACACCAACGTTTTTGGTTGATCCCGTGTGAGTTCCTTTCCGACGAGTTTGTCATCGGGAATGATTCTACCAGCAGAAAAGATTCCCTTCCCAAAATGGGAGATACACATAAGCGGATAAGGGAATGTCCCTTCGAAGCCTCGCGCGATTGCGATTCGTCGTATTCTTTGGTTTGGAATTAAATTGTACAATGGCTTAGGAAATAAGTGTTTCTCTATCTCCGAATTCGATCGTTCCCGGACGAGGGGACCACACCGGAACCGGGATGCTGTTGGCAATTTTACAGCTTTTTTTTATGCATTTGGGAGTGACGATGGCCGCTGCCTGCCGTTCCGCGTGTTTTTATTACAATTTTATTACATTTTCCACCGCGTAATGCCTCGGCAGTTCCCAAAAGGGCTTAAGAATGCATCAATCTCGCCGGCAGATTCGGCGACTTTTACCTCAAGCCGGGCCCTGATGCGCGTTTTTGATTCTCTTCTTTTTTTCTTCTTTTTTTAGTTTGGATTTTACAACCCGAGATCGGGAAGACAAGATTTAGAAGGTTTTTGCTGAGCGCGCCCCGGCGTCGGCTTGTCTTACTTTAATGGCCGCACGGAACGGTGGTACGGGACGGGCGAAGGGCCGGAGATGCAAAACCGGAAGGACGCCTTCGTCTGCAGCGGGGCGACGGCGTTCAAAGGTCGGAATAATTTAAGGCCGATTGAGCCGATGTTCAATATCGGTGAATCGATAAATCACGCGAGGCCGACACACTGTTGCGAAACGGTGACGTTTACGAGGGCGCGCAGGACAATTAAAGGAATTATCCAGCCGAGGTGGAGTTGTTGAGAGGGGGTTGAGTATGTTGAGGGCTGCTTTGCCGCAAAGGGTGCCGCGCTGGGATGGCACGTTAATTCGAAAGTCATAAAAATTTGCAATTTTTAATGGATTCGATGCGGCCCGTCCCGCTTTTGGGAAAACGATTCCGACGGCGACTCGCCGGTGATCGTTGAGTTTCGTTGACGAACGCCACAGCGTACCGCCCAGCTGCCCCTAACGAAACGGAACACGCCCCGCTTGGACCGGGCGCACCGCAGTGTCGAGAAGTTTCCGGACGCGGCGAAGGAAACTTTTTCGGAAATTGAATCCAAAGTGTCTAATTATCTCTATTCCGACGTGATAGGGATAATTACCGGCAACGGTTTCCAGCAAAACCGAAACCGAAACCCGCAAGTTGAAGGTTGCCGAGGGCCGGCCTTATTTATGGCATATCTCCTCTGTCCATCTGTCTATCTGCCGTCGACGGCGGGTTCCACCTTCAAATTTGTTGCGCAGAGGGATGGAAGTTGTTGTTTTTTTGTTTTTTTTTAGGTTTTCCTGTAGTGGTAGGTACCAAATTCGGCTAATTTGTATGCATCAAGTAACAGTAGGTCAGACGTCAGCATTCTAAAGCACAACCTCACGATAGACAATGGGCCGTCGAGGGGGTGGGAAGGAAAGAGAAAACTAATCTAATAACTGACACGGTACACCCCCAGGAGGCGAATGTTCGTTTTTCTTTCGTGCGAAACTTGGACAATTTTCTTTTCTTCTAAACATCCCCAATCAGTTGCATTTAATCAACTGAACAAACTAAACAGCGTAGACATTTTCAAAATAGAATAATAAAATCTAAATTTGTACAAATTGTAACTTTGCGACGTACCGATACCTTTCAACTGGTTCAAGCGGGGGCTTCTTGGAACCCGCCCTTAAAATTGACATCCATCGTGACCGTTACTGTTACCGAAACCTACCTAGTTCAGTGTGCAACACCTAATTGACCCGTTTATTAGGAAAAAACTATGTGACGCTCAGCGCGTCTGAATATACTGAAACGAACGAAACGGCCACTGAAGCGAGAAAGGGAGGGCGACAGAGAGTCGCGACCGCTAGCATCACAAGGGTTGACGATTGTCGATGATCGAACAAAGAAAACCAAAACTACGGCCAGAACATTACTACTACCACTACGCGTCACGCACAAAGAGGGCTCCAAGCGCGAACGCAACGAGAAGCGCGCGATCCCCCCAAAGTATGAAAAGAATCCAATGGCGTCCCAATGCCAACAAAGAAACAGATATAATAGCAGCCGATATTTGAGTTTTATGTAAATTTTGATGTGGCGTGTGCGTTTTCGGATGGACATGTTTTCGATGGTGGTTTATTTTTTTGTTTGTCCATGATTATTTCACTTTTTGGTCCAAACTAAACCCACCCACTATAGCCCTCCCGCAGCCCTCGTGTTTTCCACCCTTGCGCTACCCTTCCAGACGCCTGGCCACATGCTGGTATGTTTAATGTGACTCTAGCATGGTTGGTGTCTTTCTTTCCCGATCCGATGTCTATTTTTCCCCCTTGGGCATGGCTTATTGTTTGTTGAAAAGATAAAAATCACTCGGGCCAGCAGTGGCCGGGAAATGGTTGCTACCAAAGGCCTCCGAAATTGACCCATTCCAAAAGAAGTCGTCACACTCCCGAACGTCATAGACCGGGGCCGTCACTGCTGGTGTGCGCTGGGGCAGCCCGGGTGGTTGACGAATCCCGCTACTCGGTACGCGGATTTTACACCCGCGGGTTTTAGTTTTCCTCGTTCCCAAGCTCTCCCGCGCCACATGGTAATGAGGTGCGTTCCGGTGAACCGCGAGCCGGCAGAAGGAGCGCACTAATTAATTTAAACGAGCCTGTGGCATGAAACTTATTATGTAGCGTAATACGTCGAATTGAGCGCTTCCGCCGTTGGTATCCACGTGTGTATTATTTTGAAAAATTGCTCTGAGCGTTGGCTTATGGGGTTTTTCCCGCCACGGATTGGAAGGAGAGGCGTGAGGACGCTGGGAAAGAATGACGAACGAAACGACCCATCCTTTGGCCGACGGCGGGACAAAGAAATGGAAAGTGGACAGAGAGCAGTCGTTTCGAATGCTTCAGAATTGAGTGAGATGAGAACAATCGCATGTCCGCTGTCCATGGTTACTACGATGGCCATATTGATAAAAACATGCAAATTTACGAGAAAGGTGTGATTAATTTATTATTTGCCTGAAGGGAAAATTACCGACACACAATCGGATCTACATCAGCTATTATTCTATACTACGAGATTGTTCGGAAAACATATTCATTTACTCACCATCAACAACAAACTTTTTTTGTTAATTTCCATAGGAAAAACAAGCTGCCCTGTCCGAATTAAAAACGTGGGGCTAACGTGCACGATGCATGTTTTATCTTCTGTTTCTGATCGACATTTGTGCAGTGCAACAACATATGTTGAGTATTCTGCTCCTTTCAAGCACACCTCGTTTCGATAAGCTGGTCCCATTCGCCATGCTTGCATACATTTGCAAATCACTGCGTTGGAGAAAACAAATTCAAATAAATCTAAAACAATCCCTTCACTGCCAGTCGACCCGTCTGATCTGATCTCTTTTTGCTACGCACGAACCCTTCACGGTCACCCCCTTTCCGTTGGTGTTTTGGGATGGTGGGTTTTTCCCATCATCAATCACAGTCGAACCGCGCCGTGGCCGGTGGCCCCCCCAGGGGGTGTGTTTTTTGCCGATTTCTTCAAGAAAAACCATCCAAACGGCAGTCACTGTTCAGTGGAAAGAATGCGCCGAAACAAAACACTCAAAATAAAAAGTAGGGAGTTTGGCGAATGGGTAGCCGTTGGCAAGCTACCGCTAATCTAGTTTTAATGAAATCATCCATGAGTGCTATGCTACTGCCTATAGCTTGCTGGCGACGTGCTGCTCAACGTATAGGAGAGGTCGTTATGTTGGGTGGTTTAGGCGTCACTAGTACTTTATTGCGCGTGGAGAAGGCCATGGAAAAGATTGACAATCGTGCCGGGGTACGTGCGTTGAATAAATGCATGATCATTCTCTCGTCGTGTACATAAAACTATAAACATAATTCAGCAAAATTGTCCAGCAGAGCGAATGTTTCGTGTCGAAGCAGTTTCCTTTTTCTGAAGCCAGTATTTTTAAATCAATTGTGCCTACCACGGATCCGTTCGCCGTTTAGTTCTTGACGTGTGACACGGTAATTGCATTTCCAAAAAACGCATCTCAACTCTCTGGCATTGAACTGTACGTCAAACGCCGGCCGGCCGGACGGACCGGAGCTATCTACAATGTCATAGATCATGGCGTGTTCCTTTCACTCCGCTTTGAATATGCGGCGCCCCCTTTTCGACGATGCTCACACAATGTTGCATAATTTTCCTACCATAATCCAAGCGGTGTGGCTGACAGCGAACGGGTTCTTTTGCCTAAATCGCGTTACTCGTCGTTTTGCGCTTGACTGCTGGTGGCCAATAAAATAATCGCTCCGAAGACATAATTTCTTTCTTCGAAAACCCAAAGGGAAACCCAAAAGAAGGCAGACCTCCGTTGGGAGCGGACGCAACAGGGCTTTGTGGTGTGGAAAGATGTGGAAAGGGCGAAACAAAAAAACTAACCATCATTCTATAAATTCATGAGAGCACCACGATTGTCACGATTTGTGTTTTCGTTCCA
The DNA here is from genome assembly GCA_034621735.1 of Anopheles plumbeus. NCBI lineage: Eukaryota > Metazoa > Arthropoda > Insecta > Diptera > Culicidae > Anopheles > Anopheles plumbeus. The sequence continues at coordinate 17,087,511 of JAOEFI010000007.1, read as the reverse complement.
TTATCTTTTCCATTCGTCCGTTTGCTTTCAGTTCCGAATTGTTAGGAGTCAATTTTTATGGCAATTTGCAACTGTTATCTCTATCTCTCTCTTATTTTGTCTGTTGCCACGATGACCATCTTCAAAAGTTCTTTTTCATCCTCCATCGAGCATCGCTCGGTTCCGAACTTTACGCACACGCTCAATTCTAATCGGTCACTTCCCTTCATTCATCATCGCGCTTCGAAACAATGGACAGGTCGCTGTCTGACTCCCGATTTTCCCACAGCCACCCCCAGCGTCCCTCCACACCGTGTCGCGTTCCGGTTGGCCACCCACCGACGCGATGACGTCAAAAGGCGTCCGGCTTGGTCGAATGAAAATTCGATTTAAGACCTTATTTCTCTGAACCCTTCTGTATTTTCAATGGCACATTAAGATGAGACGGGCACAAGCACGGAGCGAAGGGCTGCTCCCATTCGCTGTATTCCGACGGACGGTGCGCTAGCACATAACGTGGACTGAAAAGCTGCGGTTAACTTAGAACCAATTAGGCCGAACAGTGAACAAACAACATTTCATAAAAGTTTATCGCCATCGGGAACAATGGATTGAAAAGGGGGTGGGGGTTTTGCGGGTGCACAGACCTTTCACTTTCACTCAATGCGCAACGGCGGCCTCGTCTAGAGAAAGGTGATGTTTTCTGACACCTCCCCATTATCATCGCCACGACATCGTCTTTTGTTGGTGGGAGATGCACAATTTCCTATTAGTCAACGTACTCTACAGCACCGGGAGCAGAAACAACGGGTCCCGGGCCCGCGGAACTCTTGCGGAATCGGTTGACATCTGTTGGACACCTTTCCAACCATACGGTCGGAATTCCCCACCGAGGATGAACGAATGTGCTTCGCAAGTGTTTGCAAAGATGTTCCCTTCCGCAGGGCGCTCGATTGCGACGTTCGTACTTTCGGTAGACATTCTAGAAGACAGTGGCGCGCATTGGCGAACAATGGGGCGGATGGAATTTAGGAAATAGGCTTTTTGCGCATCTTTTGATTACTAATGTAGATCACCTACTTGAACTTCCATGAGAACACTCGGGAACAACAAGTTCGCAAACAAAACAACTCAAGCTGGGTGCTTTGTAACAACGTTGCATGTTTTTCTGCGTTCTTAGTTTATGATTAATCGCAAGAGAACTGAAACAAAACATTGTTGGCTGGTGGGAAATATCTAGGTTGGAAATGTTTACTGCTAGATTTCACGACAATATCGTAGTTGAACCACTTGACATCACCACCCTACCTTACGAATAGTAGGCCATCGGGACCTTACGTATATAGTATCAAGTACTTTTATAATCAAGTTATCTTGTACTCTTTTTTATGGAATACCATACTTAGCTGCTGGATGTTTGTCTTAAAATTTAAATGAACATCTTCAATGCCTTCAATGGGAGTACTACTCTTGCATCATCATCAGTTATTTGCACATTTTACTTAAGGAGTTAGGAAACTGCAGTAACACATTAAATCCATGTGCCACTGGCCCGATCGTATCACTGTTTGGCAATCCCGTTTTCTCTCGCTCCATAATTAAGGCCACCCTTCGGGACAAACATTTGCGCCAAAGTGTTTGCGCACAAAACAATATTGAGTGAAACGCGGCCGATCGACGTCCCATCGACATGAGGTCTGGCTGGCGGGGGTGGGTGCCTGGGAAATTCCATCGGAATTTGCCGCATCTCGCCTGGCGCACCATTGTCTGGGGCCGCCAACAAAAGCGTGCGGCAACCCTATCAGCAACCGCCACGCCCGCAGCGACAACAAGACAACAACGCGCTTCTTTATCGGGTGTTAACAACTATTACTCGATCATCATCAACCGGGAGTGTTTGCTCGCATAAACCGAAGTGGGGTGATATCATCGTTTCATCTCTTCGCCCGCGTTATCTTCACCACTACCTGTTTGTGTTTTCCATCCCCTAGCTACCTAGGCAACGATCGATAACAATAACACATTCCTTCGCAACGAGATCACCAGCTAGGGGTGAGATGATCATCCCCCCGGGAAAGCTGGCCCGAGTGGAATGTTATCAACCTTAGCGACTTGCCGTCTCCCTCCCTCTCTATAGCCTCTCTACCCCTTTCTCGTTAGTTGGCTTTCCCGGACACGGTGTAGAAACAATCGTCCCACACTGTTTTGCCGGGCTTTGTGTGCACTTATCTTCTACCTGGACGGGGCCGAACGAGTTGAGATGATACACCCGACCGCCCGACGACGCTGCTGGCTAATCACCCTGGAATCTGCAAATATTTGCTGCACCGGCTACCGGAAACATCCCCCTTCTCCACGCTGCCCCTTCCCACCTTCCCGAGCGAGTGTCGTGTCATCCTGGGCGCGAAACTGCAAAGAGCCGACCGCAGACCGCAGACAATTGCCGTTCGTTGTTTTTCCTCGGGAGGCAGCCTCCGATTGCCGGCAGAATTTATTTCGCCCATCAAAGTGGGGGTTTTTCATTTACGAGGCTTCTTTCTAGCGCTTTTTCCTTGCTTTGTCGCATTCTTCTTTCCGGGTTTGCTTACTCGTTTCCTTTTTTTTGGGGGGTTTTAGCTTTCGGAATGGTTTTAAAACAAACACCTCCGCCCGTCGGTACGGTTTCTGGTTGCAGTCAGCTTTCTAAAACCGTTTCGCAAGACCCTCTTTGCTCCGTCTGCCTGGTGGGTCGCCGGTTTCGCCGGATTCCCTATTGAAACGTTCTCGTCCTGTCGAGATTGTCGAAAGAGCGAAGCGGGATTGAGAATGGCGAGTTCCGAGTGCCCTCTGTTCCGAACCCCTGGCTAGCAACCATCCGGGGTAGGTCTAATGCACTTTCAATCTATTTTATGGCTTTATTTTATGGTTGAAAAATGTTTTAAATTTCCACCACCACCACCACCATTGTTACCGACGCTCGCGAGCAGAGGAAGACATTTTTATTCCCCAGAAGCGGGCGCAATGATTCCTTGCACCGGGGTTTCGCACCGGTAGTGTGATTGGGGCGTTTTCGCGACGGCGGTTGTATTCTAGCCGTGCTCCGTGGCCCCTAATCACATCCTGATCCAGGGATTTTTGATTTTTTTTTTGCTTTATTCCACAGCAAACAGAATTTTCGGATCAAAAATGGCGCCCATGCGGTCCTGGTGAAATATTTCTAACTCCGCTCGCCTTCGGCTCTCGGAACAATGGCGAACATTTGCCATATGGTTTTCGGGTCGTAAAATAAAAACACTAAAAATTGTTTCGCAAAAAGCGAACGGGCTGGGAGTATCGTCCTCTTTTTTTTTTGCACTCCTCATAGGTAGTAAAAAGGACTCGCTGTATGAAGGCTTCCCAATTTTTGTTCGGCTCCGATCAACCATAAACGGTATGCGCACAGATGGCAATGGTTTTGGGTTTTTGTCGCACGGTTGTGAAATTAATGGAACGTTACGGTCGCATTCCGTAGGGAAGCTTTGCCGAATGTGTGCATGTGTTCTGTTAGTACAAAAATACACTTACACATACACAAAAAGATTGAACTTGATGGGTGCCTGTTTCTCATTATTTTTTATAACAAGTTTTCCGAAATCGGAGATGGCAGGCAGCTTCGAAAACTTGTATGGATAAGGGCAAGAAAACTTTTCCCCAAGTTCAGAAGTCGTAAGGAAAGGATTACTTTCGCCGGAATTGTCGTCGCTTCTCGTCGCTATAGATAAGCTTCCGCAAAACCGCTAGAGCACGAAACAACTTCCGCACTGACCGACGGAATTACAATTGTTCTTTCACACAAAGGGACAGACAACTGCAAAAGCGAAAGATTGTCCCATTTGAACCGAAACCGGACATTCGGTTGACATCTGACGAAAGCAGCCGAGCACTGTATGCAGCCCTGCTCGGACCCCGTCGTCAGCAGGCACTTAGAGTGTCACGAAGATTTGCGCTGCAGTCACTGTGTCCTTTCCACAAGTGACCACATCGCCGCCCATCCCGCGCACTGTCACTGTCCACCAAATGCAGGCAGGATAACTGCAAGGCCAGCAGAATCATTGCCATTGGCGACTGGACTATGTGCCGCCTTCCCTTGTCCGCTTAACGCACCAAATGAAGACATTTCCCAGGGCTGTCACAATGCGTCGGCAGCAATTCTTTTCTTCCTCACCCGGATGTCAGTCAGCTTCCTCGAGCCAGCTCTAGTTCCAGAAGCTGGGGCAAAAATTTAATCAGTGCTCCAGGGGTGCAAAATGGACGCCGGCCGTTTCGAATCCTTTCGAAATCCTTTCAACCGGAGAACAATTCTCCCTCCTCAATCCCCCCACCCCTTCCTAACGTCGGAAAAGCAACGGAATCCGTTTCGGAAATTGCAAGCAGGTTGCCGAGTCAGACCTGCTTCGCCATTTTCTCATTTGTTGAGCTGCCACCAACTGTTCGTTTATCGTTGCTGCTGAGGCAAGGTATTTCATAAAATCTCGAACAATTGAAACCAGATTCATACACAGCTCGGACACATAACATTGGATTATTCTATCTTTGAGTATCTTTTCAAACTGTTCAGTTCTAACGATGCCTTTGCGGGACGAATGGCGTTCCCCTACAATTGCGAAATACTGTGACATTTAGACACGTCAAGAATTCAGCGTTTAAGTGCTCTTACTTTTTTTAATTTCACTCTCATTCACACGTGTGATGTGCACTTTGGAAGGCATTTTATTTGAATACTTCTATTTATGTTTGAAATTAAAACTTTAGCTGAGGGCGCTAGAGAAATAGGACCGTTCATGTGTAATTATTGCTTCACCTAGTCATTGCACCAGTGAGCAGAAAGAGAGAGAGAGAGATAGAGAGCTGTTAAATAGTGATCCTGCTGTGGTGTAATGAAATTCTTCCCTTCAAATTATTCAAAACATAAACCAGCGAAAGCATGTGAATAGTACGTACACTCGATGACTGGCGGGCGAAAATTCTCACCGAGAATGTTACAGCGTGCAGCACCGTTGGTCGTCTCAGTGTAGGGAATTTTGAGCACCATCCAGTTCATTGACGCCAAAGTTCTCCCCACACCTTTTTTCAGGCCGCGCCGATGACAAATGAAATCATCTTTCTGCGAGATGGCAGAAGTAAGAACAAAAAAACGGAAAAAAAACCGCCATCATCCTTTTGGGGCTGGGGAAAACACTAGAGCCACCCGTTATGAGATCCTGCCGGCATCCTCGCGCCATGTGGTTGCGGATGTTTATGGCTTGCGTGGCCAGCGTGTTTTGTGGCCGGCCGGGTGACTGAAGGGACATAAAATTTGCGCAGGAATTTTCTCTTATTACGAACATTCCGCCCCGGGGAGCCCAGTACGCCTCCCTCCTATCTCTAGGAGCCAAAAGTTTAATCCTTGTCCTCCGAGTGGCGTAATGGCGCTGTAATGCTTGTGTGTGTTTTTCTCGCCGGAATAGGGACTTCTCCCCGACTGCACTGCGGTCGATGAGGGTTGACGTGTAGATCAAACTCCGAAACGCCTGGAAGGAAGGCAAACGGTGCAATGACAAGGAACGATTGGGCCAAAGTGCAAAAGTATGGCTGAAGGATGGGAAACTATTTTTCCAACCGAATGAACCAATCTTCTCTAAGGTTCCGTTGGTCTCCCTTCCCGGAAAAGCGCATCCGATGCGGGCTGCGAAGCGGTTGCCAAGTTGGGTTTATTTAGGCAATGGTTTGCTGACTTGCTGGCCTCCGCTCGGGCGATTGTTTTTCCTGCATCGAATCATCCCTGCAGAAGCCATTTTTCTTCATCACCCTTCGGACGCCAAGACGCTCAAATTCCATTGACAAACTGTGGTTGAAGTAAAATTGAAATAGTTTCATCCCCATTTCCCTCGACCACTGACCACCCTTCTCTCCCATTCTCCGCGTTCCGTTCATGCGAAGAAAGTGACCCTCGGGAGCCCTGCCGGTTGCACAGCAATATTGCGAAAGTACACGAGCAACTGAGAAATTGAATTATTTCAAAAGTTTTCCTATTTCAGCTACAGTGGAATATATTTTTTTACCATCGCCATTCGCCGTTCATATCGTTGGGCAACGCGCCGGCCCGCCGGATAAACTTCCCCGGGTTGATCCAACCGACGCCAAAGATCGGGCGGAAGTTTTCTGAAGTGGCGAAATGTAATTGGTTTAATTTTGAGGCCAATCATTCTGCAGGATTAATTCATAAAATGCTTGCCCCCGATAGCGAGCGGAGTAACTAATATTGTGTCACCACTGTTGATTCTGAGCATTGATTGGTGTCTTGAGCTATAAAACCTGTTTACCATCTTCAAGAATTGTAAGATATAAAGAAAACCGTTTTACGAACCCCATTGAAACTTCCTCGATAAAACCAGTTGTAAATTTTACGTTGAGAACATCCTCAAAGATAACAAAATTACCGTTTTTTTTTTCGATGAAACCCCAAGGCTTCGTCAAACAAACAACAAACCGTCAAACCACAAATAACTGCATCGATGATACATTTTCAGTGTCAGGTTCGTGGATAAAGGAAACCAAGCCCAACCCTCGGGAGCTGCCCGCGTGACGCTTGTTTTGACGCCGATAGCTTGCTTGTTATCGAAATTAAAAATAGCCCACGGCCACGGGGGTGATTTTTTTTATTCAAAGCCGAGGTTCCACGGAAACTGCTTCCTGTCCTAATGGCGGTAAACAGGTGAAGCAAGGGCAGAGAAATCTGATCTGCAGCCTGTAGCCTGAACGCAAAAGAAGTATACCAGCAACAGAAAGAAAAACCAACAAACAAAAACCAAGCAGCGAACGGAAAAATAAAATCGACATAATTTCTTTTCGCACACGTTTTGTTTCTCGATGCACCGTTTGTTTGTTCGCCCCCGAGAAACGCAAGATCATTAAAAAATAAATAAAATGCACTCGATGCACCATGATGTGCAATTTGACACCCACTTCCACCGCGCATCTTCACTTGACCGCTTTCCATAGACCGCTGGGGGTTTTCGTGTACCGATTTTTCTTTCGCTCGGCTCCGTTCTAGTTCAACTCGGTTGTTTTCCATTCCGGTGTAGGTTTGTTGTTTTTCGTCTTTCTTTCTTTCGTTCGGTCGGTTCTTGTGCTATTTTTGTGCTTCCGAACCCGAAACCGTATATCATCGGAGCGAGTTATTTATCGTTGCACAACTGCCACCCATCTGCCCCACCTTCGCATCTTGTCTTTTCCTACAATGACGTCTTGGGGGCCTTCAGGGGCACAAGCTTTCGCGAAAAACAACAGAAAGGAAATGTCCCGTTTTTGTACGTGGGCACCTTCGATTTCCTTCATTCTTGTTCGGCTATCCCAACGTCAACACACGC
>JAOEFI010000007.1:17065578-17080065 GCA_034621735.1 Anopheles plumbeus | reverse complement strand
GAAATGTTTGTAAACATGTGGATTGTTTTCCTAGGCACACCACCCACCAGATTCAACGAAGTAACTGACCTACCAGACCACGTCCGACCAGATTGCAACCGAAAAATAGGAAACGACGCAATTGAACCGCGACTATTGAAGAGTCCTGCCGACGTGTGTGTAGCCTGACAGATGGTCACGTCACACCTGAAACACCTCGGGGCTGCACAGTTTTCCCGGAGCGCGCTTCTATGGCACGCTCATTAATCACGCACAAGAGCTTTAAAATAGGCATAATGGCGTCAGGGCATAATGTGTAGAACAGTTGAGAAGGACCGAAATGTTGTGTTGTTTTTCTTCCTCATTTTATGCGAAACAAAAACCCGTTTCTCCAAGAAACCCCGTAGTTCTATTTGTTCACGCCCAGTGTTTCCTTCGCCCTGTACTTGGCCATTGTGGAAAGTTGTGAAAAGTTTACTATGGGGAATGATTTACAGGCCAATTAATCCTTTCTCCAAGCTACTGTAAAACCGTTCTTTGTTTCTCCTCCTCTCTCGATGAAAACGTTCGAATTCAAAGGAACACATAATTTCTTTGTGTCGGGAACTCTTGAATCTATTTTAATCGAACCGACAACCTGTGAGTATAATGTGCCGTACAAAAACGCGCATTTTACATCTCAAAATTTCTATTTGCTACTATCCAAAGGTCAGGCAGGTCAGTTACTCTGAGCGTTAAACTATGTGTAATCTTGGTGGGATTTATATAGATTGTAGCACGAAAAACTTCCCGTTTTCCATTTTCTATTCCTCATATAAAACACATTTGTCTTTCCAAATTAAAACACGTGTCAACGCCTACTATATTGCCGGAAACCATCAATGTCGAACTTCACTGCCTCACTCCAATACATTCGCCTCGCCATAAACACATTGGAATTCAAAAATATACGGAAATTATGAACGGAGGTTCCGTCCGCAAGAACGAAGAGTGCCGTTCGGCAAATGGAAACATATTTTTAATTCAGTGCCAGTTTTCTACCCGCCGCTTGGTTCTGCTTCACCGAGTGGCAGGTTTCCTTGTTCGTTGAGAACTATTTTAGTCCGCGTTTTGCGTCATAATTAGTGTTTTTATAATACTTCTATGAAAAGGAAATGAAACTTATCCACTTCTCGCTAGCGATGAAACGATGTACGGGTTCTCGATGGCGTTCGGGTCATGGTTGCTAAAGTAGTTTTTCTGGTTTTACCATAACTATTATCATCCAGTTCCATCTCGCGACATCGATCATTTGTTTCAACATAATAATTGCAGTTCTTTGGTCAGAGGAAAGAAAGTAGTTTTTCCTGTCAAAACCTTCATTAAGCCCACACCACGCACGGAGGCAGTTAATGAGATGTCAACGCCGAAAAATATGCTAATAGATGTGCGAAACTTGATTGTTAAACTAGGCACAGCCTGTTTTTTTTTGTTCGCCAAATAAACAAACCATAAATTCGCATCCATCATGCTAGAGGATGGGCAAGGTGGTAAATTTTTGTTTCCGGCGCATAAGTCAAGCAAACCGCAAGCCGTTGGTGTTTATCTTGGCATTTCGCGGATCATTCATCAGTGTTAAATCGGACCACTGGCACTGTAGGAAAGGAACGAATGTGTATAATATGTATATGTAATATAATTTTAAGTAACGACGAATTCCTTCCTAGTGCCTCATTTGAAGGTTATTTTGTTTGAAATAAATCTTTCAACACTTTAGCAATTCTTAATTCCATTGATCACGTGATCGCGTCTTCAAGAACGGTGACCATATTTTCTTTTATGTTTCGTCAAAGTCGCACCTTGAAGTCACAAGAGCAGCAAGCAACCCTACTCCGCAGCTGAACACGATCCTCCCATCTAATTCTTTCCCAGCGCTTCTTTGTATGTCGCAGTTCAGTATGGAGGGCACACGTTTCGCGAAATGTGTTACTTTCATGTTTTTTTTCTCTCCACGGCATGCTCTACTCATTTTCTTATCGTGTTGTGAACTCTGATTGGAGAAGGGTTCGAAATACAAGGCCAGACTGCGCGTTGCTGAAGGAGTGTTTGGCTGAACAGCAAAAGGGCATCAAAAAGTTCATTTCACTACCACTCAAATATGTTTTTATCATGTATGTATGAATTCTTCTGATAATTTTTTCCACAGCTCCTGAAGAACTCATTCGTGCAATTTATAGCTCGAATTAGTCGACTGTTTTCTTGTCTCCGTTGGAAAGAATTTTCGGTATTTTCTAAATATTTGTCACTAATTCCTTTGTTAGAAAGAAAACTAAGCAAATGGACCATTATCTTCGTAAATTCGTTTTAAGAAATATAACATTGAAAAAGTATTCGGTTAATGTTTAAAGTTGATTTTCTATCGTGTCACCCTCACATTTCGATGCGATTCGATCCGAATTTTCAACCGCTTCAATCGTCGCTGTCCCGTTAGTCGACGTAAATCGTGATGGTGTGTTTTTGCGGACAAGTGGGAACCCTTCGCTGCTGTTTCGCTTCCCTACGCAATGGTTCTTGTTTTCTATTTTTTTTTGGTTTTCAGATTTCCTTTCCGTTCCGATAGGCCTACGTGGGTTTTTTGCGCTTCGTGATGTAGAAGAAAAAACAACAAAAAGCTACAGAACTGCGCATATATTTTATGCTTTCAGCAAAACCCATACTCGCACTCAAAAGTCCAAACTTCACGGGGAGGTTGAGGGCAGCAGCAAAAAAAAAACCAGCTGTGCCTCGGACAAATTTCGGTCATTCCGCCGCCCTTTCAGTCTTCGAATGGCTCAAGTATGCTAGGCCAGCCTTCCTATGCTCCCTTTCACAACAGGGACGTGCTGTTTTGAGCTGTGTTTCGAATTTCTTCCACTTTGAAGACGCGGGATCGCCGTCCCGTTCGGTTTCTTCGTTCACCTTTCCCCAAAACCGGTTTTAAGGACACCACGAAAATATATACGTACATTTCACAGGGTGGGTTGAACTAGTTTCTTACTCCTACCGTATAGGCCTTGCCTTTTAGAACTTGCGTTTTGCTTGGATTTTGCTCGCATCGCAAATCCGAAAATCCGCTAGAACGGCACGCCGATGACTACGGAAGCAAATCGGGGCCAAGAAATGCCTCACCAACACAGGAAAGGCGAAGTGAAGCCTTCGAAATCGCAAAGAACGAGCTAAGAGGGCCCACTTCTTGATGTGCGTTACGTGTTTTTTCTCTTATTCTTCTCGCGACCTTCTTTCTCGTAGATCCTAATGTTCTGATTATGTAATTCGGTGGAAGAATTTCGCATGTTGTTTTTCATCGCGCCTGTTCGCCTGTCACTACGCTTCTGCGCCATCGACGACAGCTGACTGATTTTGCCTGCAAACCTCCCGCAAAACCTAAAGAAAAAAAACGCAATCTCGAAGTGTGTTCGTTGTGTTGAAGGAAGTAGGTTTTTTGTCCTCTTTGACTTCGCGTTCTGGTTTCTATATTTGGCGTTAGCCTTCAGTTGAAAAGGCTCGCCGAAGGAGCATGTGGTGCCTTAGGAATCATTTTGTTTGCTTTTATTTTGCGAAGGTTTCCACAAAACGGAGCGATCCCCAACAAATAGCATCCCCGGACTGTAGAGATCACTTTGGGAAATAGGTTCAAAGACGAGCGATCGTTCGAAAAATGGGCCTCCACTAGGGATTCCTTCGCTTCGCCTCCCGATGTCAGCTGGTGGAAGGTTGCCATGGTCCCGGGGACAAGCCAGCCGCGGTAGAATAAATCTTTATGCCCAGTGTCTTCTTTCATTTGTGGTTTTATTCCATTCTTGCGTGGCATATAAAATGAACCGAGATTTCCTGCTTCTACGACCTGAAACTTGCCAAACGACTTGCCAGAAACATCTTTCCATCTTTTGGGTGACCTTCAAGCAACCACACACAAACACACACACATGTGCACGGGAATCCTTTCCAGAACCGTTGACAGACACGGTAAGAAACAAACACGGCCGGGATCGTAAAAATTGCATAACAAAAACCGTAACCTTCGAGCAATAATAAAATCTTTTTCGCTTTCATCATACCAGCAGAGCCCCGTGGAGCGGCACCGCGGAGCAACGGGGACCGGAGGCAGTTTTGGGTTCTCGAGTTTCCGGGTTTCACAGGAAGCGTACCGACGAACGGTTCTATATGGACGTCATATGTGGTCACTGCATGCAGGGCTTCCCGTTGCTGGAGGCATGCTGGTTCGTTTGCAAAGGGTACGAAGTTTTAGAAACAGGAAGCCTTTGCCTTCAATGCCTGTGGCTATAGTTAAGGTCAACCATAGCCCATCGAACCATATTGGTTGATTAACATATATGGAACGATGTTTCTGAATGCGGAAATTGGAGTCAGGCGGAGTTTCCTTTGAAACCACCAGTGAAATCGTCAAATGTTTTCAATTTACAATTTTAGGAAAAGTATCTTTCATCTATGAAAGATTGCAATGAAACAGCCACAATGGTTACGTGGTGTTGCCTCTGATTTCTTGAAAAGCATACACAGTATACCCTGTGGAACTAGGTTCTCTCATGCCCAATAAAATCAATTTCAAGAATTGTCGTGTGTCAATATGGTGCAGGAAATGCAATGCAGCGATAATTAGAGAAAATATAAAACGCTGTTTCGCAGCACTGTACAGTGAGATTGCTTCTTCGTAGCACTTTTTTCTTCCACCTTCGAGGAAAACCCTTCCTTGGCTGATTGCAACCAGTGCATGTTGTATAAAAGTTGCAAGAAAAGAAAAGCGAGCTGAAAAATCCAGAATCCTGGAACCGAGTGGTGTGGAAAAATAACTACCACTAACAAGATCGTTAAACATGTGTTACACTAGTGAATGAGAAGGAACGCTCCGAGTTGTGACGGTCTCGAGCCCTAGAAGGAGGTGGTTTTCCCTGGACAAGACGGCTCAAATCGGCATCCTGCAAAAATGAGGCCCCATCCTTAATCAGCTACCAGCAAGGCAAGCATTGGCACGGTTGCTGGTGGAAATTTCAAAGAATTGAGACTTTTCCAATTCCGTTCTGCGACGGCACGCAGTACAACGAATAGGTACTCGGAATACCCCGGGATGCCGGTGCACTGAGACGTTTTGCCCGGATATGCAGTTATTAAGTCCTGTGGCGAACGAGCAAATTGCTTCATTTCTTGTCGCCATCGTTACTGGCAACTTTTCCCCTTCGGGCACTCGTTTTCCCAGGCCAGTCGCTGCTCATCCGCGCGCCGGATTCTCTATAGTCACCATTATCGTTAGCTTTTCCTTCTCTCGGCGGAATTGGAAACCATCTGCCCGACATTGGAGCGGCGCAGGAGCTCCATTCATCCGCATCGGCTCCGCCTTAATGGCGAACGGGCCAACAAAAGGTTCCGAGCGGGATTGTGGTGCTAAGGTTGCTTCACTTCGCACTGCTGTGGGCCCAGAACACGGCGAGGCGAGCAGCGCAGAAGGCAGGGGAAGAAACTGTCGTTTACATTGATGCGTTTTGAGATTTCTTTCCCGGAGATGAACTATTTTCAAATCAAATTATAAAATTGCTCACACTCTCTCCAGCCTATGGTTCGAATCCCGGGACGACGGAAATCTGCGGATGGATTAGCGAGCGCAACAGACAACACAATAGAAGCAGCCTCTGTTTAGGGGAAGTTCAGCGCGCGGAAAACATCCCTACCGCGAGAAGAGAGCCCCCTGACTGCTGCTTTTATTATTTAATGCAGAACGTTTTATCGTTATTTTCATTCTCCCTCGCGAGATGGAATGATGCTGGCAATATCGGTTACCGTTAGTCCTTCCTTCCTGTTCGCGCACAACCAAGCAGTGCACGAAATCTGCCCTGTCCCTCTGGCCCAACTCATCACCATGTCTACAGTGCAATTAAAGCGTCTCCCTTTTATTTTTTATTATCACCCCATAAGTGAGATTTATTCGCGGTGGTGTAACACGTCAAAAAGAGCGAAAAATAAACGCGAAACAAAAAAACAAACAACCCCGTGCACAACACACTTACTCATCAGCACGAACAAAACACACACGAATACCAGTGCACCGGAAGAGCACGCAGTGCCACCCTTCGCCCGGTGGTTTACTGGCACGACCCGCAGGACCGAGGACGAAATTAATCCTGTAAAATTAAAATCAAAATGGGTGCCGGCTTTTACATCGTGGCGGGCGAGGAAAATATTCATCCGGGATGGCCATAAAACTACCCTGTTTTTCAGCGATTTCCATACGCCACTGTCGTACACATGTGGCTTTTTGGTTCAATAGCAAGTCCCATAATTGGGACCATCCGGGGAGCTCCCCGACGAGGACGCTCCGTTCCCGGGCGTAGGCGATGGCATTGCGGGATTTTTTCTCGCAGTTTTTTATTATTATAACATCCGCAGTGGCAACGGTGGCAAATATCGTAAATGAGATAAAATAAACAGACCCGTTAAATTTACGAACGCCTGTGACACACTGGCAAATGTGCCCTACGAAGAATAAAGAAGGTTGAAGGTTTGATGAATTTTAAATGAAAATATTTCCAAAACACCTGCCAAAAGTTGTGTCCCGTGGGTCTGTGTTTGTGTGCAATTTGTTTTTTTTTTTTGGCAGTTCGGGAGTTGTGTTCACTGATCCTTACTCATCTGTCACCGCAATAACTGTGTATTCGTTCTTTGTTCCGCAGCACTATCTTATAAATATACACTCTTTACACTTCTAATCTATCCATTTCAGTCTTTATCTACATCTGAATTGTTCATTTATTTATCAATCGTCAGAATCTACGGGTAACATGTCGTGGCTCGCTTACAGCGCCATGGCCGGTTAACAACCCAGATATACTTTAGGCTCTACAAACATGTCGCTAGCAAAAAGCGTTGGGGGAACCTACAATAGAGTAATTTTGACCCGTTGCTGTGGGGTAATCACACACCTCAACGAGCGGCCATCGGGCGGAATGTGAGCGATTTTGACATATCACGAGCACCATGAGAGCTGCCCCTGTCCCTGCGAGCCCTAAATGGCCTGTTGGCTTCGTCGTGTAGGAAGGGAAGGTTGAAACGTCCGCATGCCATCGCATCAGACCCACCGGTGGTGGATGTTTTAGAACAATTATTTATTATTTATTTCAATTACACTTCCTGTCGTGCTCGGCGTTCCATGGCACGGCAGCGCCAACGACAACGACGACAACAACGACAAAGCCCGGTCCGGGGGGATTGTTTTTCTATCGCCACTGCAAAAATGACGCTCCTCGAGGGCATTCTCGCTTCGATTGTCAAGACCCGATCCTTGGCGATGGACTTCCTCGTTCGAGTGTTTGAGATGGCGAACCAGCAATGGCATCGTTGGATGCAAACTGAGTTGTCCCCCCAGCTCAAACAACCGGAGAGTGCAGATCTTGCGGGAAGACATAGGATGGGAGAGCTTGCTCGGAAGTGTTTTTCGTTTTCGTTCCGATCCGTTCGAGCGTTCGTTTGATCGTTGTTTAATTGAATTTATTAGGTCGTTCGGGCCGATGATAGTTTCCGTTTAGTTCCCGTGCCGTCGCTACTCGGTGGCCCTAGTAGCCCTAAATGGCAGGCAAAGTACACACACCCCACAGCGCTAACTTGATGGACCGTGGCCATGGGGCATGCAGGGCCCGAGCGACATGGCGAAACGTGAGCAAAGAATTAAGTTTTAATTATTTGTACGCCTTTTATGGGAAAATCGTCCGTTCGAGTGTGTCAAATGAGTGTATCTAATGGTGCACAGTTGGCCCTTTTCGGGACCTTCCTAGCAAAAGTGTGTTCTCCTGGAAGCGATTGTACCTAGTCGTCTCTCGTTAGCTTCGAGAACTCGACGGAACAACACATTTCGACGCAAACGGTAATCCCACGAGGACGCTTTTCCAAAGCACATCTCGGAAGGGGTGCATTGCAATTTTCAGAACAAATAACATCGCTACCGAATCTGGGCTTAATTGACGGGAATATTCTTCCGGCCAAAACCAATTACAGTATGTTTTAAGTAGCTTCCGCAATGGTGGCTTCAACCTAAGAATTTTCACAATGTTTAGGAAATATGTTGTCGAAAACAAACTCACATAATGACTTTACGGCAGGTCAGTACGGTGCTGCTCCCAAGGGGCTCGTCCGGGTGCGAATAACATCGGCCGCCCTGGTAGAGCTCGATGCTGACCTCGAAAGGTGGGAAATTCCTTCCACACTCCCCGTAACGCTTGCAGTTCATTCAACCTAGAGGTGGCACGGAAAGCAGGAGGAAAAACTTGAACAAACAAACCCATCTCGGTAGCAGAGAATCGAAAACAGAACAACAGAGCGGGTAAAACGCGACACCCTGACGAAACTGCCAGCACGGACCCCGCAGGGACAAACAATCTGGTTGAAAACATTCGCAAACTCATCGGCTGGTGAAAATCATCTCCCAGCTGTTAAAGCAAATCCATCCCGTGAAGCCATGCCATGGACGATCGTGAAAATAAACCACGTTGTCACGGTGTTGTAACAAACGGATGACAGGCGAAAAGAAAAACACATAACGCAATCGATTGTGGACAGGCAAATGAAAAATTTCAAAACAGAACAACCCAACCCAAATCAATGTTTGCCTCTGGGAGCGAAAACATTGTCACGGGCGTTTAACCAAGGTCGGTTTTGAAACAGGAATGTAACTCCCAGAGTCATTCTGACATCCTCCAGGATATGTGCTTAATTGCACCGGTGTTCCTTTCGAAGGCACACTAGTTTTTGACTAGTCATGGTAGTATGCTGCAGGCCGGAAAAAAAGGCATCCCTTTTTATTCAGAAAGCTGAAAAGTCCTACAATTAGATGGAGGTAAAGTAGCATAAATAATTTGTCTAGCACCGGGACGTACGAAAAAAGATTTCCGTGGGGAGAACACCGTAAATTTAACGCAATCGTTCATTGCTATGATGTTATGATACATGAAACAATGTTTTTGTGCGATGATTAATTGTTGAAAAAATGGAAACAAGACAGAGAGTAAGAAATGGAGGTCGTCTTGAATGTCATGCACCGAAAATGGAGGTCGTTGTGAGCGTCATATTTCGAAAACTACTCGTCATATATTTCAAAAAATTCGTGAATAACTAGTGTCAGTGTCAATTCTTTTGATTGCTCTGTGCTACGAGTAACTAGCCTGAAGTTGATTGACAGAAGTGTCGATGTGTGTGCAGCGCAAAGCTCACTGAGCTGCGCCCTTTCAAGCCGGCTCGTTGGTCTAGGGGTATGATTCTCGCTTCGGGTGCGAGAGGTCCCGGGTTCAAATCCCGGACGAGCCCCAATAAGCTGTGATTGTTTTTTTTAATCAATAGTCGAACTGTTGTAAGCAAAGCCTACGAGTTTCCTTTACACTTTTATACTTGCTAGTATGCGTGGACGTCTTTTCAACAGATTTTGTGATTAAAATACACCACCTTCGCGTAGCTCCCAAACAACTAAAACCAACAACTATCGCAACCAGCGAAGATAACCGTAGTGCAATATTTCCCGTCAAACAAACATCAAACGGTAAGCAAATCCCGAAGGATTGTCATCCATTCCCGTGGCGATTGGCCATCTCTGCTTATCCCTCCGGGGCAAGGGTAGCTCACTTTGGCAGAAGAAAAGATGGGCTGATGATTTGATTGCTTCGAATTTGTTTCCTTCCTTTCCTAGAAATAGACACAAACGGGCAGAAAGGAATTGCTACCAGTACAGAGCCGGCGCTTTCCGCGGATTTTCCATCATTTTCTTCTTCTCTGAACCGATTATCTTCTAAAAACGTGGAATGAAAGAAAAAATCCTCAGGGATTTTTTCGTCTCACAAACAGATGAAAGGAATTGTGCTGCCATTTGCCTCCGGGGCATTTTCCGGGCTCGACAGTCGATACGATCCGTGGGCGGCTCCTGGACTTGTCGTCCTGAGCGTTCGCGTCCTCGTTCATCGATAAGAAGGGCCAACAACAGAAGCGATTTGATGGGACACACCGCAGAGAACGACGGATCCGATTTTTGTGGCTGCGGATGACAAAAATGAAATAAAACATCTCCCAACTCTCCCATTCCCGGTATTCGGTGCCATCCACAAAGGCCAGAAAAGTGGGACGTTAGAGCCCGGCAGGGAAAAGAAAACTGCGCCATGTTGTATCTACAAGAAAAACCGAAAAAAACATGCCGGTCGAACGTGCTGTTCTAATAATAAAAGTGATTTTATTACACCTTTCGCATCGCCTGCAGGCGGTCTTTGGCTACATCGGACGAATAATGTAAACTTGCAGCGGATCCAGATGGGAACGAACCCGGCCGCAGCCGAGAAACTCCGGCTGGAACGAAAGTGAGAATTATTGTCAAAAATTTTTACTACCCATCGAGGCTTCGAGTGTACGACGATCCGGTTTTCTTGTGAGGGAAGGAGAATAGAAGCGGGGTATTCCACCAGTTCCACCATGTTTGTCCATTTCAGGCCGTAGTTCATCATCTTCGTCAACAGTTTTTCCAGCGTCCTGGCAGCGGTTGGCGACCTGCGGGGCTGCTGCTCGGAAGAGTACACCGGTGTGAGAAGACACTCGGTTTCGGCTTGCTGGCACGAAGGATTTCTTCCTTCTGCGTTTATTATTTCCCTTTCGCCCCGCTCGTCCTCCGAACGCTCTGACAGTTAATGATGGATATAAAAATTTCTATACAAAAGTTTTCCCCGGGTCCCCGGCATTCAACGGAGGTTTCGTTTTATTTCCCCGGGATCATCATTGCATTGTAGCGGGGCTGGACCAGGCATTGCATCATGATGTACACTCCGGCCCCGGGAGAAGTAGTGTTCGGCTGCTGCTTCCATTCACACTCCGGAGGCCTACGAAGCGCGTTCGACAGCAAGCGGAAAATGAGCTTACCGCTAACAGGGCCTTTTGGAAGGGAACCAACGCCGCCGAAGCAGGACGCACGTTGGTGTGCTCTGGTGATGATGAAGATGGATTCGTGCACGGCGACGGCGGAAGGACTCCGGGAGGAGCGTTTGTAGTTGAAAATTTTATTGATTTGACGTTTATGATTGTAATGTCAGCATCGGGCCGCCGTTTTATGGCATACGATTGTGTTCTGTTTCCATTTTGCTGTGTGATTTATTTTTTTCTTTCTTTACGATTTTCGGGCTTCGACGAAGAGGGACCTTTTATACTATGCTGGCAAGTTCCTGGTCTTCGTACGAGAGCATGTTTCTGAATGCTAAATGCTGTTCTCTCAAGACGAACTTTTAATTTTGGATGATCCATCCGCTTAATGCGCTTATTTCACAGTTCATTTTCTTCGCACCGTGTAAGCTCGTGCAGGTGTGATTTATGATGTAGTTTTTATGGCACCGAGTTTATGGCCCCCCATGGGAATGTCAAATTAAAAACATACTCGCAGATTCAAAAACGTGAAGTGCCGAAATTGTACGTCGCTGAATATCATGCGGTTTAGTGCCGGATGTTTTTTTTTTGTATGAACACCATATAGTTTTCTTTGTGGGAAAGGTTTCGAACTGATTGAGCAGATACTCTGTACTCAGATATTTTGATACTCTGGACAAAATACCCGCTGGTGAGTAAGTAATAATGCTCCTTGAGATGATGCTTTTAATTCTTTATTGCCGTGCTCCAGTCTATTTAGAAAATTTCTGAATAAAGAGTGGTACAAGTTTATGAATCTTCGTGAGAATCACATTATTTTGTGCAAAAAATGTGTGTGAGTTTTTGTCATTATTTAGCATAGAAATGCAATCTATTTTTTATAAAAAAAAAGAAATCACATTATTTCCAATACTGAATAAACTCTGTTCTGTTTTTTTTTTTTTAATTAATTTGATCATTCGGATAATTTTATAAGCTTCCGGTAAAACCTGTACATTCAATCCTGTTTTGAAATCCGTATCGTCTGGTTCAAGGGGTTCAGATATATTGAATTATTTCACCTGCTACTATTGAATCGTGTAGCCGGAAGCGGGAATAGTGTCAGCTGGCCGTGTGGTTCATAAATAGTGAAATCACACACCCGTCCACATACGAGCCGTCCTGCTCCATACAGAGTCCCTGCGGCGGGTCAAATCATTTGGCGCGTAGGCGGTCAACCCGAGGCGGAAAAACGTCGCCCGGCGACTTGATTATTATTAACCTTTTCCAACGGTTGCGGACATATTTTGCCAGGTTCCGCGCAACAGCCGTTCCGTTCCGGTTTTCACCTTCCGGTGTAGAGGTTGCTTTATTTCACCTTTTTTGTCGTAGTTACCCTTTGTCCTTCGTTAGCTGCAGTCCACCTCTGTCCCAATGCGTATGTCACGCAACGCAAGCGATGGTGGAAGAGTGGGTCAAAGGAAAGAACAGGGAGACCCAGGTGACCAACGCAACCTGCAAAACTGCGGACGCCGGTGGAACCGAATTTTCGGCCCAAAACACGGAGTACAAATTGTGTTCGACCGCCCCGCTGCCGATACGCGCGGCCATATTGCTTCCCCTAGCAATCCGCCAGGACGATCGACGACCGAATGGCAGCAAATTAGCCTCGGGTTCCGGCTTCGTTAGCGGTCTCTCGTTCATCGCGCGTTTCAGTTCGTTAGAGTTCGTTATCCTCCGATTCCAGTGCGCAGCTTATCGAGTAGTTCTGATGGCATGGAAATGTCCGGGGAGCTGTTATTGGGTGGAAACTTTTTCTGTTCTGTATCCACATACACAGCGCTTCGGTTACAGGACACATTTCGCAGAAAGGTTTGTGAAAAATATGTTCCAAACAAGGTCTATTTTTTGCCCGATTTCCTGGAAGCTGTCGCACAATTTTCACATAATGAATAAGTTGTTATCGGAAAATAAGTACCACCTCCATGCCAACGTTTAGCAGATTAAATTTCTTTGTAAAGGAAGCAAATTTTCTAGAAACTTCAATCGGTCTGATTAATGAAAGCTAAAGTATTTCGTTCTGTTATTGCTGTGCCCTCTCACAACAAAGTAATTTTGTTTGTGAAAATGACTCTGCCACTAGAGAGCGCCATTGATTTGCATTGATTGATTTGCCAAATGTCTGAGATTCTTACGAAAACGCAATAATATACAAATGTTTCAATTGGTCGGATGGATCTCTATCTCCGTCGAAGACGCAGTTCCCAAAAGCGATGCGACTTGATTGAGACTGCAATTGACCGTATCCGGATTGGAAAGCCCATCGATCGATAATTCGCGTTGTTCAATCGCATGACCAATCATTGCGAAAATTCCTAAGAAATCGCGTGAACTCGTTATCCTTTCGTTTTCCTGTCTCCGTTCGTTTTTCTTCTCGTTTGACAATTCAATCACGGCACGCAACAAAACGCTACGGCGCCCTTCGCACTGCGTTCCATTGGCGATAGAAATTTTCCTACTGTCTCGTCGAGTGCCGAGTTTCCACTGGGCAGTGGAGGTGGGCGAAATTAGAGTGGAGGAAAGGAAGGAAGATGCAGTGACCGGACCGGATACGAAATTCGAATCCAGCGAAGACTACATAAAGCAGTAGGAATAACGGAGTTTGGAAAAGTCTTCCGGGGAACCGATTGTCGTTAGCCCGTGGAATAAATTACACTTCCGATGTCTTCATGTCCTTTCGTCGGGCTGCGGAGGGATCGGTGGGGTGTGGGGGAGTGGAAGGAAACCATTTCGAAATTTTGGTCCACGAATCTTCACCCAAGAAGTGTTTGGCTCGCGCGAGGTTCAGAGCTTGCATGGACTTTTTGTTCCATTTCAATCCAAAGTCGCGAATGCCGGAAGGACGAGTACAACGTCGAAGGGTGTTTGATTGTGTTCCGCTTCCGTTTCCTACGCTCCAGATACCCGGCCCGATTCATTGGAGCAAGATTCTCCTCGATGATCCCCACAATGTGCTTCAATTGTGCACCGGAAGGATTTCCCTAGCATCATTGAAGCTTCCTTCTCTCTTTTTGACGGGTTCCGGGACAATTGATCCACCCCTGCCAATATGGAACGAGAACATGGGGACGGCTCAAAGCTGGGGATATTTTCCCATCGTGTATCGATTTTCGCATCGAAAGTCCAAACAAGCGGACGGAGCCGAAAGACTCATCAATTTTTATATTTATCGTCGAAAAACTGGCGAAGCTTATGCTTCACCACCCCTCCCATCGCCACCCATGGCCCGGAGGGCGGGGGAGAGGGGGATAAGACTTTCCCGAATGCAAACACACCGACACGAAACCACCCACGGCCACACACCAGCACAACGCAGTGGAAACTTAAAGACATTGTCAATCGTTCCACGGGCTCCAAGTCTTGAAGGAATCCAAAAGAACGGAAAAGGGTTTTTTTTGCTTTGTGCTTCTCGTCAACCCGAGACGGGAAGGTTTTGTCAAATTTTCCACCAGAGGCTCCTAAACATCAATGCGCGCGAGGGGGGAGCAACGCGTGGCGGCAAAGGAAAACACGCGAGGGTGTGCCAAAATCCGGCGGGGAGTTCGAGAAGTCGCCCAGTGT
>JAOEFI010000007.1:17053693-17065478 GCA_034621735.1 Anopheles plumbeus | reverse complement strand
TGTTTCCGCCCGGGATCGAACCGGGGGCCTTCCGCGTGTTAGGCGGATGTGATAACCACTACACCACGGAAACAGCTTGATCTGAGCCCCCTTTTAATTGCCGCGGCTCAGCTAATCTTTCGTGATGAAACACTTCGTCGCGCCAGTTAACGATTTCCCGCGAACCCGAACGAGAAGTCAGGATTGAAATTATACACTATGATTTTACATATTATTCCGATTAACCTGCCCCAGACTCCTGTAGCAACTTCCATTCTCGGCTTGCTCTTCTATCGTTTCCCGTCCCCGTTTTATTGTTTCATCCGCGGTTCAACCCAAGAATAGAAATCAGCAGACGGGCCTGGCTGATTCAACCCGACTGCTCGGTTGCGTCATGTGTTTGCACAGAAATATGCTGGCTTTATCGCTCGACCGAGCACCGTCGTCATTTTCAAAATAAGCGATTGATATTTTTGGCAACAAGAGTCAAGCAAAGGTTACGAAAAAAAAATCAAAGCCAAAGTTCTCGAATGGTGAAGGCTAGGTTTCTCCCACCATACATTTACAGTGACACTACTGGTTTCGATAGATTTTACGAGAATTTGACGCAATTTTTTCTTTTAAATACATACTTTAAATATCAATTACAGCTAATGCCACACATACTTTAACAACAGACAGTGAACGCGACGTTCAGAAGCATTCGAATTTAATTTTATGCATACAAAATACATAGAAAAGGGGGATCGGAATTCATGTAAAGCATATTTTATTATCTTCTTCTAGATTTAGAGGCAAGGCATTTTTTTGCATCACATTGACGTAACCGGAGCACCAAGACTTAATTTACTGCAGCTGATAATGGAGCACCCTCTTGGACAATGCCAAAGCACATCAATCGTGTGTGATTGTTTCCGTAACATCATGCTTCTTTTTTTTGCAAGTGTTCTTCGCACACGTTATCAGGCTGTCCAAGTGAGCTTGGGCAAGTCTCCGCGAAAAGACGGTCATCGATACCGGTGCCAACCGGTACAGGGCCGCTCGGATCTGCGACGATAGAACCGGTTTCGCGTTTGAAAGGAGCAACCAGCAGCCCTTCGTCCCTGAACTGTGGCTCGAACCAGCTCGACTCGGTCGATAGCAAGCAAGCAAACTGCATCGGCAATGTGCTGCAGGAGGATTATCATTTTATTGGTTCTGATTCGGTTAGCGAGAGGCTGGTCTCATTTGATTTGATGCTTCCTAACATCATGCGAGTGATTTCGCTAGTATACTATACATTTTCAGGACCACATCTATCAAACATAAGACTAAAAAACTCAATATTCCCAATTTAGTAGTTTATTAGTTACTCATCAAAAATCATTGATGTTCCACATTGCAAACAAAAATAAGCGTAGGTTCCACCGAGATTTGAACTCGGATCGTTGGATTCAGAGTCCAAAGTGCTAACCATTACACCATGGAACCTGTTACTTTTTTCGATGCTGGTTAGAAATTTTCATTTCTTGTACATTCTCGCACTCGCTAATCCTTGCTAAGCTCACTGATTACTCTTCAAATCCGATTAGATGAAATAGATTCCCCCGGCTTTCTTATCGGAGAACAGAAGCCGAACAACCATCGCCTATATGAACAGCATATTTCGTCCACCCTTTTACTAGTAAGCACACACCTTGCAGCTGTGGTACGCTCTCTTTGCAAAGTCAAATCCGTCCCAGTTGCCATGACGATTTGTACATAATGTTTATAAGGGCAGCTGGAATCAAGAAGCAAAAGAACAAATGATTCCAGGTAGGATTATGTCGTGAACTGATGGCTCACATTACTTGTCAAGGGACGTAATTTCGTGCACAGTATGCGAACGCGTCTGCCGCCTTGGAAATGATTGGTTTAATTAACAATCGATTCTCGATTAATTTTTGGTCACAATGCCCAATTTAAGCGCATGGCGATTTCTACACCGTGAGGAGAAGACACAATCAACCCTCAAGAACAGCAAGATACGAATTCGGCAAGATCCTACTCATTTTACTGCCCAACCATGTGTGCCTGTGTGGGATGCCCTGTCGGACGGTTTTTATTACATCCCTGCCATCTCCAATCATACAGCATACGTCCTTTAACACCCTGCTGCTAATTACCTCTTCTCACCTCAAGGAGCTCAAAGCTACGGCGTATGAACCTCGTCCTGAGTTCACGGAGGGAGTGTACGACCGTAGGAAGGTACGAACGGGGGGAGAATAGAGACAGAACGAACACGAAATATAGTGAGTTCACAGACCGCAGTCGCAGGGTACGCCCGGTAGGCTGGCATTAATAGTGAGTCATAAAATAATTTACGATAGATAATATGGACTCATTAAGGTAATCACAATAAATGCGACGACTTCGGCGGTGCCGTCCACACTTTCCTGTTCTGATCTGTGCACGAGGCCACATCCCAGGGGCCTGTGAAGTTTCTTAGCTCAAGCCTTCGCCACTTTCATCTTGTTTCTAATTTTTGGACTTGCTCGTTTTCCACTTCCTTTCGCGCCCAGTGTTTGCTGTTCCCCGGGGACGAATCTTTACGAATGCCAAACGTAACCAACAGTGGACACACTTTCGGAGGCGGGCTTTCGGCCAGTACATGGTGCCGTAAATCATTCGATCATTCCGCCTCGGGCCAACCTCCCCATCCGCGTGAAGGGTGAAGTAGTATCTTGAAACTGCCCAACTGCTTTGGCCAGCGAACGAAACCAAAAGAGTTTTATTCACTACTCCGGTGCGTTAGCAGTCCAGCAGATTTGACAAAAAGGGAGATAGCAAGAGAGCAAGAGAGACAGAAAGAAAAGTAAATGAAAATAATGAACGGTACGGATGATATGGAGGCAGATCGGTCCCAACTGCTGCTGCCTATAAAATAAATACCTTCGATTTACTGCCGAAAACATTAAACAAACAGGGCCCAATAATGGATTAAAACGAACCTCTAAATGATGATGCTTCCTCCCATAACCGTATCAATAATCATTAAACTGGGGCCAGATAGAACATGCGCCCAGCGATGGAGCACAATGTAGAAAGAACCAGCACATCGAGCGTCATGAGCAAACGGCTTCGCAACCGGGAAAGAAACACGAAGAAACGGAAGCGTAATGTTTAATCGTAACCCTACCAACATTTTCCACGCAGCTGGCAGTTGGTCCTCCGGACTTCCAGGAAATGCAGGTGAGGGTAACATCTTGCGCCGTTCTCCCTTTGTGTGCGTACTTATTCACCCACTAACTGACATGCAGAAGCCTCGCAAGGACTACAATACAAGAAAATGGTAAATTGCTTGCCACAGTAATTCAAAGTAGCTTAAAATCTTACACAAATCGTCCCTCGGAGCAACGTACTTCCGTTTCTCCGGTGGGCAAATGTCATTAGTGTACGCTTATTCTTCGCCAGGATACCAGCGTCTTTAGGGGTGTACCGAAGCGAACAACTTCAACTCTGTAGGAACAAATCTTTACGTTGTGGAGGAAGAAAATCGAGAAAAAATATTGCTCTTCCTGCGTCGCGTACGTCCTCCAAGTATTACGTTAGAACGAGAGATAACAATGATAAACTAGAAGAAATTTATTATACTTGCTGGCTACATTATTTATGTTGCGTTTTAGATACAAGACAGAAGGTGTACAATTGCATTCCATTTGATTGGTAGCGCTTTTCTTGCATACTCACTAGTAGAAGCGGGGCTTAGGCCATTCTGCTCGGAAACATTCGTGTTCTTGTTCTAACAAACTTCAATTATGTGACAATGTTCATTATCGCAAAAGAACAACCAAACGCCAATTTTGATTATCCCATATAAGAAAAAACAATAACAAATCCTCATTCGCAATCGGACCCAGCGTGTTAAAGTGTGCGAAACGCCGTAACATGTAAAAACAAACACGCAAATCATTCCCTTTCCAAACCTCCCCTTTCTTCTCGCCAGACTTTATGCGGCTGATTAGTATTACTTGGCATGGCTTGCTTATGTTAAAGCGCGGCGGCCGAACAGACAGCAGAAGCGTTTCAACACACACGCACGTATGCACGCGACCAAACATACGAACCCTCCAGCATCTCGATGCATTTGACATCACCATGGAACTGTTGATCCGGGCACCACATGGCCATGCACGACCGCGAGATTATCTAATTCCATCCAGCATTTTTATACGCGACTTTATTGGCTAACTGTCAGTTGCTATGACAGCTCCGGCATCGCGGATGGAGCGAGGGTGCGAGCGAGAAAACGGCATAACGATTGTTATTGCTATTTATCTCACGCTTCGGGGCACGGCGTACCGCCATGTTTGCTCGCCTGAAAATCAAGCAAGCAGGGCACAGTGAATTTGTATCACAATTAATCGCTTATTTAAATTCATCATGAACCGGTTGAAGCCCTATCCTTCCCTTCGTTCCATTCGCCACCATTACTTACTGTAGGTTATATTCATTTGCACGTGTTCCAAGCGTATGTATTACTGTCCCTCTAGGGGTGAACTGACAAACTTCGCTCCAGATTGGCCGCTCGCCCAGCGCGCAAAACAATAGCCCACCGTCGGACAATGACAGGCCAACATGGTGCCCGGCCAAACAATGCCGCTTTTGTTTGGTACTTGGGGTACTTTTTTTGTTCGTCCATTTTTGGCTTCATTTGTTTAAGTTTCGCTCATTCTCCAACACCCACACATGCTGAGCCTCACCCCTCCGTTTCGTAGGGCAATCCGATTCGTCTGAAAGGATTATCCGATTGTGGGGATCTGGCAGGGCCAAAGTTAGCAAGTGCAGATGGAAGATAAAATACGCTGCTTCGTTTCGAGTAGCAGTGGAGTCTGTGATCACAGCACATCAGTTAAATCCAATTGGACAAGCGAGAGCATTTATGTAAATGACCGATGGAGGATAACTGAACAAGTACAGAGCCGTCAAAGGTTACACACCCTATCATCCTAAGGAAAGAGGTTTTTTTCATATTCATATTTTAATGCTTATAGATTAGTAAGAAAAGTTCTAAAATCGAATCAGAATATAATATAGAAGGCAATAAATCAGTTTGAAGAAGTCGGACTACGAACAATTTTCTTTCAAAAAAGGTGTATGTGTAACATTTGAAGTGGAATTGAGTTAATCCGGGGAGGTTTCTTATCATTGTTATCGCGTAAAAGTGTTGTATAACTAGAACGAAAATACATTTTCCATTGCAAACATATTTCATTATTAGTCCGATTTCAACTTTTTGCTCCACTACTGCATAACGGAAAATAACGCACACTGGCCGACGAGCATAGTCCACATTTTCACCGTACATGTAAGCAAAACAGAGAAGAAAAAAAGATTAATCGTTCAACATTGTGAAAATGACTTCATTATGCTTTTTCACTCCGAATTTGAACGAACAAGATTGTACCGATGTTATTCAACATCGAGTTGTGAATACATTGCTAGGGCCGCGATCGCATGCGGAAAATCACGATGTGCGATATCACAAAAATGCATTTTCCATATCCAGCAACTTGCATTCATCTGCAAATGAGCATCCGATCGATCCGGTGATGGTGGATCATTTGCAATTCCAGATCGGAACTATGGGGCATCACTCAGTCTGCCCGGCACAACTGCGATGGCCCCGCACCGACAAGATAAACCTCACCGAGAAGAAAAAAAGAAAGGCAGAAGAAGAGAGACACAGAGGGTGGGGTAGTTTGTGCTTATTAAGCCATTTATCAGCATGTATATAATTGCGGAAGAGTGGAATAAAATAAAATGGAGATAAGCGCGCGAGCGCGAACGCAGTGCTCGCCAACAACATGCAAACCCCCGCCCAACTAGCCGTTTCCCAACCTCCTCCACCCTTCTCCGAGTATGTTTTTCTTCTAGATAGGGCGGAGAGAGGGCTAAACTGACGTTTCGGACCCGATGCTGAATGAACCGACAACAAGCGCGCGAGCAAACAAACGGACGAACAAGCAGATAAGCGGTTAGTCAAACATCTGGTCTGTCTTTCCGTGCTTTTCTGTCTCTTCCTCTCTCTCTCTCTCTCTCTATCTATCTCTCTATCTCTCTCTCTCGTTATTTCTTTCTTTCATTCCCACTCGTGTTATGACTCTCCTTCTCTCTATGTTGCAAACCGTTGTTTAAAGGTGGAGAGAATCTTCGATAATTGGAGTGCTTGTTTATTGATAAACATGCTGTTTGTATGTGCTGTATTACGTGTACCATGTTCCCCCGGACCCGGACTGTGTCTTCTCCGCGGGTGCGCCCAGCAGCCTCTACGCGTGACTAGTACGTACTGGCCCTGCGTGTGTCTGCACATATTTTGCCAGCGATGAAAACGATGGATCGAACCTAGGAACATTTGATAAAACGGACCATCGTTCATGTTTACCTTCCCGATGTTTAAAGCATTGTAGAGACCAGATGAAGTCCGTAATTGGGTGACGAGCGGAGTTGAGTTGAAGGGAGGGAACGGTATGAAATGGACTGTGTGCGTGTGAGTTATGTTGGGCCGTAGAGCTAAAACAGTAGCATTCGATTATCTCGTGCCAAATAGTTGCAGCCAAACGCAAGCAGGTAGCGTGGCCGAGCGGTCTAAGGCGCTGGTTTAAGGCACCAGTCACTTCGGTGGCGTGGGTTCGAATCCCACCGCTGCCACACAATCGCTATTTTGCTGATGTAATACAGAAAAGAATGGATTTATCGAGAGAACTAAGATCATTTGGAAAATCTTGTATTTTAGGAACAAGCAATGGTATAGAAACTCGCTTTTAACTGAAGCTTTAAAACATTTCACCAAAATGCCGTGACACCACATGTACAATCCCTCAACCCTCAAACGTTTAGCGCGTACTCACGACTAGGATCTTCACTACACATCGGCTGCATTAACCAGCGCTACCCAGTATTCCCATACCCGGACCAGGCTCCCTGAGCATCAATTATTGTTTGATCACTTTCGCCACGTTGCCACATGGCGAACGGATCATCTCTGCGACGCATTACGACGGAATTTTTTCTCCTTTTTTGCACCACAAACACGATGGCGGCAGATGAAGCATCGTTACGGAACCCCACCATCCATCGCATCCCCGCAGCGGAATCTCTCCGGTAAGCAGCGTGCCATGAATCTGTCCTCAATTTATGTTTCCATTTTTTTGAGTGATATCCACACCGACGACCGGTGATGGGAGGGGAAGAGGGATGGGTGCTCACGTCAACAGGAAGCTAGGATCATCTCAGCGCCTCCATGAGCTACGATGGCGACGACGACGACGACGACGACGACATGATGATGAGCATTTGCGAAACATTCGCCGGTTTCATGTGGATAAAATGAAAAATAGAAGCAAAATCCATGCGAGCCGAAACTCATTTCGCAACACATCGGCCCGGTGCCGTTGCCACTTCTTAACAGGGCCAGAGCTAACGTAACATTGGGTCCGCGTCTGCTCACACCAGCATGCCCTACACCCTCATGTGCCACAGCTCGGCATCAAGCCGATTAATATGTCCACCCCCACCTTTCCATCCCCTTATTTCTGGTTCCGTTTTCCTCGTGCACATTCCATTTTCCTACCACCCTGTAAAATGTCGCCTGTGAACAACGTCCACACACGCGGCACATCGAGTCGTCGGTGGAAATGAGATGAGATTACAGTTTTCCTTTGCGATTAAGTGGACGCTTACTTAGTCGTGACTTTGCGGTTCACATTTTCAGTTTTCATTTTCCTCATCAGCTATGCATTTAGGGGGTGGGTGTTTGAAGTTAGTAAAAAGGAGCTTCGATTGGGGAAGTTCTATTTTCTGAAGGTAAATTGTGTGTTGAAATTATATTTAAATAATATGAAATGAACGAAAACATAATTCTGCCACCTTCAACAGCCAACGGATAACAAATGGAATCTATCAAACTGTTCATTACGATCAAAAGGTATCCGATATTCCAAATAAATGGAAACGATAGCTTGGTATTGTCCTTATCTCCATTGAAACGAAAAGCGACCAACATGAACTACGAATAGGGGCTGCCGGCCATAATTAAACCGTATCACGTGTCACGTTACGATACCGGCAGCGAGGCATTATGATTTCATG
Source organism: Anopheles plumbeus (assembly GCA_034621735.1). Lineage (NCBI taxonomy): Eukaryota > Metazoa > Arthropoda > Insecta > Diptera > Culicidae > Anopheles > Anopheles plumbeus. Next base: position 17,057,390 of record JAOEFI010000007.1, on the reverse strand, counting down.
GCCCGCTCTGCGCAGTCTTCGCTGCTGAGCCTTTCATTTCGTTTCTTTCCTTCTTTACGGCAACATCATTCATGTACGAAGTAGCTAACTCTCGTCAGTAAAAGCAACACATTAGATGTTGATAGAAAATTCCGCCACTCGTGGAGCCGAAGCGAAGCGAATTGGATAGATAGCAGGCAATAGCACCGCTGGGGTTTAATGAAACACACACAAACACCGTTTTAGCACGTCCTTCCTACGATATCGAACAGAGCACCAGGCGCCTCCATATGAAAAAACGAAATGGTGGGAAATATATATGGATGTGGCATCCGGTTCATTTGAAAGCAGTGATCCACGAAACCGGTATTTAAATTAAAAAGGTTCTTCCTCAGCCCGTGAGCGTTTTAGAATTTGACGGCAAACAAGCGAACGACTGTGCCCTAATCGCGCTGTTAGAGAACAATTTGGTTTTCCTCTTCCTATGGGCTTGATGAGCACCAATAACTCAAAGGGCGATGGTTGAAACAAAGGCATCTGATAAAATAAAAAAGTGGATTCATGTTAAAATTGCCATATGGAGCACATTTGATGATTTGTGTGAATGTGCACACCTCTGTTACTACTCCACATGTCTTTTTGGGCGGTTCGTTTCGATCAATGTTTCGCTAAACTGTCCTTTGGGACTTTTTCTGTCAACCCTGTGCTTTGGGATGGTACACCGCCCCCTAAATACTCCTCCCCAACGCCTAATCACTCTATGATTTTTTCTTAGCATCCGATCCCTTTTGGCTTTGGTCTTTTATCCACTTCACTGTCACAATATTTGCCATTCAATTTCCAGAACAAACACACACACTCATCCTTCCATTTTATCTCCGGCCTCTTCCAATGGGTTTCTCTATGGAAACTGATGGTCCCGTTTCTCTTACATATCAGCCTTTTTCAACCCTCCGCTTACCGCATCCGCAATCCGCTCCCTTTAAATCTTTGCGCTCCTTGGGACGCTGGCTGGCGAGAGGCTTGAAGAAGGGAAATTGGTTGCATTCTTCGAAGAGTTTTCTTTGTCATTACATACTTTTCTGATGGATTTATCCCTAACTAACTGGTGCGAAAATAGAGAAAAAATATCTCTTCTACTCAGAGAGTCTGCGGGACGAGGCACGGACAAGTAGATGGGTCAGTTTTATTTAAAATTATGGAGTAAAATTATAATACAATCATTCTCCTAACAGTTAGTCGTTGCGTATCGCTCAACAAACATTATTTTAAGTCGCTGCTAACATTCCGAAAAAAACATCGCAAGCTTCTCCGCTTGTACTGTGATCCATTTTTTGCATCGGCTTTTGTTTCTGTGCTCCACTGTTTTTCTCTGACGCGCATCCCGAAAAAGCCGACCTTGACGCCAAGCTGACCCGATCGCCAGGGTGTTGTTTCGACGATCACTCACACTCACATCGCTCACATCGCCGATCTGGGGTCCGCTTCCGTGTTGAAAACATCGCGCTTCACCGTCGCCGTCGTCGTAGTCGTCGTCGTCCGGCACTTGCTTTCTCGGTGCGAACGCACTCAGCGGGCGATAAAACTGCCCACCGCTGCACCCTTTCCTCATCCCCTGACGGAAAACAACCCCAACGATTGCACGACCACGAACAACGCCGCGTTTGGCACGCTTGCAAACGACCAACACCACCCCCTTCAATTCCGATGGTGATGGGAAGAACAACAAGCATGCTGTCATCGCAGGAATGGCCATATTTGCCGGCCTGTGGTAGGAGCGACGTTATCCCCATCCCCGGCACCCCCTACGCGGCTACCCCTAGAAAGACCAACCCCTAGCTGGCGAGAAGAACCGATCGAGGTAAACAGCATGCGAACCCGAGTGGAGGAAAAAAATCTTCCAAAGTAAGACAAACAACAACCGACCCGTCCCTTTCTCTTTCCCCCTTGTTGACCATTGCCCTTTCTCCGCCAACGCCGGCGGCGTAGTAAACAGTTTAATAAATACACGCTTTTTATCAATTTATTTCATGTGCCTATTTTTAAGTCCGCGCGTCCACCCGATGCCTAGGATGCCGCCACGGGGTTAATTCAGGTTACTTCTCTGTCCGGTGCGCCGAGTCAAGCCTCCGCCGGCCATCTTTGCTGCTTGATTGAGGATACTCTTTTGTGCTGCAAATTCTTGTGCTGCCACACTGGTGGACAAGCAAGAAGTTGTTGTGCGGAGTTTTCAATCGAAACCTATTTCGAGTTTCGATGTCCAGCAAGAGGGTGTTATTTCGCGAGCGCCACAGCGGTGACGTTTGCTTTACAGGTAATTTATTGTTTGGACTCAGGACTACAGCTAGACTACGACAGATACGTGCCTACTCCCGTAAGAGGTAATGGTTGTTTGTCCGGTTTTAAATATGCCTATTTACTATGCAGAAATGGTGAGCAGACACAACATATTATGAAGTGTGCCCTCTAGAGCTGCCGGATAAATACGTAGTAGACTAGAATAATAAAATGTTGAGATGGTCATGTGTAGTTACGCGACAGGGGCTGTTAAAAAACCTGAAACGGAAAAACAACAAGAAATCACGGCGGTCTGGGGTGCCGAGAGCAAGAATTCAATTTCCCCATCACTCACCACCCTCCCACCCCGCGCTTGTACTTGTTGTGATGATTGTGTGCTATGATCCTATCGTTTACATACCGCTGCCACTGCCACTTTACCGTACCACCCGTAGTACGTTCTTACTCTTCATTACGAATACTACGCGAGTTGAGGGCCCACGATCCGCGAATCGCGACTCGCGAGCGCGAAAAGTGGGTCAAAGTGGTGCGCAGTTCTAGCGTGCGTGCGCCGGACTGCCCTGCTGTCTTCGCCCGTCCGGCCGGCTCTAAGCGATCCACTTTATCTAATCGCGCACACCCCTGCGCGAACGTTGGCCACGCGGGACGGAACGAGGCAGAAGAGGAAAAAAAAACCATATTTAATGAAACGAGCCGGTTCTCACATAACAAACAACAACATCCCCCTTGCTCGTTGTTGCGCCCTCCCCGGGCCACTTGTTGGTTATCAAAATAAACCCGCACGTGGTGGTGGAGGGCTGGAAAGTGTGCGAGGAATGTTTGGCTTGGCCAACATCATAATTCGCGAATTCTACATGTGCGAACCATGCGGAGCAATGACATCTGATGGACGTGCGGCGAAGCAGCTACCCAACGTGAGAGGGGTAGGGTAGCAACGCGTGATCGAGGAGCTTGTTTATCGATCGGGAAGGGTTTTCTTGTTTGCTCTTCCCTAAGGAAAAAGGGGTGTTACTTGTGCGCCTGGATAGCGTATCGGGGAGTCGGCATGTCTGGATGGATTTCAATTCAACCCGAATGGGCAAACAAGCAAACGACACCACAGTCGATAACGCTATCATCAGCCGGCCCCGGGGCTGAGGTTTGGTTTCCGGGCGCGCTTGTTCGCAACTGCGCAGTTAAAACGTGCGATGAATGACCGTGACATTTGGGTCGCGCGCGGCTTACGAATTAAGGTTTAAATCACTCCTTCCGGAATAACGAAAAGTAAAGTAGAAACATTCGACGCTTGCTTCTTTCACAAAAAGAAAGAGCAAACAATGTCGAGATTAAAACACGACGGTTAATGGGCCACAACTTCCGTCCCAGTGCACACTGTAAGGCATCATCCTATCGAATCGACTTTTTAATCCCACCCCCCCCC
>JAOEFI010000007.1:17022459-17046253 GCA_034621735.1 Anopheles plumbeus | reverse complement strand
GGTAAAGTGATGCGCCCTTTTACGATTGCAGCTCATTCGCTAATCTGTTGGCTCCATTTGATGGCGTTTTTGTTCTCGGACCGATGCATCGCCCATAACAGAATCATTGGATAAATTTACTAATCTCATTTTAAGATGATCCCCTCGCAGCTCCTCTCTACCCAACGCCAGGCGCCGCAAAAGATTGGTAATTAGTGCCGCTTTAGTCGGAGTATTCCATCAACGGCGGGACATTAAACCCAATGGAGAACGGAGCTATTACAATCGAACGATCGGACGGGAGTGTTGCAAAACGCGCCCAAATTGTTTTACGATCCACATTAAAACACATTTTTCCGTCTGAGAAGTCATCAGCGGTAAGTACTTTTTGGAGATGTTGATGGCTGGTGAGATGGAGATGAAGAAAACCTGCGAAAAAGGTAGAGAAAACACATCACGAGCTTGCCGTGCGGAGTTAATTGGCGTGAACTGCGGTTCCGTCTCAGAGTGCTAAGTAGTACAATTTGGCTCAAGACAAGCACGCGTTTGAAACCCGTCGTCGTCATAAAAACGCCAATTGCTGCGAATTATTTCCAGAATATCCAACCTTGCGAGACGGACAAGTCTTCACAAACGTCATCACCTCTAGGGAAAGCGGCGCAGAATCGTCATTAGTGTATCCTGTTCGTCCTTTCGCACATCGCACTCACCCCGTACACTATTGCGTCGCACTACACGGTTAGCAACTTCAATTTAAATAAGCTTCTGCTCAATTTAAAATCATCCCTCCATCCACCGGGCCTCGACTCAGTGCGGAGCCTTGTTTCCTGAGCCAGGATACGTTTCGGGTTAAATCACACTGACGGCTGCCGGCGAAGGAAGGGACCCTTCCTGGTTTCGGCATATTATCAGCGCGGCTCCCGGATTCGCGCAAAACCCGTTCCCGGCCCCGAGGTGGAGCTGTTGTCATGTGGGGAAAACCGCGACCTAAACCCCTTCGGTGGACCAACCAGTGCAGTATACCTGCGCGGGGGGAAAACAGTAAAATTATCGCAAGAACGAGATTAATAATTTAACTTTATTAGCGACAGGAGTGCCGTTTCCCGGCGAAAAAGCGTAATCGCCCTCGGTTCGTCGAGCTCGTCGTCGAGTGTTTGGCTGGCTGCTGGCGGGATGGTTGAAAGTCACAGAAGTAATAACGACAACGACACCGAAACCCGACCGCACCCAAACGACGCGGTTCCGCGAAGCCGCGGACTCACGGGGCACGCCAAGGACGAAGGATCCCATCCAAAGTTCGCACCGTATCGGTCGCACTCGCTAGGTGTGTACGTTTTCCGGCGCGTTCCGGGCGGTTTGAGGGGGTAGGGGGTTGATCCAAAAACACATCTAATTTCGTAGCACTTGGCTGAATGTTTGAGCAGGTGCTGGGAACCGGCGAAGGCTCGCTCGGATCGCTCAGGACTGCGAGGACCGTGGGAAAGGATGCCCGGAATTTACGGTGTCAATAGTTAATGCCAGTTTCTCGCCGGCTCCGCAGAACCCCCGAAGTTCTCCTCCCAAAGAGAGAACTTCAAATTCCGTCTAATATACAACCGGTATGAAGGGAAAACTATTCATCCGTGTGGCCACCGGTGGTTTCCATGATAAGTTATGCAAGAACATATGGAACAGCTGTAGCCACCTTCGGAAGCCGTACGGAACTGCTTTAGATCGGATCATAAAATATGTACTTACGAACATCTTATTAAAGTGTACACGAGAACTCCATGATATTTCATCCAATTCATCAAAACAGGACAAGGAACATATTATGCTAAGGATTTCGCAAACGGAAGAAATCATTGCGTTACAAAAAAAAGCATGGAACAGTGTTACAATTTTGAAAACCGAGCCGGTAGTAAATTTGAAATTGAATCATCGAACGGCTAGCGGCTTGAGCACGGATTGGAATTAGATACATGCATCCCATGCTCGGCCGAACGTACGAACCAACCGAATGTGTCCTCCAGCTCACCAAACATCATTTTCCCTCTTTCCGACGCCTCTCCAGCAACCCCGAGTATCGTGGCCGTGTAATCTGCCCGATTTCGTTGTTGGAAGATACCAATGCGATTGGAAATAGAAAAAAAATCCATCCTTGCCTGGGCGAGTTCTCTCTTTTTCTCCCTTTCTTCCCTTCTCCCTTCCTCTATTTCTCCGTCTCTTCCGCTCTCGTTCTCTCCCTGTCCCTGTAGGACTCCCCGAGGACCCCAATGGGTGGCCAATTTAATTAAATGGAATTGATTTTAAGTAATAGGATAAATCGAGGATTATGTAGACACTTTATGGCATCACAAATTTGCTCTTTCTTCTGTCGGCTTTTTCGTTTTTGGCTGTGTCGTGTCGAGCGGGCTATACTGCCAATCCCATCGCTAAGACATCGGCTGGAATCGGGCGTTCTTCGTACACGGCTGGCCTGGACATGTCCCATCCTTTGCCGAAGCTCATCCGGTAATGCTTTCTGCAACGAAAACAACGCCAGCTAATGGCGTGATGGTGATGTGTTCGATTGGGTCGAGCGGATTATCGTTAGTGCCAGGATTCTGTTCCCCACTGTCTGCTTTTTCTCTGTTAGCATCGCAGCACAACTCGCCCTCTGATATGTCGCCAGTCCATCGCCCGCCTCGTCGACTGGGCAAGCTATAGGGAGGAAAGCAACACCCTGTACCAAACCAAGTTAAACCCTTAACCCACTAAAGACGATAAGGACAACTGGTTCGAACCGCTGAAACGCGTCCCAGCATCGCAGCGTAGTATCGTCAAGGGCAATATTTCGTCGACATGCGATATCCTTACTCGGCCTCGGGTCTCGTAAGATGGAAAAAAGCACTTCGGCGGGTAGTCTGCTTCTTAGCCGCTTGCGGAATCAACCCCGGAGCGTATCTACTTTCGAGGGCAATTTCATTAAATTTGAAAGAAAATATGAAACCCATAACTAACGGGGCACCGAGGGGACGACGACAGACGAGCGGGATGCAGAAAACCGATGCCAGCCGATGAGAATGAACGGCTCCCGTAGGAATGTAAGCCATTGCGCACGATTTATTCCGATGTCCTTCGACGGGCAAACGGGTACTCGGATGATACCGGCATTCGTAGAAGAACTGGCGGCATGAGACCAAACACTTTAACGAAACTGTTGCGTAGAATGAGTAGGATACTCATTTTGGTTTTCATTCCCATTTTTCGTTCGGTTGGCGCAATGTTTAATGAACCATCACTGAACATGATGAAAGAAGTAGTTTGAATGCAGTCATGACCATTAAAGGTTTACTAATCACCATCAGCGAATATTCGACAAATATTCGACCGTACCGGGAAAAGAGAACAGCAGTATCGAGTGATATTAATAATAAAAACCAACCTACACTGATCAGCAATTTTTTTTTTAATTCAGCCACCGGGAGACACTACCCTAACCCCTTACCTTAAAACAACTCACAACAACCAGATTCACCACACAAATTTACTACGACACCTCGACACAACACCTCAGGCCATTCGATTATAAAAAAATTACACTCCATTCCACAAAATAAAACAAACAAAATCACCCGACATAATCGAACGCCCATAGAGAAAATAAGCACATCAGAACTACGTTTCTCACACTTTAGATAAAAATTACACTCTACTACATAAAACAAAAACACAAAATCGCACGACACAATCGAACGCCATTACGTTCGCCATCACTACATTTCTCACACCCTCGCATCGACCTGATTGGACCACTTCACCATCGGCGGATAACCATATTGCCGGACGATGCTTGATAAACACACAAGCTGGCTGGACGCCATCCCACTACCGAGCATTACCGCTGAAACCATCGCGCGCGCATTCATATCGAGATTAGGCGTACACACGGTCACGAAAGTCACCACGGACCGCGGTATTCGCGAATCAGAAATATTTCGAACTATTTCAAAAATCTTGGGAATTGATGACCTCTGAACTGCGGCGCATCATCCGCAAACGAACCGACTAATCGAACGCGTACACCGGCAACTGAAGGCAGCAATCGTTTCCCACGACCGCACGCGCTGGACCGAGGTTTTACCGATCGCACTTCTGGGAATGCGATAGACAGTGAAAGGAGACTTAGGTACCTGGATAATTTGTCGAAACTAGCACCACTTTACTCCCAGCGACACCAGAGTTCATACAACAATTCGGAACCATCATGCACACGCAACGAAAAGAACCCACACAAAACCCACTTTAACACCAACGTATGATGACCCGTTCCGGTCGGTAAAGCAAAAAAAAACAAAACAGTTATCGTCGACGTCAGAGGAAAGAAGACGGAAATATCCAAAGTCGTCTCAATAAGGACGCATACACAGATAAAGCAGACGCGCCGGCTGTCGCCACAGCTGATACACCTGCGCCTGCACCAATCCCAAAGCCAAACTAAAGACGGTGGCATTGAGGGTCCCCAAATAAAGTGCAGCTCTCTCTTAGCATATCCATCCAACGAGTAAGACTTTCACCTGAAGCTTTTCCTCCACAGTAAATCCGAAGGCGCTTGATCGCCAAACTTAAAATGTTTCCATTTTCAACTAATTTAACAAAATGATTTAAAGCTGACTAGAAACTAAACTGAAAGTGAAAGTCCAATGCGGAGTGAATGCGTAAACCTTTCCGTCCAACTTTTCCCAGTTCCCATTCCCTTCAAAAACCCTGCAAACTACCCTTCGCTATTCTCAATGCCAAAAAACACGGGCCCGGAAAAAAACTCTTCAACAACATACAAAATGAGGATCATTTTATAGATACATGCTTGACGTTTGAAATATTTCTTCCCCTGTCACTCACGAGAAAAAAACGGGCGCCTCTCCACCATTTTTTTGCTAGAAAAGGAAGAAACACAGCAACCTCGAAAACTAAAGCTTTGAAAAAAGTGACCTATCAGCGCCGAATCATTCCGCAATAAATCAGATTTAATATTTTATGAAAACGGCATGTGCCACCGACGCAGCACACAGTCACATGCTCAATCGTCAGGGTGTGGCACCAGGGCACGGTCACATGAGTGCACAAAGAAGGAAAAAAGGCACTGCCCCAACCTCGCCACGGCAAGACTCACGCCCTATGATGCCAGCTCGATGGGTCCTTCGTCAGGAGTCGGTGAAATGGCAAAAAAGTGATGTAATAACGCTGGAATTTATGAGCGCTAAAGATGGTTTTGATAAGCGTTTCGTTTAAGTTGAAGTGAGTGCTATCTTTAGTGTTTTCGGTGCTACCGCGGCCATTGCTTTCCCCTTTTCGTTCTCGGGTCCGCCTCACCTCGGCACCTCCTGCGGAAACCTTTGGTGAGGGAAAAACTATGCTCTCAAGGAAAAGCGTGACTGGGGAAATTTTACCACCTCTTGGAGCGAGCATGATGGAATGGGCAGTGAAAAGTCCGCACCACGTACCATTCAGTCCATGGGAAAAGGAAAAAGATGCTTCCCGGATGTGAAAATTCGTCACATGTGCCACGAGCGAGAAACCCGGGGAGAATTTCATAGTTTTAGGAGCGAGTAAAATTACACACTTATCGTGCATTCGAGAAATGGTTTTCTCAAACCACCAAGTTTGATGGTAAAGGTAATCAACGGCTTATCGTAGATTGCTTTATGTACAAACCACGCATCACTCCCCGACGACTTAATACAAATCTGTATAAAGTGGTTGAAACAACCAAACGGAAGTGATTATGAAGCAACGGCATTACGACGGCATTACCCCCATTTTAAAACGCAGTAGTGTGAACAAATTATCGAATTATTCCCACATTCCCGTAGTCCACGTTCCTGAAGTATCATAACTGTGAACACATGCTGCTTGCAGAAACATTCCATCCATTCTACGAACCAAAATAGATACCGAAACAATGTCCCGAAAATAAAGGGAAACAGTTCAAGCCTCCCATGTCGACTCGTACCATTCACCCCGCCCGGCCTACCGAGGGCACATGCTCGGTGATACGAAAAAATATGAGCATTAAAAATTATGGTTCATCAAATGAAAGCGATGCTCCGTTCGCTTCATTTCTGCCCTTTTACCCACCTCTCCACCGCCACTGGAGGAAAGTCATCTGGCATCGGACTACCCACGCAAAAGGGAGGGGGAAGAGAAAGGATATGTGAGCGATGTCTGTACGAGAAGGCGGTCGGATGTTCGTATTTTATGTTCTTCCTGCATGCTTATTCTCATCCTAGCCCCAAGACGCCCTTCCTGCCGGCAGGACATCTGATGGAATTGTGCGAGCAGTGAAAGTGGGGTGATTTCTGGCGGATTTCTCCAACCGGTTACCACCTCTCGGCGTTCTTTTCCAGCCCGGTCTTTCTCTTTCTCTCTCTCTCCAGTTCGTTTTCATATAGCAATAGAGCGCCGACGACAACGCAAAACAGACAGTCGCTTCGCTCGAGGACGAATGCGATAAATTTATCATTAAATGTATAGGAAATGGAAAACTGCTTCCCATTCGCCCGGTTTTCCCATAATTCGCCTTTTTTCGAGGTTTCTTTCCTTACGTTTTTTTTTCTCTAGAGAGCTCGAGAAAAAAAGGGAGAAATGTACAGAGGCTGAGAAATGGGGAACACCTCGAAATGAAGACTGCTTGACTTCGCCAGCCGAGCTGCGCCTCACAGATCAGACACCTCCGTTGGGGAGGACTGTTGATCATCACTCTTCGATACAATTCTAGAGCCCCTTGTATGTAGTGGGCTGCGAGGGCGGAGTGGCGGACTGGTAGGCGAACATTAACGAAAAGAGACGAATGCCAGCTGGTCCTCCCTGCCGCCGGAAGCCGTCCCAAGAAAGCCCCATTAGTTGCAGGACATTAATTTCCTCTCGAAGCATTATTTATCAATAATACCCCGGTGAAGCCCGCCTCGGAGCGCACGAAGACTGCCAAAAGTGCCACGCCACGGTTGCCAATCGCTTCCGCAGCTTCATCGAACAGGATAAGGTGCTCCAGTTCGATGATGTCCCTCTCCATGGTGACACACGTGGGTGATGGTGGGGTGAAGGTAGCATTCTCGGCAAGGACAACGGTTTCCGATTCTGTTCCTTCCACGGCTTGAATCTGTAGCATTCCTGAACCCAGGATTGGAAAGCTGGTTTCGAGGTACGCTGCAACGAGAGTAAGTGTTTCCGTTTGTTCGACATGACGTAGAACGAAAGCTCAAAAAGGGTCGTTAAGCGATTGGAAGTCGTTGTGTGGATCCAATACTGAATTTATATGTTTGATTCTGTGTTTCTGGTATTTGTTTCTTCTATTTACCTGCAATCATTTGCTGTGTCATGTGTTTCTACAGATTAGCTACAAGTGTACTTGTTTTCGTGTTTAGCACTGATCCTTAATACACGCGCTCTATCCTTTTATAAACAATTTCATTTCAATTATGTTTCTTATAATCCATTATATATGAAAACAACATTCACTACTGACTGTTTGTATCCATGCTAGTTAGGTACACACATTTTGCAATTAAAAGTACTCAAGTACTTGTAGTACAAGTACTTGAAGTACATTAAACTGAAAATAAATTAATACTCATATAAAACAATCTCATACATTTCATTCAATGCGTCGCGCAGTTAACTGAAAAATCGCAAACACTACGTGCATTTGAAGACATCAATTTTTTCCGCCCACAAATGTAATAAATAGCCAAAACGATACTCCCCCCATTCGCTTATCGAACTCCTACCAAGAAATGGAATGAAGAAAACGAAAATAAAATACCATAAATACTTCACGCACTTTTTCCGGGGAAGGGGAATTAAATTATTTCGCACATCCATCGATTCCTTCGGCCCGTTGTCGGAGCCGGTGCTACCGGAGCCTGCTCCAGCAGGCACCACGATTGAGACGATTAATATTCTCGAATTTCTGCCTCTCCTTTGAGCCAGCTCTATCCATCCTTCCCGTGGAGCTTTTGGAGCCTACGGCGAAAAGACCAATTTCTAGTGTTATTCTATTCACCGTACATCGCCGGAGGTGGTGGTATTGGAGCAGGAAGGTATTGGCATAGAAGCAGTAGGGGTAGGAATTTGCTTGCAAAATAAAAATGCGAAAAGAATCATCAATAAGTAATATTGCTTCATTTTTCCGCTTTCCTCGATAAATCCCGCAGCGCTTTCAGTGCTCGCGCGAAGGAAATGTATTCTCGGGAAAACAGACAGGCAAAAACACCAAATTGAGGCAAAATGTCACCATAAACTGATCGAGAAACTCGCAATGAATCTTTCCTTTGCGTCCAAAGCATTGTCGGACAAAAAAAAAGAAGGGGCGTATACCGCGCCCTCGCATTTGTTCGGTATCAATTTGGTATCGCTTTCATTAGGAATCTGGAACTCATGAATTTTGAGTCCTTTCCGCACAGCTAGTAAAGGATCCCCTAAGGAAACAAAGCTGGATGGCGAAGAGCACAAGTAGTAAACCCCCACTCTCCTCTATCCACAGACTGATTTAAATTAGACGAGAAGATGCGGACGCGAATAAACGCAACGAACGAAACGAAGGACAGAATCGCATAAATTGTACTTTTATTTATTATTAAAATGTCATACCGAAGGGCTCGTCCTGGCTGCTACATCCGGAGAGTTGAATCTCTGGGTGACAAGCATGGTTCGTGCAGGAACGCGAACTCATATTTCATGCGGTTTATGCTGCTTATGACAACACGAGCACACGGAAAACCCCACCACGGTTGGTTGGAAACCGGGAAAGGCGTGGGTGGAAATGCACATTCTAGGACGACCCCGGGTGGAAACTGTTCCTTTCACTTCCGCTTTAGAACTTTGAATGGGCGGAAAAAATATAATAAAGAATAAGAAACACATACCAACAAAGTCTATAAGTCCTGCGTTGCCTTTTCCTCCAAATATGGGTTTCCATTTTATCGGCTTTTCTCCCCTGGTATGCTTCATTACCCGATTTCATTTTTAAATGTCGTTCATCTTTGTCGGGGCTGAATTGTTGATAAGAATTCGGCCAGAAAATGTTTCCAGTCGGCACACCAATCATGTGATTGTGAGCCGTGTTAACCCATTTTTTTTTAATTTACGCATTACATATTAATATCAGATCCTGTAGATAAAATTCAAGTGAAAAACGAAGCAAACAAATATATGCACGACACAATCTGCTGCAAGATAACTCCATTGCGAGCTTCAAAACCGAATATATGATATGAGATATGAAGAATCGATTTATTTTGCTCTAAGCAATTTAAGTGGAATTAGAATTAACGTGACCTAATTTTATCTATCCACGTCGTACTATTTACAATGTTTCCCATATCCCTCACCCACAACATCTGGGATCTCCGAAACGCCTTTCAAGTATCTACTTACTTTCCGAACTCTTCTTGCTTCATTGCATAACATTCGGTTTTAAAACTTCCGCCTGGAGAAGCAAAGGGCATATTTTAGCGCAGACATCCTTCTCCGAGGATATGCTCGATAGGATGAATGCTGCCGACGTTAATGGGGTCTGCGTCTTATCCGGATTTCCTCCAAACCAGCGACGTGTCGGCGCCAGGCGCAGTTCTTAATGAGTGGCACGTGTGTTACGAGTTGTTTACGCAAGAATAAAGACAACACCTTCGTTGAGCGATATCTCCGGCAGGCGGCGAAGCAAAGCAAAAAATTCGGCGAATATCCTTACCATCATCTGAGACGTTGAAAAGAAACATTGAGGTTTTGGAAACGCAATTTTACAACAACCTCTCCTTCCTTACAGGAATGGAAGATTTTGCATGTCTGTTTCTTGAACGATTCGTGGTTCTTGTAAACAGATAATAAAATTAGTTCTATGTAGTCGGAAGGAAGGTTCCACTTAAAGAGCAGCAAAACAGAACAATAGAAAGAAACCCGTATTACTGCAGACAAAGACTAGCGGGGAGGAAATTTGAGTCACAGGCTTACACGTGCTTGTGGGAAACCAATTGAATAACGTCGTTTTAATATCGCGCGAAATTAAGAGAATCGAAATTCCACAATCGGTAAGATTCATACATCCTTTTTATAGAAGAATAGCAGAAAGCAGCATTGAAAGGACACGACGCTTGGGTTCGGAGGATGATTTGTTTCCTCAAAAGAAGACAAGATCAGCAACACCGAACAAAGAGAACAGAGGGGGAACAACCAGATGCAAGGAAGAGCGACGTACAAAACTTCGCAACGTAGCCGGTAGGAAAACTTTGCAGTTGAAAACTCAATCCGATAACGATAACGATGACAAAATCCCCCTATACCTAACCAAATTCCGGAAAGGATGATACCACATTTTCTTTTTCAGTGCTTTCCATTCATGCACATGGAGCGCACGGTACACTTGAACCATCCGAGAACTAGTTTGTGAAGTGAACATTTCTGTAACCTATAATCTCAACTTAGATCTTATTAAAATGTTGGCCGGCCAGGACAGACAGTTCACATATTCCTCCTTGCATTGAAAGGGTGAAGTATGTTTGGTTCTAGCAGGAGCTCATCGGAGTGATCCACACTTCCATGTAATAAATTTCTAAATAAACATTCTATGCAAATGGAGGCGCATGGTATATTTTTAAGGATATTTTTACCTCCAAGTACAATGGGAAAGCTGATGGTGACACTTGAATAAGTAAATATTTTCAGCTCAGCTTTCCAGAGAATGTTTGTCTCGTGATTTTGGGACAAACAAACACTGCTCGATGCTCGTACTATCGCACATTAACAACACTTCAAACCAGATCCGGAGAAAATAAGCCAATTACTTGATAAACAAGGAAACAAAGTAGCGTTACTTTTCACCTCTAGTTTACATGACCAGAGAGGTTATCGCTAAAAGAGTAACACCCTTCAAGGCAAACCCTCTTCCTCGCCACAAGTCGCCGGAAAAGAAAAACAATCAACATTCGATGAAAGAAAAATACTGCGGCCGTCCCTCGTTAACCCATTTTCTGCAATTTCCGGAATACTTGCCGAACGGGGAGGAGACCAGAGGGAAAAACATAAATCTGTTTTGCTCGCGTTCTTCCCACCATCTTCCCCGGAACATTCTGGCATCTCGCTCTACCTATAATTTCTAAAAGCAACTCGCTCCGCCGAACGCCCCATTCCGCTCTTGGGGCGCCTTTTGAACTCTGTTATGTTTTTCGCAGTCATATTTTTGTGTTTGTTGGGAGAACCGTGCTTGCCCAACCCGGCAGAATGTGCGTTTCTTCCCCCGCCTTCCGGCAGAATACATCGTTCGCCCAGCAGCACCATTGACGTCAATGGGAGTGAAAAGTGAAAAACATCGCGCCCCAGCATGGCACACGCTCGCGAAAGGTCGTACGAAAGCGAAAGAAACTTCTCGATAGGTAAAAATAAAACCGAAAAAAGGTTGAAAAATAAAATAACGCCTTACTGTGGCCTCCCGAAACACTGAACTATGTATCGAATACGGAATAGGCGAGGGGCGACAGGATTTAGCGTTTAAAAAATCCAGAATCCAGAAAGTAAGAGAACTGACGGTTCATCCATTCTGACAACGGAGGGTGGCTTTTCTCGATACTCTCTCGAGTAGGGAGGAATTTGGTTTGCATTTGCCATTTTTCCAACCACACTCACAGGGAAAAGTAACGAGAAATACCGGCACGCTCGCGGGTGGCCGAGACAGGGTGGATGGGATAAAATGTTAAGAAAATCACGTTTCATTTGTCTTCGTGTTTATTCACGGGCGTTGCTTTTCGTGTTAGTCCTTAGGCGGCACGGTTTCGTGCGGAGTCCGTGTGGATTTTGCTTTAAAATCACGGTTGTTTGGATTTAAGTATTTGCGATGGATTATTCTACAACATGACTGCCAAAGCGTTTGGCCCGACCCTGGTATTGGCGCCGAAATGTAGGCTTGTGCCCGATCTTTGTGGCTGTTTAGATTAAATTAGAATTAAGGCAAGACAGCGCACATATGTGTGAGTGAAAGGTAATGAGTTACAGGACTCAGTTGGCTCGAAAGGCTATATTAGGATAACGATTAGGAAATAAATTGTCTTCTCAATAAGTAAGCCGAGCAGTCAACGTGATATTCTTCTTGTTCATTTCTAGAAAACACAGAAAAATATAAATGGCGAAAACATTGGAATGTAATAGAACGTGTCCGTCTACTTTCGCTCGTATGTGTTTTTGTTGTAAATATTCAAACATATGACATAGGAAAGGTAATTTTTTTGCCAAATCGTCAATTTATTATCTAATATTCTTTATAATCCAATTGCAAACTCGTTTCAGTTTATTTAATAGAAACCTAACTTACTATGCTAATTGCCACCTACCTTCCTTTTCCGGTATTTCGTTCTGTTTTTGCGTGATTCTGATGTTTTCAGATTCAGCTGATTTTTCTGCTGCGCCCCCACGTATTTTACTTGTCACTCACTGTACTTGACAGGCGTGAGAAAGCGGCTTCCTTTTTTCACGTTCATGGATGCCCTTTTTCCTCGGGTTTGTTGATTGTTTCAGTGCCCCCCATTCTTGCCCTGTTGTTTTCTCCTGTGTCTTCGGCCCTAACGATTGCTTTCCATGTTCTGTTTTCTTAACCGTTCCTCACATTTATTCTATTTATTCCGGAATAAGAGCGGTCTCGCAGATGTCTCACAGGAGTTCATTTGCTCTCGCAACGATCGCAGCAGGTCGTGTGCGTGCAGCATAAACACCAGAGCGCTTCCCGAAGACGATGGACACGTGCAGTTGCTGTCTCCTTCCTGCACGTGTCCGTTAGAACCGATATCGAACCGAGTGGCACGAAAATAGCTCCATCGAAAACTTTCTTCGAAGATACCTGTCAGTGACAAAGAACCCGACCCGATCGCGACCGTAGTGTTTACCACAGGCGGATTGGGGCGAATAAGGCAAAGTACATGGCGGCAGGAAGTGGGACACCAGCAAAGGAGCAAAAGGTCGAAGCCGAAGTGAAAAGTGGGCTCGCCACATGCGCTCAGCTGATCGTGTCCACTTTTCCTTTCGAAAGAGGACAGAACGTTCACACTCACGCTCATTTCGGGCCATTCCTTGCACTGTGGTGCTGTTTCTCTTGCACCACAGCACCAGCACCTCGCTCAGCTGTTTGCTCGCGTGACGTGCCGCACGGTGAAATGTAAGTTCGTTCGTTCACACCCGCGTGTTACGGCCGGGAGAGCGAACAAATTGGACGTTGGTTATATACTTTTCCTGAAATAAACCGTCCATACCAGCTGCCACGCATACACAGACGACAGCAGCAATGGCACGGATTTTGCGTATTAAATAAACTACCGGCACGTCCCCGAAGGAACATTCACTCACACGCAGAAAGTCTCCGAGAGCAACATCAGGAAGGACGTTCGCTGAAGGCGTTGAGATTGCGCAACAGAACAATTGCACGCGCCCTCTCTCCGTTGGGTAGCAATTTTCCAGAACGAAGAAGGAAATGAGCCTCTCTCAGCTGGAGCACGTATGAAATCGACAGTGGATGCGGGTGAACGAACGGTCCACACGAAGCAGGTCCAGGATTCGACACGAACAGAATCACCGAACGTGAACTTTTGACAAGCCGGCCATGATTGTATTAGTAACCGGCTGTTTTCCATCTCATCCGCGGAGCATGCGCACAGACACACACATGCACAAACGAGGAAAATCGAATGACATCCCGACGAACTCTGCGAATCTTGCATATTCTTTATTTCGTCCTCGTTTCGAAGAAAAACGTAGCCAACACATTTCTGTTTCTTGACTTCCAACGATTTCGCCAAACTTGGCGATGGCGAAGCCTTCGTTAGTTTCGCTGAAACTGAACTCAATGTACAGGTGTAGTACATCTTACGCATCACGAAGTACGTTTTCGTTTCTTTGTCCATGTAAATACGTCTCGAACACCATCTGTTGCATTTGCACTAACGTCGACATTTGGCTTGCAGTCGGCATAGCGGCCACGTATGGGTAGATTCGCGTCATAAGAAAATCATGCACCGATTTGCTGTGTGACGAGTCCGTAGGTAGTAGGAAGCATACATTTGCACTTTCCGTGCCAAGCGTAGTCACAGTACTTTCCGCTCGTCCGAAGCATTCGTCTACTGCCGTAAACTCGATGTTTTCCAACAGCGTAGTTTCCAAGTCTGGGAGCTGCTGCTTTTCTGGTTGTTCGACGGACACTGCACTTACCGTGGAGCGAGATCCTTCAGCATACATCACATTCTGTGTGCCAGCACCACTTCCTCTTTGCCGACCTTCATTACTTTCCATCTTACGCAGAACTTCTGCGCGCAGAAAATCCATTTGCTTGAAATACGGCCACTTGCTGACAAAGTCCGGTCCTATAATTAATTCCGATCGCAGCTCACGACGATATGTAATGGTCAAGTTACGCCATTTTGCTAAAAGGATATTTCCTATCATGGAAAGCAATAATCTTAGTCAAATAAATAAACCAACCATTTGAACAACACTTGCAAACCTTACTTGGTACTGCCATTTCACGTTCCAGCAGTTCCCATCTTTCGTTGACTTTCTTATTCGTTTGGCGTCCGTGTGGCAAGGGATTCTGCTTCATCAGCTGAATTAATTTGCTAACATTAATAGAACTTGGCGGAGTCGATTTAACTCGTATAGAAGACATTGTAGATGTATTTTTCTGTTTGATGCAAAATACTTCCCCGAACCAGCGAGCTGGTGCTTTTCATTACAGAAGTTTGCTTGATGACAGATTCATCTATTCCAATGAGCCTATGATGGAAACTAAAATTCTATTTTAAGGTGTCTAAACACGGCTTGAGATGAAAACTGGAATGAAGCAATTTTGACAAACTTTACAAAACTTCATTTTTCCGATAGCTAGTTTTTATTCGTAATTATTTCTAAGGAACAATTTCAGCCAGTTCTCCAAATCATATATTTATAAATTCTTTTTTTTTTTGTAAAGATAAGTTATGCAATTTAAACAGAATACTAACATGAGCAACACGTTAGAAGGGAGTACAGCCGTGTGGAGACAGCCGAAATCTGCCACACATGCCCAAGTAAAATTATAGTGACGCGAACATTGAATAATCATTTGAATCAACCACTTATTGCTCTAGTAATAAGCTGCAGAATCTGAATGCGAGTCTGGATATTCTGCTGCGGAGATAGCCGACGCATTAAAGGGGCCAAACACGCTAGGAAGGCCGTATCCTGATCAGCGTCGATGATTTCATTCGACAGGGTAGGATATCCTTGGTGCACTTTTCCATCGTTTGAACTATCACAGCTCGCTTCTCTTGAAACCGATTTGTTTCGAGTACGGAATTTATTATTGAAGGTAACTTCACCGCAATCACTCATGCATTCTTCCAATTGCAAAATAAACACTGGTTGCGGGTCAGACTGAACTGGCGATGGATATAAGTAGACGTGCTCATCATTACTGTCAACATCTGCGCTGCTTGCATTGGATATCAGCTTCGTGCATGCCGGTTGTGGTTCTGCAACTTCTTTTGATAGTTGTATGATTGCACTCCCGCGCCGATTTCGTCCATCTTCTCGTTCCCGCTTCTGGCGAGAGCCTTTTCTAAGCCTGAAATGGCCTTTGAGGAAGCTCATATGATCAATATACAACCACTTAGAAATTTGCTGTTCACCCTTCTCCATGCGCCTCAGTTCACGCCGGCAACTATCACGTAACGTTTTCCAGCGTATCTTTAACTGTGGGACTAAAGAGAAAGAGGGGCCCATTTATAATAAGTTTGCAGTGGGTCTACTTGAATAACGCCTCCTTACCGGTCCAGAGCTTGAAAGCCAGCTGTTGAATGTCTTCCCAATCCTTATGCGTAGTAGCAATTCGTCTGCTGAGAAACTGTCTATGCCATAGCTTTGGCCGGTCTCGTACGCATTTAATTAGCTTCAACGTTGCTTCAACGTTGTATTTCCCATTTCTACGCGGCTTGCAGAGTGGTCTTGATTCATCCGAAACGAAGTGAGGTGCTGTCACAAAGTCTCTCATTGCAAATGATTGTGGTCGAAATGCTGCTAGAAAGATTAAATGATTACTTCCCTTCCTTCATAAGTTCACAAACTACATAAAGCAGTTGTGCGAACGATGTTTGTTTTTCATTGCTGCCAAAGGGTCTTACTGCTGCGATGCGCAAAGCAATGACCACGCAATACAAAAACCAGCGCACGTTCAAGTTCGTTTGCGTTTTATGTGAGATGCAAAGTACACTGGCATGTACCATCACGCTAGCTTGTTTTGGAAAGAGTTGGAATATCCTAAAATGGTTACCTTTGCCAGGAACGACGCAGAAATTTAACTACCAAGGACGTTGATGCCAGCTGCAGCTGCACGTCACGGAACGTGTGGACGAATAGGATTTCTTCACGTTCTGGAGAACACTGAGCGCGTAGGCCATAAACGCAAGATAGTTTTTGACACGTTATACCCAAAAACAGCCTTTGGCATGCGCACTCCAGCAACGCACGTACAGATAGAGTCAGTGCGGAGCTGTCACACTTAACAAAAGTTTTACGATTACTATCAACATACCATTGATTCACCAATGGCACCCGATTGGAGTTACTTCGATTTGGATGTTGGTAAGAGCACCAGGTTGACACTCTGGATAGTAAGCTGCAGAGAAATACGTTTACTGCTTAGTGTACGTTTTTTATATTTATTTAGAGACTTTGCACACTTGGCGTCATTCGTCTCTCTCACTCATAGCGAGGACTGTTTAGATATTTTTACAGCATCCCTGCGTCTTTAGACAATGGCTATTGAGAAGCCAATATCTGGTCCTAGTGTGCGTGACATTACGCAACCGATCGCAGTTGTTTGTAATCATTCGCCAAGTGTCGCAAGATTGTGTAGGTGGGTTTTGCCAACTTAGTATCTGCGCAGCCATGCAGCGCCGACAAGATAAGGAGTGTAGTTTGGGTTAATCTTGATTGGAAGATATCAATTTAACATGTAGTTTTTATTGCCAATTATTGCCAAAAATTGTACACTCATGTACATCGAACTTTACTACATACATCATCCTGGTGAGTAAATTTCAGTCTCACGCGGTGCGTTAACCTTCATACGCATACCGGGGAATATTTTTGCTGATGCGTATAGTTTGTTTCCGATTTTTCGTACATATCTCTTTATCTATTTTTGCATGCTTTATTGTTGCCTCTTGACCAAAACTCACACCGTCCACGATAGTCAATCAGCTCATAGACTAATCATATATTTTATCTCCACAGCAACTCAATCTAACAAGATAAGTGAAACAGCAAAATTTCGAGAAGAGTCGTACCGCGCTGAACAAAAATAAGAAGGTGCGGAAACGTGATGTTTTCTAACATAAAGAAAACCTCCATGTTGCGTTGTAATGATTCTATGCGCGTTAACAGGGTGTTACAAACATAATGTTAATGAAGCGAATAATCGGCGTGAAACCATAAAAAGAGTGCGCAGGTTCCACCGAGATTTGAACTCGGATCGTTGGATTCAGAGTCCAAAGTGCTAACCATTACACCATGGAACCGGTCGAAAGTGGCGAGTAAATTTGTCATTTTTTTTCATTTATCATTAGTTTTATAAATCATTACTGTTCTGTCTAATTGAACAGGGACAGAAACAGGACGACTAACACGAATAGCAAATCCTCAATCTTAATAATCGTTTTAGGCTATAGGAATATGCAGACGATACATATTGGATCGTTTGTCTACTACTAACATACTACATATTTGCAAGACTGTCGAATCTCATCCTTTACATTCAACTAATAACAATAATCGCTCGTCTTTCATTCGACCGTTTGAGGTGGGGAAACATGAAACGGTAAAATAATTACCTAAAATCACAAAGCATTTCTAATCATCTCATCATTTCTTTGTCTATTTTCTTCGCAACCCACAAATTAAGAGGAAATAAAATAAGCCACTTCCCATAAACGAACGAGAAGCGATCCTGGAAGCACTAGCAAATTCAAATTGAAAAGCTCGAAACTTCACAAATGTGAAGTTTTGATGCTCTAGGCCGACGCCACCCTAAGAAATTCGTAAAGGGATGAAAAGTTCCTGCAGGCAGGGTTCGGGTGAGTGTCTGCGGCATTTGTGACAGTTTTGCCGTCTCTAATTAACGCCCGGCCTCTAATTAGGCAACGATGGGTGTTATTTGCCGGTTGCAATTGGTCTTCCATTCAAGGATGCCCCTGTCGCTCGCAATCCTCCGGCATCCGCTCGAAATATAGAATACACTTTCCGAACAATGCTGTAAGTTGATGAAGTTGCTCGGTTGCTCTGCCTGAAGACATGGCCGGACTGAACCGCCCTGACGCGATCCCGCGAATATCCGGCAAAGAGCATCCCAAGCTTGTGCATGGTTGAGTGTAATTAGCCAACGTTTTGGCGTCCCCTGTCTATGCTAGGACTATGGGGGTGTGCTTATCTCTGCTCACAGAAATCCAAGTTCTGTTCATAGAGGTTGGAACACGGTGCCAAAGTCAAATCAGAGTAAATTTAATCAGACAGTCTCGCCTGGGAGATGAAGCATGTTTGGTCTCAGAAGTTGTCAAGTTGCACAGGGAAGGAGACAAATTTCGCAAAGCGCCGGGTGTCCTTTTCCGCGATGAATGCGGCCTTCAGGCGCCAGAATAATCATTTTCGCCAAGCATTGACAGTATGTGCGCTAGGTGGATGCAAAAGTTCTCGGAGCGAAGAAAATTACATATAATTTTAATTTAGCCACGTGATAATTCGTTCACGGCCACGAAGTACTTCTGGTCCTGCACCGTTTGCTGCGACAGAAGCCAAGCTAATTCTTACGATTACCCCAAATCAGTAGCTCATCCAGGTGGCACCGGGAAATTTCCAAATCCAAACGGTCCTGAAAAACGATACCCAGCGGTATACTGAATGCATGCCAGAATGCATACAGTGAATTGCCGGATACCTACAGAGGACAAAGTTTTTACCAACCATCGGGTGGAAGTAATTTAAATTCAAAATGTGATCGTTGGGGGAAAACTTTTGTGCCCTCCACCACCATACGTCCCACGACGGTGTTGTGATGTGTGGCCGATTGGAGTACGACACCATAAGAACATAAGCGACGAACAGCATCATTGTCGAACTAGCGGATCAGCAGCCAAGGTTTTTCAGGCGGAAAAAGGATACTGGCCTCCCAATGGTACCGAAGGGAGATAATTTGCCACCGACTGCACACTAACTATCTTCCACCCGCTTTTCGCACGCAGTACTCCAAACTCCATTGGAAACTCCATTGGAACGTAACAATTCGTCTTGGAAAAATATTACCTCTAAGTTAGTTGGTTCCTGAGGCGTATTGGGATTTTCTGCCGCTCTCGTAGGGTGGTTCGATTGTAAATTAGATACTGAAACTCGATCTGATGGAGTGCAGTGTAGAGTTTTCAGTTTATGAGCACCTTCCGTGGAATAGCTTTTGCAATCCTTCTCCTTTTATTTCGCTTCTCGCCCTCAGCCAGTTTAGACTGGGAAACTTTCCACTGCATCCCTGGATCTGCAAGAAAATCACACATTTTCCACTAAGTTACACAATTTCACGTTCCCGTCGATTGGGGGCCAACTTCGCTGGTGGAAGAAACATCATCCTGTAATCGAACTGGCACCTCCCGAGCTACTTACTGCCTCTTGCGAGGATTGAAACTTTCCCCGGAAACATTTAGTTCAGGAAGCGATATTTGCTTCCATTTTGCTTTTCGTTACCTTGTTCCTTTTCATTTTATCGTTCGATTTTGTGTTGCCACCACATGCCGCCCACATTTGTCGTTAACTCACCAGAAAAACCGTTTAATTTAATGGACATAGATCATTGGTCTACTCTAGTTTATTGGAAACCAGCATGCGTTAGCTGCTGGGGAGAATCGAAGTGGTTGTATTGGAGAATTTATGGAGAATATTATGTTAATCATGTTGAGAGCACAAAAACAAAGAATAGTGAGAAAAAAGTGAGAAAAGTTATCACAAAGAATTGTAAAACAATTGTTTTATTGGTTAAAAAGATAAAGTTCATTTATATTGACGTCCAACTCTCAATTCAAGCCATAGCCTGAAACACTCTCAGCCTAAGCCCCCACTTCTTAGATAACATAACTTTTGCACTAACACTATTTTTCATTGTCTCCGAAAAGAAAATTCCACGACCTCGAGCTTCTCGCTTCAGCTAGAAACAAAGCAATTAAGCACGAACGTACGAACGTATTCTTCCACCCTGCATCCATTCGGGAAACTTCAGAAGGTTACGTCCGAAGCCGATAAAAGCAACAACCGAACAAGTAAACGTGAGCATAAGTAAACAACGGAGCGACCAATCTCCTGAAACCAGTGATCTTCCTTTCTCGTCCTATTATGCCAAAAATATGTTTTTGATATTCAATTCCTTGTCAGGGCCCCTGCCAGGTGGCTACTACATACCGTGACAATCCCGAATGCGGAGCTTTGATACTGTAGGTCCTGGCGAAACCGTAAACTAAATATTAGATTCGAAAGTTTCTCGTTTCCAGCACTCCCTGCTTTTTTATCTAGTTGGTTGCTCTCGTTTCTGATCCCTCTGGCCGGTTCGTTCTGGACATGTCCAACTGGTCGACCCGACACACGTCCTTAGAAGACGAAAGAAAATGGTACCCGCAAGAAACTACTAAAACAATGAAGATGTCTTGTCGTTCATGGAAAAAACAAAGTACAAGATATTGTTTCCCTTTTTCTTCGTTGTTTCGGGGGTAAGCTACTAGGTTACATCAAGTATTTATGAGCTGCTGTCATCCAGTCTACTTTCGGTTTACTTTCATCACATCGCACCGGACCCTTGTTCTAAGCTACCATCGAAGTGTATGGGCGTTTCCGATCATTGGCAAATGGTTTGATTTTCGCTTCGTGGTGAAGCTGTACCCAAAGCAAAAATGAAAATACTACATGCTTCATAAGTACAGGTCCAACACCAGCACTGGCTCGATAGGAAGTCAGAAAAACGGCATAACGTTCGTGTTTCGGGTCTATATTCGGCAGTATCCGTTGCACACGATTGGCCCAGAGCTGAGAGGAGCAGCAACAAGAAGGATGATGTATGGGTCTTCGGATGAGGAAAGATCTTAATTAAAGGTTTACATTCCCCCGCACTTTGCTTTGAGTGCGTGTAATTAAGTTTTAATTTAAAATTCCTCACATGGCGGCGGAGAAATAGGCACCTGGCACCAACTTTTACACTGGAATCCTTTCAAATGCTGATGTTGAAAAAAGTTCATTTGAAGAGCGCATTTTATTGCAGGCCTTAGTAGGGTTCATCACTCGGAACGTATAGCCACTAAGAACGATACATGGCGCCCGTTACAGTTATGTATGTAGGGTATTCGCAATACGTAACAAAATGAGTACCCCATCGTAACGCAAGCCGGGCTTAGATATAAAACATACCCGTAACGGATTCGGAAGTAAAGACAAGTTTCCAGTGAATCCAGGATAAAATGGCAACCATCGACCTAAATAATGTTTCAAATAATTCTCTCTTCTCACTATTCTAAACTCGAACCCGACAAATGTTATGCTCCATGGAGCAGTGAAATGGAAAAATGGAACGGCCGCTGTACTACGAGTTAGCATGGTGCAGATAGGGAAATTACAACGACCGAATCCATGTGATTATATGCCCAACGGGTGGATAATTGTATTGGATAATGAATGATTATTTTCTACAAAGTAGTTGGTATCGTATTTCAATTGTATCTATCGTCCATTATAAAATAGGACATTCGTATCCACGCAAAACCCAGCACATAACTTACATGTTATGTTGATCCGGTAAGATCCTTTTCGTTCACTAGTTTGTTCCATTTTCAGTTACGACATTTCGTTTGAAGACTCATTTTATCTCGCAGGCAGAATAGTAACAATGACGACATTCCCGGCATGGTTTCAAGTTGCTGTTTTTTCTCTTTTTGAATTTCAAATTGAAATTGCTTTCGCATGTGAACAACAGACAACCACAGCATGCCTCGCGGAATCTCTCCAGGGACAATCGGGATGGAAAGCAAATAGGGGAAAAAGATACGCGCTTCCCCGGAACGACACATCGAACATGACTGCTCACAAATGACCACCAACGAGAAACGAGATATTGCCAGATCATTATGATAAATTACGGACGCGTAAAGTTTCTCGTGTATCCGCGAAACTGCGGTCGAAAGAACAGCACCGGATGCGGGTAAAAACAAAAAAACGCTACCATCACACGGAGCAGGGAATGCATGTGAAATTAATACTACTCTTAGGACGAACCACACATTTTCACGAATCGTATAGTGGTTAAAGCGATTATGTCACTCAGAAACTTGTGTCCTGTTGGTTATAAGAGGAAAACGGGTTATATCTTGTTTGGTGGCCAAACCTTGGCAATCTTTGCCTACGTTTATCGAGGCGTAGAGTCAATTTATTTCAGTCATTGATTATTGATTATTCAAATAATTTCAAAGGTAATATATAAAGAAATGTGTATACTCAAACAACTTTTGATATCGTGAATAAACGATAAAGCATCTTTTAAACAATATTGTAAAGCGGACCGGAATAAAAATATATCAAAGAATCGACCAGAGGCATTATTTTCAGTCTGGCGCCCGAGCCGCAGTGCTCGCAGCAGACTGTTGTGAACATGATGGTTTAGTCGCCGGAATGCACAATTAATCGCAACTCACCCGTCTTTGACACAGACCACTCGCAATAGCAACAAAACACTATAGTGTATACACTTCACCACAATACTCTGGCCCATTGCGCTATTTGTCAAAGGCACTGTCATTAGTGGCTGCGTACTTATCTAATTCCATGACGTGTATAGATGGTTCATCACAAAGAATTGATTATCTGGTTTGTTTAGTACTTCGTTCGTCGATTTTCTAAATCATGTTCGTTCAATAGTAAAGCGCTGTTTTCACAGATTTTTAATTTCGTGTATTCGGAATAATATATTTCCAATAAAAAAAAGAAAAAGAACGCTTCCTTCGTAAAAGTCTGGTTGTATGTACAGTTATAAAATAATTGGTCGCATACTTCAGCCAAGGGTTGGTTTTTCCCACACGGCATGAAATTCAATCGAATTGAAATATTTCTCCTCCCTTATTTTTTAATATAAGAGTAATAAAAAAGTTTCACTGGCTTCAACACACAAGCTAGGCGAAAACAGCAACAATGAGAATGATTTTAGAGATTTGTTTCCCTTTCCTCTCAATTGCTAATAATATTCCTTTTCGCCCTTGTCGCACGAACGATACAGAATGAAGGCGCTTAAACACATTTTCAATATTGATAATTGGATCCGAAATAGAATTGCTGTTATCCGAGCAGCGAGTTTCCCCCCAAAGTTTTCCCAAATGACGGCGATAAAGAAAATATTTGCTACCAAGGCGAAAAAAACGACTCTCGGTAAAGCGTCAAACGGAGTTCCTGCACGCAGATGCGCTACCCATAGCTACCATATCACATCACCCAAGAAGGGGCAGGAGTTTTCGCAGTTTCACGAATTCACACGTGCCCTGTTTATTGCCGACACACGTGGATTTCGAACCCGTGTGTATAAAAAAGAAAGGCACACACATACACATAAACATGCACGCATATGCCCTCAGTGTCGGTCCCAATATAGATAGCTGCACGATACGGGTACAAAGTGGAAGACATTTATTAGTTTACGATTATGATTAAGCAGATGGCCCTCCCACGTGTAAGAGGCGGGCTCAACCTACATGTGCCAGCCATCAAGGCGCAGGCACTGCTGACC